>CM019823.1:19802571-20402571 GCA_009763385.1 Coix lacryma-jobi var. lacryma-jobi | reverse complement strand
TTTCCCCCCATTTTTCTAGAGCTAAATCAAAATTTTAAAAGATTCTACGTATATTTTCAGAAAGACATAAATATATTATTTGGATTCCTTGTGTCCTAATCCATCTTTAGTATTTTTTTCTCATAACTTTTAAAGGCTTAGAGATATTTTCATGATTTAAAAACCTCATTAGACATTTACTGGATTTATTTTAAAACTTAAAAGTAAAAAATATCTTTGGAAATAACCTATAACCAGGCCAGGAAGGTAAACTGAACGGTTTTAAGGGCATGTTTAGATTAATTTTTTTTATAAGATTCCTCATCACATCGAATCTTTACACGCATACATGCAGTATTAAATATAGGTAAAAAAAACTAATTACATAGTTTGTCTGTAAATGTCGAGAAGAATGTTTTAAGCCTAGTTAATCCATGTTTGGATAAAGTTTGTCAAATAACAACGAAAGTGCTACAGGAACTTTACACCAAAATTTCTACCAACTAAACATGCCCTAAGTTGAAAGTGTTGGTTTACCCGATTTTGGAGTTTAGGGAGAAAAACTAGATTTTGTGGATAGTTGAGGTAAGATGGACTTTTTTTATATCTTTTTGACGTCCCGGCCTGGCATAAAAAGGCCCTTGAGCTTTCCATATAAACATAGGAGTAGATTCAATCATACAAACAGATGCTACTGCAGTTTAACAATCATAATATTCAGCACAACGGAAATATCCTCCCAGTTCAAAACGGGGGTTTCATGATTATTGACAACCAATAGAAGTACAAGAGTTCACTGCTTCCATCAATACCCAGCTCCAAGCAATGAACAAATGAATATCCAGTCACTGGAAGAGTTTACACTTAATGGACGGCTCCCACGTCTAACCACCGATTCAAAATCATAAGAACCAACCAAAAAAATCAGTGCAGTACTCAAGTAGGATGGTCAAATATGAGCTGGCTGCAGGTAAGTTCCCTCATAGAGGCCCATCACCTGATCAGCCACTGCCCACATTATAGCCTGTCCAGGTGGAATCCTCATGAGCCGGGGAAGCAAGCCTTTCCATAGGGCTCTCAACCCCTCTTCGGCATATATTGTTTGAATAGCATGGACCATGCCTTTGTATTTGATGTCACCAGTTTTCCCTTGAGCCATCAACCTAGTCTTTACGACATCGAATGGTCCGGTGCAGACAGGACCTGCGGTTCCCGCAAGGAACCCAGAGATCATGGACTGCCATGGCAGGAGCACCCTCCCATCCCCTTCATGCTTCTTCCATAGAACAATGTCAAATGTGTTCTTGGCTGAGAACATTGCCGCTTGATTTGTGCCATTGCGCATGACAGTTGGTAATGCTCCAGACCAAAGACCAAATAGGCCTTCCTCTCGCACTATAGTTCTTGCGCAGTGTATGGGACCTTTATATCTGAGCAAGTCTGGGCTTAGCCCTTTTTGTTGTTGCAATCTAATCTTTACCACCTGCATCCATGACAAAGAAACATTACATGTTACAAAATTCTCTAGGCATATTTTGTATCAAGCAGAACGTCACTCACAAAAAATGAAAAATGCATGCCTCCCACAAGTGGGACAACAAAACACAGAAAGAGCTGCTGAAGTTTATGCAAACTCTAAGCATATTACTGTTCAAAATCCCGACCTTACCTCAGAGAATATGGAAACACAGACAATGCTCGGTTGGCTTGGGGTGATTCCATTTCCAGGTGGCACAGAATCACTGATGTAATTTTTTGACAGAACATTGTATTTCCAGTCAACAATAAGGAAGACCAATTTTATAACAAAAGAAATATAATGTGTTTTCCAGCAACCTCTAATTGTTAGATATCATTAATCATTCCATGTCGAAATAAAGTATCACTGTGAAGAGGGACAAACTGGACATTACCTTTGCCAGCTTGGGACAACATAAGAACTAAACGGTAAGCTCCAAACTGGTATTCAAATGGTAAAATGCAGTTGTGAAGTTTATTATTAAGCTCCTGATCCATGACTGGATAGTTCAGACTTATAAGCATACAAAATTGTGATCCTAGTACTATCCCATCGCTCCCCTTTGTATCTGGCCTTTGTTTTCCTTACATAGATAGGACCCTCTGCTTTTGTCATGTTAAGCAAAACTATATGGTGTGTGTGTGTTAGCAAGGGCCAGAGAGGTAATAATTTAACAAAATAGTGTTTCCATTGAACAAACGGACAACATGACTGTGATAAGAAAACTCCCCAGTCATAATCAAGTTAACACTAAAGGAGAAACAGGTGATTGACAGCAACTTCTTGGCCAAATGTGTTTGACTGCATGAGGGTTTTAACATACAGCATATCCCAATTGCTCAATCACCTCCCTCGGACGTGGTTCTAGCAAACTTCAAATTGGCTGCAAAGTACATAGCTGTCATTTCTTTAACCCCAAGCTGGCAAAAATGCATCCGACACCACTCCGAGACAAGAATAAACAATTATAACCATTCTTTACTATACAGTAAACATGCCGCTTTTACATAGGTAATCTGAACGTAAGCTCTCTCACGTTGGGGGTTTTTTTTTTCAGAAAAAAGGAAGCAAGTTGTTTATTCAACAGCAAACATCCAGTATAGTACAAACGATTGAGACAGTGTAAGCTGTACTAGGAGACAGGGCGAGAGAGTTGAAAGAGCGATTCAAGAACAGAGAGATGTTCAATCTTGCCTCGAAGGGGGTGACGATGAGGAGCGCCTCGATGACGCCGGCGCCGAAGCCGGAGGCGAGGCGGCCGTGCGCGGAGACCTTGCCCGTGGTGGGGTCCTTGAACGCGGACTGCAGCACGGCGTTGGAGCCGAGGCGCAGCGCGTACTTGAGCGTGAGGTGCGTGGCGAAGGGCGTGAGCCCCTTCCAGAGCGCGCGCACGCCCTCGGCGCGCGCCACGGTGGTGCCGCAGTGCGCGATGCCCCGGTAGGCCCCCGTGCGGTCGAGCTGCAGCCGCGTCTTGACGACGTCGATCGGCTGCAGGCAGCACGCCTCCATGACGCCGCCCAGGGACCCCGCGGCCGCCTTGACGTAGGGCGGGACCGGGGGCCGGCCGCCTCCGCCTGCGCGGCGCTCCTCGGACGGGGACGCTGCCGCCGCCGCCGGCGGCGGCTGAGGAGACGAGGAGGAGGAGGAGGAGGTCGAGGCCATTCGGGAAGGGAGGCGGCGGCGGCGGCCTTACCGGGTTTGGCGTGGAGGAGCGGATCGGATTCTTCTTGCACTTTTACCGCATCTCAACAGCGAAGGACCCGGAAACTAGCGGCGCTGGTTATATAGGAATCGGGCGCAAGAGAGGTGCGTCAGCGTCTCTGCTTCTGCTTCTGCTTCCGCTTCCGCTTCCGCCTGAGCGGTCCGCGACCTGCGTGACGGTGCAGAGGGCCCGGACGATACGTGGGCCCACTTGCTAGTGACGGAGTAGTGCGCGCAGGCCGTAGCGGCGCTGAGGCACAGGCTGCCACTTCTAGGGAGGCGTGCGCCACCTACCGCCGAATCCCCAATCCCGTATTCCTCGGCGTCGGGGCACATGCGCTCGTGTCGCCACGTACGCGGGCGGGCATCGCGTTCTGAAGGCTAGTGGTAGAGACTCGCGCAGACGAGTGCTCGCTCCATTCGCGATCGCGGCTCTCATCAGGTGACTCTGGCTGCGAATGTGATCCCAGATGAGATGAGAGCCGCGTGAATGCGTGATCCATGGGCCTCAGGCTCTCAGCATCTGCGTTGCAGGCGTCACGTCACCGAATAAAATCACGAAAAAACTGAACGGCTCCTAGTAGAAGCGTGTCCGCAGCGTGCTTACCTTCCACGGTCCCACGTAAGTTTCGTAACAAAAATTGTAACCGAAGGCATGTTTAGATCACCGACTAAATTTAAGTCTGTTTTTTAGACGAAAGAACAATTGTATTATATATTAAATTATAATTGGGTACATTATTGTATTACAGGTACTCTGAAAAAAACATGTATCCAGAAACTGATTCTCATTTATACCACGTTGTAAAAGGCTCAAACTCTCAAATCCAAACCTGATTGACGCTTCGTATAAATGACCCCACAGGCAAATACTCGGCAACAGTTATTTTCGGCCTGAGAACAGATGCCCAACGGACAACCAACATTCCTGCAGGCGGAGTTAAGAAACTTCTTCTTCTTCTTCCTGCCACCGAAGAATGAGAAAGACTGATCTGAAAATTATTCTTCCTAGTCCTTCATCATGGCTATATTCAACCACAACAAAACGAAGAAGGGACCGGAGAAAATTATTCCATGGGGACGACATCATCTCTGTCTTAATGCCCAAGCCCAGAAACAAAAGTCTTCATGTTTTCTTATCGATGTAGATGTTGACGTCGAAGTTGTCGCCCTCATCTTCAACAGAACCACCATGGAGAGACCAGATCCACTCTACCTCCTCGCTGTCGCCGGGAAGGAGGAGGAGGAAATACACCACCAATACCAAGATCCTTGGCATGGAGAAACACTAACTTATGACTCGATCTACTAGAAAACTTATTAAAAACGATGGATCCTCACTCTCTCCGACCTTGAAAGGTCCTTGTTTGGTTTTGGTAATTGAGTGACAACTTAGGTGGACTAATATGCGTTTGAAGTGAATTACACAGGTGATTAGTCCACAAGTGATCATGTGTGAGCAACATATGCCATAGAGGAGAAATGGCTTGGAATATGTTGCAAGACTCACACATGTGAAGAAGGAGCTTAGTGCACATGAAACATGACATGTGGTCATGTGGCTAAGATGGTGAAGATCAAGGCAAGACTTGGCTTGATGGACCGGTTGCGAAGGTGAAGGGCAAGTTGAGGCTTTGAAGCCGTTGGTACCGAGTGTCGGGAGGCTTAAGCAAGACTTGGCGCCGAAGGACCGAAGCGACGGTGAAGAGCAAGTGATGTCAAGATCGATGGACCATGGAGGCCATGTGATGATATGAAGTGGATCATATCATTTGATGATAGGTTGGTGCATGTGTTGCATCAACACCGAAGGAGATGAAATGGAATGCGCAAGGCAAAGGTATACTTGTAGGGCATTTCATTTCACCGGTCATAGGTGTGTAGAGAAGATTATGACCGGGTTTAGGATAGATGGCCGTACTATCAAGAGGAGCAAACTTGTTTGCATATCGGTCATCTAGTACCACTTGAGCGATCTAACTTTGCGATGTTACTAGGATCGAGTGGCGTGGTGAGAGCAAGTGAAAATCCTTTGGAAAATGATTGTGAAAATGCTAACACACATACACATGATGTTGTACACTTAGTGGTGTTGGCACATTTGCAAAGGAGAAGTTGTTGGAGAAGAAGTTGTGTTGAAAGGAGGCGTGGAGAAGTGGGAGAAACTACTGTATAGTCCCTCTCCCTCCTGCCGAGCTTGCGAGGCAGGATTCAGCGGTTTTCGGAGGAGAAGTATAGTGCTCTGGGAGCATCGGACGCTGGTCCGAGGAGCATCGGACGCTGGGCCGAGCGTCCGATGGTTAACCCTAGTTTCTGTCAGAAGTTGAAGGAGCATCGGACGCTGGCAACGGACGCTGAGGAATCACTATTGCAGAGTCCGATGCAGGTGACGTGGCGCGAGTTAGTTTTCCAGGGAGCATCGGATGCTGGCCTGCGTCCGATGTGGAACCATCGGACGCGTCCGATGTGTTTCTACCCTCTCTGGAACCTCTCTGGTGTGTCATCGGGCGCTGGGGTCGAGCGTCCGATGCTAGAGTCTTGGTGCGTCCGATGTGAGGGCGATCTGGCACAGATTTGAGCAGAGGCATCAGAGCGTTCTGAAAGGATCAAGATGCCCAAGAGGGGGGGTGAATTGGGCTTTTCTAAAACTTCTTGCAATAATAAAACCTATCAAGCCCCAATTAACCCCCTAGTGCCTAGAAGTGTGTATGACAAGAATCAATCGCACAAAAGACTATCGCTAAACCAAATCTACTCTAGCATGACAATTCAACTTATGAGAGAACAACAAGTAAATGCGAAATTGAATTATTCAAAGGTAAATGCGTAGTAAAGAGAGTAGAGATGACACGATGATCTTTTTGCCGAGTATCGAGGTGTCGGCACACCCCCCTAGTCCTCGTTGGAGCACCCGCGCAAGGGTATCGCTCCCCCTTGATCCGCGCAAGGATCAAGTGCTCACTACGAACTGATTCTTCGCCACTCCGGCCCGGTGAATCGCTCGCTACCGGTCACAACTTGGCTTGGGTCATCCACAATGCCTCCGGATGATCACCAAGCTCTCCGATCGCCACCAAGCCGTCTAGGTGATGCCGATCACCAAAAGTAACAAGCAAGAACTCTCACTTGACCAACGCAAGGCTAATGAGATGGGTGGATGCACACTTGCTACTCTCTATTCACTAATGAGGTGTTTGATCACTCAATTATCAAATCTCTCAACCTCACTAGGCCTCTTGCACTCACTTGGAATCACAATGTGTTTGGCAACCTTTCAAATGAGCAAGAGTAACAGCATGGATGAGGGGGAGGCATATTTATACCCCCCAACTCGAAACATGCACGAAGGGGTAAGTCCAGCCAGTTTACACACTGACCGGACGCACTGTCGGGGTGACCGGATGCGTCCGGTCAGTGCCCAACGGCTACATGACGTCTACCCTGACACCTGTACGAAGTGCTGATCGGACGCTCCCATGCGTCCGGTCACCACTGACCGGACGCGTCCGGTCAACATTTTTGCTCTCTGGAACCTCTCTGCATGCGACCGGACTCACCACCCTGGTGCGTCCGGTCGATTGCTGAGGAGCGTCTGGTCACAACCAGGGTTACTCCTCAGCCAACACTACTGACCGGACGCACACCTCAGCGTCCGGTCACTAGGGTTCGAGCGTCCGGTCGCAGTTTGAAGTCCAAGACGACTTCGGTTTGCGACGCTCCCTTCACGAACTTTCTTCCTTATGATCTTAGGGACCTTTCTAAGCTACCTAGGGCTTTGGTTAACAAGTGTGCACCACACATAACTCAAAAGTCTCACCTAGGTCAAGCTACCCATTCAAACCCCTCTTTATAGTACGGCCAAAGATAAAACAAAGACCTATGCTACTCTAAGTGTCCTTCAACACCAAATGACACTTAGAACTAGCCTATCACCGTCTTCGTCGTCCATCCTTTGAAAACCAAATGAATTCCATCAATAAGGGGGCATGAATACCATAGTGCCCTCACGATCATCATTACCATGACCTAACTCAACTGTTTCTGCAAAACACACGTTAGTCATAGTAATTTACCGTTGTCATCCAATCACCGAAACCCACTGGGGGCCTAGATGCTCACAATCTCCCCCTTTTTGGTGATTGATGACAACCTCAAGTATGTTTGAAAGAGAGGTGAGGTTTTCAATAGCTTGGTTCATATAAGCATGTGACAATAAGATCAAAAAAGGTTAGGCATGCTTATACAAACCAAGTCCACATAAGTACTCAACATAATAAGAGTTAACACAAGTACTTATGAACAAGCTTATTTATCGGAGTATAAATGCGGAAGCAAAGTAAATGAGCAAAATCAAGTGACATGTAGAAAAAAAATGAGTTAAGCATAACATGTCACAACTGAACATAAACAAGTGACATGAAGTATATAGGAAGTGAAGCATATCATCTCACATCCAGCATATCATGTCACATCCAAAAGACATACACATATCGTACAAGTGCCAAAAGATAAACATGTATGCATATGAGTGCAAGATCATACAAAAGAACCGAGACCCTCTCACAAGCTCCCCCTACGTCTAACATACGCTCTCTCCCCCTTTGGCATCAAAGACCACAAACTAAGGGTCGGAAGGCTGGACGGGAGCAGACGAGTCTGGCGACGAGGTGCGCGGAAGTGTCTCAAACTGAGCAAGGTAAGCCTCCTCGTCGGACGACGAACTATGAGCTGACTGACCCTCGGTCACGGGACGTGGAGGAGAAGCGGTCTGGGTCTGCTCAACTGTCTCTGGAGCGGCCTCTGGCGCGGGAAGCTCTGGCTCTGGAAGCGCTAGCTCTGGAGGAGGGTCCACTGTCTCAGGCGCAGCCACTAACACTGTCACTGAAGGCTCTGGCGCTGAACTGACCGGCAAAGTCGAACTCTGAGAGACTGGTGGCTCGGACGACGCTACGGAGGAAGGTAGAGTCTCTGTGGTACCAGTAGCGGGAGCAGGAGCTGGAGCGGAGGTCACCGGTAAGACGAAGTCTGGCGGGGTAGGCAGACCGGTGAGCTCGCTGAACGAAGCCTCCAGACTCCGAGGGGTCACGAGGATTGACTCCGTCTGAGTAGGAGTGAAACCTGAGCGGATCGGCGTGAACCCTGGCTGCTGCCCTGGCAAAGGTGAAGAGAACCACTGAGGGTACTGCGGAAAGGGCGAGACCGTCGACGAAGGAGCTGTCGTGTAGAACGAGGTCGACGGTCCGGGCTGCTGCAGCTGAAACTGAGGCGGCTGAGGTAACTATGGAAGAGCCGCCATCCTCTCCATGAAGGCAAGTGTCTGTGTCTGGAGCTGAATCATCTGCCTCTGGAGAGCGTCCTGGCGCTCCTGAGCCTGTGCTGCGGCCACTGCCTGTGCCTCTGCCAGTCTGGCCTGCTCCTGTGCCTGTCGTCGCTGCTCCTCGGCCTGACGCTGAACCTCCTCAGACAGTCGAGACTGCTGCTGCTCCATCCGAGAAAGAATGGCTAGGAGTGCTGGATCAGAGCCGACCATACGCGAGGAGGAGGCCTCGGAGTCGTGAGCTCCCGGTGGACGCATCCTCGGAAGGGGAGCGTAGTCATCGTCGGTGCTGTCAGACGGAAACTCATCGTCGGGGTCCTCTCCCTCTGCCTCAAGTGCTGCGAGCTCAGCCTCTGCCAACTGACTGACAGTCTCGTCCTGCTGTGCCTCTGTCTCTGTGACAACCGGCCTCTGGCGCTGACCTCTGGGACGAGTGTCTGGACGGTCCCCGGCAATCTGGCGAGTGTCGTACACGGGGAACTCCGTCGGGGACTGAAGAAGCTCGGGAAGCAATCCCGGAATCATCCGCCTCAAAAGGTAACAGATGAGGTGAGCGTAGGGAAGCTGCCGGTGACCCTCGAAGCCCTCTGTCAGTGTGTCCTCCATCTCAGAAAGGATCACATCCCAAATATCAAACTCCAGCTGTGAAACTAGGTGGTGAACGAGCCAGATCTGAATACGTGTAAGCCCCTCTCTGTAGCCTGTCCGGGGCAAAAGAGTGCGCCTCATGACCTCGTTCACGAGACGGGCCGTCGGCGTCAAGTCACGAGGACGCCGGCTGGACCCCTCGCCGAACGGCTCCCGGAAGCAGGCACGAACCAAGTTTGCTGGTGGAATCTCTCCTGCGTGTGGTCGCCTGGGTGGCTCTGTCTCGCCATAGCAAACTGTGTGCACCCTGGTCGGATAAGCTGTCAGGCCGAGGTACTCTCGGGCCCGGGCACTGTAGAGCCTGTAGGACCTCCCCCTGAAAGCAAAGTGGAGGAACCGGTGATCCGGGGAGATCCACAGGGACGCGTAAAACTGTCGGACCCAATCCTCAATGTACTGACCACTGCGTCCAAGAAGATCTGCTAAACCAGGTAGATATGAGAGCATAGGACGAATGGCCTCCCCAGCAACTGCGACTATAGTCTCCAGCGGACAAACACGGTGTGGACGGATATGGACGCCGTTGTTGACATAAGCCTGGTAGAAATCCTCCTGTATAATAGTGTAGAAGCCCTCGACGGCCTGAGGATGCCTGGCAGCTGGGAACCACTCCTCGTACGGGATCAGACGTAGTGCCTGTACCTGACGTGCCGTCGCCGCCCGCAGGTCCAAGTGCTCCACAGGTGGGGGTCCCTGTGGCCTCGGAGGGGGTCGACCACCCCACCTCTGCCCCTCAGGTCGAGGAGACACCTGAGTGCGAGAGCAGGTGGACCTGCGGAGTGGCTGCTGAGCTGGCTGCTCCTCTGTCTGACCCTCTGCCTGGGTCTCTGTAGCTGAACTGGGCTCTGGAGCTGACGCACTAGCTGTAGCTGCTGCAAGAGCTGAAGCGGCCTCTGACGGGAACTGAAAGTCAGGAGGGAGGACGTCAGCCGGGTCATCGAGAGAGTACTCGTGACCGCGAACCCAGACAACGCCACCCTCTGTCTGAAGAAGTGCCTGAACCTGCTGCTCGGTGAGGAGGTCACGAACCCGCTGACTGCTCTGCTGACCACTGCCTTGACTCTCCTGAGCTGAAGCCGGGTCTCGAATACGAAGACCCCCTGCCTGACCACCCTGCTCTGCCCTCTCGGGTGCCCGAGCTGCTGCTAGAGCTATCTCGGAGTCACGGTCTAGACGCTTGCGCTTCTTGGAGATGAGCTTCTGAGGCCGCTTCCCCTTGTCACCAGAGGGAGGGCGCGGGGGAGGAGGATCGGCCCCGGGACCTCCGCCGACGTTCTTGCAGCGTGCCATCGCTACAAGAACAGAAACACTGCCACTGACTGACACTGACTGCCTTTGAGAACCACTGCCAATCAAATAGAGGACTGGACTGAACCTCAGAGGCTTGGCCTCATTCCATATCCGCGAGCTTGGCCCCGGATTTAGCTGTCACTGTGACACTGCTCACTGAAACGTTCTCGACTCGCTGCAAGAGATAGATAGGGGTATACATATAAGCATATAGAAACTAGAGATAAGAAGATCCTATCGGAAGAAAAGCAATGGAGACGAGACAAGAGGCATGGCAAGCTACCTGAGGAGACACGACGAAACGACCAAGCAGGGGTAAGAGACCGACACGGGCGGGCACCACAACGTCTCGCCGGAAGGATCTGCGCGAGAGAATGGCCAAGAAACGGGTTAAAACGTCATGAACTTTGGTTGGGGCATTCTGTCGAGCATGTTGCATGCACAAGAGATGGAACTAGGTGGGGAGCTCACGGGGAGGGTGCTGGCTGGAGAGAGATCGCCGGAGAGGATCACAACCGCGGGGACGACCGTCGAGGGAAGCACCAACGAGCTCCGGCGGGATGCATGGTGAGGGCCACCCACTCCGGCGAGGAGCGAGGGGCGACTGAGGGGAGCGGGTGCGCGGAGAAGAGGGTGGAGGCGCAAAGGTCGAGGCGCAGGCGGGCGGGGGCGAGAGCGAGCGTGGCGGACGGGGAGTCACGGCGGTGCGGCGGCGCGGGGTGGGCGCGGGCGCGGTGGTGCGGGCGGCCGGCGCGGGGGTTAGGGCACGACGGAGAAAGGCTCAAGCGCGGGCAGGGATGAGGACAAAGAAGGGCGGCCCCACGTGTCGGTAGATAAGACTATTGCGCTCGTTAAGTGGCGACCGTACGCTTCGAAGAGTGACCGGACGCAGAATGCCCCAGCGTCCGGTCAACAACAGAGAGCTCCCGAAACCTGAAATCCGCGATCGGACGCGTCCTGTCGCACGCGATCGGACGCACCGAGCGTCCGATCAGCCGGCTGCAGACGACCGGACGCACGCGCGAACTGCTGACCGGACTCGCCGAAGACACTGTTCACCTGCGCGAGGGGTGAACTGACCGGACGCACCGGGAGCGTCCGGTCGCTGCGTCCGGTCACAGGGAAAGCCCTGTTTTGACTCGATTTTTCGCGCCGACTTCTCCCAACCAAGTTCCAACTCAAATAAGACGCAAATAAACACCAGTTGGAACCTAGAGGAGTGACCTCTCTCAAACCCTCAAAATTTTTTAAATATTTTGCCATAGGCTAACTTAGTTTCTAGATAAGATAGGCAATAAAAACCTTCAAGGAGACAACGTGTGGCCACCAAAACTAGGGGTCTTAACCAATTGGAGCCTCAAATGCTCCCCCTAGCGATGGACGAACACAGCGGTTGCTCAAAGCACAACCAAAAAGAAACGACAAAGCAACAAACATGCATATGCAATGCAATACAGAATTTGAATCTAGGTTGCTTGTCAAGTTTGCTCATGGGCAAGCTTCTTCACATGCTTTTTAGGGCGGTTATCTTAACCACGTCTGACAAGCCTATGTGCATAGCATAATTTAAACATGGCATATGATACAATGCAATGCAAAGACAACCCCCTTTCACCGTTTGATAAAGTTACTTAGATCAAGCACATTAAGCTCACTTCGCAATCTACAAAGGGTGTTTTCATCTAGGGGTTTTGTGAAGATATCCGCCAATTGATCTTCAGTTCTAACTCCCTCTAAGGATATATCTTTCTTGGAAACATGATCTCTAAGGAAGTGATGGCGAATATCTATGTGCTTTGTGCGAGAGTGTTGAACCGGGTTGTTAGCAAGCTTAACCGCGCTCTCATTGTCACACAACAAAGGTACCCTTTCTAGTACCACACCATAGTCTAAAAGGGTTTGTTTCATGTAAAGGATTTGTGCACAACAAGCACCCGCGGCCATGTATTCCGCCTCGGCTGTAGACAAGGCCACACTATTTTGCTTCTTTGAACTCCATGACACTAGTGATCTCCCAAGCAAATGGCACCCTCCGGATGTGCTCTTTCTATCAATTTTACAACCCGCGTAATCCGAATCGGAATACCCAACGAGTTGGAAGTTAGCTCCTTTGGGATACCAAAGGCCAATGCTGGGAGTGTGCTTTAGGTACCTAAAGATTCTTTTCACCGCTACAAGATGTGATTCCCTAGGATCGGCTTGAAAACGAGCACACATGCACACACTAAACATGATGTCGGGCCTAGATGCGGTCAAATATAACAAACTACCAATCATAGAGCGGTAGAGAGTTTGATCAACCGAGTTACCTCCCACATCTAGGTCGAGATGTCCGTTGGTTGGCATTGGAGTCTTGATAGGCTTGCAATCATCCATGTTGAAGCGCTTGAGGAGGTCTTTTGTATACTTCTCTTGAGATATGAAAGTCCCCTCCTTCAATTGCTTGACTTGAAAGCCTAGGAAGAATGTGAGCTCGCCAATCATAGACATCTCGAACTCCTTCGACATCAAGTCACCAAATTCCTTGCAATAGGCTTCATTTGTTGACCCGAAGATGATATCATCGACGTAAACTTGACAAATGAAGATCTCTCCATCAAGCTTCTTGGTGAATAGTGTGGTGTCGACCATCCCAATGGTGAAGCCCTTCTCAATGAGGAAGTCCCGGAGGCGCTCGTACCATGCTCTAGGGGCTTGCTTGAGCCCATATAGCGCCTTGGACAACCTATAAATATGATTAGGATATCTAGGGTCTTCAAACCCGGGAGGTTGATCAACATAGACTAGTTCATTTATGAAGCCATTTAAAAATGCACTTTTCACATCCATTTGATATAATTTAATGTCATGATGTGATGCATATGCAAGGAGGATACGAATGGCTTCGAGTCTTGCAACCGGTGCAAAGGTCTCTCCAAAATCCAAGCCTTCAACTTGAGAGAACCCCTTTGCCACTAGCCTTGCCTTGTTTCTAACAACCGTGCCTTGATCATCTTGCTTGTTCCTAAACACCCATTTTGTTCCAATGACTCTTGCGCCTTTGGGTCGCTCTTCAAGTGTCCAAACTTGGTTGCGGGTGAAGTTGTTTAACTCTTCATGCATAGCATTCACCCAATCCGGATCACCTAGAGCTTCATCTACAATGGTAGGCTCAACAAGAGACACAAAGGAGTGATGTTCAATAAATAAAGCAAGTTTTTTAGATCGAGTCATTACACCCCTCGTTGGACTCCCTATGATGAGATCTTGAGGATGGGCTTGTAGTAGAGGAGTAGTCCTTTGATCAACCACTTGAGGAGCCGCTTGTGGAGCATCAACATCTTGAGCTTGTACCACCATTTGATCATGGGAGACAGGAGTATCTTCAAATGGATCCCTCCCATCTTTATCATCAACATGTGGCACATTGGATGAGGATGACTTGTCAATGACTTGCACATCATCATCATCATCTTTAGGCTTGATGGCTCCAACTGGCATGTTCTTCATTGCTTCCCTCAATGGTTCATCACCTACATCATCAAGATTTTCATGCTCTCCTTGAGAGCCATTAGATTCATCGAATTCCACATCATATGTTTCTTCTACCATCCCGGTGGCATGGTTGAATACTCGATATGCTTTGGACTTCAATGAGTAACCAACAAGAAAACTAATATCACATCGGCGTTGAAACTTCCCTAGGTGTTGGCGCTTCTTGTAGATGTAGCATTTGCACCCAAACACTCTAAAGAATGATATATACGGCTTTTTGTTGTTGAGTAGCTCATAGGGGGTCTTGCCAAGGAGACGATGGGGGAACAACCGGTTTGATGCATAGCAAGCGATGTTGATTGCTTTCGCCCAAAATCTTTCCGGTGTAGTGTACTCATCTAGCATTGTCCTTGCTAGGGTGATTAGTGTTCGGTTCTTCCTCTCAACTACCCCATTTTGTTGTGGTGTGTAGGTTGCGGAGACTTCATGCTTGATCCCAACTTCATCACAATATTGCTCAATGTGGGTGTTGTTGAACTCTCTTCCATTGTCACTTTTTATCTTCTTGATCTTCAAGTCAAACTCATTTTGGGCTCTCTTGGCAAACTTCTTGAATGAAGGGGTTGCTTCGGATTTGTCATGAAGAAAGAATACCCAAGTGTATATAGAATAGTCATCAACGATCACTAGGCAATAGAGATTTCCACCCAAGCTAGCATATGTTGTTGGCCCAAATAAATCCATGTGAAGTAGCTCTAACTCTCTTGATGTTGATACAAAGGCTTTGGTTGGATGAGTGTTTGCAACTTGCTTGCCGGCTTGACATGCACTACATAATTTGTCCTTCTCAAATTTGACATCCTTCAAGCCCCTAACCAAATCCTTCTTCAATAGCTTGTTGAGAGTGTTCATTCCAACATGAGCCAATCTTCTATGCCATAGCCAACCAAGTGATTGCTTAGTGAATAAACATGTCTTCAAGTTGGCATCTTCGGAGGTGAAATCCACTAGATAGAGATTGTTGTATCTAAAGCCCTTGAATATCACTTGTGTATCATCTTTCTTGGTCACAACCACTTCCTTGTCGGTGAGCAAACATTGAAAGCCAAGATCACATAGTTGCCCAACGGATAGCAAGTTGAAGCTCAATGATGCAACTAGTAGCACATTGGAGATGGTATGATCATTTGATATAGCCACTTTGCCCAATCCCTTGACATTGCCCTTTGAGTTGTCACCAAATGTTATCTTCTCTTGGTCATTGACATTCTCTTCTAGTGAGGTGAACATCCGGGGATCACCGGTCATATGTTGTGTGCAACCACTATCAATCATCCAATGAGATCCACCGGTCTTGTAGTTCACCTACACACATAAGAAATCAAGCTTGAGCTTTTGGGACCCAAACTTGTTGCGGTCCCTTAATCTTCTCTACTAGTGACTTGGCAACCCAAATTTGCTTTGGCCTATTCTTGTTAGGAGGCCCCATGAACATAACCTTCATCTTGCCACTAGAGTCTTGTCTAAGCATGTAGTGAGCATTGAAAGCAAAGGGCCTAGCATGCTTGGGCAAGGGTGTGGGCTTTGGCTCTTCACAATCATGAGCAAAGTGACCTTCCTTTCCACACTCATAGCATCTTCCAATCTTCTTCTTCTTTGGTTAGTGATGCTCTTGCGTTGCTTCATCTTCTCTTCAAGGAAGCCAATGCCATTCCTATTGGTCTTAATGACGGTGTTCATGAGTAGCTCACTTTGAAGACATTGTCCCTTGGTGAATTTCTTCAACCCGGTGGTGAGGTGTTCCTTCTCTTTCTTGAGCTTGTCATTTTCTTGTTGGAGCTCTAATTGAGATGGTGTCATCTTGTAATCTCTCTCCATCTTCAATCTCTTGTTCTCTTCTTTTAGCATGTCAAGCTCAAGTGTCATGCTATACTCATCATCTTGGGTCTCAACAATGACTTGCTTTGTGGTTGCAAGCTTCTCTAGATCAACCTTGAGCTTTGCATTCTCATTCTTGATCTTGATATAATCATCATAGTGATCGGCCACAACCACATTCTTGCCCTTGCCACTAGCTCTTTGCTCATCATGCTCACTAACCAAGTCCTCACAAGATGTTGTTATGTCACACTTAACAACAAGGTTAGGAGCATCAAGTGTCTTACGTGAAAGCATATCATAAGCAATGGTGAGAGTATCATAATCTACTTTCACTTGAGTGTATTGTTCTTTGAGCAATTGATAACTAGTGGTAAAGTCACTATGCACCTTATCAAGTTTCTCATTTTTAGCTTTGAGCTCTTTGTTAGAGGATTTGAGCTCCTTGATAGTGGATGACATAGTAGCAAGTTCATTTTTTAGCTCATCACTGGCATGAATAGCATGATCACATTTTTCAACAAGAGATTCATTTTCATCAACAAGCTTTTCATTTTTAGCTCTAGTCTTTCTTATGATTTTAGAGTAGTCATTTAGCAATTTGACAAGTTCATCATAAGTGGGAGCCTCAAATTCACCATCACTATCACTATCACTAGAGTCATCATCGTTTTGTACCTTCCGGTCACCTTTGGCCATAAGGCATAGGTGTGTAGATGATGATGGCGACAGTGGTGGTGCTGGTGTAGAGGAGCCAATGACTAGAGCGGCCACCTTCTCCTTCTCATCATCACTATCTTCATTTGATGAGCCACCGGAGGAATCAATGTCGGTGAGCCAATCACCAACAATGTAAGCCTTTCCACCTTTCTTGTGGTATTGCTTCTTCTTCTTGCCATCCTTCTTGTAGTAGGGCTTTTCATCCTTCTTCTCATCTTCACTTGATGAGTCATACTTCTTGCCCTTGTTCTTGTTCTTGTAGCTCTCTTTCTTGGGCTTGGTGCATTGATGAGCAAGATGGCCAAGCTCACCGCAATTGTAGCAATCCATTTCGGAGATTGGCCTCCTCTTGCTACTTGTGAAGAACTTCTTCTTTCTTGAGTCAAAGTTGACTCCATTCTTGTGAAGCTTCTTCAACATCTTGGTGGTCCTTCTCACCATGAGAGCAATGTTGGAATCATCTTCTTCATCACTTGTGCTCTCATGATGCACCACAATAGCCTTGGACTTGCCTTTCTTGTCATGGCTAGCTTTGAAAGCCAAGTCCTTCTTCTTGTCGGTGGAGGAGCCACCACTTGGTGTGATGTGCATGTACATCTCATGTGCATTGATCTTTTCCAAGATTTGAGTTGGTGTAGCGGTGGAAAGATCACCTTGATGTAGCACCGTCATGATGTGTCCATACTTCTCAATTGGAAGGACACAAAGAATCTTCCTCACAACATCGGATGGTTGCATTTGTGTGAGGCCAAGTCCATTGAGTTCTTCTACAAGAACATTCAAGCGTGAGTACATTTCATTTGCACTTTCATTAGCATGCATATCAAATGAATGAAGCTTTTGCATAACTAAATGATATCTCTCCTCACGCTCACTCTTGGTCCCCTCATGGAGAGCACAAATGTTATCCCAAAGATCATGGACATTCTTGTGGTTCCGGACGCGGTTAAACACATCCTTGCAAATGCCTCTAAAAAGAATGTTTTTGGCCTTTGCATTCCACTTCTCATTTTCTTCCTCATGTGGCGTGAGGCTAGTGCCCTCCTTGGGTTTGGGGAACCCGGTTATGGCGGCATCGCGGCATTTTACATCAACCGCTTCTAGGTACAACTCCATACGGATTTTCCAATATGGAAAGTCGTCTCCCTCAAACATGGGAGGTGGTCCATCACCTCCGGACATCTTAACTCTAGGCGGTTAAGCCTAAATCAAGAGCACGAGGCTCCGATACCAATTGAAAGGATCAAGATGCCCAAGAGGGGGGGGTGAATTGGGCTTTTCTAAAACTTCTTGCAATAATAAAACGTATCAAGCCCCAATTAACCCCCTAGTGCCTAGAAGTGTGTATGACAAGAATCAATCGCACAAAAGACTATCGCTAAACCAAATCTACTCTAGCATGGCAATTCAACTTATGAGAGAACAACAAGTAAATGCGAAATTGAATTGCTCAAAGGTAAATGCGTAGTAAAGAGAGTAGAGATGACACGACGATCTTTTTGCCGAGGTATCGAGGTGTCGGCACACCCCCCTAGTCCTCGTTGGAGCACCCGCGCAAGGGTATCGCTCCCCCTTGATCCGCGCAAGGATCAAGTGCTCACTACGAGCTGATTCTTCGCCACTCCGGCCCGGTGAATCGCTCGCTACCGGTCACAACTTGGCTTGGGTCATCCAAAATGCCTCCGGATGATCACCAAGCTCTCCGATCGCCACCAAGCCCACTGGGGGGCTAGATGCTCACACGTTCGATGCTAGAGTCTTGGTGCGTCCGATGTGAGGGCGATCTGGCACAGATTTGAGCAGAGGCATCAGAGCGTCCGATGCTAGGCATCGGCGCGTCCGATGCCACTTTAACTGGCGCAGGAAGTAATATAGCCGTTGGGATCGCTCGACCGAAGTTGAACGTGGGGGACACGTGGCGAGCATCCGTGCATCGGACGCTGGCCTCAGCGTCCGATGGTCCCGACTGGCGCGTCCGATGCTAGCGCAGTTTGCCTAGTGAAGGGGCAACGACTAGTTAGCCCTTGGGGCTATAAATAGCGTTGGTAACCGGCCTTGGGCAACTTGGTGGAGCACTCCAAAGCCTTGGTGGCTGGTGTGGATGTGCTTGGGAGCCCCCTAACTCGCTTGTGCTTGCTAGTGTGCGATTCGATAAGCGAGTGAGTGATCGCTAGTGCGTTGCATTGAGAGATAGCATCGAGTGGCACTAGGTGATCGTGTTGCAAGCCGGTGGTGCTTGTTACTCTTGGAGGTTGCCACCTCCTAGACGGATTGGTGATCGAGTCTCCGTCATGAAGACCGCGTGAAGATTGTGCGTGGCTCCGGAGAAGCTTTGTGAGGGGCATTGTGCTCGCCCCGCGGGAGATCGCGAAGAGCAACTCTAGTAGAGAGAGGCGCGAAGAGCGCCAAGTGGTCCGGCCGGATCGAAGCTAGAGCTCTTGGTAAACACTCCATCGTGGAGAGTGTGACTTAGGGTCACCACTAGCAAGAGGATCGGCGGCAACCTTGGGCTTGCCTCCACGGGGACTAGCTTGGTGGCGACCAAGTGAACCTCGGGATAAAATCATCGTGTCAACCTTGTTCTTCCCGTTGGTTTGCATTCCCCTTACACAAGCTTGTAATTACTTTCATATATATTGTGCTTGTTGCTCTTGTAATTAGTTAGCTTGTGTAGATTGCTAGTTACCTTCTTTGCTTGTGTAGCCTAGAAGTAGCACTCTTGCGTGACTAGTTGACTCGTAGTCTTGCTAGTCACATTGCTTAGTTTGTGTAGCTAAGTTGAGCTCTCTAATTTGGCTTGTGCAACCTTGTTTTTGAGCATTGCTAGTGAGCTTAGGAGCTTTGTGCTTTGTTTACTAGATTGTGTAGGAGCTCCCCGGTGTTTGAGTACTAGTTGCTTAGGTTTGTGTAACCTTGCAAGCTAGATTGTTTAGGTGAGCTCTAATTAGCCCGACACCTTATTTGCATTGTTTAGGATCTTTTGTAAGGTGTCATAGAGTATAAGTAGAGGGGTGTAGTCTTGGCTAAACCGATAGTTTTAATTCCGCATTTGTTTCGGTTAGCCGTTGCGATTAATTTTAGAAAGGACTATTCACCCCCCCTCTAGTCCGCCATCTCGACCCTTCAGACCTGCGGCGAGATACCAGAGGGGGAGGAAGGGAGACCAACGGTGAAGAAGACGGAAGCGGCGGCGGCGGCGCTGGTCACCCCTAAGCCCTAGGGAAGGTGCGGCTCGGGGATTGGGTTCTTTTCGCTGCGTGGTTTTCCAAATTTAAGGCCTGTTTGGTTTTGGGAAAGACTACGGGGAAATGTGTTGTGGGTTGTGAGCACCGACTAATAAATATAATTTTATAGTTTATTGATTGTAACAAAAATTTCTCATAAGACTAGTCCCAATAAAAGTTTTATAGAGTTTTATTAGTATTAAATACGCTGAGATAACACTATATTAATGAAGAGATAGGTGATAAGGGTTTAATGAGAGAAGAGAGAGATTTATGGGAATAAAACACTTCTGTAGTATTTCTAAAAACTGAGTACGTTAGAAACTAAGATATTAAGATATAAAACTTGCACTCAGGACGGCCTAACAAACCACAAACTTATGCAATGATATTTATAATACCTATATTTAAGTTTTAGCACCATATTTTTTAAAACTATAATATTACTACTATGTACATATAATTATTTAATGCTAATGAAGCTCAACATCTTGAGTGTTGTTATACAGCTGATACTATTATTTATGTCTTTGTAGAAACTGACTTATAAAATATATAAATAAATGAGCATTGTATTTTTTTGACAACATTGTATTAAACAAGGTATTGTATTAAAAAGAGAGAAAGTAAAAATTACTTATTTGGATTAGTGGTATGTAAATATATCTACATTTTTTTTGTAACATAAGATTTTTTTGTTGTGTGAAGGATTGCGTTGTTTGAGGATCGAAACCCTAAAACAGCACCAAGTAAGATGAATGACGAATTCTTAAGCAAGAACCAACTGTAGCTCGAGTAGATTGAACAGTGATCCTCCTCCCCTCCAATACGGAGGATCAGACTATTTATATTAATCCGAGTCAGTTACAAGTACGAAAATACCCTCTCAACCACTCCCTAGTAAAGGTACAAGAATGGCCCTAACTACTTCCATAGCTTCTTCTGCTTCACGAACTCGAGGGGCATCGTCGTGACCCCGTCTGGTGGTGGACCCAGGCACGTGCGACCCCCGCCTCCCGACCTGTGGGCCTTCTCTTCTCAATCGTAGCCTCGACAACCTGCGAAAGGTCATACGATAAACACGATGAACGGCGAAAGTGCCCCTTTAGATACACTGGGCCCTTTCGCGCGGAAGTAACTCAAGCTACGATTTTAGCCATTTGCTTAAGTCGCCCTAATGCTATCTCCTATCGGTCGCCTGAAAGCTCTCCCTTGCTCGCTTTCGCACGAAAGACCTTTCGCTTTCGTGCTTTCACCTTACCTGTGCCCTTTCGAGCGAAAGCCATTCTGGCTCGGGTGCGACAGTTTTTTGAGAATTTCGCTTGACAAAGACCACTAGGAGCACTTAAGCTTGAAAACGAGTATCTTACGTTCGGGTTGTCATCCCAACAAATTGTTTGATGGGCAATAAACACTTTGTTTGCTTGAATTTATCAGTTATACTTCAACTTATTCTATCTTACAGAATACTATTGAATCAGTTGAAATCATCCGTGGACAAATTCAAGCGAACAGAGTCTATAATTGCATAACAGAAGTGAAATCCTGTAACAAACTTTGGACAAAAGTAATCGGAACGCGGTAAGTGCATGACATAAAGATGCATCAAAGGTCCCTTAGTCAAGACGCAATCACCTCAGAAGAGGCGAAATTTTCTAAAGGTAATTAACTCTGCATATACTGATAATCACAAACCTTGACTAGAATTGCTTCATAAGAAAATGACTTGACTGCCTCTTCTTTGGTCTCAGAACACGTGGCCACGCGCAAATCTGACTCGAGCCTACAACAAAATGGATCGTAGTTGAACTAGCATGTTTTGATAGATACCATACAACTAAATCATTCGATCCGTAGTCCTACAGTATTCTACGCGGTTTCCTCCTCTGATGTACTCCAAAAGGAGATCTCGAATTAAACACGGGTTTCATGCCGAAGCCAAAAAAAATTGAAATAAATATAAAGGTGAGTAATGGAAACTACTTGGATCCTGATAACTTTGGTCTAGCAGCTGTATCCTGGCCCGGTGTCCTATAGTGATTTTGTTGCTTTGATGCAGTTTTTTTTTTTTTTTTTTTTTTTTGACAACAGCTTTGATGCTGATGCAGGTTGATGAGGTGCAGAGAACAAACACACGCATATACTACACATCATCTGATTGCCAAACAGAGGTCTAAACTACTACTAGGAAAAGACCAGGGTAGGAAGCAAAGCCTAGTACTGTTTCTTTTGGATGGAATCGACATAAATTCAAAAGGCAACCAAACGAAAACAGGTTAAGTTTTAATCTATGAATAGAATATCGTTGTACACAGGCAAATCGCCTTTTACAGTATATAAGATAAGATATCAATAAAGCGAGAGATCACCCCGCATTATTTCAGTACTGTCAAAGAATGAATCAAATAGATCTATCTAATAATAATCTAATAATGAAACGAATGGCCTATGACAAAGAATGAATGTTAAAATCCCCACCAAATAGCGCCGACTCATGAAAACTTTCGCCAGCGAAGGAAGATGTGCCTATCCTGCCTTCCCCCAGTCTGTTAGTGCTACTGGCTAGAGTTTTGGTCCAGTTTCTCCAACTAGGTTAGGAACTTGAAATTTTCTGCAACTGCACGATCACGACACTGATATCATCAGTTGAGCCCCTGGAAATCGACGTCTCAGTGAGCATCCTGCAGGCAGCCATGCGAGAGGTCTTGTCATTGTTAGTGCACAGTGGTCGTGCAAGGTCTACTGCCTCCTGATTATCGATTTTATCCCAGAGGCCATCAGAAGCAAGTATCAAGAACTCGCACTGCTGGTCAACCAGGAGCGTCCTTGTGTCTGGGTCAGCCACAACCCACTGCTTCAGGTGTCGATCCCCAATGCCCCTAGACACTGCCAGGGAGCCCTGCACTCGCCATGTTCCACGGTAATTCACCACAAATCCACCCTGAAAAGCAAATGAGCAGACAAGCATAAGCAAATTTGCAGAGCAATGAACAATTCATGTATGCTCGATTGTGTTAATCAACTAATTGCTAAAGCATCTAGTCGATTCAGCTACGATGCATTGTTCCCAATTGCATTAACAGAGTTTGTGAAAGAGATAAGGCTAGGACATCGTGGACTTACCAGATTCTCGATTCTCTCCTTCTCATCCTCCCGGGAGGCCCGGTGGTCAGAGGTGAGCGCCTCTGCCTTCCCTGCTCGGCTGAGCACCGCACGGCAGTCCCCAGCATTGGAGACGACCAGTCCACCCTTTTGGAGAACAGCTGTGACACAGCACGCGCCCCCGCTTTCGTCCCTCTTGAGGAACTCCTCGTCTGTCTTGAGGTAACCTCTCCTGACAGCTCCTTCGATCTCTCCGCCGTTTACCTTCTTGAACTCCTCGGCCATAAACCTGGGCATGTTCTCAGCAGCGAACTCTGCCGCGTTTTTTCCGCCGTGGCCATCGAATACACCAAATAGCGCCTGAAAAGATGGAATCGGTCGATTAAGTTCTAGTCCTGAAGGTAATTTCAGAGGAAACAACGCAAATTTTCCGCCCCAAGACACCCGAATAGTCGCCACTGAAGGAGAATTCCGAGTTCGTCTTCTTCTTTTTTATTTCAAAATCACGGGAAAAGTACACGCATCGAAACAGAGAGTCAGAGAGATTTTCAATCGAGGAGATTACCACTTGGGGATCTCCGCCGAGAGCGAGCTTGGCCACATGCCGGTCTTCCATCTCGACCCTTCTCCTCCCCTTCCCCCTCCGGCAGTACGCCGCGAACTCCTCCCCCTCCTCCTCCACCTCGTTCCTCGGATCTGCCTCCACAGCGGCCACCGCAGCAGCAGCAGCGGCGGCCGCCGCCGCCGCCGCGCCGGACGCCGGCACCACGAGAGGCGCCGGTCGCCGCCGCTTCAGCACGGCCCCAGTAGGTGCCGAGGCCACCGCGGCGTTGGAGGCCGGCTGGGGCGACGGAGACGGGGAGACCTCCTCCCGGAGCAGCGCGCGGAGCGCGAAGGGGCGGAGCGGCGAGCCGGCGGCGGCGGCGGCGGGCGCGGGCGCCGGGGAGGAGGCGGAGACGGCGACGGCGACGGCGGGCTCCGGCGAGGCGGAAGCGGCCTTGCAGGAGAGCGGGCGGCGTGACGGCGAGAAGACTGGCGAGCTCGGGATGGCCACCGTGCAAGACATCGCGAGGCGGAGGCGGCGTGCGAGGCTAGGCTAGGGTTTCCGGGGGTGCTCTCTCTCTCTGTGTGTGCGGCTGTGCGCCCTGCCTCCTCGCGAGTCCTGGTCAGTGGTCTCGTTTGCTTTGGAATGGTCTGCGGAAATGGCCGTTTGAAAGGGGGATTATATATGCCCACATGCGTCCAGCACGCGTTGTGGTGGACGCGCCTAACGGGAGAGGAGGATGGACAAGATAAGAATGGAGATCGTAGTCAATGGAGATCGGAACATATGTTATGCGCCATCAGATGCTCTTTTAAAAATGTTTTCTGTTTCCTCTCAGAGAAAACGCTTTTTTTGCTTCAATATGCAAAGTACTTTTTATTTGGATTCTGGAAATCCAGTTTTTTTTTTAAAAAAAAAGGAAGGCCTCTCAGAGAACATATTAGTAGATATTTTTTCCTGAAAAAATAACAGCACAGGGAAATTTCAGGACAACAATTCTACTTAAGAAAAATTTCCCATTAACTTAAGAAACAGGATCTAAATCAACTACACTGCTACAGACAACTTTGAGTTATTGCGTTTCATTTTGGTTCCCAAGTTAGAGTTACATTGTTTGACTATGATATATACGCATATAAAGCCAACAGAATGCAATGCAATGTCTAGTCTATAACTCTTCCGTGAGAACGCGAATCTCCGCAAATGTGTATATTTGATATACGCAAGCACCGGCATTAGCAGCTTGGAAATTTCGAAATGCGTAAGAGATAGTGAAAGCAAGTGATTTGTTACTGTACTATAGTGAGAAAAGAAAACGACAACGGCTGTTCCGAAGTGTTATACCCGGTCTCCAGTGCCCGGTTTTTCACACTGGCGAGTCCAAGGAAAAAAAACAGCGCACGGCGACGGCCCCGGTCATGTGGCACGACCACGTCGGCAACGACACGAAAGGAACCGGAGGCCCGCCTGGCTGGCGGTGGTGGCGGAGGAGCACAGGGAACTGGGTTGGAGCGAACGGCGCGCGAGTCAAAGCTACTAGCTGCGTTAATCCCGTGTGGGAGACGAGACCGCCGGCAGGGCAGGCACGGGAAGCCAACAAGGGCCGACGCCGATCGATCTGGCCTGTCTGCTCTGCCCTGTGGTCTGTGGACGGAGCGCCGCTGTCTCCGTTCCGCTCGTGTATGACGCGGTCATTAATCAATTTTCCTTGGAGCCTGCCTGCCTGCCCATCCGTTGCACCGAACGGCCGCTCGCGTCGCGTACCCTTTTTCCTCGTCCTTTGGCACGGAACACGGGCGCCGCCCAACCGCTGTTCGCCACGGCGAGAGCCCGGGTGGCGCGTGGAGCGGTCTGGTTGGATGCCGCCCCTTCTCCCGTGTGATGCGACGGGGAGTTGGAGCCCGGGGGAAGGAACGTGCCGGGAAGCTGCGGCGGGACTAGTGCGGATCGGGACGCTCGCGACGAGAAGAGGCCGGAGGGAGAGAGACGCGACGCTGACCATCTAGGATTGGACCAGACCTAGACGAACGTTGGAATGGAAGCAAGGCAACCCAATCACATATCGCGCGTCCCGTACGCGTACGATCACTACACTCGTGCAGCCAAGGTGCAGTCATGCCGGCCTTGTTTAGTTTCCCAACTTTCCCCAAATATTTCTAGATTCTCTATCACATCAATTTTTAACTAAATGCATGAAGCATTAAATGTAGGTAAAAAAATAATTGATTGTACTTTTAGTATTTATACTCCCTCCGTCCCTGAAAGAATCAATTTCTAAAGTTGTTTTAAGTCAAACTTTTTGAACTTTGACCAAATTTTTAGGAAAAACTACCAAAATTGATGGTATCAAATTCATATCATTAGATATATCATAGAATATATTTTCATAATATGTCTATTTTAAATCATAGATGATATTATTCTTTTCTATAAAGTTAGTCAAAGTTTAAAAAGTTTGATCGGCACGGATTCTAGGAATTGCTTCTTTTAGGGACAGAGGGAGTACATGTCGAGACGAATCTTTTGAGTCTAGTTAGTCCATGTTTGGACAAAGTTTATCAAATAACAACGAAAGTGCTATAGTGCAGATTCCAAATATTTCTTGGAACTAAACAAGGTCTTGGTCGGCTAAGCAACCTCGCTTGCGCCGGCTCCGCGTGTAGCAGTTGGCATCTACTACTCCGTCTGCGAATAGATGACATTTTCGGTGTTCGTACCACAAGTTTGACTGGATTTGTAGAAAATATGTGCAGTATATATATCTCCAAATAATTTTGTTAAAAAACTAGATTCAAAGATGTTGGGAGAAGGGACCCTCGGCAGTGCCGCCGCGTGAGCTGAGCAGAAAAAAGGACCTCCGCGTGACCCGCGCGCCCTCACAAAACCTCGCCCTCCCGATAGTAGGGGCTCTTCTAGGTCGTTCGCCTTAACCTTCGACAGCCTAACCTTCGGATGCAAATCCAACACTCGGAGTTCGCTTTGTTTCTCGCAGGTAAAGGCGCTCCGAACACGTAATAAGTAACCTTCGCAGGTTCCGAAGCTTTGTCGTTGAGGCGTCAAGCTTGGCAAGTGGTGAGGGGATGCTAACCAAGGACCAGCGAGGGCGAAGGTCCGTTTTTCTTTGTTCTCCGTTGAAGGCAAACGGAGCAAGGTGGCGGCGGACAGGAGGAGAACCGATTAGGGTTTCCGCTTCTGCTGTATATTTACGGTTTTGCCCTTTCTGCCTATGTGGTGCCGGGGAATCTTTTGTACCCTATTTTAATTATGTCAGCACCCCTTGGTATTCCCTACAAATACCAAGAGGTGAACAGTGTAAAGGGGACGATTTTTGGGAGGAGAGAAATATTTTCACCGCTTATCTCCTTGTGTCAACGCCCTTACCTTCGCGCACAGCTGACCGTTGTCCACCCTCGCTCCGCGCCCTGTTTGCTAACGGGGGCCGAGCAGGTGTGAATCCAACAAAAGATCTTTCCAATGATACCAATTATGAGACTAATAGATGATACTTGTTAATTATAAAAATTGCCGGTAGTTGTTTCTCGGGAAGCGAAAACGTCATCTATTTAGGGACGGAGGGGGTAGAGTAGTACTAGTTTTGTAGGACGTTCCGGTAATCCGGTGGGTGTTCGGCAAGCAGTTGGCATCATTGTTGCGACAGTGAAGTCCGGCCCGTTTTGTTAATAGAGGGCTGGCTAAAATTCAAGTGCTTAAATTTAGATTTTCTTTCAAATGATGGTTATTACGCATATTTTATATTTTAATTATATTTTTTATTTGTTGTAATTTTTATAGACAACTTGTAGTTTTTTATATCGAGAATAAAAATCCCGTTACACAAAATAACAAATCCGAAAAAAATTAATTTATGTTGGCACAAAAACAATTAATAAGTAACAAATATTTTCTATAGATAGACGATGACAAAAATTAATATGTTATGACACAAAAATAAATAATAAATCATAAAAATGACAACTTAGTTATACTAGGTACAAGAGTGTTGTCCGAAATCATTTTAATATTCAGACATCTAATATATAGAAAAAGTGGAAAAAACGGAAGTTGTTTCTAAGGCTGGCGACCTGGGTTTCGTGCCCACCTGTCAGAGCAAGTGTTACGTGGTTCTTGGTGGAAGTGAGTGCCCGTAGTGGCGGATGCGTAAGAGCAAGTACAATAATTAGCTTATAGTCAAACAAATGCTGAGGTGGAGGAGAGAAGAGAGAAGAGAACTTGGCTCTCATGCAAGCACCAAGCTGGACACGGAACCATAGGTAATAGTGGACCCAAGTAGCAAGTGTCGTGAGAGGAGATAGGAAAGAGAAATTTTGTAAAGGCAAATAAGAGACAACGTGTTATATAGCTTGACTCTTATAGCTTAACTTATAGTCAAACACTTGGCTCTATTATTGTTCTTGCTCTAAGGATAGAGGCCACGTCGTCCACGAGCGGACGAGCCGACGGGGCGGAGGAAATGTCACTAGCCGTTAGCACTTGGTCGTCTCGCACCGTGGGCGGCTGGACAGGTGCGGGGCCCACCCAAGGAAAATGGGTATTCGTGGCCATATTCAGGCCAGGGCCCGTGACGGCTGTGTGGCGGCGTGGTTCTGATTCGCGTCCCGGCCCCGGCCGCCTGACGTATCCAGTGGATCGAGTCGATTTGCTCGGGTCCGAGAGACCGACATGCCAGCTCCGTCAGTCTGACTCAGCTTAAAAGGCCGGGCTCGGGCCCGAGTCCGAGAAGTGTCTACTCTACTAGAAAGGCCCGGTCAGGGGCGGGTGGACATGGGCTAGAATGGGCTGTCCGTCACAATTCACAGGAGACAAGAGGTGCCAAAAGTTTCTTTCTATCGCGTGTGCCTCTCGTGAGTCTCTCGGTTCTCGCGAGATCCACCGAACCAACCAGTAGGAATGCACGTGCAGGTGCATCCGTTCCGTAGGTACGGTACGCAGCCGCCCCAGCTCAGCTTGCTCGTGGTTATTCGATCAACGGTCAAAAAGCCCAGGCCCTGCCCGGCTGGCCCCACCCCATCCCCCCAAGCAATCCAACCTGGGCGCTCCGCTGGTGGTGACGTCAACGCTTGGCAAGGCATGTGCGCTGCCACTTGGGCTGTTCACTGTTGGGCACACGAAACGTAATCGCTGGCGCACGCATGCGCGAACGAGAAGGGAAGGTCAACCGTGAGCTCGCGCGAGCAGGGCGGATTTCCATCCAATGATGATGCGAGGCTAGTCTTCGTCTGTGTGTCTAGACTCTGGTCTAGACTGTAGACGTTCGGTGCGCGTGTCAAGGTTCATCAAGCGAGGACGTGGCTGTGGTTTTGACCGCTGTGCATTGCCTTTGCTGTCGACGACGACGATCCTTGATGCCTGGCTGGCTGTCTCCCTGCTGCGTTGACCCGGACTGCAAGTGCAGCTGCGACTGCAAGGATCGTATCTCGTATAGTAGTCAATAGTCCACCGGTCAAGCTTTTTATCCACTGATGAATCATGGAAGCTTTTGCTTCGTCTTGGCTCGCCTGTGCTACGCTGTCGGCGATGACTGATGAGCGATGACGGATTACGGTAGACGAAAAACGGCGGCCGACTGCATATGGCTGTGTTTAGTTTTGGCAATTTTTTAAGAAAAGTATTATAACATTTTTGGTGTTATTTAATGTAACAAACTTTGTGCAAATATGGACTAACTAGGCTTAAAAGATAGAGACGTTTGTTCTTGTTCCTGCTCGTGGCTCGCTAGCACGGCTTCGTGCACTGCCCGTAATAGTACTTCTATTACCACCCTGCTTAATGAAATAATATATACAGACAAAATGACTGATTGAGAAAAAAAATAGTTGCGCTCTACAGCCGCAGCCAAAACAACCGCTTTAATTCACTACTAGAGAACAGGCCTTTGGACGATCTATCAACTGAGCTTTAGTCTCGGTAAAAATTTGCGTCCAGGGCTAAAGACTTTTAGTATTACCAACCGGGGCTAAAGGTGAATCTTTAGCCTCGGTTGGTATTACCAACCGGAACTAAAGGTTTTTTAGCCCCGGTTGGTGTTAGCAATCGGGGTTAAAGGTCCTTCACGAGTGGATTCAAAAGGAAAACGTCCAGAACTATATCACGTGAGTTGCGTAGCTCAGTTGGTAAGCGTGCCTGAGGCGACATGTGCTGAGTTCGAATCTCATGCAACACACATTTATTTTTCCTCTCGATACCCGGGGCTAAAAGCCCATTTCAACCGGCGCTAAAGGCCTTTTCTGTAGTAGTGATTAGAAGCAAAAACGCGCTCACTACCCCTAAAATACAGATTTTTATCATGGACATCTTGAGGGTGGTTTTATCCAAAACATATTATTTCACTCCCAATTTATTCGAGCAGTTTCCATAAAATCCTCTACCATAATGCAACTAGATTCTAGTGGAGAGCTAATAAAAATTACTTTTCCATTTGCATAAGCTTGGAGTTTTTTTTTTAAAAAAAAGTACTCTCAACCTATTCCTATTGAACTACCAACAAAATCACTTCTCACCTACTCCTCACACTACTTCCCTACCAGAATCACTGCATTAGAGAAACAAAGGATTAGAGCTCAAGAATCATGAAGTGAGGCTCTACCCAACTGGCACGTATTTACCAATCTAGTCTTTACATAACCATGAAAATATATAGCTTAATAACCTGGAAATAAGGCTAATGTGAAGATAGTTTAATTGAAGGAACATATGAAAAAGATAGCTTTGCACTTGATGCAAACTCCTAGGGTTACAAATGGTTTGGACAAATTGAATACGGATACTGTTTTTTATATTAAGGAGAACTTTCTTCAACCGTTTCTGAATTTGGCCAAAACATAAAGGTTTTATGGTTTAAACGGTTTATAACCTTTTTTATTTGTTATATATATATAGATGAAAATTTGAAATCTTTTCTTTTCTTTATTGTAATATTGGGTGGCGTGGGAATTTTAGGAGAGACATGAGAGAGATTGGACTTACTCCCTCTGTCCCTTTTTATTGGCTGTTTCCGGTTTTCGTGCTATAACTTTGACTAGATTTATAGGAAATACATGCAATATTTGTATCTTCAAATAAATTTATTAAAAACTAGAATAAAAGATATATCTAATGGTATCAATTATGCATTATAAATTTCAATATCTTTTATATAAAATTAATCAAAGTCATTTCTCAGAGAGCGAGAACAACAAATATTTTAGGACAGAGGGAGTATTTCTTTCATTTCTAGATGTTTTGACTTTTATAGATATATTATTTTTATTACTCCCTCCATACTCATATTAGTTGACGTTTAGGACAGCGACACGGTCTTCAAAACACAACTTTGACCTCTTATTTTTATAAAAATATTTATGGAAAAGTGATATATGTACACTTTTATGAAAGTATTCTTCAAGACAAATCTATTTATATAATTTTTATATTTGTAAACTTAGAAACTTAATAGTTATTGATGATTTATATTCCCAATGTTTGACTCTAATTTTTTCTAAAACGTCAACTAATATGGGTATGGAGGGAGTATGTATCAAGACATAACAAATACCCCTTGAAAACCCAAAACACTTTATAATTTGAAATGAAGATGTATGCTTTTTAATTGTGTCGCTGTGGCTGACCATGATGGTGTTAGAGTTATTAGGTCTTTCCACCTGCCGAGCTAACTAGACTTAATTCAGTCACTTAAAACCTGAAACGGGATATCTAATTTTGGTTACCTTGTTTCAGTTTCAACCAATTTGGTTTCTAGTCATCAGTTAATCAAGCCACTCTAGCTGAACTGAAGTTTAACTTAGATAGTGGTACAGAAGGAAGATCAATGATGGAGTTGTCATAGGCAGATGGGCCTACTACATCTATTGGGCAATTTAAACCCTTGGGCCCACATTTTAATCCTTTTGCAGGTACTCCGTACATGAATCCCAAACAATTCTACTAATAACTTCGTTTGAATTGGCATTTCATAGGACCTACAGCAATTGGGTTGCCAAACTCAAGACAGGGAACTCTACCGTTAACAGTTTCCCTTAGCAGCAGCAGCAGCGCAGCAGAACTCTTTTTTTCTTTCCTTTTTTTTTTGTGTGTGAAAGAACAGTAAAACTGTTTTTTTTTGTTTTTGCAAAAGCTGCCAACGATGCTGATGTGACTCTCGAGTCTCGAGTCTCAACTGTGGTTATCAAATAGCTAGCTAGAAGAAATTTATTGGCTCTCAATAGCACTTTACGAATAGGTAGCGAAATGATGTATAAAAATAATAAAAATAAAATAAAAAAGTAGCACTCTTATTGGCTATTGAGAAGAGAGATCAAATAGCTAGCGACTTCCCAATAACTAGCTATTTGATCTCTCTCCTCGATAGCCATAAGAGTCCTACTTTTGTAAATTGCCTCATCGAAATATTATTTATTTATATGTCTCATCTAGCTAGCTATTTGTAAGTTGCCATTGAAAGCCAACAACATTCTTTCTAAAACCAAATAGCTAGCGATTTGAACATCATCACCCGTGGTTCCGAGTGGCTACGATAAGTCTGCTGTCTGCCATTGAACTTTTTTTTTTGGGAGAGTTGTCCGCCATTGGACTGGCTTTGCTCTGCTCTGCTCTGCAGTCCTGGTCCCAGCTGCAGTTTCAGTACCCCTGGGCTCTTGCCCTCCTCAGCAGGCAGCGTCTTGGGGGTCCTGGCACGAGCAGATTCTAGAGCATCACACGATTGCAACCGGGAATCCAGTGCGTTTCCATGGACGACCCGGACTTTTTCTCGTCATGTGCAGTGCGTTTGGCGGTTCCTGCGACGAGACGGTCTTCTGTGCCGAAACATACATGCGAGAGCTGTTATGCAGCTGTGGCTGACTGCCTCAATGAATGCAACCGCAATTCCTAATTTTGGTCTGTGTGTGTGTGGGTGGCTCAGATCATACACCGAAGAGAAAAAGGATGTCCGGCCTCCTTCCACCTTTCATCTTCCGAAGAGAGGCGTGCACAGTATGTCATTCTCCTGCTTATCTTTTTTTCTGAACAAATATTGGATAGTCGCAGTAGCTCCCTAAAGCTGTCTGGTCACTTGCAGGTCGTAGGGAAATGGGTAGAAATAGCTAAAAATCAGACACAGGATTCGCCATGATTGAAGAACAAATGCACCTCGTACGAGGGTAATCTTTATACCTCTCTTGACCTTGGGTGCACCGGCATATAAAATGTAACACAAAAATTCTTCTTTACATGTACTGTACCCCCGCGCTTTGGTTCCAATGCATGCTGAGCTTTTGCTTTCTCCTAGGCATCCTCGCTAGGAGAAGAAAACAAATGTGGGAGCAACTAAGCTCGCCACATCTTCCTTTATCCTAGACCCTCCAGTTGTTTCGACAAAAGAATCGAAGGTTAACAACAGGGAACAGCTTTACGCAACCAAAAGAAAAATCGGTAAAAGAAAAAAGAAGATGGCGAGCATCTTATCCCTCGTGTCAACTTTTGTCCTTCGTCGGCTCAGCTTCATGTACAAACAGCGGAGCCTTCCTTGTCGTCAGGTGCCGGCCCGCGGAGCAAGGAGAAGAAGCACAGCAGCTCCTACCGCTGGGCCTAGGCCTGGGCCTTTGCGTCTGCGGGCCATGGGCTGGAGGCGATGCGGGCGTAGAGGAACTGGTTCCAGGTGTCGGGCAGGCCCGGGAGGCACCAGTGGATGCAGTCGGCGTAGGTCTTGGGGTCCGCCTGCTGCTCCGGGGTGAGCAGCTTCCCCTGCCGGAGCGTGTGCACCGAGGTGTGCGCGTCCTTGCGCAGCTCCGACAGCGCCGTGATGTCGACGAAGTGGACGGGCACCCGGCGCAGCGTGGGGAGCACCTCCTGCGCCCCCGCGTAGAGGCGCCAGTCCGTGCCCACGTCCAGCGACGCGCTGCGGTTCGTGATCGGCAGCGTCTCCATGGCGCACTTGATCCCGCCCTTGTTGCCCCAAGCCTCTGGCCTGCATGCATGCACTCGTTTTCAGTTTCAGTTTCAGTTTCAGTCAGAGACGTACGGGATGATGCACAATACAAGAGTGAGCCGGACACATCACACAAGGGATGGCCAATACAAGTGCCATTATCGCTTTATCGGTGGGTGCTCAAAAGGACCGGCGGGCCTGCACGCCATCCTAGCTAAGATTCGGTCGTCCCTGAGATACTCTGATATGCAACTTGCAACGTACGTACTACTACCACTGTGCTAGTGCTACTCATATTGGTGCGCGCCATTATATCACAGCATGTGACGCGTTGAGACCCCCAGCTTTATCGAGGTTCCATTCTATGGCGACCAAATTAACTTTGCATATCCAACACTACAAGGATCTCTTTGCATCATGTGTAATAACAAACATTTTTTTTTTAAAAAAAAGAGGCTCCTAGGATGCAACGGCGAGGCTGGTCCAAATCTTTGCCGTGGTCTTCTTGACGGGCACAACCAGCGCAATGGACACAGGTGTATGTATCGATCGCCATTGTTCTTTAAGAGGTAGAGTAAGCCGTTTATTCCGGCGTGGGGCTCGGGAAACTGGGAATCGTATGCTTGCTTGCTCTTGTTCTCAGGTAGGTGGGCCCGCCTATGGACTACGGGTGTGGTGGGCCTGGAGTTTTATATGGTCCACCTGCATTACCGTCGTATCTCCCACTCTCTACTCTCCACACGTACTATCTTTGTTTGGAAGAACAACGTTTCTAGTTCTACTAGGGGTGAATTCTCAGACTCCATTACCCTGACTGCCATATTCTCGTTAGTCGCTAATCCTAATCGGGCTGCAATGCTACTTAGAATTCTATGATGCGTTTCTAGCTAGCTACGTACGTACTGTATGCCTCTACGCGGTAGGCATCATCAGCCTATCACATTTCATTCAACTGATTATACACCTACGCCGCCAACCATCTTTCTTTCTGACGGCATGTGACCCGAATTTTCGCAGGAAGTTCTGTGAGCAGTTGCCATATATGCTGCTGCAACACGAACACGAGTGGAGGCCGGAGGATATTGCGTCGGCTAGCTAGCTAGCTTGTGCTACACCTCTGAAGGTTCGCTGGTCTTTATCTCGGCACCTAATTATTGATCAGGCAAATCAGGTGTCGCTGCTGTTAGCAAGGTGCAGGATCTAATTCACCGTAGTCACTGTCACTAGCTGATCGCCACCTACTGAAATGCTCAAGGAGCAAATTAAAATGCGCATACACTGAAAGCCGTAGCTAGTGCGAAAAATGGAGTTGCTGCATCGAAGTGCTCAGGGTGGAGGGGAAATAAAAAACATAAATAAAAACGTGGGTTACGACGACGAGGACGACGTACGTGATGTGGTTGGGCGACATGCCCATGAAGAAGACGGTCGTCCTGTTGGGGTCGATGTTCCGGTCCACCCATTTGGCCCACGTCTTGAGCACCTCCTTGTACGCCACGGGGCGGTCCACCTCCACGTACTCGGTGGAGCCCTGGTCGAAGGAGCCCTTGCTGCGCGCCAAAAACAAATTAGACATAGACAGCGTGCAAATGCAATTGCAATGCATGCCAGCCATCCTGACGAGTGACATTATTACATAGCTCTAGTAGTACATATACATACTACAGTAGTACTCACAGGATTTTCATGTCGAGCGTGTTGAGCCACCAGATGTAGGTGTTGAAGACGAGGTAGTCGACGTCGATCCAGTTGCGCGCGTGGCTGGCGATGGCGTGCCACTGGATGACCCGGTCGGGGACGCTGTGCACCTTGGGGTTGTCGGAGTTGGACTCCACCAGGAAGGGCGCCCAGTAGAACTCCACCGTCGCGTTGTACTCGTTCGCGTAGAACACGTTGCTGGACCCGCCGTTGACGAACTTGGTCAGCGTCTTCTGCCCCTTGGGGATCACCGACTGCACCAGGCACACCATCGACTCCCACTGGTTCCGGTTCAGCGAGTCGCCCACGAACATCAGCCGCTTGTTGCGCAGACGCTCCAGCAGCAGCCGCGCGTCGAACCTGCATATATGCATTTTGTTATTTGTTTGCCTCATCTACTCATCATTCATTTCATTTCATGGAAGGTCGTGTCGTATGTGTGTGTGTACATTACGTAACCACTACGTAGCTGTTTCTCGGTTGGAAAACCGAATGTTTTGTCGTGCCTGATTCGAATTTAGTACTCCCACAGTAATCGTGTATAAACGCAACGGGCAGTACAGTACAGTCCTGCTGCGTCGTCGCACTCCCACAGTTGACAGTCCCACGCACTCCATTCTTCGTGCGCAAATCTCGAACGCTCTGTGTACTAACCATGCATTAATGTATCTGACACGCTGACCATAAATCTCCGTGTTCCTACAAGATCACGCTTTAAAGAAGATGTCCCTTTTTTTTGGGTATTTGATTTGAAAAAACAGTGTACTACTTCACCTTGTACTACATCACTCCACTTGCCCTCTAATTAAAGTGTGCAGAACAGAAGCAGAAAACGGTCGATCGAAACAGACCGGCATCAGTCAGTTTCCAGACAAACTACAGGGGAGGTTTCTGAACTGATGAACTGAAACCGATCGACGATGACCTCCTCCGGGCGGCGCGAATGGAAATCAAGCAAGCAAGCAGATGACCAGAGAGAGAGAGAGAGACGGACGGACAACACGTACCGCGGGAGGTCGCAGTCCGCCGGCTGCCAGCGCCACTTCTGGTAGGAGTCGTCGCGGCGGCCGTTGCGCATGCAGGTGACCTGCTCCGTGAGGAACTCGCACTCGCCCTCCTTGTACACGGGCGCGTTCACCTCGTCGTACACCCAGCTGCCCCGGTACAGGTCGCACGTCTCCGGCACGCTCACCACGGCCCGCAGCGCGGCGGTGGCGGCCGCCGCCTTGGCCGACGCGGCCTTCTCGGCGACCTCCTCGTCCGCGCGCCGCAGCGCCTCGTCGGCGCCGCCTCCCCCCGTGACTGTCGGGAGCGTCACGTCCCTCTCCTTCTCCTGCCCGACGTCCACCACCGCGTTGTTGTTGGCGACGACATTGGCCTTTGCGGCTGCTGCTGCTGCGGCGGCGGCGGCGACGACGCTGGTGTTGCCGATGACGGGCGCCGCCTTCGACTTCGACTGCGACAGCGCCCCCGCGGCGGCTGCGCCGGCGGGCGCCTCGAGGACGCGCACGATGACCTCCTCCCCGCGCTTGGCCAGGGTGTTGACGGCGGCGTGCGCGGCGGCCTCGGCCTCCTGCAGGAGGTGCAGGTCCGGGGACTTGGCGCGGATGGCGCCCGAGCTGAACTGGAAGTCGGTGATGGACTTGATGTCCTCGTTGTACAGGAACGTGGCGAAGACGAAGAGCGCGAACACCACCGCGGCCAGCGACAGCGGCGCGCCGTTCTTGCGCGCCGCCACGCCGGCTCCCAGCGCCGCCTGCTTCATCGCGAACGGCGCGGACGCGAACACCGACTTGCGCCGCTGCTGCATCTCCGGAGCGCCCTGCTGGGTGCTGGCCTGCGCGCTTTATTTGTATCACACTAACTTACCGGCCGGTCACCACCCCACGCACGCACGCCGCCGCCGCCTGCTCGCCGTCGCAGCTCCTTGCTTGCTGCGGCTGCGTGTGCCTCTGCCTCCTAGCTCGCTCCCCTGTCCTTCTCGACGGCCTGGCTGCTGCTCCGCCCTATATATGACGCCGATCGCTTTACGAGTTTGGTGATGTCCTCTTGTTGGATGCGTGGCTTTCTTTTGCTTGGGCTTTCGTATGTTTGGTTTGGTTCGCCTGCTTTCTTCTTTTATGGTTGCAGGATCTCTTCCTCCACCAACACTTCTAACAGCACTCTCTATTTTCTAGCGCTAGGATTTGCATTACTGCTCTTCCTCCTTCACCTTCTTCTCCTGCTCCTTCTCCCTCCTAGGTGTTATAGAGAAAGCTAGAGAGGAGGACGAGAGACTGGCCTACTGCTACTGGTACTGGAGGGTGGGTCAAATGAGTAACATGCAAGCTTGCAAAGCTTCCGTATGGGGTTTGGAGGTTAAGCTGCTGTTGTACATGTAACCACAACAGCAACGTGTGCCAGTGTGTGTGTGTTCTATATACTTCCTATCCCGGCACCCATCGCCATCTCCTTTCTTTTGCCTTCTTGGTGTGTACGTATATATGCTGTATTCCTGCATTCAGCTGTTGCTTGTTCTCGAGACAATTTTTTGCCTCTCTCATTCTCGTCTTGCTGCATTGGGTACGGGGTGGCTGTATTGTACGTATAGTATGGTCGCGAGGACGTATCTGTTTACAGAGTAGGTGGACTGTGGCTGTCGCGCCTGGCGTGGGATGTGGGAACGAACGAGCTAGCGAGATGGGGAAGCAATGGCGACTCGACAGAAGCAGACCAGGCCGGTTCACCTGGCTGCTGGGACCTGGGAGCGGTTGCGTCACTGCCTCCCTTTCGTTTTCGTTTCCTTTTCCTTTTCTTCTTTTGGAATATATATACCAAGCCCTGTTTGGATCCGAGGGCTAGAACTAGTTTGAGCTATTTGGAGCTCAACTTGTTAATTCCCTAGGATCACTAGAAGTAGATCTAGACCGGGATTATATAAAAGCAATGCTTATACATGATCTTAGGAGGTAAATGCATTGGATCCGAGAGGAAGAATAGACTAGGGTACATACCAAGGTTGTGTGAACCTGAGGATGTAGTAGAAGAGTTTGAGCCGTCGCCCGCCATGGCCTTCGGGGTCCTGGAGTCGTCGGCGACGGAGGGAGGAGATGACGGTGTAGGTGTCCGGCGGTGATGGCGTAGCCGGACGTGGTCCAGTTCGTTGGAGTGAAGAACGGCGGCGGCAGGGCTTCCCGTCGCTGGCTGCGCACCTCTTAGATCGGATTAGGGTTTGTCGGTGGGGAAGTGCGGCTCACGGTGAACCTCGTACAGAGAGCCGCCGGCCCCCACCCTCTATTTATTGCGCAGTGCGACGGGGCCCACCAGCCATTAAATGGGCTGGGCGCCCTCGATCAGGGCGCGAGGTCAAGGCCTAATGGCCGGGCAGAGAGATCATCCTAACACAACTAGCCCTAAAGTATCCAAACAAGAGGGTTAGTTTGAGCTATTTGCATCTAGCCCACCCTAAAAAACTATCCCGACCAGCCCTGTTTTGATATCAGGGCTAGAGCTAGTTTGATCCAAACAAGAGGACTAGTTTGATCTATTTGCAACTAACCCACCTCAAAAAACTATCCGCATCAAGAGGTAATTATTTGGGCTAGTTGTACTTGGGACCACTAGAAAAGTGTTTTTTCTCTATCTCCACCCTATCAAATGATTGGGAAAATACATTTATTGTCAATCTAACTCTTCTATCCAAACATCTCTTTGGCTAGAGTTAGTTTAGAGCTACTTGTAAGCTAGAAAATAACTCTAACCTTTAGCTGTGCTAGAGTATCCAAACAGGGCCCAAGAGGTGATTATTTGAGCTATTTCTGGTTGGGACCACTAGAAAAGTGATTTCTCTCTCTACCTCTACCCCACCAAATGATTGGAAAAGTATATTTATTGTCAATCTAACCCTTCTATCCAAACACTCATTTGACTAGGCCCTGTTTGGATCCCAGGGCTAGAGCTAGTTTGAGCTATTTGGAGCTCAACTAGCCCTAAAGTATCCAAACACGAGGGCTAGTTTGAGCTAGTTGCATCTAACCCATCTAAAAAAAACTATCCCCACCAAGAGATGATTATTTGGGCTAGTTCTAGTTGGGACCACTACAAAAGTGATTTCTCTCTCTAACTTCATCGTACCAAATGATTGAAAAAGTACATTTATTGTTAATCTATCTCTTTCATCCGAACACCACAAGAGCTAGAGTTAGTTCAAGGTTAGTTTAGAGTTAGAAAATAGCTCTAGCTCTAACTGAGTTAGAGGGATCCAAACAGGGCCTACAATTATTTTAGAGCTAATTATAAGCTACAAAATAACTCTAACCTCTAGCACAGCTAGAGGATCCAAACACGACCCAAGTATATGTAGTACTACAGCTACTTCTCAGAATCTCAGTATAACATCAGTAGCGTCGATGGAATGGGTGTGAATAATCGGAGAATGATGTGCTAGCTTTACTGTTCAAGTTACAGAGCTTTGGTAGTGTGGCGTTGGTGCAGGGAAAACACTGTTGACAAGCTCTGCTACTGATTACAACTTCAGATGTGTTATTGTGTTGAGAACAGAGTCTGGCTTAGATTCAGTAGTGGAGTAGTTGCAAGTCCTAACGGGTAATACTACTGAATATGGGAATACATGTATATACTCAGTTGCCCACTCCACTACTTCACAAATAATGATGCCAGTCCTGTTGCAGGGATAACATGATTACACCAATCATCACAATTAGTATGTCTAGGACGAAGGATCAAGGATGTAGGGCTGCAAAAATTCAATTTCTTTTTGCTGTTTGTCATAGTCTGTTGTCATGTTTCTATAGGCCAACACATTTTGAACTTGTCTTTTCCCATCGATGCTTAAATAGTCTCCAACCTTTGGAAGACAATTCTTCTTATAGTATGCAAAAAAAAAGGAAAAAAAAGAAGATACCCGCCGTGTGTCTGATCTTTTCTTTCCACTTCCAAATCTCATGGGATTGTATGAGATAAATAAATTGACAATGTAACCCTTCCTTAATCGTAAAGAGATACTGTAACTACAACATATTCTAATCTCTACCCGCGGGAGGATTGGTGCCCTCCCGCGGCTTAGGTTACTGTAGTTTTTTTTCCTTTTCTTTTACTTTTTTATTTTTTTTCTTTTCAAAATTTTTGTAGGTATCTTTTTCTATTAAAAACCGGTGCGACGATAGCGCGTCAAATAATATAAACTCTAATTGTGGGACGACGTTCTTGCAATATTTGCGTGCGTTTTATGCTCATACGGCCAATGCCTTTGACGCAACATGTAAATATCTTTTTGAGCAGGTCGCATGTCGGTATAGTGACTGATATATTTAGAGATTGTTTATTTCCAAGTTAAAAAGTTTTAGGATGTCATATCGGGTGTTTTACACTAATTTAGAGTATTAAATACTATTAATAAAAATAATTGCATAAGTGGAGAATAATTTATGAGGCGAATTTATAAGTCTAATTATTAATAATTATCAAATGTTTAATGTAACACCATATTATTAAAACATGAATTTATTAGGTTTAAAAAATTAGTCATCTCGCAAATTATTTTGAATTTATGTAATTAGTTATTTTTTAGTCTATATTTAATACTCTATGTAAGGTCAAAACATCCGATATAATAAGTGGAAAATTTATAGGGTAAAAACTAAATACATTTGTACTGTTTAGACCGATCAAGTTTTCCGTATGCCCATACACAGTAGAATAGCGACACTTATAAGACTTTAACAATCGTACCAATAGCAGGCGCGGCGAAGCGCGCTAACCACCCTTGTATTTATGTCGGTGATAGAATTAAGGGATGCCTAGAATTAACGAGAGGTATGTGTGTGACTGATGCATTTTCAAAATGACCTGGGTGTTAATTATTTCAACTAAAATCTCTTATAATTGGAGATAAAATTTGAATGCTCCATACATTATGTTGGTTCAAAATGGAGAAAGTAGTTATTATTATCCCAGTCTCATCTAGAGTTGCGCGCAACTATTTGTTTTTGTTGCTATATATATTGCCATCTCGAGTTCATGCAAAGTCCACGCATTGCAAAAAAACAGGCAAAATGATTAATCTATATAGGAGGTACTAAACATTTTGAGCTAATCACCTAAACTCTTGTATTCATTGTTGTATCTATGGCTCGTGGTGTTCTTTGGAATATAAAAATGAAATCCCTCGTGATTCAGGAAGGTTGTTCCACTCCGTTAACTTCATCGGGAAATTGACCTGCATACAAGTCTCTCCGACTACAACACATTGGAGCATGATATATATGTGACCGCTGTTGCTGTTGGCATTTCCTCCCTTATGGTACCTCCAATGGCCGGTGCAAGTACGTATGCAGCCATCAATTCCAAATTATAAGTCATTTTCTTTTCAAAAAAGAAAAAGCAAAAGATTTTTCAAACCCGCGACCTCATCCTCACGTGTGCCCTCCTCTACCACTGCACCTCACACTCACTTATATCTATATTAGATTTTGAGTCTACTCATATTATACTAAACTGAGTTTACATTGAGTGTTTGAGACCCTAAGTGGTCAACTACAAAGTTGTGCGTAACTTTTCAAGATCTACAACTTTTATTTAGATTATTTCTCCATTTGAGCCATTTTAAAATTTTGAATTTTAAATTTGACAAATTCAAATGTAGATTTCTATGACAATAAAATTCAAATAAAAAAGTTGTAAACATTAAAGTTCTATAACTTTTGAAGATATATAACTTTTTTAGGTTGTTTCTCCATTAGAGGTCGTTTAAAAATTTTGATTTTTAAATTTGACAAATTCAAACATACTCCCTCCGTCCCTAAATAATTGTAGTTTACGCTTCCCGAGAAACATCTTTAAATAAATATATATTAAAAATATTAATATTTATCATACATAATTAGTATCACTGGAAAGATGTTTAAATCTATTTTTTAACAAAATTATTTGAAGATACAAATGTTGCATGCATTTGCTACAAATCGAGTCAAACTTGTGGCACGGAAACCGAAAACGATAATTAAAAAGGGACATCAAAGTTCTAATGAAAAAAGTTGTAAACATCAAAGTTCTATAACTTTTCAAGGTCTACAACTTTTATTTTGATTCTTTCTCCATCCAAGATCATTTTAGAAAATGAATTTTAAATTTGACAAATTTAAACATAGATTTCTATGACAAGATTAATTTAAATAAAAAAGTTATAAACATCAAAGTTCTATAATTTTTTCAAGATTTACAACTTTTATTTTGATCATTTCTTCATCCAAGATTGTTTGTAAAAAAATTAGTACTAAATTGAATTATTCAGCGTCCCCAACAAATAGGATTTGATTGAGCCGCCCAACAAATCCAAGTCATTTTAGGGGCGACTTGTTTGGGCGGCATTTGCCCCTAAAAATAGAGGAGGTATTGCTACAAATCTTTTTTTAGTAGTGAAAGTTTTTTTTTTGAAGTTTGACCAAATTTGTATACTAAAATATTAACATTTATGATATCCTTAAGTATCATTATGTTCTTCATTAGTTATATTTTCATAACAAAAACTTTATATTTTTTCTATAAATTTGGTCAAAGTTGAGAAGCTTTGACTTTTCAAGATTTTTGGAATTAATTACTTATAATTTGCAGTAGCTGGAGTAACCAAAAACCTCAAACCATTTTTATCACTCACCATCACGCATGAGATCAGGTTACTTCTCGATTTGTATCTCATTTACATAGTACTATTTTCTTCCTTTTCTTTATTTGGAAGAAAAGTTCCATTGTTTTGCAGTGCAAGTATGCAACCATAAATTCTGCATATATAGGCTAGGCTCACTTGAATCTTGAAACATCCAAGTTTTTAGATCTGATCCTTCGTTAAAAACTATCAAAACCACCACCGTATATATCAGGACAAGCTTCAAATTAAACCATGTGCCAATGACAAAAATAAGTAAAAGAAAAGAATGATGGGAATGTAATCATGCATGGGGGTCCCTTCTGCACCAGCTTGTTAGTTGTGAAGAGATTCTGGGCCCAAATATATGATTTGCACTGAGCTTCGCATGGAATATGATGGAAGTTGAACGTGTGCACTCTGCACTGCTGCGAAGGTCAACCAGTACCATGATTTGATTATAATTAATTTCGTCCGGCCATCAGGAGCAAGATCAGGACCAGCACTTTAATATATTGTCCTGTTTATTAACCTGATTACCCCCCAGTCCTCACTGCATGCCGTGAATATGAGTAAATTATCACGGGTTCGAGCTATCACACCTCTGCATGGTACTGATAGGCCGCCATGCATGTATGTTATGTTCCCTTCCCTGTATGAATGTTATGCCAGTTGTCTAGTTGCCCATGCATGATGATCCTCTGAATTAACCCTCCGATGATAATGAAGCCGTTGTATTATCATTTCAGATGAAGTTTCTCCAGCAGTGTCCCTGGCAAGTTTTTGGTGTGCATGATTGATGCATGAGAAACTGAGGAACATATATAATTTCAGTATAGTACGTGGTGCAACTAATCTGGGCAGTTGGGACTTGGGAGCTCCGCATGCAGTCTGAGTCGATGAACAGGGGTCGTCCCAACTCCCAAAAGTGTGTGAGCCTCTTCTGAGGTTTTAGTACAGCAACTGCCATCCAACTATGGCAGTTAATTTATGTGCACACTACAAACTAGGACCGTTTGTTTGGTATGTAATATAATGTAACAGAATCGCAAACGTGATCCCAGTCATTCAGTATCCTACATGTACGTACACGGTCAGACCTGCATTGTAGGTTGGATTTCTTGGACAAGTTTGATTGGATGTGCATGTACCAAATGATGTAAAGATCACAACAGCCTGAGAAACACACCAGCTGATCGATGCTTTCTGGTACTAACAGATCAATTTGTTTTTTCAGGGACTCTCTGGCTAGCAATAAGGTTGCTTTTGAAACGAACTGAAAAGCTCATCTGAACCACCGTGAATTACAAAAGCACCTCGCTCGCCCGTTACTTAATTTGCTGGCGCAACCTTTTGCAGAGAAAGGGCTCTAACTAATAATCTTCTCAATCAAGGTTTTGAAATGCACCTTTTGTTTTGCAGCCCACTGCACACGCGGGTCAACAGAAACACTTAATCAGGGCGTTTGGTGCGAGCTCTTTCTGTCTTTCAGGTAGTAGTAGTAGTACAACCCCGGCCCAGCAGTTTCGACCCGCCATCAGATAAGAAATGATTCTTCGTATCAGGGAGTCCTTTCGGTAATTGCTGGACACAAACATCTGATCAGATCAACTTCTCCACTTCCATCTGTATTTTTTTTTCTCTCGAACACGCGTACGTGCACTACAGGAGACGTTGGCTTTGCCGAGTGCTGGCTGCACTCGGCGAAGGCCCTTTCGCACTCGGCGAAGCCTTCGCCAAGTGCCGCACTCGGCGAAAGGCACTCGGCAAAGAAGTTGTCGGCAACGATTTCTTCGCCGAGTGCCAAATATCGGGCACTCGGCGAAGCCTTCGCCGAGTGCCAGGTCAGCACTCGGCGAAGCAAACGGGAGCCGTCACCTGACGGTCTCTTCGCCGAGTGGCCACGTGGACGGCACTCGGCGAAGAGGGTCCCTTCGCCGAGTGCCACGCAATCCGGCACTCGACGAAGAATCCGGCACTCGACGAAGAGGGTCCCTTCGCCGAGTGCCACGCAGGCCGGCACTCGGCGAAGAGGGCCCCTTCGCCGAGTGCCACGCAGGCCGGCACTCGGCGAAGAGCTCCTCTTTGCCGAGTGCCACGCAGGCCGGCACTCGGCGAAGAGGGCCCCTTTGCCGAGTGTCAGGGTAAAGGCACTCGGCGAAGAGGCCGTGCTGAGCAAAAATTTGCCCAGCTTTGCCGAGTGCCATGACCTCTTTGCCGAGTGTGGCACTCGGCAAAGCTGGGAAAAAAGGAAATTTTTTTCCTTGTTTTCATTTCCCTACACAGAGAACATATCACACATTCATATTCCATTTCAGACAAATATCACATGCATATATATCACACATCCATAACATACATATCCATTTCAAACAAATATCACATGTTCAGTCTCCATGCATCACAAGCTAACAAGTTTATCACAACTCCACAAGTCCGGCACTCGGCACTCCTCAACAAATCCACAAGTTCACAAGTCCATCACAAATATAAGTCGGGCCCGGATGACGTCTGGTCAGCGAGACTTTGCCGAGTGCTCATCGTTGCCGAGTGTTCGACACTCGGCAAAGAGGTGTCTTCGCCGAGTGCTTTTCTTTGCCGAGTGTTGGGCACTCGGCAAAGCTGGCTTTGCCTTGTGCTCATTCTTCGCCGAGTGCCAAATTTCCGGCACTCGGCAAAGAGGCTCTTCGCCGAGTGCCCGAAATTTGGCACTCGGCGAACTCGCAGGCACTCGGCGAAGATCGTGTTTCCTGTAGTGGTGGTAGCAAGGTGCATGCGAATAAATCGTTAATCATGGACTATACTGTTCGTGCTTACCATTGCTACACATATCTCTTCAAATCGCTAATGTTATTACAAAGCAGTAGTCAGTATTACGAGGATTGTTACATTGTTCTATGAAGTTTCATGTAACCATATATAGGTCGAGTACTACTTTATAGCTACAAGGCAAGGCTGCAAACAGCAGTGTGTGTGGTGTGCCTCAACCTCAACCCACCGCGCAGTGTTTGGGCACCAACCAATCTTCTCAAGCAGCCAGAATGTCACATGTCGATGGTAGCTAGTATTTGTCTGATCGACGATTTGATATATATATATGTGTGTGTGTGCGCGGACGGGTGCAGCATGGACGATGGGATCGAGCGCATGATTGTAAAGTAACATATGTAAGGCCGGGACACACACAACCCACATATATATGGCTTAAGGTTTTAACAAAGTGGGATGGAAGCAACCTAGGTAGCTATAGGTATCTTATATGCATATGCAGATGCAGCAGGTTCCCTTTGAACGTTGTACGTACTGGCAAAGGAAAGGATCGTTAAAAAGAGAGAAATGAAATGAAAGGCAGGATGGGAGGCGTGCACTACCGGAAAAACTCACTTTGCCGAGCGCCGCACTCTTTGCCGAGAGTTTTTTTTCGGGCGCTCGGCAAAGAGCTCTTTGCCGAGGGCCGAATAAAAAACACTCGGCAAAAGAAAAACGCTCGGCAAAGAAATTCTTTGCCGAGAGCCAAAAAAAAACACTCGGCAAAGAATTTCTTTGCCGAGCGTTTTTTCTTGCTCTCGGCAAAGAAATTCTTTGCCGAGCGTTTTTTTATTGGCTCTCGGCAAAGAGGTCTTTGCCGAGAGTTTTTTTTTTACACTCGGCAAAGCTAATTTTCAAATCATATTTTGAAGCAGTAAATTAATCCAAATAAAAAAACTTTCAACTAAAAAGTTGTTTCACTTATCAAGATGAATAATTTTTATTTTAGTCATTTCTTCATTTGACAAATTTAAAATAAATTTGTTCATAAATCTTACATCTCTCTCCGTTAGTTTACGAAACTACAAGAGTGATATATAATATTTGTGAATAATATGATAACCATAATTTTGGATGTATAAATGGGTAAACAACCAAAATAAACTTTGTAGATCTTGACAAGTTATGAAAGTTTGTAGTTGATAACTTTTTAATTTGAAGTCATCTAGTTATGCAAAACTACGTTCGAATTTGAAAATTTTAAAATTCGAATTTTTTAAAATGCCTTAGATGGAGAAATGGCCAAAATAAAAGTTGTAGATCTCAAAAAGTTATGAAACTTTGGTGTTGACAACTTTTTGATTTGAAATCATCTTGTCAACGAAAACTACGTTTGAAATTGTAAAATTTAAAATTCAAATTTTTATAAACAACCTCGGATGGAAAAACTACCAAAATAAAAGTTGTAGATCTTGAAAAGTTAGAAAACTTTGTAGTTTACAATTTTTTGATTTGAATTCGTTTAGGGCCTCAAATAAGCAAATTACACATGGTTTAGTATAATATATGGGTAATCGAAACGGAGATGGAACGTATATGAGTGTGTAGTGCAGTGGTAGAGGAGGCTCCGCGCGAACGAGAGGTCGTGAGTTCGAATCCTGCTGACTGCGTGAGAGAAAATTGCGTGAAAAATAATAGAACTTGCGATTTCAAGGGCAACAAGTGGGCGCTGCCCAGTGGGCCCCTCCTCCAATTAAATAAAAAATTTTCTTTATTTTTTCGGGGTTTTTTTATTTTTTTCTTTGCCGAGAGCCATCTCAGCACTCGGCAAAGGCTTTGCCGAGCGCCCGATAAAAGGCTCTCGGCAAAGAGCCCTTTGCCGATCCATTTTTTGCCGTGTGGCCTTTGCCGAGGGCTGCTCTCGACAAAGGCTTTGCCGAGAGCAAAAGGAGCTTTGCCGAGTGCCTGTGGCACTCGGCAAAGCGACCATGTCCGGTAGTGGTGAACGACGGTGAAGGAGAAGCATTGGCTGTGTTCGATTGAGCTACTCTGCTGTCTTTAATTCATATATACGAATCAACTATGAAACAGTGTTTCTGCTCTAATAAAAAATGAGCAGTACACATTGGCTTGTTATCAGGAGAGGAAGGGTCGAGGAAGAATGAGGGCGGGTGGCCGGGGACGGGGAGAGATCGTTTTCTCTTCAAGTGAGAGCAATCCCAGCTCCAGAGTCGTCAGTACTAACCAAATATTAGCTCGCGGGTAACTTTCTCTCGCTCACCACAGAAAGAAAGAGAGAAAGAAAGGAGGGTGAAGAGGCGTGAGCTCAGCTGTCCGGGCTCCGGGGCCGTTTTGCCGTGGCGCACAAGTGTCGGAAACGCACGTACGCTGCTACCCGTACAGATGGCGACCATTCGTCGGGGTCATCAGTTTAAATGTTTAATGGAACACAGCACCATATGCTAATGGCTCTTGCTAGTACCATATATACCAATTATCTCAATTCTCAGGCGTGCGTGCGCAGGCGTCGTTTTAGGAATTAGGAGGCCCCAAAGGCGTGAGCTTGGACGGAGAGCGAGTGCAGTCAGTAGAGAGCTAGTCTAGTGGTAGAAGACATTCGCATTATTGGTACAATTGGGATTGTTTCAAGGACTTGCATGCTGCTTGGATCGCAAGGCTACGACGGTACAGCCGAAAGCACGCCGTCCTGGATATATATTTGTGCGTACTGCGTAGTTTCGTTCAGGCCGACAGAGACTTTGCCACGGCACAGCTGCTGCCGGTGCAGGCGCGCAGATACAATACCTGCAGAGAAGCAGAAAGCAGTCACGCAAAAGCCGTGCGTCCGGCTCACCCTGAAAAGAAAAGAACGTTTGGATCGCAAGGGCTTGCTTGTCAGCGTTACCGTTTGCTGATGAGGACCGAGGACGTGCGGTACCTACGACGTCCTGGTTTCAGTTTGCAAGCAGCAGCAGCGCAAACGTTACGTTGCTGCCAGAGTGGTGAGCTGCAACGGCCCACCAACTAAATGCTCAAGATGGCATCTTGTTTTCAGAGGAGGGAGAAGAGGCCACATACACAGACTAGCACTACAGGGAACGCCGGCTTTGCCGAGTGCTGGCTGCACTCGGCGAAGGCCCTCTCGCACTCGGCGAAGGCTTCGCCGAGTGCCGCACTCGGCGAAAGGCACTCGGCGAAGAAATTGTCGGCAACGATTTCTTTGCCGAGTGCCAAATATCGGGCACTCGGCGAAGGCTTCGCCGAGTGCCAGGTCAGCACTCGGCGAAGCAAACGGGAGCCGTCACTTGACGGCCTCTTTGCCGAGTGCCAGCCTACGTGGCACTCGGCGAAGAGGGCCCCTTTGCAGAGCGCCACGTGGCCGACACTCGGCGAAGAGGGCCCCTTTGCCGAGTGCCACGTAGGCCGGCACTCGGCGAAGAGCTCCTCTTTGCCGAGTGCCACGTAAGCCTATACTCGGCAAAGGGTCCCTCTTTGCCGAGTGTCAGGTAGCCCGGCACTCGGCAAAGAGGGCCTCTTTGCCGAGTGTCAGGGTCAAGGCACTCGGCGAAGAGGCCGAGCTGAGCAAAAATTTGCCCAGCTTTGCCGAGTGCCATGACCTCTTTGTCGAGTGTGGCACTCGACAAAGCTGGAAAAAAGGAATTTTTTTTCCTGTTTTCATTTCCCTACACAGAAAACATATCACACATTCATATTCCATTTCAGACAAATATCACATGCATATATATCACACATCCATAACATACATATCCATTTCAAACAAATATCACATGTTCAGTCTCCATGCATCACAAGCTCACAAGTTTATCACAAGTCCACAAGTTCACAAGTCCATCACATGCATCTCACAAGTCCATCACATCCATCTCACAAGTCCATCACAAATCTAAGTCGGCCATCACTGCTCACCTTGGTGCTCAGATTGTGAAGAACTCCCACCTTGCCCCGCGTCCCACGACCCGCCCGAAGGACCACCTTGCCAACCTTGCCACCCAGGCGGCGGAGGTCCAGATGGCCACCCGGTGTACCCTGACTGCGGAGGAGGGTAACCTGGCCACCCATAGGGCGGAGGAGGGCCACCGGGGAGCCACCCAGGCTGCGGAGGAGGGCCACCAGTGATCTGCAGAGTGTGCGGAGGAAGGCCAGGTTGAGGAGTCGGTGCCGAACCCTCCGACTGTGAGTGCACAAAGGAGAAGCAAATTCGTTAGCACCTGGAGGACAGCCGTAAAAGTTAAAGAAATATAAACAACCATATATACTCACCGGAGTCTCTGTCGTAGGAGTAACACGAGGCACAAAAGGAGTGAGCAGCGAGGGAGGCACGACAACACCCGGGAAGTTCAGGCTCCCAAAGAAGTGAGCTATGTCCTGCGTCCTCTGCGCCTCCCGCTGCTGGACGGCCAGTAAGTCGCGACGATGGGCCGCCGCCTCGGCCTCGTGCATGGCCTGCAACCTCTGCATCTGGTCCGCCTGGGCCTGCATCTGGGCCTGCAAAATTCGTCTCGTAAGGTTTAAACAATGCAAAGACAAGGTATATGTGTAAAAGCAATGAACGACGAATAGAACAAGTACTTACCTGAAGTGCTGCCATCATCTGCTGTGAGGTCGGCTGCCGAGGTCGTATGGGGACGAAGGAGCTCGTGCTGGCAGCTCGAATCTCAGCGAGGTTGGGAACAGAGGACGAGTCAACTGCGCTGTTGGCTATCCAGTACCGGCCGTGCTGCTTCCCTCCTCCCAGCCTCATCACCAGGTCTGTATCTAGGGGCTGGGTGGCCAGATCGAAGTCCTCCCCATGGCGCTCGCGAGCCGCAGTGGTGTACTCGGTGACCTTGGTGTAGGCGTTCGTGTTGGTGAACGCCTCGGGCCCGGCGTTTGGGTTGTACTGGGTGCTCGCTGCAGTCGCCTTGCCCTGGTGCGACAAGTGGTACGCCTTGAAAGGGAGGCACTCCTCACCACCATGCGACTGGGACTGCGATGAAAACACAGATGATTACAAGTAATGAGTAATTGAGTGTTAAAATAAAAAAATCAGTAGAGCATACCCATCTGTCGGCGTACGCAGCGAGGCTAATGTTGCCTTGGTGGTGTGGCACCCCAGGCATCTGCAGGCGGCAGTCTCGGCGGGCACTGTGCCTCTCGTACCACTCGTCCGATTTCCACTTGTCCACAATGGCCACCCAGCAGTCTAGGTGATTGGCGCACCAACCAGGACAGAACTGCAAGACAATAAGTATTTAATATGTTAGAAGAGCCGCTAAGTGATGGATGGACCAATCAGTATTACTGTTTTATACGTACCTGGATGTACTGCTCCCTAGTGAGGTCGGTCTCCCTGGTGAGCATCATCTGCCTAGCATCCGTCTTCTTCACCGCCGTCCCTAACACGTCGGCGTTGTAGTTGATGATGCATTGGATCCGCGCCTCGTGGTACATATCCGCTAGCCGGGACCTGCAGACCCTGTCCTGCACGTGCAACGCCTCGGCCTCTCTCCCTGCCTCGCACGCAAAGTACTCCTGCACGCAAAGTACCCTTTCATTATTTGAAGAACGTCCGACAAATACGTATCATTGAGAAATGTTGTGCGAGCAAGACTCACCCAGAACTCGGCCCTAATCCGCGCTGCAACGGTGGTGTACGTGGGGTCCACAGCAGCATCGAAGTGGTCCCACATCCAGGGCGGTGACCTAACCTCGGCGTAGGTGACCAAGCCAGGATAGTTCTTTCGAATCAGAAGACTTAACGTGCCATTGATATGACATGTCTTGCCCTCTGCCACAAGTTCCCAGTTCCTGCATGGGTCATTAAGAACAACTGTTAGTCGGAAGTTCAATTTTGAACATGTCATGTGAACAAGTAGTGAAAACATTAATGGTAACTTACTTGTCGCCGTAAGGTCGAATCACCGGGCGGCGGCTAGGTGCGATCCGCTGCTGCGGGAGCTGCGAGGGGCCGCGCAAGTACACTCTGCTCGAAGCAGAGGAAGTGGAACCCCCTCCTGAGGCACCTACGTTCTCGTCCCCCTGGTCCCCCTGGCGACGCTCCGAGGAAGTGGTGTCGTCATCCGACGTCCTCCTGGTCGTCCCTGTGGCGTCCCCCTGGGCGTGGTCCGAGGAGGTCTGCGTCGGGTCGGGAGTCGGCTCCCTCCTAGGACGTCCGCGGGGGCGGCCGGTCCTCGCCCTCCTTGTCGACGGCTCCTCGGCTGCGGTGGGTGGTGAGCTGGACCTCTGGTACCGCGAGTTGACCCTCCGCTGTTGCCGCCTTCCGCCCGACATTTTATCGAGTGCCTGCCATTACAAAGATAAAATCAATTAGCATAAACGATAAGTATTTATAAAGAGACACAAAATGAACGAAACATAATTGCAGAATAATTATAACAATATAGCATTACATAAATTAAAAATTATCTCCGCGATTGTCAGTGGCTAGTGCCCCTCGTGTGTTGGCTTGTGGCACACGTGTGTCGTCATCACTGTCAATATTGTCGAAACAATCGGCGTCGTCTCCATCATCCTCGTCACCCTCGTCCTCATCAATGTCACCACCAAACTGTAATCGCTCAAGCATTCTTAAGTCCTTGGCATTGTGCACCTCATCACCATCGTCCTCATCAATATCATTGTCATCGTCTTCTTCCATGTCCATCAGCTCAAAAATGTCAATGTCAAACCTCCCTTCTAGCCCCTCGGGTTGAAAGAACTCTCCGTTATATGTGTTTGGGTCAAAGTTGTAGTCATCATCGTTTGGGAGAGGCGCTTTACCGCGCGGCGATACTAACTGCACAAGGTACCAACCCATAAGATTGTTGTCTTCTTGACACGCCCATGGGAGATAATAAACTTGTGTGGCCTGTTGAGCCACAATATAGACATCGTCTCCCTTGTAAACGGTGACCTGTCGAATTTCGACTATCCCAATCTCAGGGGCTCTTCTCGTGACATTAGGATCGAACCAATGACATTTGAATACCACTGGATTAATAGCTTTGGTACTGTAACACCCCTGGTGTTCAAATGTAATTAACTTGACATGTCATCATCTTAAGCATTAATCATTTCCTGTGATGCATTTGATTTGCCTAATTGCTATGCTTTGATTCCCTTTCCAAAAACCCTAAAAGCCCAATTCTCTCTATAAGGGCAAAATGGTAATTTCACCTCTGTGCCTAGTTATATTTAATTCTTGTTCAAATTTAGTGCCCTGATGTTTGCTGCATTGATCAAAGTTCAAAAATCAGATTTGATTTGATTTTCCCTTTTGCAAAACCCTAAAATCCCAAATCCTGGATTTATTCCCTTTTTGATAACTTTTTCAAAAGTCAAAATTTTGAGTTGATTCAAAAAGCAAAGTTGTGAATCTGATCGAGAGGAACAACTTTGGTATTTACAAATTTTCAAGTCTCAGTTTGAAATCCAAAGTAATTTTGATTTGAATCAAATTTGAAAAGTGTCCCCTTTTCTGTTTTTGAATATAGTTCAAAAAATATTTGGAATTTGAAAATGTTCATATTGACAAAGTTGTAGATCTCATTTTTCTGAGCAACTTTGGTATTTTGAGTTTTTGTCACACAGTTCAAATTTTGGAAGTAATTGGCAAAATACAGATACCAGCCAAAAAGTCAAACCCTAGGGCATAGCCCTGTTCATCTTCCTCGCGTAGGGGGAGGGCCCCGGTCGTGGCCGAGCCTCCGGCGCTGCGCGCGCCACGCGTTTGGCAGCCGCTCGTCTGTCCCCGACCAGCCGCCGTTGTCGCCACCATCATTTCGCACCCGCACGCGCACAGTTGACCCCGCTCCCGTCCCCTACCGAGCCCAGCGCGCCGCCGCCGCGTGGCCATTGCCGGCTAAGCTTGCGCACCGGCCCCGGCTGCACGCCATCACCTCCGCCTTAGCGCAATCGAGTGCGCACGCTCCCGCCGATCTTATCCACCCCACCCCGTGCTCTTTACCGGCCTCTGGCCGCGGCTATATAAGCCCGCCGGAGCCCCGAGCTCCTCACTCATCTCCGCCACCGTGGCCAGGCCAGTCCAGTGCCTCCGCCGCTCCACCACCTAGCTCAGAAGCTCCGCCTTGAGCTCGTGAAGCTTTCCCACCCTTCAATTTCATCTCTACCGCCCTCAATCGCCCGGCGTAAGCTCGCCGTTCCCATCTCCGGCAGAAACCCGGCGAGCTCGGGTTCGTGAAATTCGCCGCCTCCGGCCATGATCATCCCTCACCGACCCCCGTGTCGTGTTCCTTGGTTCCGTGCGACTCTGACCAGGCCCTTGCGGTCTCGTGTGTTGCGCAGGGTCGCCGGAGCGCCGCTCGCCGCTCGCCGCCGAAGGAGCTCCACCGAACCACCGCCCCTCGAGCACGTGTCGAGCCTCCTTCCTCGAGCCTCACCCTCGAGCACGTGCCGAGCCACACCCTCGAGCCCTGCCTCCGATCCGTGGTAAGCACCCGAGGCCTCCGGCCTCTGCTTCCACTCCGTCTCGCCCGAGCCCAAGCCTCGAGCACGCGTTTTCGTCTCGCCCGAGCCCGAGCCTCGGGCGGACAGACCCTCACCACTTCGCTCGAGCCAGGCCTCGAGCGAACTCGTGCACCCTCCGCTTCGTCGAGCTAGGCCTCGGACGGACGCTTGCTTTTCCGTCTCGCCCGAGCCTTCCATCTCGCCCGAATCCGCTTCGCCCGAGCCTCCGGGCCAGGCCTCAGACGGAGTACTCACTTTCCGACTCGCCCGAGCCCGTTTCGCCCGAGCCCTTCATAGAAGGAGCACAGTGCTCTTTTTCCTTTTTGGAGAGTTGTGAATAGTGTTCTGTTTTCTCTTTTTTGTGTGAATTAATCTGTTGTTCCTTAAATGCTGAGAAAATTAGGGTATGCTCCTTGCACTGTGTAGTATTTTATAAAAATATGAAACTTGACTTTTGTGCAAGAATTTGAAAATGTAAAATTTCCCTTTTAATTGAAAAATGAAGGTTTTGGTATTTTTGGAGAGTGATCTATAACTCCAAAAATCTTGAGATAAATTTTTGAGACCTTGTTATAACATGCTGAACCTCTGGTAAAATTTTGAAGTCTTTTGGAGCAAGTTGATTTTTGAGCATTTATTTTAATTAAGGAATAGTGCCTTTTGTTAATTAAATGTTTAGATTTATTTGAGCATCTTAATGACCCCCAAAAATTATGAATTTTGTTTTGCCATCTGTTTATGCCTTAATGAACTTATGTGATTAATTTGGTAATTTTTGGAGCAACTTCATAAAATGACCTTTTAAATAAAATAGGAAAAATAGAAAAGATGGATTAGGGTTGGTAATAAGTGTTTAATGATGTGATCTTTGGATTGATTGATGTTCATAGACCCCTACCCTTTGGTCTATGATGTTTGTGATGCTATGTTTGGATGATGCTTAGGATAATTATAATAAGATCTAGTTTAATCAATATTGCTTAAGGAAGAAATGGTTACCTTTTATGCTCAACCTAGATTTCGATTATACCTTGCCTAAGAGTAATCTAGAATCAGTAGAATTGTCTTGCACCATAAGTCCATATCATCATTCTCATGAGCATTCATCATTGCATCCGTATAGTTGACGAAGAAGGTACCAGAGTCGAGGCCGCTGTTGACGAACCAACTCCCGAGGCGACCCCGAGCTCCAACACCTATACCTACCCCGAGTCTGCTGTCTTTGCTCTTCAAGGCAAGCCCCGGTGCATTTAACCCTTTCCTTGAATTTTATAAAATGATTTCCTTAAATGCTTTTGAGTTAAATTATTGCATTAGGTTTATAGGAGTTGTGTGCTATCCTAATTGATGCACTATCCACCTTGACCACTGATACACCCGATACCTGCTTTTCAAAAGTATTTGAAAAATGCTTAGCAATGCTTATTGAATTAGACTTTGCAATAAAATGCCAATTTTTAAAAGTGTGATCACTTAAGGAATGTTTATGGGAATTTTGGTCTTACTCCCCGGCTGTTCGCTAGGTATCTGATCCGTACCTAGTTAATAGCGAGGAGAGGTTGTCCGAGCGTACGGTGCCGTCATGTTGTAGTCCGGGACTCAACAGTTGACACCGACCGGTACATGGTTGAAAAACTGACAGGACTATTACGCTTGGGTGAGATATGACCAAGGTATAGTTCTGGCTGGAAAATTAGGGACCATCCGTATGGGGGCCTGCTGGTCAAGACTTATAACTATTCACATACTACGGAAAGCTCTGGCTCCGAGGAATCCTTTATTGGACCGACAACCGCGCACTGGGAGTGGAGAGATGGCGGAAGTAGCATGTACCCACGTGACAGGACCTGTACTCTTGGGTTAGAGTCCCGAGGTACTTGTCGCTGGCGGAAAATTGGAGTGGTGTACTGTACTTCCGGGTGGCGTAGGACCGGGCCCAATCTTGGAGGAATCGTGGTAGACGAGTTGGCATATGCAAGCTTGGGTGCTACATATGCAGTGTGGATAGGGATCCTCAGCTGAGTATTATTTATCCGGATTAACGTTGCTCCTCGGTTATGGAGACTTGGTCCACTGACTGTCAACGGAGAGTGGTTCTCAACTAGGAATGTTTTGAAATGTAAAATGAATCATGAATGATGAAGAATTGAGGAATACTGAATCTTTCAAAAATAAAATAAGGTTTACAAAAATGCTTTTCTGCAAAATACTTGATCTTGCTTAAGCCTTACCTTGACTACCCTAAGCCTCTCATTCCTGAGTCTTCTCCCTTTTTCTTAGTCGGGTAAGTCTTGTTGAGTACCCCAGTACTCAGGGTTTGTTACCCATGTTGCAGGTATGCCTGAGACTCCGATGTGTCTCGCACCCTGTTGCGTGACCTTCGTCCAGGAGGAGGCCGATGAGGCCGATGAGTAAATGTGCACCCTCGGGCTGGGTGTTACATGTATCTTTATGTTAATGTTTCCGCTACGTTGTCTACTTTGAATTTCCCGAACAATGGTTTGTAATAACCGTACTCCTTACCTCATTTGAAACCTCGTTTTGTAAAACTAATGTTATTTAAGTCTTCCGCTCTTTATTCCGATGTTATTTGTAAAAGTATGCAATGCTGTAACCGAATTGTGAGATGATCCTACGGACATTGGGCACTGATGTAGCCCGGTGGCGAACAGGTCTTAATCACATGGAACATGGGTTCGGCTGTCAGAGGTTGACAGGGACACGTGGGCCATGGGTTTAGGGTCGTTCCGTCACAGGTACCCTCAAAGTTGAGCTCATATATTTCTTCGACTATGCCGTAATAGTCGCGCTCATCGGTGCCGGGCGTACGAACTCCGGTATTTGAGGTCTTTCGATTGGGCCGACTCTGCTCGTAGTTGTTTGTGTGAAAGCGATAGCCATTCACATCATAAATGGTGAATGACTTGACCCTATAGTCGAAGCCATTGGCAACCTGTTTCAACTCATCCATCATTTCCGCATCTGTGCGGGCCTGTAAGTTGAGACAGGGTAGATCGTTTCATCAAATGAAACAAGAAATGAAATGAAATACAAGGTTAGTTGGGTCGTACCTTCGTACTAAACCACGAAATGAAATTGGGCACACCATTTTTGAGAAGATGGTCTTGTTCTTCAGAGGAAGGTTCCCTATCCTCTCTCCAGTATTCATCAATAAATTTCCTTAAAAATAAGGACGTCGAATCAAAAGATTGAAGATAGTGACGACGCATGTAACAAGCTCATTGAGAACTTACTGCACATAAGGAGTCACTTCGTCAAGGTTCAACAGCACATACAACATGATAGTGTGCCACTCATCATGCCGCAACATCTTGGTCCTCGATGCGCTTGCTCTTCCGAGTTGGCCTTTGAAAAGGCTGAGGTTCGATAAACTCTCATCGACGTTGTAACGAGAGGGTGGATTGTGCACGCTAGGAAGGTTATCCTTATAATATATTGTTGTGAAGTTCGACACCTCCTCCAGAATAATTCCTAGCGTACCAACATGTTGAGATGTCCAGGTTTGTAAACATCGTACGTGACCACTTGCTCGAAACTTTCTCAAATTTTTTTCTCGGCATACGCATATGATGTAACAACATCTCGCCAAGTTTCGCGATTTTCGGAATTCATTTGCATTTTCTATAATTAAAAAACCGCCTGCACGTAATTTGGAGGCGTTGCCCCGTGAGCACGTTGATCGAAACATCAGGTCAGGTTTTGGATTTGGCCTCAACATACGGTTAAGAACAAGAATAACATTTTTTAAATCATGAAAATCCACTATGCGATGCACCCGCAGTTCAAACTTGCGTATTTCGGGAAAATTCAAGAAAAAGAAATAAAGTCAAAAAATATGACGAAAAGTTTTGAAAAACTGTCAAATTTGAACATGTTGGTCATAGTACTGTGGGGATGATCCACAAAAAAATTTGGTGTCCAAAATCCAAAAAAAAAAACTTTGCCGAGTGCCACATGGACTGACACTCGGCAAAAAGGGGATCTTCGCCGAGTGCCAGCCACGTGGCACTCGGCAAAGAACAGCCCACGTGCTTTGCCGAGTGCCACGTGGCTGGCACTCGGCGAAGACCCCCTCTTTGCCGAGTGCCAGCCACGTGGCACTCGGCAACGTACAACCCACGTGTCAAACAACGGGGCCACACGCTTTGCCGAGTGCCACGTGGCTGGCACTCGGCAAAGAGGGGGTCTTCGCCGAGTGCCAGACGGCGCGCACTCGGCAAAGCTAACGGGCCTGGATGTCGTCTGGTCCGCGACACTTTGCCGAGTGTTCATCTTTGCCGAGAGTGCGGCACTCGGCAAAGATGTGACTTCGCCAAGTGTTTTTCTTTGCCGAGTGTTGGGCACTCGGCAAAGCAGCCTTTGCCTTGTGCTCAGTCTTTGCCGAGTGCCGTGGCCGAGTGCCAGATTTACGGCACTCGGCAAAGAGGCTCTTTGCCGAGTGCCCGAAATTTGGCACTCGGCGAACTCGCAGGCACTCGGCGAAGCCTGTGTTTCCTGTAGTGTAGAGGTCGGGAGATCGAGGATACGGCGGCTCTTGTTTTTCTTTGCCACGGATAGAGTCGTTGCTGCATTGCATGCTTCTGATATGATGGGCCCCGTCATGGCCTGTGTGCGTCGGATGAATTGCAGCATCGACAATTCGACATGGCAATCAGGCAATGGCAAGAGACAACCGGAAACATCCATCCAGATCCAGTACATATGCAGCAGCAGATGAGCTCCATTTTTTTTCGAGAGCAGGCCGTGTAGCTTAGCAGATCAACTCCTTAACTAATTAGCTTGGCAGAGAGAATGACGAGAGAGATGTAATAAGAGCACTGCATAGAATTAGAGCCGACCTGCCCATGCAAACAACGATCCTTGCATCTCTCTGTGCATGCGTACAATAGTGCAGGATTTTAACCTTGACTCCTTGAGGTACTGCATCTGCATAGGATATTGTGGCAAATATGTAGTTTTTCCTATTCAGCAATTCAGCATATATGGTGCCGGGTCCAGAGCTGTAGATAGATCAAACAACTAATAATCCACTAAAACGACGATCCTGTCATGGCCTATATTTGCTGGTTGCATTGCAATTCAGCTTTGCGAGATTATTTTTGATGATGCAGAGAGGGAATGAGTTGTTACACTTAGGCCAGTCTCAATCACCATTTCACTACACGGTTTCCAAAATGCCACATCAGTTGAAACACGATGAAACAATATACGAAACTGATCTTTACAATGGTGAGTTTCATTGCACCGTTTCACATGCTCACTGTAGCATTTAATTCTTGTTATTTGTTGTGATCAAATATACTAGATGAACTCTGTAGCCATTTGTGTCCGGATCAAGCTGTTCACGTGGGGCTGCACACCAGGATCAAACTAATTCATGTACGTACAGCTTGCCGAATAAACATAATCAAATAAACGTACAACTTGTCGAATAAACATGATCAAATAAACATAGTGTAATATATGGATTAGCACCATAGCATACGATTGTGACAGACATCTGGAGTACTGGACTAGATTCAAATTGCAATACTCATGAACGACACTCATTTAGCTTCAAATAAAAGGATGCATGCGACGATCACTAAACTGACAGACATCTGGAGTACTAGACCAGAAAAACATAGATAAGATAGATAAAAAAAAAGTTCAAATAGACTTCAGCCTTCCATTCTCATTCAGTACTGCAGGATCAGATTCCCTTGAGCTTTGCGTTCAGATTGGTTTCACCTTCAGTAGTTCAGGAAGCCTTCAATAGTTCAGGTCACTGGAAACAAATAGTTTGTGATGAGCTTATGATCAGTTTCAGGTTCCCAGGTTCAGGTTCATTCACATATACTGCTATCAGGTTCATTGAAACAAAAAATGGTACTCAGACCCAGGATCAGTTTCAGAAAAATCCTCGGCGCCGCGGGAAGATGGGGCGATGGTGGCTGGCTCCGCGGCCACGCGCACGGGATCGGGGATGATGAAACGATCGGCCTCAATGCTGGTTTCACGCGAATACCAATACGTTGGAAACCACGTGGCCTCGTTTTACCAAGACGAAACTTTCTCCTTCTCTCTACTACCCATTTCATGCAAACTGCTGATGTGTCACCGTATTAAATGTGCATGACATCTCTATTTCATGCAAACTGCTGATGTGTCACCGTATTAAATGTGCATGACATCTCTATGAAACCCCCATTGAGACTGGCCTTAACAACGCGGCCGAGCGTGGTGTCTTATCACTCTCAGAGCAGGTATAATAACTCGTTTTAGTCGGCGAAATACGGTACACGTCAACAGAAGAAAATGCCACGTTAGGAGAGAGAGGCTGGAGCGGGCGTTTAGCTTGTCGTCGGCTGAAACACAAGATTCGAGGGGGAAAGGCACTCTTGCAGCCGAATGCTGGCTAGAAGCTGGCGCTTGGTACTCCTCGGTGATGATGTGATTGGTCACAACTCTAAAGCATTAATTATTTACGTATTTGCTACAGCCGATCATTCCACTCACTTACTATACAAGTTGGCTATATTGTTTACTGAATATGACATGGCACCTTCATTTAGCCTGCAGCAGGCTAAATTATTAACCTTGCTCTCAAAAGGAGCAGTACTGCTAGACATGCTACCATCAGTAGGTGCAGTACCCAATGATCCGGCCGGCGGCAGTTCAGTCGTGGGGCATGCGAGGAAGCAGACACGCCGGACGCCGCAAGGGCAAGTCAAGCCGCAACCGCCACATCTTTCCGTTCCATTGCCCATTGGAAGCTGCTGCAACTGCAACCTAAGCCCACTCACTAGCTGCCAGTACGTCGCCGCAACCGCTACATGCTGCCAGTACTAGTGCTCTATCGAATATCCACGACCGTCTAGGGTAGTTAGCTTAGCGGGCCATAATTCTGTTCCCGCTGTACAGTAGCAGATAGCAAGGAGAATTATTTGTTAGAATTTATATGGGCTTGGCCCAATAATAAATTCTGAAATTCATAATAAATCTCAAAGGCCCATTCATATGTGAGCAAAGAGGGGAAGTGGAACTCTTTAGTCCCACCTTGCTAGTGGAAGGGGAGGAGAACTTGCTTAAATATGGAAGTTCTCTCCACTTCCTCAAGTCTAGTGTGAGAAGGAGAAAGAGAAGTCCACACGCGCGCTCGCTCGCCGGGCCGGGCCGGGCGAGGCGAGGCAGCTTGCGCGGGTGCGCGGCACCTGCGTGAATGGTCCGCCGAAATCCGGCTCATCGCCTCGGTTCAACAGGGGCTATATAAGCAACATATCGGCCACGCCAAAACGTATCTCAACACCCTCTCGAGTTAGGGTTTGTCTCATATCGCTTTTGCGCTGCCGTCTAGTCGTCTCCAGTCCGGCGTGCACCAGCGACCGGGCGAGCAGGTCTCCGGAACCCTCGTCTTTGCGATCCTGCACCGGGAGAAGGCGAATAAAGTTTTTGGGAAGCGTTCGTCGCGCGACTGCTCTCGTCTACAACAACGGGTCGTCTACCTTCCAAGTCAAGCGGCGCTACGTCCAGGCGTATTCGTCGTCAACTGCTCCGAGCTATTCCTCCAGCACTCATCGACGATCAGCCAGCACCGACTCCGCCACCGTCTTCTCCAGCTATCGAAAGGTACGCCGTTCGTGATCTAATGTCTATGTTTATATTAGATCTTATGTCTTTGATCTTGTCTTTTAATCTATCTGGTGTACGAGCTATGCTTACACCGATTGTCATGTTTGAGATTATGTTATGCATGTTTTGTTATGCTAGTAAACAATACAATATGAGATATCTAGATCATCAATTTATCATGATTTATATTCTGGTTTTAATCTGGAATTTGCCTATTCTTTTAACAATCCAAAAACCTTATTATAGGTTTCCAGAATTAACTATGGCTAGTTTTGTTGATGCGCTGAAGCCAGAAAAATTTTCTGGAGAGCACTTTAAGAGATGGCAAGTTAAGGTCACCAATTGGTTGACGACCATGAAAGTGTTTTGGGTGAGTGCTGGTATGCCCGAGGGAAATATCTCTGAAGAGGATCAGAGAGCTTTCCAGGATGCCAACCAAATCTTTGTGGGAGTTGTGCAGAATGTCCTTGCTGATCATATCTTTGATACAATCCTGCACATTAAAGACGCAAAGACTTTGTGGGATCATCTGTCAGCTACCTTTGGTGCTTCAGATGCTGGCAAAGAGTTGTACATCATGGAGACTTTTCATGACTACAAGATTGTTGCAAACAAGTCTATAGTCGAACAAGCTCATGAGATACATCGTCTGGCAAAAGAGCTTGAACTCCTTAACTGTGTTATACCCGATGAGTTTGTGGCTGGATGCATTATTGCAAAGCTACCTTCCTCGTGGAGGAATTTCGCCACAAGCCTTAAACACAAGAGACAGAAAATATCAGTTGAAAACCTGATAGCATCTCTTGATGTTGAAGAGAAGGCTCGGGCTAAAGATAACACTGAGAAGGGGAACGAGGAAAGAGCTAGCGCCCACTTCGTCCAGAAAAACCATGGCAAGTACAAAGGAAAGCCTAAGTCTTTCAATGCCAAAACTACTACTACATTTAAGAAGAAGAAAAAGAACAAAGCAGAGTTGCCATGCTTCACTTGTGGAGAGCTTGGGCATTTTTCCAAAGAGTGTCCAGAGCGAGCGGACCGCAAAGGGAAAAAGAAGAATGTCAACCTTGTGACTACTAGCGATGCTGATGACGGGTATGGTAATTTTCCTACTGTACTATCAGTATTTCAATCACCAAATTGGTGGGTTGATACAGGTGCTAATATTCACGTGTGTGCTGATATCTCTCTGTTTTCTTCTTATCAGGGGCTCCAAGGTTCCTCCGTCCTAATGGGGAATGGATCACATGCTTCTGTTCGTGGTGTTGGCACGGTAGATCTGAAGTTTACTTCGGGGAAGATCGTGCAACTGAAGAACGTGCAGCATGTCCCTACTATACGCAAGAACCTTGTTAGCGTATCTCTTCTTTTGAGAGATGGTTTTAAAGTAGTTTTAGAGTCTAATAAAGTAGTTATGTCTAAGCATGGACAATTTATTGGTAAAGGCTATGATTGCGGAGGCTTGTTCCGCCTATCTTTGGCAGATTTTTGTAATAAGTCAGTAAATCATATTTGTGGCACAATTAATGATATTTCTAATGTTTGGCATTCTCGTTTATGTCACGTGAACTTTGGTTTAATGTCACGTTTGTCTAGCCTGAGTTTAATTCCAGATTTCACTATTGCCAAAGGTTCTAAGTGCCATAGTTGTGTGCAATCAAAGCAACCTCGAAAGCCTCACAAGGCAGCGGAGGAGAGAAACTTGGCACCTCTAGAACTCATACATTCTGATCTTTGTGAGATGAATGGTGTGTTGACAAAAGGTGGAAAGAGATATTTCATGACTTTAATTGATGATGCAACTAGATATTGTTATGTTTACTTGCTTAAAACTAAAGATGAAACGCTAGACTACTTTAAAATCTATAAGGCTGAAGTTGAGAATCAACTAGAGAGAAAGATTAAACGTCTAAGGTCAGATCGTGGTGGTGAGTATTTTCCTATGCTTTTTGATGATTTCTGTACGGAACAGGTATTATTCATGAGAGGACAACTCCCTATTCTCCTGAATCAAATGGGATTGCCGAGAGGAAAAACCGCACATTGACTGACTTGGTGAATGCCATGTTAGATACTGCTGGTCTTTCTAAGGCATGGTGGGGGGAAGCTTTATTAACTGCGAGTCATGTCCTGAATAGAGTTCCAAACAGAAATAAAGAGACAACTCCATACGAGTATTGGGTTGGAAGGAAACCATCACTTACATACTTACGCACGTGGGGATGTTTGGCGAAAGTCAATGTTCCAATTTCTAAGAAGCGTAAGCTTGGACCAAAGACTGTGGATTGCATCTTTCTAGGATATGCACATCATAGCATAGCCTATAGATTTTTAGTAGTAAAATCTGAAGTACCTGATATGCATGTGGATACGATCTTTGAATCTCGTGATGCTACATTCTTTGAGAACATTTTTCCTATGAAAAATATGCGTAGCAATGCTAAGTTTTCTTCTGAATTAACTCCTGATTTTACTACACCTATTGAGTCTCCGCTTAAGTCATTTGAACAACCACTTAATGAAGTTCCTGAGGAGGATGACAATGAAATTCTTGTGAGGAACAAGAGACGAAGGATTGCAAAATCCTTTGGTGATGATTTCATTGTGTACCTTGTGGATGATACTCCTACTTCTATTACGGAAGCATTTGCATCTCCAGATGCAGATGATTGGAAAGAAGCTGTTCGTAGTGAGATGGACTCGATTCTTTCTAATGGTACCTGGGAGTTATCTGAGTTGCCTTTTGGTTGCAAACCTGTGGGTTGTAAGTGGGTGTTCAAGAAGAAGCTTAGACCTGATGGTACTATTGACAAGTACAAGGCTCGGCTTGTGGCTAAAGGTTATACCCAAAAAGAAGGCGAGGATTTCTTTGATACTTATTCACCTGTTGCTAGATTAACCACTATTCGAGTATTACTTTCCCTGGCTGCCTCATATGGTTTTCTCATTCATCAAATGGATGTGAAGACAGCTTTTCTTAATGGAGAGTTGGATGAGGAGATCTATATGGATCAGCCTGATGGGTTTGTAGTAAAAGGTGAAGAGCAAAAAGTGTGTAAGTTATTGAAATCTTTGTATGGCTTGAAACAAGCACCTAAACAATGGCATGAGAAGTTTGACACTACTTTAATTAGTGCAGGCTTTGCTGTTAATGAAGCTGATAGGTGTGTGTATTATCGACATGGTGGGGGTCAATCTGTTATATTATGTTTATATGTTGATGATATTCTTATTTTTGGAACAAATATTGATGTTATTAATGAAGTCAAGTCTTTCCTATCAAAGAGCTTTGATATGAAAGATCTGGGTGAAGCTAATGTTATTTTGAACATTAAGCTGATTAAGGATGAGAGTGGGATTACTTTATTGCAATCTCACTATGTTGAGAAGGTTTTGAGTCGCTTTGGCTTTATGGATAGTAGACCTTCTCCAACACCTTATGATCCCAGTGTGACTTTGAGAAAGAACAGAAAGATTGCTAGAGACCAACTGAGATACTCTCAGATTATTGGTTCACTCATGTATCTAGCGAGCGCAACTAGACCAGATATCTCATTTGCTGTGAGCAAGTTGAGTAGGTACATGTCCAACCCGGGTGATAATCATTGGCATGCACTTGAAAGAGTTTTGCGTTATCTCAAAGGTACAATGAGTTTTGGAATTCACTATTCTGGGCACCCAGCTGTGCTAGAGGGATATAGTGATGCAAATTGGATTTCTGATATTGATCAGATCTACGCCACTAGTGGGTATGTTTTTACCCTTGGAGGTGGTGCGGTGTCATGGAGGTCTTGTAAACAGACTATATTGACTAAATCAACCATGGAAGCAGAACTTGCTGCTTTAGATACAGCTTCTGCAGAGGCAGAGTGGCTGCGTGAGCTCTTGTCTGACTTACCGGTGGTTGAAAAACCAATACCGGCTATCCTTATGAACTGTGATAATCAAACAGTGATCACGAAAGTGAACAGTGCTAGGGATAATGCGAAGTCAACAAGACACGTTAAAAGACGTTTGAAGTCTGTCAGGAAGTTGAGAAACTCCGGAGTAATAGCTGTGACCTATGTACAAACAGACAAAAACCTGGCAGATCCCTTTACTAAAGGGTTATCACGGAATGTGATAGAAATCGCATCAAGGGAGATGGGTATGAGACCTATATGAGTTTACAGTAGTAGTAACCCAACCTTTTTGACCGGAGATCCCGTGACTAAGGATCTGGGAAGAACAAGCTATTGGTAAACTGAGGAGAGTAATTTCTAGACCCTCTCTTTGTGAAGATGCAATACTCTCATTGCTATGAGGCACTGTATGGAAGGTTGGCAAAGACCTTAATATGTTCTATTGGTTTTTAAAAGCAAAGATGCTGTCCTACAGAGTATTCTTGAAAGAACATACCTATATGAGCCATAACTGTTAAACGTCGCAGTCTATGAGATTAGGGTGATCTCTAGTAAGCTCATGAAGAGACCATGGAGTATGACGTATATGCTCCACCCACGGAGAAAGGCTATTGGCAGCCAGGTACTAGCTTAACCTTGAGTAAAACTTGCTTCACGCAAAACTTGCAATTCAAGGCTTAGTCCATTGTTCAAGTTGTGAATAAGTGTAACTTGAGGTTATAGGCAGAAGTTCAACTTAACAGTCTCTGCTAAACACTAGTATATCAAACAGTAGCGGGGACAGGCAAATCTCTAAATGGGCATTTGAGATCTGGTGGGGGATTGTTAGAATTTATATGGGCTTGGCCCAATAATAAATTCTGAAATTCATAATAAATCTCAAAGGCCCATTCATATGTGAGCAAAGAGGGGAAGTGGAACTCTTTAGTCCCACCTTGCTAGTGGAAGGGGAGGAGAAATTGCTTAAATATGGAAGTTCTCTCCACTTCCTCAAGTCTAGTGTGAGAAGGAGAAAGAGAAGTCCACACGCGCGCGCGCGCTCGCTCGCCGCGCCGCGCCGGGCGGGGCGGGGCGGGGCGACTTGCGCGGGTGCGCGGCACCTGCGTGAATGGTCCGCCGAAATCCGGCTCCTCGCCTTGCGAGAGCGCGGTCTCCTTTTGCAGTTTTAGTTTTTGGTTTCTTGGCCTTCAAGTTGCAGAGTCCTAAACGGTTACGACTCAAGAGTCCTAAACCGATTTAGATCGTGATCGCGACACGAGGTCGGTTCAACAGGGCTATATAAGCAACATATCGGCCACGCCAAAACGTATCTCAACACCTCTCGAGTTAGGGTTTGTCTCATATCGCTTTTGCGCTGCCGTCTAGTCGTCTCCAGTCCGTTCGCTTGCGTGCACCAGCGACCGGGCGAGCAGGTCTCCGGAACCCTCGTCTTTGCGATCCTGCACCGGGAGAAGGCGAATAAGGTTTTTGGGAAGCGCTCGTCGCGCGACTGCTCTCGTCTACAACAACGGGTCGTCTACCGTCCAAGTCAAGCGGCGCTACGTCCAGGCGTATTCGTCGTCAACTGCTCTGAGCTATTCCTCCAGCACTCATCGACGATCAGCCAGCACCGACTTCGCCACCGTCTTCTCCAGCTATCGAAAGGTACGCCGTTCGTGATCTAATGTCTATGTTTATATTAGATCTTATGTCTTTGATCTTGCCTTTTAATCTATCTGGTGTACGAGCTATGCTTACACCGATTGTCATGTTTGAGATTATGTTATGCATGTTTTGTTATGCTAGTAAACAATACAATATGAGATATCTAGATCATCAATTTATCATGATTTATATTCTGGTTTTAATCTGGAATTTGCCTATTCTTTTAACATTATTTAGGTCCTGAAAAAAAACTCTGGTTACTTATGTGTGGTTTTTTTTAAGTTGTGTATATGACCTTAAAATGAAACTTTGTTACTTATTTGGCATTCTGTTAGATTTAAGGACATAACAGTGTTAAGTGTTGGGTAAAATGACTATTTTGCGGTTTTGCCCATGTGCCTAAAAAACTAAAAAAACATTGTATATATACTGTTTTTTAGTTTTTATATATAAATAATATATATATATATGAACAGTGTATAAAAACAGTGTTCATATATATATTGTTCATATATATATATATATATTGTTTATATATATATAGTATTCATGTATATATATATATATACTATTTATATATATACTATTTTATACACAGTTTTTTTTTATTTTTTTAGGTGCGGGGTAAAATGGTTTTTTTTACCCAATACCTGCCCTCAAATCTAATAGAAAGCGAAATAAGTAACAAAGTTTCGTTTTGAGACTATATACACAACTTCAAAAAAAGAAAAGGTCACATAAGTAACTAGATTTTTTTGAGGGTCAAATAAATAATTCTCCCCAGATACTATGGAAGTCAACTGAAGAAGCCAAGCCAGCGTCGGGTCGCATCCATGGTCAGCTCAGCTGTGAGATTTTTTCTTCAGCTCAGGATAGCATGACTACATCAGCCATCAGAGAACATCTGTATGAGAATGTACGGAGACGCTACTCCCTATGTTTTTATTTACATGTCGTATTAGGTTTATCACTAGTCAACCATTTACTACACCTTTGATTGTATATTCGAAAAAGATTATATAGATTCATGACATACTCGTAAGGTTTATTTTGTAATTTCACTATGAAAAATACTTAGTATAATAATATATAATTCATAGATAGATTGTAAAACAAAGCTAATGTGATATGTAAAAATGGTAGGAGGGAGGAAGTAGTAGACAATAGCAAACTGGACCCCGGAGCAGAATGTTGGCGTGTCTGCCTGCTAGAGACAATTGGGTTGCCATGCGGCCCATACTGTGTTCTCGTGATCTAGAGCCCAGCGCAGGTAGCCGCGTGGGTGCAGGTCATCACAAGCCCATGTTTTGCTCTTGGCGCACAGACGGGTGGCTAAAGCCTTATTAAGGCCCTGTTTGGTTGAGCTGTGGCTGTGGGAAAAAACTGCTGTGGCCGTGAGCTGTGGAAAAGCTGCTGTGAGCTGTAAGCTGTGGAAAAGCTGAAAGTTGTTTGGTTAAACAAGTATAAAGTATATTTTCTACTTTTATTTTTTAAAAATAATTATAAAAACGTTTTTTATTTCACCTATTTTGAAAAGCTGAAAGCTGAAAGCCAAAAGCCAAAAGCAGGATCAAAACAGCTATAAAAAATGTACTACGGAAAAGCTCCAACTTCTACAAAAGCTGCTGCCAGCAGCACCCCTTTGGTTGGGCTTTTGGCTTTTGGGGCCAAAAGCCAAAGCCAAAAGCCCAACCAAACAGCGCCTAAGACGTTGACGACCAAAATCTCTTCTCTTCTCTACATATACATACATATCTTATCTTACACCTAAAAAGAGTCGAATGTCATCGTCATACTCACTTTTCGCCCCGCCCGGCTCTAAATCGCGATGCCAAACCTTCGCACTCCGCCGGTCCGCCCAACCGCCTCCCCGGCCATGATCTCCCCGGCCACGCGACGCAACCACAGCGGCACCCAATCCCCTCCCCCTCCCCCGCCCCGTCCGCAACTCCGCCCTCCCCGACCGCCCCCGACCGTGCCGCCTCCAACGCCGCTACCACCGAGGGCACCATACGCGGATGCGGGAACTGGCGAGCCCTCCTCTCCACCGCTGCCTTCTCATCCTGTGGCGGAGAAGAATGTTGCTGGAGCGGGCGCTGCAACGGTGAGCGGCGTAGCGACGGTGGCTCCACCAGGAGTGCGGCCCCACGGAGGCCACGACCCACCCACGACCGGATCTCTGCCTACCCTCGCCGTCGTCACGACGACAGGCAAGCGCACGCCCCGCTCAACCGTGTCACCGCCGAGCACCACGATGGGCGAGCACCCGCCTCGCCCGTCCTGTCCCCTCCGCATCACGAGTTCACGACAACGGCCGAGACAGCAACCACACCATCCGTCCCTGCCCCAGCCACGTCGTCGTGCGGCCGTCGCCCGTCCCTGCCCCAACCACGTCGTCGCGCGGCCGCCGCCCGTCCCTTCCCCAGCCAGCGCAGGGGTGTCGTGGCTCCGGAGCTCTGCGCCTCCGTTGGACTATGCCTGGCCACCGGTCGCATCTTGGTCTTCGGCGGGCACCCAATAGGTATCCCACCCCTTCTCCCCAGCGTCCGACCTTCTCAGTTCTTCTACTGCCTCTGTTAATCTCCACCTTGCTCTGGGCCTCTGGAATGTCCGGCCGGCCTCGGCCTCGTCCTCGGCGTGTGGGCGGCATGCCTTCTCGTGTTCTTCCTTGTCGTGGTACGGCATCTTGGCAGAGCACCCACGGCTGGCGTTGGCGCACGGGGCCCGGACGTACTCCACGATGTGCTCCACCGCGAAGCGGCTGAAGCAGGGCAACAAGGTGGGTGACGGCCACCACCATCGAGATTGAACTGGAGGTTCTGAACTGCCGCATCTGCTACCGGCCTCTCAAGCCTCCGGTGTTTCAGGTTGTTCTTTCTTTCTTTCTCTTCTCTCATCTCTTTGAGAATTCAGAATTCCATTATTTCTTTTCCTTCTAGAAACTAGAAACACAAACACAACACATCGCTTTTACACTTCTCGTTGTCGGTTGCATGCTGCAAATCGAGCTTCTATGCATGATTGGATAGTGTGGTTGAGGATAATAACAAATCCCCCACATCCTGCTGCTAATCGAGCTCCTATCCAACTTCTCATCCTATTCAACTGGATGAAGAAATCGCCCTTGGCTTGCAAGGATTGATCCTTGGCTATTTTTTTTGCAAGGTTACAACATTCATTAATTCAGATAATTTTGTTATACACATGATTGGATAGTGTGGTTGAGGATAATAGCAAATGTATTGGAATTAAATCTTGTCAGTGCGGACAAAAGTGCCTGAACGCATCTTGGCCCCTAGTGGTTTCGGTGATTGGATGAAACACAAGATTACTGTGACTAACGTGTGTTTTGCAGAAATAGAGATGAGTTAGGTCACGGTAATGGCGACGATACAGGCATATGGAGTTCATGTCCCCTGGCGATGGAAATCGTTTCGGTTTTCAAAGGACGGACGACGAAGACGGTGGTAGGCTAGGCTAAGTGTCGCATGGTGTTGGAGGACACTTAGGTAGTCTTAGGTCTTTGTTTTTCCTTTGGCCGTACTATAAAGAGGGGTGTGAATCAGTAGCTTGACCTAGATGAGTCTATTGAGGTAGGTGTGGTGCACACTTGTTATTTCATAGCCCTAGGTAGCTCAGAGAGATGCCTTATGTCGAGAGGAACAAAAGTCGTTAAGACCGCGTCGCGATCCGAGTTGATCTTGCCCTTGGTATGGGCATCGGATGCTGGATCAGTGGGCATCGGAGGCTCCGATGCCCACACCGACCTAGGGTTTGGTCTGGTGCGTGGCATCGGACGCTCCGATGGTGCCACATCAGATCGTCCGGTGTCACTGTTCACTTGGGAGTGAACTGTGCAGGGCATCGGACGCCGGCATCGGACGCTGAGGGCCAGCGTCCGATGGCCATGCAGAGAGGTTCCAGAGAGGTCTTTTCGGCATCGGACGTGTCCGATGCAGGGGCATCGGACGCTCCCCAGCGTCCGATGCTCCATAAACATGTCTGACAAGAAGGTACAGTAGACCGTTGGACGGGGTCATCGGAGCGTCCGATGCCTGGCATCGGCGCGTCCGATGCCCCCGAAAAATACCTATCTTGTGCTGTTTTTGGATGGCCGGGTTGGGGGGTATATATACTTCCTTCCCTCTATCCATTTGAGTGTTCTTGCCATTTCCATCTGCTGAGAGACACCTTGTGAGTGTGAGAAAGAGCAAGAGCCCTAGTGAGGTTGAGTGATTTGCTAATTGTGAGAATTAGACACCTTCTAGTGAGAATTGAGTAGCAAGTGTGCATCCATCCATCTCTTTGGCCTTGTCTTGGTCAAGTGAGAGTTCTAGCTTGTTACTCTTGGTGATCGGCATCACCTAGACGGCTTGGTGGCGATCGGAGTGCTTGGTGATCATCCGGAGGCTTTGTGGATGACCCAAGACATGTTGTGACCGGTAGCGAGCGATTCACCGGGCCGGAGTGGCGAAGAATCAGCTCGTAGTGAGCACTTGATCCTTGCGCGGATCAAAGGGGAGCGATACCCTTGCGCGGGTGCTCCAACGAGAACTAGGGGGGGTGTGCCGACACCTCGATACCTCGGCAAAAGATCGCCGTGTCATCTCTACTCTCTTTACTTCGCATTTACTTTTGAGCAATTCAATTCCGCATTTACTTGTTGTTCTTTCATGAATTGAATTGCCATGCTAGAGTAGAAATGGTGTAGCAATAGTCTTTTTGTGCAGTTGATTCTTGTTCACACACTTCTAGGCACTAGGGGGTTAATTGGGCTTGATAGGTTTTAATTCTTGCAAGAAGTTTTAGAAAAGCCCAATTCACCCCCCCTCTTGGGCATCTTGATCCTTTCAATTGGTATCGGAGCCTCGTGCTCTCGATTTAGGCTTAACGCCTAGAGTTAAGATGTCCGGAGGTGATGGACCACCTCCCATGTTCGAGGGAGACGACTTCCCATATTCGAAAATTCGTATGGAGTCGTACCTAGAAGCGGTTGATGTTAAATGCCTCAATGCCGCGATTACCGGCTTTGCCAAGCCCAAAGAAGGCACAAGCCTTACTCCTAATGAGGAGGAAAATGAGAAATGGAATGCAAAAGCCAAAAACATCCTCTTTAGAGGCATTTGCAAAGATGTGTTCAACCGTGTTCGGAACCACAAAAATGCCCATGATCTATGGGAAAACATTTGTGCGCTCCATGAGGGAACTAAGAGTGAGCGTGAGGAACGCTATCATTTAGTTATGCAAAAACTTCACTCTTTTGATATGCATGCTAATGAAAGTGCAAATGAAATGTACTCACAGTTGAATGTTCTTGTAGAGGAACTCAATGGACTTGGCCTCACACAAATGCAACCATCCGATGTTGTGAGGAAGATTCTTTGTGTCCTTCCAATTGAGAAGTATGGACACATCGTGACGGTGCTACATCAAGGTGATCTTTCCACCGCTACACCAACTCAAATCTTGGGAAAGATCAATGCACATGAGATGTACATGCACATCACACCAAGTGGTGGCTCCTCCACCGACAAGAAGAAGGACTTGGCCTTCAAAGCTACCCATGACAAGAAGGGCAAGTCCAAGGCTATTGAGGTGCATCATGAGAGCTCAAGTGAAGAAGAAGATGATTCCAACATCGCTCTCATGGTGAGAAGGACCACCAAGATGTTGAAGAAACTTCACAAGAATGGAGTCAACTTTGACTCAAGAAAGAAGAAGTTCTTCACAAGTAGCAAGAGGAGGCCAATCTCCGAAATGGATTGCTACAATTGCGGTGAGCTTGGCCATCTTGCTCATCAATGCACCAAGCCCAAGAAAGAGAGCTACAAGAACAAGAACAAGGGCAAGAAGTATAACTCATCAAGCGAAGATGAGAAGAAGAATGACAAGCCATACAAGAAGAAAGATGACAAGAAGAAGCAATACCACAAGAAAGGTGGGAAGGCTTACGTTGTTGGTGATTGGCTCACCGACATTGACTCCTCCGGTGGCTCATCAAATGAAGATAGTGATGATGAGAAGGAGAAGGTGGCCGCTCTAGTCATTGGCTCCTCTACACCACCACCACCACCATCGCCATCATCATCTACACACCTATGCCTTATGGCCAAGGGTGACCGGAAGGTACAAAACGATGATGACTCTAGTGATAGTGATGGTGAATTTGAGGCTCCCACTTATGATGAACTTGTCAAATTGCTAAATGACTACTCTAAAATCATAAGAAAGACTAGAGCTAAAAATGAGAAGCTTGTTGATGAAAATGAATCTCTTGTTGAAAAATGTGATCATGCTACTCATGCTAGTGATGAACTAAAAGATGAACTTGCTACTATGTCATCCACTATCAAGGAGCTCAAGTCCTCTAACAAGGAGCTCAAAGCTAAAAATGAAAAACTTGATAAGATGCATAGTGACTTTACCACTAGTTATGCTTTGCTAAAAGAACAATACACTCAAGTGAAAGTTGACTATGATGCTCTCACCATTTCTTATGATATGCTTTCACATGAGACACATGATGCTCCTAACCTTGTTGTTAAGTGTGACATAGCAACATCTTGTGAGGACTTGGTTAGTGAGCATGATGAGCAAAGAGCTAGTGGCAAAGGCAAGAGTGTGGTTGTGGCCGATCACTATGATGATTACATCAAGATCAAGAATGAGAATGCAAAGCTCAAAGTTGATCTAGAGAAGCTTGCAACCACAAAGCAAGTCATTGTTGAGACCCAAGATGATGAGTATAGCATGACACTTGAGCTTGACATGCTAAAAGAAGAGAACAAGAGATTGAAGATGGAGAGAGATTACAAGATGACACCATCTCAATTAGAGCTTCAATAAGAGAATGACAAGCTCAAGAAGGAAAAAGAACACCTCACCACCGGATTAAGGAACTTCACCAAGGGTCAATGTCTTCAAAGTGAGCTTCTCATGAACACCGTCATGAAGACAAATAGAAATGGCATTGGCTTTCTTGAAGAGAAGATGAAGCAACGCAAGAGCATCACTAAGCCAAAGAAGAAGAAGATTGGAAGATGCTATGAGTGTGGAAAGGAAGGACACTTTGCTCATGATTGTGAAGAACCAAAGCCCACACCCTTGCCCAAGCATGCTAGGCCCTTTGCTTTGAATGCTCACTACATGCTTAGACAAGATTCTAGTGGCAAAGTGAAGGTTATGTTTATGGGGCCACCTAACAAGAGTAGGCCAAAGCAAATTTGGGTTGTTAAGTCACTAGTTGAGAAGGTTAAGGGACCGCAACAAGTTTGGGTCCCAAAAGCTCAAGCTTGATTTCTTGTGTGTGTAGGTGAACTACAAGACCGGTGGATCACATTGGGTAATTGATAGTGGATGTACACAACATATGACCGGAGATCCCCGGATGTTCACCTCACTAGAAGAGAATGTCGATGACCAAGAAAAGATAACATTTGGTGACAACTCAAAGGGCAATGTCAAAGGATTGGGCAAAGTGGCTATATCAAATGACCATACCATCTCCAATGTGCTTCTTGTTACATCTTTGAGCTTCAACTTGCTATCCGTTGGGCAACTTTGTGATCTTGGCTTTCAATGTTTGTTCACCGACAAAGAAGTGGTTGTGACCAAGAAAGATGATGCACAAGTGATCTTCAAAGGATTTAGATACAACAATCTCTACCTAGTGGATTTCTCCTCAAAAGAAGCCAACTTGAAGACATGTTTGTTCACTAAGCAATCTCTTGGTTGGCTTTGGCATAGAAGATTGGCACATGTGGGAATGAACACTCTCAACAAGCTATTGAAGAAGGATTTGGTTAGGGGCTTGAAAGGTGTCAAATTTGAGAAGGACAAGTTGTGTAGTGCATGTCAAGCCGGCAAGCAAGTTGCAAACACTCATCCAACCAAAGCCTTTGTATCAACATCAAGAGAGTTGGAGCTTCTTCATATGGATCTATTTGGACCAACAACATATGCAAGCTTGGGAGGAAATCTCTATTGCCTAGTAATTGTTGATGACTACTCTAGATACACTTGGGTATTCTTTCTTCATGATAAATCCGAAGCAACCCCTTCCTTCAAGAAGTTTGCCAAGAGAGCTCAAAATGAATTTGATGTGAAGATCAAAAAGATTAGAAGTGACAACGGAAAGGAGTTTGACAACACCCATATTGAGGAATATTGTGATGAAGTTGGGATCAAGCATGAAGTGTCCGCAACCTACACACCACAACAAAATGGGGTAGTTGAGAGGAAGAACCGGACTCTAATCACCCTAGCAAGGACAATGCTAGACGAGTACTCTACACCGGAGAGATTTTGGGCGGAAGCAATCAACACCGCTTGCTATGCATCAAACCGATTGTTCCCCCATCGTCTACTTGGCAAGACCCCCTATGAGCTACTCAACAACAAGAAGCCGGATGTATCCTTCTTTAGAGTGTTTGGGTGCAAATGCTACATCTACAAGAAGCGCCAACACCTAGGGAAGTTTCAACGCCGATGTGATATTGGTTTTCTTGTTGGTTACTCATTGAAGTCCAAAGCATATCGAGTATTCAACCATGCCACCGGGATGGTAGAAGAAACATATGATGTGGAATTCGATGAATCTAATGGCTCTCAAGGAGAGCATGAGAATCTTGATGATGTAGGTGATGAACCATTGAGGGAAGCAATGAAGAACATGCCGGTTGGAGCCATCAAGCCTAAAGATGATGATGATGATGTGCAAGTCATTGACAAGCCATCCTCATCCAATGTACCACTTGATGATGACAAAGATGGAAGGGATCCAAATGAAGATACTCATGTCTCCCATGATCAAATGGTGGTACAAGCTCAAGATGTTGGTGCTCCACAAGCGGCCCCTCAAGTGGTTGATCGAAGGACTAATCCTCTACTACAAGCTCATCCTCAAGATCTCATCATAGGGAGTCCGACAAGGGGTGTAATGACTCGCTCTCAAAAACTTGCTTTATTTATGGAACATCACTCCTTTGTTTCTCTTGTTGAGCCTACCATTATAGATGAAGCTCTAGGTGATCCGGATTGGGTGAATGCCATGCATGAAGAATTAAACAACTTCACCCGCAACCAAGTTTGGACACTTGAAGAGCGACCAAAAGGCGCAAGAGTCATTGGAACAAAATGGGTGTTTAGGAACAAGCAAGATGATCAAGGCACGGTTGTTAGAAACAAGGCAAGGCTAGTGGCAAAGGGGTTCTCTCAAGTTGAAGGCTTGGATTTTGGAGAGACCTTTGCACCGGTTGCAAGACTCGAAGCCATTCGTATCCTCCTTGCATATGCATCACATCATGACATTAAATTATATCAAATGGATGTGAAAAGTGCATTTTTAAATGGCTTCATAAATGAACTAGTCTATGTTGATCAACCTCCCGGGTTTGAAGACCCTAGATATCCTAATCATGTTTATAGGTTGTCCAAGGCGCTATATGGGCTCAAGCAAGCCCCTAGAGCATGGTACGAGCGCCTCCGGGACTTCCTCATTGAGAAGGGCTTCACCATTGGGAAGGTTGACACCACACTATTCACCAAGAAGCTTGATGGAGAGATCTTCATTTGTCAAGTTTACGTCGATGATATCATCTTCGGGTCAACAAATGAAGCCTATTGCAAGGAATTTGGTGACTTGATGTCGAAGGAGTTCGAGATGTCTATGATTGGCGAGCTCACATTCTTCCTAGGCTTTCAAGTCAAGCAATTGAAGGAGGGGACTTTTATATCTCAAGAGAAGTACACAAAAGACCTCCTCAAGCGCTTCAACATGGATGATTGCAAGCCTATCAAGACTCCAATGCCAACCAACGGACACCTCGACCTAGATGAGGGAGGTAACCCGGTTGATCAAACTCTCTACCGTTCTATGATTGGTAGTTTGTTATATTTGACCGCATCTAGGCCCGACATCATGTTTAGTGTGTGCATGTGTGCTCGTTTTCAAGCCGATCCTAGGGAATCACATCTCATAGCGGCGAAGAGAATCCTTAGGTACCTAAAGCACACCCCAAGCATTGGCCTTTGGTATCCCAAAGGAGCTAACTTCCAACTCGTTGGGTATTCCGATTCGGATTACGCGGGTTGCAAAATTGATAGAAAAAGCACATCCGGAGGGTGCCATTTGCTTGGGAGATCACTAGTGTCATGGAGTTCGAAGAAGCAAAATAGTGTGGCTTTGTCTACCGCCGAGGCGGAATACATAGCCGCGGGTGCTTGTTGTGCACAAATCCTTTATATGAAACAAACCCTTTTAGACTATGGTGTAGTTCTAGAAAGGGTACCTTTGTTGTGTGACAATGAGAGCGCGGTTAAGCTTGCTAATAACCCGGTTCAACACTCTCGCAGAAAGCACATAGATCTTCGCCATCACTTTCTTAGAGATCATGTTTCCAAGAAAGAATCCTTAGAGGGAGTTAGAACCGAAGATCAATTGGCGGATATCTTCACAAAACCCCTAGATGAGAACACCCTTTGTAGATTGCGAAGTGAGCTAATGTGCTTGATCTAAGTAACTTTGTCAAAAAAGTGAAAGGGGGTTGTCTTTGCATTTCATTGTAATATATGCCATGTTTAAATTATGCTATGCACATAGGCTTGTCAGACGTGGTTAGATAACCGCCCTAAAAAGTGTGTGAAGAAGCTTACCCATGAACAAACTTGACAAGCAACCTAGATTCAAAATTCCGTATTGCATTGCATATGCATGTTTGCTGCTTTGTCGTTTCTTTTCGGTTATGTTTTGAGCAACCGCTGTGTTCGTCCACCGCTAGGGGGAGCATTTGAGGCTCCTAATGGTTGAGACCTCTAGTTTTGGTGGCCACATGTTGTCTCCTCGGATTTTTCGCCTATTTTACCTAAAAATGATATGTAGCCTATGGCAAAATTTTATAAAATAGAGGGTTTATGCGAGATGCTCATACTAGGTTCCAACTGGTGTTTATTTGCCTCTTATTTGAGTTGGAACTTGGTGGGTGAGGGAGCCGCAACGGAGATCTTCGAAACTGCTCACATAGAGCATCGGATGCAGCATCGGACGCTGCATCGACGCTGGTTCAGCATCCGATGCCTCCACTGTAGGCAGCCCCGGCTGAAATAGTGAATTGCCCGCGTCCGATGTGTTCTCATCGGAGCCTCCGATGGCCCATCGGAAGCTTCTCAGCATCCGATGGTCAGGCACCGGACGCATCCGATGCGCTTTCGGCGTTTCTGGAGCTCTCTGGATGGGCATCGGCGCGTCCGATGTGTTTTCATCGGCGCGTCCAATGCTCCTTTAAGCGGCGCCAGGAATTCAATAGCTGAAGGTTGGGTCCCACGTGTCATACCTCCTTCGTCTTCTCCACGCGCCCACCCGACTGAGCCCTTCTCAGCGCCGCCGCGCCCTAACCCTAGCGCCGCTCACCTCCAGCGCCCCTGCCCGGCCGCTTCAGCCTCGCCGCGCCCGTGCCCCTTCTCGCCGGCCGCTTCTCCTCAGCCGGCCGCCTCACCCGCTAGTGTGCTCCGCGGGCGCCTCGGGCTACCTCGCCGGACCTCCTCGCCGGCGATTGAGCCCACTCGCCGGAGGTCTTCTCCATCGTCCCGAGCGTACCTCCCTCCGGCGATCTCCTCCAGTCGGCCGATTCTTTCCAGTGCGCATCCCACCCTTTTCCTAACTGCTGCCCTCCCCAGATGCTCGACGTATTGTCTCAAAGGTCGTTTCTCAAGTTTTGACACCCGTTTTTCACCCCAACTCTTTGCAGACCTCTTCCTGTGTCGCGTGGACCTTGGAACGTCAGTGCTCTCCTCCTTCTTGGGTCGTTTCGTCGGTTTGTCAGGTAGCGGCGCCCTGTCCATATCTTATCTTCACTGCTTTGCTTCCAATAGGATTTCTCGTCTCTAGAATATATGTTTCTTATTGTATCCCGTCTATTCTATGCAGCGCGTCAGTGTGCAGTTGCCAGCTTGGTCAGTGAGCAGTGTCAGTTAAACCCGGGCCAAGCCCGCGGGTAAGGATCGAGGCCAAGCCTCGCGAGTGACAGCGGCAGCGTTTGTGAGTGACAGGGGGAGTTTGTGCCAGTGGTCTTCTTGTCAGTTGATTGTCAGGGGCTGTCAGCGCCAGTCCAGAGCTTTAGTTTCTCGTTCTTGTCAGCCATGCGCTGCAAGAACGTTGGTGGTGGCCCCGACGACTCTCCTCCTCGTCGTCCTCCTTCCGGTCAGAGGCCTGGGAAGGGGAAGCTTATCGTGCGCCGGAAGCGCACTCGTCAGGAGCGAGAGGCAGCCCAGGCTCAGGCAGTGGCAGACGCCGCAGAGCGTGCAGAGCGAAGTGGCAGTGCGGGCGGACTTAGGATTGAGGATCAGCTGTCCCCCGAGCAGCGCAGAGCGATCGAGGAGGTCGAGCGTCGCCACGGTTCGCCGACTGGCACGCTCATGGCTGCCGGTCGTCGGACGACGTTCACCTCGCCCGACGTTGAGCCCGAGAGCTCAGGGCAGGCCAGGCAGAGGCCGAGGCAGCAGAGGCACCTGAGGCAGAGGCTCCAAAGGCAGAGGCAGAGGGGGAGGTTCCTGAGGAGGTTCCACGACGCCGGTCGACCCGTCGCAAGACTGCGGTGCCACCCCGGCCCGACGTCCCTCTGCGGGGAGCCCGTCCTCCGTCGCGGCGTGCACCTTCGCCGATACCGCGACTGGACCTCAGGGGCGCCACTTGCTCACAGATCCAGACCCTTCGACTTGTGCCAGTGGAGCAGTGGTTTCCCAGGGAGCGACAGGAGCAGGCTGGTCTGTCCTTCTATACAGTGCTGCAGGAGGACTTCTACCAGGGATACAGGAACGCTGGGATCTCTTGCGGCCCCAGCGTGTTTGCTCACTTGAGGCAGTTGTTGGTGCAGCCGGAGAGCAGATTCGCCCCATACTCACCTACCTACCTGGTCTGGCAGACCTACTGGGGCGGTCTGGCTCCTATATTGAGGACTGGGTATTTCAGTTTTACGCTTCGCTGTGGGTGCACCCCGACCGAGAGACTATTGAGTTTGCACTTGAGGGGGACCACTACAGACTGTTCTCGTCCGAGATCCGGGATTGGTTTGGATTGACACGATCATAGACCCGGATCCACGACTTGTGTTACGACCGGACAGAGCCACCCCGTCGCCCTCACGGTGGCGCCCAGCCTTCGACAGATTTGGTCCGTCCATGCTTCACAGAGCCGTTCGGTGAGGGTTCGAGCCGCACTCCGAGGGATCTCACCCCTACGGCTCGGATCCTCAACGCGATCCTACGGCGGACTTTACTTCCTCGGGTCGGCTTCGGAGAGGGACTTTCACGGCTGCAGCTATGGCTTCTTGCATATATGGTCAGGCAGCAGGAGTTCGACGTCTGGGACGTCATCTTGTGTGAGATAGAGGACACAGTGGCAGAGGGCATTAAGGCCCGCAGGCAGCTACCGTACGCGCACTGGATCTCCTACATTCTTTGAAAGGTAGCTGCCACTACAGGTACTCGCCTTAGTCAGTCCCTCACAGGGTCAACAACCGTATTCCCCGAGTATAACATGAGCCAGTTGTTGGGATACGGTCGGGACCGTAGACAGCCAGAGCAGCAGGCACAGACTAGCACACGTCAGAGACCTGAGGTGCCAGAGTCAGCCCAGCAGCAGGACGAGGCCGTTCAGGCGCTCGCGGAGCAGGAGCTTGCCGATCTCGAGGGGGTGACCCACACGTGGCCTCGGATCCCACGGACAGCTCAGATGAGGACTACCAGCTCCCGCCCCACTACCAGCCCAGAGTTCACGACCACCAGGCAGGGTCCAGCGGTACTGCTTCCTCCGACCCAGCTCTACTCGCTATTCTGGCCCGGATGGAGGAGCAGCAGAGGACTGTCACCCAGGACGTCCAGAGGCTTGCCCAGGAGCAGCAGCGGTTAGCCCCAGCAGGCCCTCGCTCAGCAGCAGGCACAAGAGCGGTCTGATGCTCTTCAGCGCCAGATGATGGCTCTACAGCAGCAGACCTTGAGCTTCATGGAGAGGCTGGAGTGGACCTCCCCAGTGGCAGTGGCAGCAGCCTCCCCCACAGCAGCAGCTTCAGTGGCAGCCACCTGTCCTTCCTCAGCCGCAATTGTTCGGTCCGCCCCTCAGTTTGCTCAGCAGCAGCAGCTTCCGGGCCCCAGCTCCTCGCAGTTCACGAGTTTCACTACTCCAAGCGGGGCCCCGCTCTTCAGTCCGCTCCGCACAGGGTTCACTCCCAGGCCGACAGAGTCGCTCTTCGCTACGACGACCTCTGTCACTCGAGACTGTCGGCCACGTTCAGCGAGCTCACCGGATTCCCACTCCAGATCTTCCGGATCCGGTTCACGTCGATGGCTTCTGTGACCTCCACCACAGAGACTCTTCCGAGCTCAGTCGCGTCTTCAGAGCAGACAGAGCCAGTCCAGTCCGAGACGACCACGTCCGTGCAGCCTGAGTTGTCAGCTATCCCAGAGCTTCCGCACTCCGAGCCTCAGGCTGACACGACTACACAGACTGAGACTGCGACAGAGACAGCGTCAGAGCAGATCGAGCAGGCAGAGCAGTCAGTGCCGGACCCGTCCCAGACCGCTTCTCCACGGCGTCCAGCTACAGAGGGTCAGCAGGCTCCCGGCGACTCGTCCTCCGACTCCGAGCCCTACTTCAGCAGTTTGAGTTCACGCAGAGGACTACGGAGACGGCACCTGACTCGTCTGCACCACCTCCGCCCTCCGACGCTTAGTTTGGCGCTTGATGCCAAAGGGGGAGAGTGGCCGAGTATAGCGATAGGGGGAGTGTTGTGAGAGGGGCTTTGTGTCTTTTGATGTGTTATATTCACATACGCTCTTTACTTATCGCATCTTTTGTGCATATTTATGTTATATACTTATGCTATGGATCTCATGACATGTTTGTGCTCACTATGATTTTATATATGACATGTCATTTCGCTTCGCTCATTACTTGTGCTTAATTCTCACTTGTTTATGTATATGAGCTCTTTACTCTTGCACTTGCTATTCACTCTAACTTGTTGAGTGCAGGATGATGGCATGACATGCTTGAACTTGCCCCTAATCATTTTCTCTTATTTATTGCAAGTTCATACATGTCATGATTTAAAAACCTCTTCTCTCTATACTCGATCTCGTGTTGTCATCAATCACCAAAAGGGGGAGATTGAACGCATCTTGGCCCCTAGTGGTTTCGGTGATTGGATAAAACACAAGATTACTGTGACTAACGTGTGTTTTGCAGAAACAGAGATGAGTTAGGTCACGGTAATGGCGACGATACGGGCATATGGAGTTCATGTCCCCTAGCGATGGAAATCGTTTCGTTTTTCAAAGGACGGACGACGAAGACGGTGGTAGGCTAGGCTAAGTGTCGCATGGTGTTGGAGGACACTTAGGTAGTCCTAGGTCTTTGTTTTTCCTTTGGCCGTACTATAAAGAGGGGTGTGAATCAGTAGCTTGACCTAGATGAGTCTATTGAGGTAGGTGTGGTGCACACTTGTTATTTCATAGCCCTAGTTAGCTCAGAGAGATGCCTTATGTCGAGAGGAACAAAAGTCGTTAAGACCGCGTCGCGATCCGAGTTGATCTTGCCCTTGGTATGGGCATCGGATGCTGGATCAGTGGGCATCGGAGGCTCCGATGCCCACACCGACCTAGGGTTTGGTCTGGTGCGTGGCATCGGAGGCTCCGATGGTGCCACATCAGATCGTCCGGTGTCACTGTTCACTTGGGAGTGAACTGTGCAGGGCATCGGACGCCGGCATCGGACGCTGATGCCAGCGTCCGATGGCCATGCAGAGAGGTTCCAGAGAGGTCTTTTCGGCATCGGACGCGTCCGATGCAGGGGCATCGGACGCTCCCCAGCGTCCGATGCTCCATAAACATGTCTGACAAGAAGGTACAGTAGACCGTTGGACGGGGTCATCGGAGCGTCCGATGCCTGGCATCGGCGCGTCCGATGCCCCCGAAAATACCTGTCTTGTGCTGTTTTTGGATGGCCGGGTTGGGGGGTATATATACTTCCTTCCCTCTATCCATTTGAGTGTTCTTGCCATTTCCATCTGCTGAGAGACACCTTGTGAGTGTGAGAAGAGCAAGAGCCCTAGTGAGGTTGAGTGATTTGCTAATTGTGAGAATTAGACACCTCCTAGTGAGAATTGAGTAGCAAGTGTGCATCCATCCATCTCTTTGGCCTTGTCTTGGTCAAGTGAGAGTTCTAGCTTGTTACTCTTGGTGATCGGCATCACCTAGACGGCTTGGTGGCGATCGGAGTGCTTGGTGATCATCCGGAGGCTTTGTGGATGACCCAAGACATGTTGTGACGGTAGCGAGCGATTCACCGGGCCGGAGTGGCGAAGAATCAGCTCGTAGTGAGCACTTGATCCTTGCGCGGATCAAGGGGGAGCGATACCCTTGCGCGGGTGCTCCAACGAGGACTAGGGGGGTGCCGACACCTCGATACCTCGGCAAAAAGATCGCTATGTCATCTCTACTCTCTTACTTCGCATTTACTTTTGAGCAATTCAATTCCGCATTTACTTGTTGTTCTTTCATGAATTGAATTGTCATGCTAGAGTAGAAATGGTGTAGCAATAGTCTTTTGTGCAGTTGATTCTTGTTCACACACTTCTAGGCACTAGGGGGTTAATTGGGCTTGATAGGTTTTAATTCTTGCAAGAAGTTTTAGAAAAGCCCAATTCACCCCCCCTCTTGGGCATCTTGATCCTTTCAGTGCCTATTTGTTCTTTTTTCTGACTGGTTTGTGGTAGTTTGTGTGCTATACTACATTCCTCTAATTCACTAAGCATATATACCTGAAATGGATGATTGTCTCCACATGCTTATTGTTTCCCATTTTATTTAGAAACAAGAGGAGTGGGGGAAAATTGTACTAAATAAAGGTTTCTCAACTTTTATAGGTGCCTGCTGGACTAAACTAAGCAGGGCACTGTTCATAGTCAAGGAGAACTGTTGTAGAATTGTACCACAAACATCTACATTGGGAACAAAAAAACTGAATTGAATCCCGGTCTTTCCCGATCGTGCTAAAACTGCTTCAATATATAATCGTTTATTTGGGAACCACATGACCGAGAGAATGGATCAGTTGCATCCATGATTATTTTACATAAGAAAGTTTGATAGGACCTAAAAAACATACTCCACATGGAGAATCTTAGTGGCAAGATAATGCCAACACCAGCTCAGCTCCTAATGTGCACCCAAACTTGGAAAAGGAGAAATTTCTAAACTCACCCTCGGACAGGCGAGATTTCCAGCAGTTCGAATGCATGGCCATGTATGACAACACTTGGAATAGCTTAGGGCAAATTAAAGGATAGATCAGCGAATGCGAGACTGCAAAATCACCTCCTAAATTGGTGCTCTTTTGATTCTATTGTTTGTGTATTTTTCTAAAACTGAATCTTTTAATGCATATGCAGATAAGAGATCTGAAATTTATGCCTCGGAAAGCTCCGCGCTTTTGAGTATGGTTAGAATGCAGTGATCGACAGTTACTATTTTTATGGAACCTTCCCAACTACTATTTCTATCAAATATTTAAATCTTGGTGATCTTTGTCCATTTTTTAGCTATACACTGAATGATCTTTGTCGGGGAACACCAAAGGGGTACCCCCAATCAACACAAACAAATAGGTTAAACCTAGAACACCAATTAATAAACCAGCTAGGCTAACCTTCCAAGAAACCAACCCTCGGAAGCCTGCAACGCTGGCCACCACCAGGAGCTTAGACTCGCCAAAACCTTACCAACCGCCTCCTGGTAACCTACCCCTCGAGCCGCTACAGCTAGCACCGCTCCTCGGGACCCCGCTCGGGGACTCGTCCCCGCCAGCACGATAGCCTATCCCTCGAGGCTCATCACACCTGGCCCTCGAGCTGGAGCTCAACCTCCGCTCACCCGAGCTCTCCGCGCCCGGCCTCAGAGCGGCGCTCCACTACCCTTCGAAGCCCTCCCCGAAGAGGAGCTTCCTGCTCCTCAACCCCATACCGCCATTTATCACCCATGTTGGGCATTCTTAACGTCATTACCAAATAGACTTAATTCTCTAATTCTGATAACGGCGCCAAAAATGCCAAACCTATCCCTCATGCCACTTAAGCCAAGTTGTCATCCCCAGCATGACATGAGAGACGCGGTATTGAAATATGCAATTGCTCATCAAGATAAATAAATAAAGGGAATCTGCAAGCGCACAGATTAATACCGATGCAGCATTTTAACCGGGAAGTATTCCAGGTATCGTTATTTATATTTTTACCACTGGGAAGGGATTCTAAGCATCGTAGTTGATCGTGGAATGAGAATATAGAACTGAGTATCTATCATTGCATGTATAATATAGAGCATCTATCTATCTCATCATACAGGGATAAATGTCACATAGAATATAGATAAATATGAATAGTGACAAGGATAATTAATCTGATCAGCATAACTAGCCACATATAATAATGATAAGCACCTCAACAGATATTCTAGCAAGTCATTAGCATGGAATTAGGATGAACTACAAAGATATTCCCTAAGTAATTATTAACTATAAAGTCTAGCATTATCATAGTTAGTGCAATTATACTTGGCAATCATAGCGAGAAAAGACTACACCCATGCATAGTGAATATTAGCAAGGAAGATGAAGAACATAGCAATCACTCCCCTGTAATAATGTTGCTCTGCCTGCCCTATACACGAGAGGGGGACTATATAAGAATCAACGAAGCTGTCACTATCGCGAACTACCCACCGATCCGGCATATAGGGTGCAATCGCAGATAAAGACGGTATAGACACCACGTCTACACAATATTTATCATTCACCCACTGCGCACATGGATAAACGCTATACGATCCTAGGCATGTATATAATTCCAATCTAACTATGCCAAGCATATAACTACGATAAACTAAGAACAATATAATTGCTAATATAATCAAGTAGAGCAAAGTCATATTCAATATATTGAAATAGAACAAAGTAGTATTCATAATATTGAAGAACAATGATGAACAATTGAAGAACAAGAGAGAAATTACCAGAATCCTCTTGACAGATCCGGGAACCAATCGAAGATTGACTCCTTCTAGTTCTAATCCTATGTAGCTATGCTAAAACTAGAGATCTAGTTGATGTGGTGGCTCTAGGGCTTGATCAGAGACTCTCTCCTCCTGATGACTGAATTAGGAACTGAATAATGAGACAGAGGTGCCTGCTCCAGGGTCCAGGGCCTTGCTTATATAGTCTTTTCGGGTGAATCTGGGCCGTTGGATCAAACCGACATTGAACGGACGGTTTTCCTTAATCCTTTAGGTCGGTGGAGCATAATCCTCGAGGCGGAGCCTGATTGGCTGAGGGGCAGGGCGGGCGCCCAAGGGGGAGGGCGGGCGCCCTGTCCCCGGGCCCGTTCGGCCTCCCGCTCGTTCCCGTGGCTTCTGGACTCTTCCACATTAAGGAAAATTGGGGGTTACGTTAATTATCCGTCATTAACCCGACATGTGGGCCTTTCCTTCATATTTCCTGATAACCCCCTGCAGAAATAGATAAACAGCAAAACTCGTGGAATTCTGTCAGATAAAACCCTAAGTCTGGGTGTTTTTTTCATATGATCCTTTTCTCTATTTATTTGATAGATATAATTGATACTTAAGGACCGTCAACAAACTCCCCCAAGCTTACCTCTTGCTCGTCCCTGAGCAAGGATAGTCTCAGTGATGGATCAGAAGTTGCTGAATGCTTTTGAATTTTGACGGTACACATGCTTTCAAATAGAGTCTTATCTCTGAGTTAGAGTAAACTGTCAAGACTTAAAACTTACTCATTGTGCCTTTCACTATGGGGCTTGCAACTGTCACCTTTGTCTTGAGCGGTTAAAGATAGAACAGTCTAGTCAAGCGCCATGTCTCTTATTCTTGATCAGCTATAGCTCTGGAGTTTTTGCAGATTTTCAAATAAAACTCAGAGATTCCTAACTCTGTCAGTATGATCTCAGTCTCGTTTGTGGTATTCTGGATCCTCACCAGGCAGTAATGGTGTTTGCCTTCTCTCAAAGCAAAGTGTATATTTGTGGTATAAGGCAGAGTGACATTGCCTTCTCTCTCAACCTATCCTAATAAGGTTTTTGATATCTGGAGCTCATAGGTGGGAGATAAGGTATACATACTTACAAGACATTTATTGCATAGTCAAACCATGGATCCAGAGAAACAAGTCAATAAGTCAAATCAAGATGTGCATGTGTGGTGAATGAATGGTGTATGGTGATAATGGTGATAATGGTGATAATGGTGGAGAGTGTCTAATTCTACTTTTGCTCTTTTTGAGGGGATACATACCTTTCTTGCTTTTGGTGCTCTTGAGGAGGATGAGATGCTCTATATTTTTATTTATTATTTTTTTTCTTTCCTCTCAGGTGGGTATCTTGTACCCCTAATTCTACTGTCGGACACTTGTCCATTTTTACCTCTCTTCTCACACTTTTTCACTTTTTTTTTTCATCGAGGTTCCGAGCACTTGCTCCTTTTTATTTCCTCGTAATATTTTTCTTTTCGAGGTTCCGGGCACTTGCCCCTTTTTATTTCCTCGGATAGAGCACTCATCTCCTTAGAACAATTTAGCAAGTGGTAGTAACCAAAATAACTTGAGCATTTATTTCACAGGGAATAACAGGAATAGGAAAATGTTTTTGACTATTCTCTCCCGGGTTAGGAGTAGAATAATTTTGTGTGGATCTGGAGATGGAATGGATGTATGTGGATGCGTACTTCCGGAGTAGAAGCAGCATATATGAGTGAACGTGCAAGTGAATCTTGATTTAACCACATGACAAGCTCCTAAGGGTCTACACAGCTTGACTACACTCAATGCTCATAAGTAGTAAAAGTAAATGTATAGCTTAAAGTCTAGCAAGCATGTATGTATGGCCGTGGTAGGAATTTAAACTCTCATCATAAAGGAACTCATCATGTAGCATTTTAAAGATTTTCAAAGATAAAATTCTCCAGAATTCTAGCATCTCTAGGAATAGATAAACAGCAGCTCGACCTTCCCATATCATATCCGTTAACAACTTAGACTTTAGATCAAGTTCTCTTCCCACAAGTTCAGGTTTAGAGTAAGCTTTTAAATAATAACAGTTATGTCTAAACTAGAGAGAGAACTTCTAATTGAAATTAGGCAGAGCAACTATTCATCATATCCATGCTAGAGTTTTTATTATAGATTCATTTTAGCATAGCCACTTTATTTATTTATTAAACACACTAAGCAAAAGATATAGATATATATATATATAGCACAAAATCTTTATTTGGTTTTTCATCGTTTTATTTTAATATAGTATAAGTATAAATATAAAGATAGATATAGAAATACTTAGCGAGATAACGGGGGTGCTCTCCCCCAAGCTGGATCTTGACGTAGTTTCTCTTGATGTAGCTAGCAGATAGCGGAGGTGTATTTGAAAGTCGGCAGCACCCTGACAGCGATTAGAATGTCCTCCGTCTGCTAGTCCTCTTGGATTCTGTGAAGCTCAAATAGACAACAAAGCTTGTGGAACTGATTAAGTGTTAGCATAAATATCTAGCCTTTATCATGTTGAGCCTCCTTGATTATTTTTATGTTTTCATTTTATAAAGCAGAAGAAAATATTTATTTATTTTTTTATGCCACCACAGTGAATGTACTTATGGGTTTTATGCCACTCGTATACTCACATGGGGCTTCTAGAGTTTTTTTTTAATTTTTATTTTCTTTCTAAGATAACATGAATATGATTAACTAAACAAACTATTAAGTAAATATCTGAGAAGGGAAATGGATAACTACCAAGTTACCTCTTGGCAAGGCGTCCGGCATTTTAAGTCCTCCGAACGGGACTCTATGTGTACTCAGTTGTCTTGGGAGTCAGTGGATGGCGTAGTCGGTGGTTCCGGCAGCGCCTCCTCCTCGTGTTCAACTGTCTTTTCTTTCCACACTTGTCTTGGTGCTTCGGTCTCTTCAAGACAGTGCTGATTGAGTGGTATGTCCTCAGATCTTACCACTTCTCCTTCGTAGTCTGCCCATCCATCCTTGATGACCGGTTGCTTCTGGTTGCGGTTCCGCCTCCTTCTCCTTGTCCTGACCTGCTTAGATTCTTCAAATACGTAGTTGGGGTCAGTAAAGTAAAGGCGTACCTTCTCAGAGGGGAAGTGCATGTGGACTTCTCCAGTTCCAATGTAGATGATTGCTTTGACAGTACTGAGGAACGGTCTTCCAAGGATGATAGGTGGATCATACTCGTCTTCTCCCATGTCAACAACCTGAAAGTCTGTATGGACAAAATGATCGTCTATCTTGACAGGGACGTCAGTTACTGTACCTTCAACCTGTCGGAATGTCTGATCTGCCATCTGGAGACGAATGTATGTCGGCTTCAAGGGCATGGTTCCGAACAGCAGTTCATAGGTGACCTTGGCCATTATGTTGACGCCCGACCCAGTGTCGCATAGTGTCTTGTAGAAGTTGTACCCATTAATGGAGCAATAAATGCTTGGCATACCTGGGTCGTCCTTCTTGTCCAAGAATGGTGACTTGAGTTGGCGATCTTGACCTTTGTGCACGACAGTGACCATCTTAACTGATTCGGTCCACACTTGCTTCTTGCTCTTGTTCCTCTTGTTGGTCCTCCTTGGTTCATATTGGGGTTGCTCTAGGATTTGTACGGTCTTGTTCTTGAAGGAAAACATTTCCTTCCTCCCCTTTATGTGGAAACTGATCTTGGCAGCACTAGCATAGATGACAGCTCCCGTGGTGTTCAGGAATGGCCTCCCTAGGATGACGGGAGCCCTCTCGTCAGAACCGGTCTCTATTACTACGAAGTCTGCTGGAGCGTACGAGGAACCAACTCGGACACAGATGTTCTTCAAGATTCCTCTTGGGTAACTTAGTGTCCTATCTGCAAGCTGCAAACACATGGTTGTTTCTAATAATGGTTGTGAAAAGAGTTTTTCGTAGAGTACCCTGGGCATGATGTTGACGCTTGAGCCAAAGTCACAGAGTGCTTCTGGGAAGTCTCGCATGCCGATGGAGATCGGGATGACGGGGCGTCCTGGGTCGCCTCTCTTGACTGGCAGAAGTTCAGTACTTACCTCAATGATGGGGTTACTCCAGTAATCTCCTGCATCAAATATGTCTACAAGATTTGCAGATTCTAATGCATCCGGTTGTGATGGTATACCGGGGTTAGTAGCAGGAACAGCAGCAGCTATTTGATTCAATTGAGATTCAATCATTTTATTAAAGCTAATTTGATTCTTGATGGCAGTAGAAAAATTATCCATTCTATTATTTATATTTTCTAGAATTTTATCATTAGATGCCAATTTCTTAGACATGTTATCCATTAGCTTTCCTTGATTAGACACTAACTCTCTTAAAGGTGTATTATTATTACTGAAAGAATTGTTACCTTGGTAATTACCTGAGTAGTTAGGCCTTTGTTGATTCCAACCTTGATTCTGCTGAGGACGGTTGTAGTAGTTATTGTTGTTGTTGTTGATGTAGTTCACGTCCTCTAGCAACTCGGGACAGTGATTGCCCGAATGTCCAACACCTCCACACTCCTCACAAGTCATGTGGGAGTCGTAGACGTGCATTACTTCCTTCTTCTCTCCAGCTCGGTCATCGAGCTTCTTCATGAGTAGGTCTAGCTTGGCAGACAGCATGTCTACCTCCTTGAGCTGATGCATACCTCCACCTCTCTTGCGGGTCTGAGTTCTCTCTTCATTCCAACCTTGGTTGGACGCCATCTTCTCCACAAGAGCTGTGGCTTGTGGTATGGTGAGTGATAGGAATGCTCCTCCAGCTGCAGCATCCATGGTCTCACGGGCACTATTGACGAGCCCATGATAGAATGTCTGCATCAGCAACCAGCTCTCCATTCCATGATGGGGACATTCTAGGATGTAGTCTTGAAAGCGCTCCCATGCTTCTGGAACGGATTCATCGTGCTGTTGCTGAAAGCTTGTAATCTTCCCACGGAGAGCATTTGTCTTGCCCATGGGAAAGAACTTGGCTAGAAAGTTCGTGGAGCAGAGTGCCCACGTAGTATTCTTCTCCTTTGTAGCGTAGAACCACTGCTTCGCTCTCCCCAACAGTGAGAATGGGAAAAGGCGAAGTAGTATGGCGTCTCTAGGAACATCAGCCATGGTGAAAGTGCTGCAGATCTCCAGGAAGTGTTGAAGATGAGCACTAGCATCCTCGTGCGGCTTCCCACAGAACTGGTTAGCTTGCACCATGTTGATGAGCCCAGGCTTGAGCTCGAAGTTGCGGTCGATCTCCACAGCAGGTCCAGTGCGGATGTTGTCCGTAGTGGGAGCTGAGAACTCGCGGATCGACTTGTTCGCCATAGCTTCGAATTCAGCTGACAAGTTCCGGACGAAACTTCGGCGGTCTTCTGATTTGGATGAAGTTTTGCGCTGAAGTGTTGACGATTTGAGCTTGGCTCTTGTTCTTCTGAATAAGGCTTCGGGGTCGTCAACAAAGTTGTCTGGAAGATGTCTTCTATTCATACATCACCCTGAAATAAAATAAAAAATGGAAAATGCAGGGGTAAAACTGTACGAGAGAATTGATAAGCTCGAATATATTAGTGATGCGAATGATGTCTCAAAGTTCTTTATTCATTCCAACTTAGAAATCAACCTTCCCCGGCAACGGCGCCAAAAATGCTTGTTGGGCATTCTTAACGTCATTACCAAAAGTAGACTTAATTCTCTAATTCTGATAACGGCGCCAAAAATGCCAAACCTATCCCTCATGCCACTTAAGCCAAGTTGTCATCCCCAGCATGACATGAGAGACGCGGTATTGAAATATGCAATTGCTCATCAAGATAAATAAATAAAGGGAATCTGCAAGCGCACAGATTAATACCGATGCAGCATTTTAACCGGGAAGTATTCCAGGTATCGTTATTTATATTTTTACCACTGGGAAGGGATTCTAAGCATCGTAGTTGATCGTGGAATGAGAATATAGAACTGAGTATCTATCATTGCATGTATAATATAGAGCATCTATCTATCTCATCATACAGGGATAAATGTCACATAGAATATAGATAAATATGAATAGTGACAAGGATAATTAATCTGATCAGCATAACTAGCCACATATAATAATGATAAGCACCTCAACAGATATTCTAGCAAGTCATTAGCATGGAATTAGGATGAACTACAAAGATATTCCCTAAGTAATTATTAACTATAAAGTCTAGCATTATCATAGTTAGTGCAATTATACTTGGCAATCATAGCGAGAAAAGACTACACCCATGCATAGTGAATATTAGCAAGGAAGATGAAGAACATAGCAATCACTCCCCTGTAATAATGTTGCTCTGCCTGCCCTATACACGAGAGGGGGACTATATAAGAATCAACGAAGCTGTCACTATCGCGAACTACCCACCGATCCGGCATATAGGGTGCAATCGCAGATAAAGACGGTATAGACACCACGTCTACACAATATTTATCATTCACCCACTGCGCACATGGATAAACGCTATACGATCCTAGGCATGTATATAATTCCAATCTAACTATGCCAAGCATATAACTACGATAAACTAAGAACAATATAATTGCTAATATAATCAAGTAGAGCAAAGTCATATTCAATATATTGAAATAGAACAAAGTAGTATTCATAATATTGAAGAACAATGATGAACAATTGAAGAACAAGAGAGGAATTACCAAGAATCCTCTTGACAGATCCGGGAACCAACGAAGAATGACTCCTTCTAGTTCTAATCCTATGTAGCTATGCTAAAACTAGAGATCTAGTTGTTGATGTGGTGGCTCTAGGGCTTGATCAGAGACTCTCTCCTCCTGATGACTGAATTAGGAACTGAATAATGAGACAGAGGTGCCTGCTCCAGGGTCCAGGGCCTTGCTTATATAGTCTTTTCGGGTGAATCTGGGCCGTTGGATCAAACCGACATTGAACGGACGGTTTTCCTTAATCCTTTAGGTCGGTGGAGCATAATCCTCGAGGCGGAGCCTGATTGGCTGAGCAGGCAGGGCGGGCGCCCTAGGGGGGAGGGCGGGCGCCCTGTCCCCGGGCCCGCTCGGCCTCCCGCTCGTTCCCGTGGCTTCTGGACTCTTCCACATTAAGGAAAATTGGGGGTTACGTTAATTATCCGTCATTAACCCGACATGTGGGCCTTTCCTTCATATTTCCTGATAACCCCCTGCAGAAATAGATAAACAGCAAAACTCGTGGAATTCTGTCAGATAAAACCCTAAGTCTGGGTGTTTATTTCATTTGGATCCTTTTCTCTATTTATTTGATAGATATAATTGATACTTAAGGACCGTCAACAACCCACCTACTCCAGTCACGTGCCTCTGCAACCCGACGTTTTAACCACATGAACCCAGGCAGAGCCAAGTCTCAGTTTTACAACAACATGGGTAAAAGGGCACCAGTACGGCGACTGTGTAACCCATATCTTACACTGTTGCACGTCCAAGCCCGTCTCAGGCTGGATGCCTGCTGCTCCAATCAGGTTTCCCGGACTTGCCCATACCTGCGGGGACTCGCAACCCCGCAGGCGCCACCTCGAGGCCGGCTCTGAGCCCCTCGAGCCCTGCTACTTTCACGCTATTGGAGGACAGGTTACTCCCAAGACCCGGAGGGACCCCGCCTGTCCTGCCGTGCCGGGATGGGTGCTGTACGGCTTCCAGTCGCCACGCCTCCACTCCGCGCCCAGGATGGAGGCCACGCATCAAGGACGCCCCAACAGCAACACCCACGTTGGTTACAGTGGCTTCGACAGACAGAGTTCCTGCCCTTCGCCTACCGAGTGCTGTACATGTCAATCCTGTGTAAACCCGACCTCCTCTTGATCTATAAAGGGGACGCCAGGACCCTTCGCGCGGGGAGAGACAACGCAGAAGACAACACATGAGTCCAACACACACACGCATACACGAGTCCGGACTCCGTCCACGCTCACTGAGCTTGTATTCGCCCCCTGTACAAGCACTTAGTGCAAGTAATACAAGAACCTCCTCCCCGCTGGACGTAGAGCCCTTCTTTGCCCGAACCAGGATAAATCCTTGTGTCATCTTGCATCACCATCCAGGAAGAGAGCACGCGATCATTTCTCGTTGGTGTCATACCCCCGAGTTCGAAACACCGACAATCTTGTTTTGCTACATGCTAGCAGTATATTCAAATATAGTTTCTCGATACTAAGGCTTTTTCCTTACTCTGAAGATTTTGTTGCGCTTATTGCTGATGAGAATTTATGGTTTGGGCGCAGCATTTGCCTGTTGAGAAGAGACCATGTGAAAGATGAAACCAAGAGACTTATTGGTGAATGGCCTATGGAGGTGGAAAAGGCAGAAGAATATAATAGGAAGGTGAGATACTTGATCTTTGGTTCGATTCCTCCATAATCCGGCATTTGTTAGTACCTTCTACTTCTGAACATCACTGCAGACTATTGTATGATTATTTTTGTTTGTATGAAAATAAGGACTACAATTTTATTATTCATCCTCTTTCTAAAACAAGTTAGATCGCGAGAAACTCTACATGAAATAAACGCTTCCCTGATTGGATTTATAGAGTTGAATACAAAATAAAAGTATACATATCTATGCAGAGGTGTCTCCAGATCTTGCTAAGAACATGACATATGAGACAATGGACAGTGTTGTTGGCCAGTTAATTTATAAAAATAATGTCCAACTAACCTTTCTTTACATTCTAAATTAGATAACAAGTTTTGAAATTCCTCCAATTTGATTATTTTATTTTATGCTCTGGAAGTTTATATTTTTTAGTGTTTATAAATGTAGAATTTGCGAGATGCAATTCTAATCAAAATAGGCGTAAATGTTATTTTTATATCAAGGGCAAGTTCACTTAGGTTGTTTGTAGGATCAGAGATAATAGGGATAATATCCTATTTCTACAAATTGAAAGATGTTGCGTTCCAAGAATTGCACCATGAGTATATACTTTAGGAGTTTGAATACTGGTAAATGGATTAAAAATAGAATAATAGAAATCGCTAAATGGTTAAATCTTCTGTCACTTTATAAAGTGTAAATGTTGCCATCACCAAGTCGTGGGAGCGATGGAGCCCGAGGAGCACGGCTGCTTCGTCGATTTGCTGCTCATGTGAGATAGGCAACTATGAGCATTCTCTGGTTCAGAACTTATCTCTAAATAAGTCTGAATCGTTGTGCTGTTGATTTTCAGTGATGAGCAGGAAATAGACTTGATGGACATGTATTTGTCTTCCCAGGTTTAGAAGAGGTCAAGGAGCATGTCGGCACAAAGACAACTAATATGATATCTGAATGCTCGGAAGCAGGCAACTGAGTTCCTGAACAAAGAAGTGTGTGTGCGTGTGTGTTGGTACCTGCATTTAGGGATTCAGTATCTCACCCAAGAACTAAAACTTCGAACACAATTCGTGTTGCAGGTACGAAACCACACGACCATTTTAAAAGCTGAACATGCGACCTTTAATGGTACTGTGTTGTGCCATCTTTTTTCCTTATGCTAAAACAGTGCGCTAGATTGTCATTGATATATCTACACTTAATTTTGATTCTCTCAATTGAAGAAAAATGGTTAGATCTGAACCAATCAATAAAATACTTTGTCAATCTGTAAGAAAGACAATCATCTGTTCTTAGTAGTAGGAATTTATTGCCAGTGATATATTATTGTCCTGTGGAAGAGAAGAAAATAAAAAAATGACCTTAGTTATTTGGTCGCTATTTTGCCAATTGGAGTCTCGGTCTGACATGCATAGGCGGTAGGTAGTATAGGACTTGTGGCATCCGCAAAAATAATACATTGGTTGAGTTTGATTTTTCTTAGCATCACTTTGAATATATTACTTATACATACATATTTAGTTACATTTGATTGAGTTTGATTTTTCGTAGCATTATTTGAATGTTTTACTCATACATACATATTTAGTTTGTTTTTAACCGTCGCAATGCACGGGCACTCAACTAGTACAGCTTAAAAAACCCGGATGTTATCGTCACCGCACCGTTTTCGCCCCGCCCGGCTTCCTCTCGCCTCGCCCTCCACACGCGACTTTTCCCCGGCCGACGAGGCGCCTTGCCCCTCGTTCCGGATCGAGCGCCTGCCCCTGTTCCTCCAGCCAACCGGGCGTCGGCCGCTGAGGCCCTTCCTCACCCGATGCCGAATTCGTACTTCCCCGCCCGGCCGTCGTGACCCTCGGCCGACCGAGCACCGGCCCCGCTCCCCCGGCCGAGGCCCTTCCCACGCCGAAGCCGAGATCCGCCCTTCCCCGCCCCGGCCGTCGCGACCTCCACACGCAACCTCCTCGTCTGACCGAGCGCCGGCCCCGCTCCCCCAGCCATGCGCTCTGCCTACCTGCGCCACCGTCGCTCGACCACATGCTCCTACAGCTCGGACGCCTCGCTGCCTCCACGCGCTCTGCTCACCCGGATGCCACGCCGCCCCACACGCTCCACCCGCCCGGACGCCGGCACCACCCCCATGCGCTCCGCCACCGTCGACCGTCCTCGTGCAGTCGTGCGTGGCCTAGGCTGTTGTTGGATTCTTCTTCCCCAAGGGCCTTCCAGCAGGCAGCAGTGACCCAGTGATCCCCATCCAGATAGCGAAGGCAATTTCCAGCGGTGAGCCAATCAATCCCCTGATGTATTTCCTACTTGTGTCTCATCCATCCCGTCTAGGCCTGTATAGGCAGCCCCTGTGTGAGCAGCAGCAAAATCAGTAAATTCTTTTAACTTGGAAGCACGTGACGATCACAAATTATTTAAATCTGATTCCCTTTCAATCTTACGGTAGTTTCACTATACATTCTTTTTAGTGACCATCTAAGAATATTTGCTTGTTTTCTTGGGGCAGTAGAGATTCTTGTGTGCTTGTTCTATTAGAGTTGCTTAGTTATCCAATTTGAGAGTAGCTCTGCCGTGGTTCAGAAGGCAAATCATTTCAGAACTCGAAAAATTCAATTCACAATGAGAAGGTAATCAATTCTTTTTTTCTCTAAAGCTATAATTGGAATCCCAATTGCAATGTAAAGACTAACACTACTCAAATAGGAATTTTGGTTTATTTCCAATTGATAGTCGCCGAAAAATAATATCCAGTAGAATAATGTGTAAAGTCCTTGTTGTTAGGACTATTCAAGAGCAAAAAAATATGTTATATGGTTCAGTACTCTTCAAGTCTTCACCATGTGTTGGTTGATTCGGTAAGAAAATGCAAATTACTTCTTTTTATCTCTATTGTTATTACTTCTAATATGTTCTAAGCACTTGTAATCTTTGGATATTTGCGAACTGCTTTAAAAACTGTGAAATAACTTATGGAGCTTGGTTTTGACAGTGCATCTATAATTGAACTGCTCAAACTGTTCAACGGGAATGAGCAACAAGGTACTGCATTCTTATTTGGTGGTTAGACTCCTAAGACAGTGCATCTGTGAAGATTTCTCCTCTTATTAAAATAATTGTTCGAGGGCTTTAAGTGAGAAAGAACTAGCAAAAAACGATAAACCACATCTACTGTGCCCATCAGTTTTAAACATCTACTGGAGCTGGAGGCCCATCAGTTTTAAACATCTATTGGAGAGAGAGTGTACAGTTCTGAATCTCACCCATCTTAAAATTCCAAGTATATTTTTCTGTTTTACTATGCCATTACTGAGCTCTTCCTGCAGTCCTGGATCCGTTTATCTCCCTTTGTTTTGTATCTATGGTTCATGTAAGTTATTTTTGAAGTTTACTTTTTCTAATATTTTTGAAGTCATAAAAAGATTTTTTTCAGTAATCGTTGTATCTTTGTATATGCAAATGCAAACCAACCTGAATGTCTTTCATCGTTGATTCAGGAACATAGACTATGTCGGACAGGTGCTTGTTTAAAACCAGTACTACTGGCTTAAAAGGTATCCAACTATTTTTTACGGTTATTTTTCTCTCTTTTAGTCCTATCCTTGCATCTCTGGTACTTGTTTCTCTAACAATAGTTGCTCAAATTTCAGAGTTTCGGTGGGCGGACGTTGCAATGTCGTTATATATTATGGCAGAATGCACACCATGCTGATTAGGTGAACATGGTTATCTATTTACTTTGCTTTTAATCGAATTTTACAGATAGTAGGACACTTGTTGTGTTCGATATCAGTTAGAACTCTCACAGTTTATGTTAATTTTCTCATCATTTATTCTTTTGTATCAGTAAATTATTGACTAAAGCCAATAATGTTTAGGAAGTGTGCGCAATGGTTGTATTGCAATGTTTCATACTACCTTCTTATCTGCACATAGTAGAAATTATGATTCCTTATCTACGTGCATTGTTTCTTAACATTTTCATCTATCACTGATATTTTACTGATCGAAAAATTGGCACATCAATGCACGAATAACAAGATACTATTTTGGCAAAAATAGGGAGTATCTCATGCTCATCTGGAACTATTAAAGCATACAAATGTTTTCAATAATGCATTCTATTTTCACAACATAGAGTGTTTGGAACAATAAGTAACCTCCGTTTTGGACACTCTCATGAGGTAGGTTGTTGTTGTTTCCTCTACATTAAAGTGTGATTTTGTTTTAGTTGTTTCATCCCATCAGAGTTTTACCTCTTTAAATGTTTAATGGGAAGGCGAAATGTAGCAGGCTGTTGTTGCATCAAGTTTGGTTTTACAACTGATTTTCTCAAATAGTTTGAGCTGACAATTTTTTTTGTTCAGTGTACAACACCTCATGATGCATCCACAATTGCTTGTGCGAAGAAGGATAGATCCAGGGTCGCTCGTGGTTTGGATCTCGTCGGTGCCGACCATGGTGGCCTCGTGCTCAGGTAGGCACGTCCCCTGCTCGGCTACTACCGCAGGTCTCCCCTCGCTAAATGATGTCACTGTTTTGTCCTTGAAAGTAACGTTGGGCATGTCTGCTTCTCTTAGGAGCCCGGTAGTTGTAAAATCTCATTCAAGGGGCCTACTGATTATTTGCATATGTTTGTGAGGATTATGTATGTACGATCATATTGTTTTTTCATTATTTAATATACCTTTTATAGTTAATAATCTACTCGCTATGCTATATTCACAACTGAATGTATCTAGCTTTGGTCAGGTGTTGGAGTGTTGGGATAGGGAACGGAAAGAGAAAGAGATAGTGGCTTTCAAGATCATCAGGGCATGATGTAGGGGGATTCTGCAATGATAGAAATTGCCCACACAGAGCATCCAGGAGCCGTCGGAGGAGTGGGGAGCACAGCGCCAGTGGATGTTTGATCTTGATGAGCTCATCAAAGCCACCAATGGCTTCAGCTGCACGCTCAAGGTCTGCAAGGGCAGGTTTACCTCCACTCGATTCTATCTCTGTTTTCTTTGTTGATCATATATCTTTAAAATATGAAGGTTGCTAATATTATTATCATAGAAATTAGTAATGAATACATTCAGTTAGCTTTGCCAACAAGGATGGTTTTGATTGTTTTTTTTCTACCAGTGAGGATTAACTTTTGGAGCAAAAAGATGATTTTTAATGTTTTTTTTCTACCAGTGAGGATATTAGCTTCTTGCTAAAAAAAATTCTTTGCCATACGAGGGCACATAGGAAGGCATGGCGAGAATAGCTCGCTCATGACTCTGGGGTGAACGGCTGGGAAGCAGTGTCGTGGACGTGGGGATGGACATGTCGAGCACGATGTGTGTCTTACCACTTGTGAGCTTCTGCCTTCTATAATTCAGTGAATAGAAAAGCTGCTTAGTTGTTCGCAGCACCAAACCCAGTGTTCCAAGTGTTCATGTTGTGTTTGCTTTCAGGGTTGTGATTGCTAGCTCACCGGTGTTAAGAACTCCGACTGAGAATTAATAGCGGAGCTCCTGCCTTTCCTTTCAAAAAAGGCAAACAGCTTTGATTTCATGATCTTCTCTGTTGTCGTCCTAAGATATTTCTCTGTTGTGATCCAGGAAATTAAGCTTATGTTGGTAGTTACTGGAGTTAGTGATATTATTCCTAGGCCAAGAAAGTGGAGGTTGAGTCCGGAAGCGAAGCAGCAGCTGTACGACATAAGGCAATAATTATTCAATCTGCCAACACCAATATGATTTGTCACAGGATAGATTCCTGGCTTGTACAGTTTTATACAACTCATGAGCTTTCTACTTGTTGAGATTGTAATTATCATTTTGTTTGTGGTACAAAAATTCAGTTGCTGAATACTAAAACTTTGGGTTCAGTGAATTGGGTTGTAATGCAATTCTATACTGGCTCTGTTCATAACACAAATAGAACGAATTATGACATTGCAATTTGTCTTGAAATATAAGAGATTCTAGCTGAAACCATATTTCCCTACAATTTAAGGCCTGGGTTCAAGCAACTTAAATGTCTTCAGAACCCTTTTTTTTAAGTACAATTCTATTCGGCCAAAATATTATTTATTTTGTAGGTTCTTTTTTCCTAACCATCATGGGGAAAACGATTATTTCATTAAGTATGCGTAGTAGACATGTATGGCATCATTACTACAGATATATGCTTTTGTTTTACGATTGGTACTTTATTATGAAAATAGTGACACATGAACATTATTATCATGTATAATTAATTTAAATTATCAGATTTGGTGTTCACTATTTGTGCTGAAATAAGATTGTATAATATATTCTATTCGTGCTGTTATACGTCATAATAAAATGTTATGTATACCCGTAGCAACGCACGGGTACTTAACTAGTATAATCAGAATATTAAACATGAACTAAAAAAATCACGTGAAACTAAAAATTTACTACCAATTAGGAATCTTAACGAAAACACCATATACTTATCATAAAAACATCCTAAAAAAAGATACATTTTAGAAATTTTCTTACCATTAATAATTAGAGACCCAATAGAGTACCACGTTAATTATCACAAGACATGCTAAGAAAAAAAAGATAAATAAATCTTATAATTTCCCAAAATAACCTAAATTATTTGGTCTTTAGTTTGCCTGACTCTAATCAACATCTCTGATAATAGACATTGGAAAAAATGCCTACTATGCCATTATGAACACTACATAAAGTAGTTTCTAATTTTTGCATCTAAATTATCCATCTTTGCAGCTATGAAAGATAATTCAAAATAACCCCTAAGTTTCTATATAACTTACCCACATCTATCAAATAAAAAATAATTTAAAATAACCTCTAAATTTGTATCTAAATTATCCAGTTTAATATTATTATAAAACATAATTCAAAATAACCCCCTCACATTGTACCTAAATTGTCCACCTCTACTATTATGAAAAGGGTCATACGATATTCTTATCTACAAACCATTTTTGCCCCTACCCTCAACTTTTTAAAACTATTTATTTTTCATCTTAGACAATTTTGATGGTGGTTTTGTTGACCTGACGCCATGTTAGAGGGCAGACATAAATCGAACTAAGTTTAAAGTTCAAGTTGATAAATTAGACTATTTTTTTAAAAAAAATAAAACCATTTAAAAATTTAAAAATTAACCATATATTTTACCTGAAAAAATAATATGATTAAAAATCCTATATTTGGTTTAATCTTAGAAAATAGAAAGAAATTTGGTTTAGCTTCAAAAATTATGTGACTAGTTTTGCCTTTTTTCTGACATCATGCTCTCTTATGATGCCTAGCTTAAAATTGTTTGAATTTTGTTGGACTCATTTTTTGTACTTATTTGCTAGTAGAAGCTCTTGTTATCCATCATAATTAGTCAATGTTTATCTTTTAGACTACATAGTTATTAGAACTCTAGTGGGTGTTCCACTGCCCCTTTATATTTTTTCAAAGTAGTTGTGTGTGTTAGACTGTGTGGCTGCATGTAACCTGTCACACATATGCACACATGCATGCGTCCTTCTATGAATTTTTGTAAGATTGAGCCGAATTCTATGAATCATGTTATATATACAACTAAAAAAAGATCAGAACATCATCATCTACCCGGGGATACAAACTTCCACATCTAAATCATTAGATTAGATTAAATTAATGTGTAGTCTGTGACACGAGTTGAAGTTAGAAGATGCAGTTGAATCTAAAGCGAATTGGGCATATTTTGTGAACTGCCGGGGAAGAATATCGACTAGACCAGGGGCATATTGGTGTGAATTGGGCTTTGAAGGGCCCAAAGAGGAAGAGAGTCCCAAAATTATCGTACTCGTGACAGTGCATGCCTGGGAGTATGTTGGGGGCTCTAAAGGATAGCGTACCTATCTAGAACATAAGCTTAATAAATATTATATTTTTGAACAAAGACATGCACGTTAAATTGCACCTAATTAACATATCCTAATATTGGACGTGAGCATAAATTATGAGCCAATTATCAAACGGGAGCCTTATCATCGTTCCTGCCTGTTATCAGGTTCAGTGGCGCCAGAGTGGTTTGCTGCAGTAGTATTTTTATGAGCTGACCTAAGTATATTTGTTGCTTGGATTTTTTCTGTACTCCCTCTGTCCCTGAAAGAAGCAATTCCTAGGATCCGTGCCGGTCAAACTTTTTAAACTTTGACTAACTTTATAGAAAAGAATAATAACCTCTATGGTATAAAATAGACATATTATGAAAATATATTCTATGATATATCTAATGATATGAATTTGGTACCATCAATCTTGATAGTTTTTCTAAAAAATCGGTCAAAGTTCAAAAAGTTTGACTTAAGACAACTTTAGAAATTGATTCTTTCAGGGACGGAGGGACTACCTTAATTATTTTAACCTGAGAGGACAAAGATATTGACGCAGCTCGGCCGACCGATTCGATCGCTTTTCATTATTAATAATGCGTGCTACATTCACCCAATGGAAGCAACTTTGTACTTTGCTTGTGCAACTTATACACTATATTATACTCTCACTCTCACTCTTAATTATTGTGCTTTGGAGGAGAAACACAAACTCTCACTTTTTTCTGTAAGTTGTCGAAGTGCAGTCATCATGCGTATAAATCAAGGAACCAGAGAAGACAAATGGTAGGCCTTTGTGTGAATAGCAGTCTCTGTATGTAAGTGTGTTGTGTGGTATTGAGAGCAACACACAACTTACAGAATACTTTTTGGTATTAATTTAGTGTTTACCTATTTGAAGTTATAAATGTTGATATTTTTTATATAAATTTGATCAAACTTTTTATTTAATTATTTATGATGAAGCTTAATTTGATTATTTTTTGGGTACTGCTACTGGGTAAGTGAAACCACCATAGACTACTAGCATTATTGGAGTGGATAAGGTGACACAGATCTGAGAAATGGAGAATTATTGGTGTTCTGTCTGACAGTTTAAGCAATATATTAGTCGAATCAGTAGATTCACGACACACTGATCAACGATTTGAGATATGATTTTGTATAATACGCATGGATCTGCAGCTGAAGATTCTGAGACGATCGATTGAGATGATAGCAGACTAGACGTGCTTGCGCTATGCTCTTCCAGTCTTCCTCACGAAACATGTACTCTCTCCGTCTCTAAATAAGTGTCGCTGTTGGTGTACGTGCCACATTTTTGACTCAATTTGTACAAAATATGTGTAATATTTATATCTCCAAATAATTTTGTTAAAAAACTAGATGTAAAGATCTTTTCGATGATAGTAATTACTTAGCATAAATATTAATATATTTTAATATATAATTGTCGGTAGTTTTTTTTGGAAGCGAGAACGACACTTATTTAGCGACGGAGGGAGTACACAACACACGAGAGATAAGCTAATAATAGGCACGCCATTTGTCCTCAAACGATCGGTAGGAGATCTAATAATAATTGATCACGAGTTCATGACACGTAGCCGTGTATCACGAGGAGCCAGTACCGTGGCAAAAAAAAACTTATTTTTGAAAATAAAATATATAAAACTAGAACTAATAAACACTAAATTAATACCTTAATGAAATTAACTTAAACATGGAAAAAAATCTATAACACCTTATATATATAAGATTAAAATTTGAAAAATTTAAATCTAGATTCATGATATCGTAAGGTTATGCATTCTAAATTTTAAGTCGTGGGAGGAGCATGGATTTGGTGGACCACTTCATTAACGAGAGAATGAATGTACAAAGAAATGAATAGGTGGCATTTGTTTTTTTGTTTTTTGTTTATCTTAAGTTCAAGTATTGCGACACGCACATTGCTGCTTCGGTGTAAAGACCGTCGTTAACGGATATATTTGTCTATGCCCCATGTGGTCATGTCGCCTTGGCACGCATGCGGTGTGAGTCGGATGGGGGAGGGGCCCATGCGATTGGGCTCGACAGCGTTGGTTCGCCGCGGTTGTCGGAGTCCACGTCCAGCACGGGTTGGAGACTTGGAGTGAGGTTGCGTGAAGGAGTCAGCTGCTGCCCTGCTTGCATTCAGATACAGCCAGAGAGGAAGAAGACGGCGCTCACGTTCCAGTGCTGCAGGCACGGACACACTTTCCTTTTGATAACAACCCACACCATGGGAGGGCGTTTGCTGCCGCGAGCCCACCATGCGACGCTGCGCCTTGCCGACTTGCCGTTGGCAATAATGGCAACTGTGAACCGTGGACACTGACCAGTGGTAGATCAGCGCGTAAATGTCTACTGCATTTCTGCAGCATCATTCCGTTCGCAGCATGCAGCGGCATCAACGAGCGAGAATCAACCGCGGATATGCCGACGACGACGCAGACTGGCTCCAAATGATTGAACGGAAATGCGCGGAATTGGTTGCTGCTCCGACCGGCGGCCGGCCTTTACCCTTCGTCAATCGCCGGCCACCACCCACCACCCACCACAGAAAAGCCACCGTCAATCTAGGCAGCCAATTTTTGCAAGTTGAAGTTCCATTCCAAGCCACGACGAATTGAAGCTGGGGCTGGCCGCATCTGGTCGCGTAAACGACTGGGTTCAGTTCCTCGATCGACCCATCGCCGCGTCTCTGTTCTTGGTGCCAATGAGGATGAGGCATACACCACGGTCATTAGTAGCCACTAGCTTCGACATGCCGTGTATCCTTTCCTTCCTATATTCAGCAAACTCGTCCACATCCATCGAGATCAAGTTGGCTAGAAGCTCAACAGTCCCGGGACGTACAGTACGCACCGTACGTATGGATCACAGGATCCGTCGCGTCGGTCTGGTCGCAAAATGAAAGACGACGCCCGGCCTGCCCCTGATCGAAGGCGATGTGTGTCTCGGTTTCCTCCCTTTGTTCCTTCTTTGTCCGATTTTGCAGGAGTAATGACTCAGTAACGGCCCTTGAGATGCCGAAAGTCCGAAACAGCCGTTCATCTCACTCCATGTTTAGTTCTGAGCCCAAAAACTTTTTATCTATTATATCGAATATTTAGACACATGCAAAGTCGGCTTATAACTTAAATGAACACAACTTGGAAAAAAAAATGCATCGACGAGGGACATTGCATGCATTATTGCATTTCGTCCACAGGCTGATCGATGCATGCAGCGCCGCATGCATGCACATTCTCAAAGACAAACTATGCTTTTGTTGTTCCTGCATTATTTAGGGGGTTTAATGATTAACATTACTTTAATCAGGAAGCTGATCTATTTTGATGACTTGCACTGTATCCCCCTTCATTGTTAAATCTCATAGAAAGAACCAACACAGCGGAGTGCCAGCAGACAGACAAGCTACGACGAGGTTAACATGCATGGACGATGTGTGTGAGATCGAGAGAACAGAGAAGACACCGTCACACGGCTAGCTATACGTATACTAAACGGAAGCAACTCCGCACTTTGCTTCTGCAATTCATAACTATCAGTAGTAGTAGATTATACATAGTGTCGTGCGGCGAACTTTTGACGCTCATCGGTAAAAGAAAAAAGAAAAAGAAAAAAAGAAAAATAATTATAGAGCTGCCTGAGGGGTATCCAGGACAATGCAAGGGCTCATTTGCCCTTTGCGTTATTCCAATGGTTAATACTCCAACTTGGCCGCATCCTCCAAAACGGAGGTATCAGTGGCGGTACGGTATATATGAAGCAGAGTATATACCGCTTGATATACCAAAAGGCCAATATGCCCAAGAGAGAGTGACACCGTGACAGTGCATGCCTGGGAGTATTGTTGGGCTTATTACACAATTTTTTTCGTGGAAATTAATTGTATCCACGACGTTTTTAGCTAAAATCACCCATATACCTGGATGCAGTTTATGGCCGTTTATACTACTCACTGTACCCTAGAGAATTTGGGACCCTCGCAATGGCGAAACCTTTAGACATGATCACATGAAGCCTCCTCTAGTCGTCGTATAATCACTAAAGTTTGTGATGGTCTTGTAATCTGGCGGAAACGCCTGAGAACCGATCAGGAACTGTCTAGTCTTATACTCTTATGTAATGGCGTCATCCTCGCATCCTGTAACTCTTCTCGTAGCTCCATGATTTGACTGGAGTTATTATGTGAATGAACTAAGGTAGGGAAGCTCCCCCTCCCACCCCCACCCCCCCGGGTTACTTTCAAAAAAAAAATCAAATAAAACTCAACAACAAAGTAAATGTTGAAAATAAAGAAAGGATTGAAGGGTTTACTTATCTAATCCTTATTAGAGTACCCACGTACGTGCGAGTGTATCGCTCAAGTGCTTGTGAGACGGATAAGTCCATTCTTAATAACTAAAGAATCCATGGACTCCAAATCAATCACAACTTTTTTTTTTATCTTTCACAGGTCCTCTCCTTGGAAGCTCACACAAAGGAGCCTGCCTTATTTTTTCTGATATTTTGAAAAAATAAATATTTTAATAATAACATGGTAAAAAGGTTTTTACAAATCTATTTTTTGTTGGTCAAGTTAGTATGACTAGACATGCACACATACAACACAGCAAGGGAGGCACCCAAGCATGAGGTCCACCAACATGCATTTGTTAGGGCACCCGCAACGGCACCACACCAGCTAGCTCGAAGGGAGCTGACATCGGATTTCTGCGGACGTGGAAGAAAGAGAAACTAATAAAATCCCCACACTAGCGTCGAAGCAAGGGCTAGGTACAATTATGCGTCGAGGCAAACCTGGTTCAGCATATGACATGTCTTCCACGGCTTCTTCTTTTCCCAGAATAAAGAATGATTTTTCTACCCCTTGCTCTCTCTCTTGGATGGCTTAAAGAATGGGATCCACTCAAAAGTTTTGAGTTAGACTATTTAGAAGGATGTCTCGTACACTAGCTTTTAGATGATATGGCAATATATAACTCTTAGATAATATGGCAATATATGAGCCAGTAAGTTGGCTCAACCGCAACAACAAATGCTATAATGAGACACAACACCTGGCCTTTGCCCTTACGCTGCTAGTGCTAGCATGGTAGGGCTGGCACTGACACTGGCGCTGACGTGGTAGGCATGCAATGTGTATGGCATCCTAGTGGCGTTGAACCCTTCCTTTTCTCATCCTCAAGTGTGAATTATTTGCATATCTTCAAATCTTAAGTATAGATATGGAGAAATTTTACAATGGTTGGAGAAAACATGGGTCAACCATTCGGTGAGATCGAACGGTCGACTACAAGTAATGAGGCTTTCTATGACAATTAGAAGTGTATCTCTTGTCATAGAATCTCTGTCACAAAGGACCTTCTGTGACAATTACAAGCTATTTTTATGACAACTTGTGATCTATGACAATTGTAATTGTCACAAAAATTGTCACAGATCAAAAATTGTCACAAAAATTGTCACAGAAGGTCCTTTGTGACAGGGACTCTATGACAAGAGATACACTTGTAATTGACATAGAAAGCCTCATTACTTGTAGTAAATAAAATGTACTCAACTGAAAGTACCAAATAGGTGGATATGGTACCAAATTACATGAGGTCAGTACCAAAGAAATGTGAGGTCAGATCTATTTTTTATTTTATATATTATTTTCAAATAAGGGTAAATCAGTCATTTTTGTAACCTTCCACAGACGATGTCTGGCTCTTCCGCCCTCCGCACGCGTCACCGATCGTCTTCTTCCAGGTGGTGATCCTCTTACTCACCTCCGCAGGGAGTATGGATGCAAACATGCTTTACCAACATGTTCAAGTCGACATTGACTTGATGAAAGCACGTGAGGTCATGAACGAAAAAATCGCTCAAGAGCGAGCAGAGGAAGACCGGATCATGCAGCATGAATGTCAGGATATGGATCGTAAGATCCACTTGCAGCGTGTTGAGATGGATAAGATATTTAGAGAGGACCGTGAGAACATGGTCCGAGTGTTGAATCAACAACGTGCTCACATGGACTGGTACTCCTAATTGATTGAATTGTTGTTGGGCTGGGTCTAGGATATGTCAGCCCATGATGTCTAATTTTAGAAGGCACACCCCGAATTACTAAAACACTCATCATAATTTATTTTTCAATTAATTACTTTAAAAATACACAAAGATAAAAATACCTAGAGGTACCATGGCCAACCACTGCAAAATATATCGTAGGTATGACGTATATACTATTAAGAGATGCAACAATAAGTACTAGATGAGGCCCAAAAGTACACAAAACACCAAAGTGGGAAATCCAAAGTGACTAACATAGGAAATTAGATTTAATGAGAGGTGGCTAGGAAAACCGACCTAGCCCGGTTTGACAGAATTTGAATAATAAAAGTTATTTTCAAGAAAAACAATCTTAGATTGACTTTTACTAAAAAGTGATATAATGACTAGTTTTTGTGTGAAAGATATGTATACCTCCTACAATGGTCCTTGGAGGGTTCCTTCAAATCGACTTGCCTAACATCATAAAAAACATGGTGTCCTTTGAATTGATGAGAGTGATTAGAGTCTTTGTTAGCTTGTGTCAATATTAGAGAGCTAACCAAAGTCTTGAGAACTTTGTGGCAATGTCAAATTCGTGGTTGTTCATTTTTTACTCTTGGAGTTTGGCTCCTAAACGGCCCGGCGTCACCCATGAGCACCCAACTTATGGAGTTCCATGGGACAATGTGTGTGTTGTGACCTTGCCTCCGAAAAAGGGAAAGTATAATCTGGTGGAGCAAGGAAAGTGATTGGGTGCCATCTAGCTACAACTTGACCGTAGTGGTCTCTCACGACTTTCTTAACATAGACGTAGGGTTCAGTGGGAATCTAAATTCTGGAAATACAACGTTGTGTCTACTCTTTTGTTTACCTCACATTTGCATTTCAATAATATGTTGAGTTTTCGCTTGTTTCTTATTGGTCGCTTGTGTTTATGGATGTAGAACACTTTGGATAAATTACAAAAATACCCTAAAATAGCCACACATCGTCTAGGATTAGAGTGGAGGAAGAAAGTGTGTGTGTGCGCGCATCGTGCAAAATCAACGTTCAAGGAAAACCAACCTAGGCTGGTTTAGAAATTGGTCGGATAGGTACTGAGGAAACCGATCAGACCCATATGGAACCAACCTAGCCTTATTTTGACAACTTTCATATTTCTTATTGTTTTTAATTAGGAACTTTGTAGGAAAACCTTTTAGAGCCTATTCACCCCTCTAGGCATTGAGTTGGTCCTAGCTAATACATATTTACTTGATCTACATGGTGGAATGTAGCATTAAACTTACTTTTAACTTAAAAGTTGTAGAAGTGTGTCATAATAGCTTATTTTAGTATTTACATGTTGATTTGATGATATATGCTTTTATTTATTTATTATAACAACTAAAGTGAATAATTTAGATATAAATTAAAAGGTATAACTTTATATCATCTTTCATAATGATGTACTCTCTCGTCGTTTTTTTATTTCTATATTGTAAATTTGACTATATTTATAGGAAATATTAGCAGTATTTGTATCTCTAAATAAATTTATTATAAAAAAATTCAATGATCTATCTAATGATATTAGTTATGCACCAAAAATATTAATATTATTTTATATAAATTTAGTCAAAGTTATTTCTCAGAAAGCGAGAACTATAATTATTTAGGGATAGATGGAGTATATGGGTAATATGAGTGCAAATTGAGGAGCCTTGCATTATCTTTCATAATGGCAGAGATGGACAATTTATTAAAAAAAATGTTATGAGCGTATTTAAATTATATTTCATAATGATAGAGGTGGTTAATTTAGATACAAAATCAGAGGAGTATGTTCAAATTTCTTTCATAATAACATAGGTTGATAATTTAGATGCAAACTCAATGCAATTTTAAAATTATCTATTATAATGGCAGAGATGGTAAAGGGTTACTTTGAATTATCTTTCATAATGAAAAATGTGGGTAATTCATATGCAAAATTAGAGGGTTACTTTAAATATTTTTTTATTATAGCGGAGTTGGGTATTTTTTTATTAAACTGAATAGATCCAATCGTAATTATTAGTGATGATGATTAGTGTCTACCAAATTAAATGATTATTATTATAAGTCTTTTTTAGCGTGCCTAGTGAGAAAAAACATTGAGGCTCATATGGTTATGTTTACTTTTAACTTAACTATAGTGTTAGAAATATGTAACTTTTATAATAGATTATATTAGTCTTTATATGTAGATCGCCTTAGATATATTTTGTTTATTTTTATAACAATTGAGGTGAAAAAGTTACTTTATATTACATTCATAATGGCATATATGTGTAACCTAAATGCAAAATTAGCTATTACTTTGCATTATCTTTCATAATAGCATACATGTATAATTATAAAAAGTATTAGTGGGTTGCATTGAATTATAAATCTTTCATGATGACATGGGTAAGTAGTTAAGATATAAATGTAGGGGTTGTTTTGAATTGTCTTTCATAATGGAAGAGGGAGATTATTTACCTACAAATTTAGGGGTCATGTGGAATTATCTTTCATAATTTCATCGAGATACAAATTAAAAGTTGTTACTTTATATCATCTTTCATAATGTTATATATGGGTAATTTGAATGCATACTTACATGTTACTTTAACTTATGTTTTTACAATGACGTAGGTGAACAATATACAAAAAATATTATGAGGTTATTCAAAACTATATATCATAATGGCAAAGGTGGTTAATTGAAATAAAAAATAGATATTTTTTAAATTATATTTCATTATAACCAAGATGGGTAATTTAGATGCATTGAAGGGTTGTTTTTAAGTTATCTTTTATAATGACTAAGTTGAGTAATTTATATACAAATTTATGGAGCTAATTTGAATTGTGTTTCATAATGGTAGAGGTGGGCAATTGTTATAAAATAACAAAATAGAACCAATGGTTATTATTAGCAATGGGGATTAGAGTCTACCAAATTAAAGCAAGATGTTGCTGATTATTGTGATAATTTTTAGGATTTATCATTTTTTCTAGTGCATCCCGTGAGAATTATCATGGTGATTCTGTTGGAGCCTCTAACTAGTAATAGCATGATAAGATGTATTATTGGCGATGATGATTAAAGTTTATCAATTAAAGGTCGGATGCTTTTGATTATTGCGAGAATTTGGGATTTATTTTTATAGCGTGTTTGGTAAGAATTATTACGAAGGCCTCGGTGAAGCCGCTAATCAGTAGTAGCAAGATTGTCATGTGTGCTGAAAAGTAGTGTACAAGTGAAATCACCAAAAATCCTGCAGCACTGTAGGTTGCCGACATTATTTCATTATCTGAGCCTCTGCCCTCTGACCACTAGCGAATATTATAGGTTTACTTGGTTCTGATAATTTAAGCAATAGATTAGTCGAATCAGTTGATCATGATGCGTCGACCTATGATAGTGTGTGACATGCTTTTGTATAATACATATGGTCCTCTACTCCTCTTGATAAATGGTCCTCTTGATAAAGATTCTCCGAGATTGGCGAAAGCATGAGTTGATATATACTCCCTCCGTTCCAAATTATAAGTCATTACAAGAATCTTGAAGAGTCAAATTTTTTTAACTTTGACCAAATTTATATAATAAGATAATAACATTTATGATATCAAGTATCATTAGATTCTTCGTTGGTTATATTTTTATAATATACATATTTCATATCATAAATCTTTATGTTTCTTTATAAGTTCGGTCTAAGTTAAAAAACTTTGTCTCTCCAAGATTTTTGGAATGACTTATAATTTGGGACGGAGGGAGTACTTATAGGATAAGAGGTACACACACCTCCTCGTGATGCATGCATGTATCACACTTACACACGGCCTGCCACCAGCCCACACAGCACATGTAGGAAGTTTGCACGAATAATTGGGCTAACATTTTAAGGCATAATAATTGATAGGCATTCCATTTGTGGACAAAGGGGATCATATATTGTGGTCTATCATGAGTAGCTTATAGTGGCATACCTTCCCTAATTCTAATTGGGTGAGCTATAAAGGAATTAACGCTCTTCATATACCCATATGGTTGGATAGTAATTTTTAGTAATATACTTCTTATCTATTTTGGTGAGAGATTGAAACAATTTTGAGCAGACATCTCTTGGAAAAACTTTGGAGTCCAAAACTTTTTAAGAATAATTTAAAAGTTTTGACGGATTTTGTTGAAACGATTATTATAAAATGTACGGATTCAAACGTAGAAGGAAAGGAGAAGGATGAATATTAATCCTAGTTTGTTTGTATGTGGGCTCTTACCAAACTCTTAGTTATTGGCAGGACTATATATACGTGGGAGCTCTATGTTTAATCACATATATTTAGAGGAATAAAGAATAGTTTCCGATCTCTTGTATTTATGTGTTCTACTTTCATCTACTATATATATTGATCATGAGCAGACGGGGAGGGAAATAGATCCTAACCGCTGACAACATGTTTCTCAACAGCCTGTACATATGGGGAAGAAAAAACTATTGTTATGGATGAAGAACCTCTAAAAAAATTTATCCACAAGCTGACGCACGTTTACCCTTAGTGTGATTAACTATATTAGTATATAGATCAATTGTAGCCACCTACTACGACTTGGAATCCATCTGTGTGTGTTTGACTGTTAGTATCACAAAACATCATAATAGAATAAACTATTCTCTCCATTATCTAAACTATAAATCGTTCTGACTTTTCTAAATACATAATTTTTTTATTATATATCAAGATATATTGGATATCCAAAAGCTAGGCACTTAAAAATACAAAAAACAACTCACAATTTTGAACGCGGAGAGTATAACGATAGCGTAGTCCATTTCACATAAAAAATATATATATGAACCGAACTACTGTACATATATGCATTCACGGCCTCGACCTGAAACATTGGAAAGTTTCCGTAGCTTCTGAGGTACATATCCGACGGTCCGACCATGTGTCAATTATTTGGCTTGGCACCACAAAGGCACAAACCCATGCAGGTCCAGGTGTCCATATTATCTCTTTGCATGCCTGACCGATCGTATAGTAGACGAAATTATTGGATCTCGGGTGATGGGTGATGAGTTGGAAGTGCCTCTGCGATTGGACGGGAACACTGGACAGATAGACCAGGCAACGTTGGTTCGCCGCGGCCTGGGCTTGGGGTCCACGTCCGCGTCATCCTGTAGTGGAGTGTGGTTACGTGAAGGAAGCTGCTGCTAGCCGGCCAGAGGAGAGAAGACGAAGATGCTCGGCTGAACAGAGAACAACATGCACCTCCGCTGAGCGAGCTCCGAGTCAAGATTAACACTTTAGCTTCCTGGGTTCCCTTTCCTTTTTGACAAGTGGGAGGACGAAAAGTACTTGTTTTTATCTTGTTGGATTCTTATTTTCTTATGATACACACGGCTTGAATTTTTGCACAACCGATACGTACAAATGTGTAACCACTTAGTTTAACTGGATACGACGACTTATACTCCACACCATTTTTTTTGCAATGTTAGTACGTGCAACTCAAGACTAAATACGTTACTGGTCCCTAAATGGTAGACGATATTATTTATATCCTAAACTTCTATTTGTTGATTTTTAGGTCAAGTTATCTGGTGGTAGCTCTAATACTAGTCCAAATGGGTTTTTCGCCCATTCCATTCGTCGACATAGCATGCTAACTTAGTGCTGACGTAGAAATAATATATTAGGCGCAATATATAAGCTTGCACAATTATGCCATCTAGGTACCAAACATTAAAAATTGCATATCTAGGCCTTCAAACTTGCTAAACAGGCAACAAGAGGTAACTAAACTTTCACGATGGTGCCATCTAGGTCACCAACTTCAAAAGGACATATCTAGGTCCACAGACTTGCTAATCAGGCCACACAAGATCCAGATTTACCATTGTTTGCGACAAATCGCCTACATGACAAATGCTAATTCAATCACATGAGGTCTAAATTACCACTATTGCAATAACGCCTACATGGCAAATGTCGGGCACTAGTCCTATCCGCATGCCCATCCTATCCTCCACACATGTCTGCTAAGCTTGGTCATGACAAAAGCTTGATGGTAACCGTCCGCGCGTGAGCTGAGCTCTTCATCCTGTCTCAGGCGATAGTTGAATCTATGGTTTGGTAGGGCCTTATTGTGTAGTGTTGTCCAAACGTGCACAAGAGGGAGTGGGGAAGGGAGGGGGGGGGGGGAGAGAGGAGAGAGGGGGGGGAGAGAGAGAGAGATGACATGCGGCTCACTCAAATCAGGTGCACAATCAACAACCACGCAGACGATTGTTTATCGTAAACAATAGTAATTTGGACCTCATGTGGCCTGATTAATAAGTTCTGGGGTGTACTTTGGAAGTTAAGGATCTGGATGGCACCACCGTGCAAACTTAGGTATCTCATGTAGCTTGTTTAGCAAGTTTGAGGATATGGATATGTAGTTTTTAAAATTTTAGAGCCTAGATAACACTGTCATAGAAACTTAGATACTAGATCCAACATATTAAATCAACGTTAACGCTGAGTCAGCATGCCATGCCACTTCGGCATATGGAGTGGATCAAGAACCATTTCGACTAGTGTTAGAGCCAAGGAAAGAAATCTAGGGACCTAAAAAAACATAGAAGTATGGAACCTAGATGCACCGTCTTCCATGTTTATAGACCGCTAGTGAATTTTACTCTACTTAATTATTATTACTACTAACAAATGCATAAGTGGTGGACCGTTGACAGAAGCTACCACCAAAGTTGTAACGAAGGAGGTACCAAGGCAAAAGCTCTAATGAAACTCTGTCCTTTGTCATTGTATACACGGGGGGGGGGGGGGGGGGGGGGCAAGGAACTAGCTATAGTCATATAGAGATGGGGTAGTCACTAGTCAGTAGTGACCTTGCTATGGCGTAGTAGTAAAAAATGGACTGGAGGTGGAGTATATTCCTGACAACAGGAATGGGGATCTCAATTATTCTCTGACAATGTGCATGGACCATCGATCATTGCACAGTCTGTACACTTGCCCTATCTCCGCACACGTACAGGGGAGTGGCGAAGGTGGCCAATCGTCGGCAACACACTTGCCCTACCTCCGCACACGTACAGGGGAGTGGCGAAGGTGGCCAATCGTCTGAACTAAACTAAAATGCAACGAGAACGAAAATCAGTGCGAAGGTTTAAGGAAGCGAGAACAGTGTTTCTGTGGCTCTATTCCCAAAAAAACCGCCCCCTTACACTGTTCACTCTCCGGATTTATAGGGGACACCAAGGGGCGCTGACCAAATTACATAGGGTACAGAAAAGATTCCTCTGCGCTGTACACACAGAAGGGCAGAATCGTAACAAACACAACTAGGCCGAAACCCTAGCTTGCTCTACGCGCGCCCGCCGCCGCTTGGTTCGTGATCACCTCGCGGAAATGCGGGGGCTGACCTCCGTCTTGCGAGGATGTCGCGTCCAGTTGCGAAGCCCGGGTACCTTCGCCTCCCGCTAAGGCCTGGGCCTCTTGGCGAAGGTACGCGGCTTCACGAAGATTGCTCCCAGTGCCCTTCGCGTCCTTTGCCTGTAAGAACTCACAAAGTCGGTCCGAAGGTTGGGTTAGCACTGGGGCTAGAATAGCGACTTGAGGGACTTAGCAGATACAGAGGCGGGTTTTTCCGAAGGTACGCGAGACGGCGGGGGTCATCTTGTTGAGTCAGCCTGCGTGACGCCACTGCGAGGGTCTCTTCCCCCAACAGTAGCCCCTCGATGCCTTGGATCTAAAGAACAGTATTTAGGCCCAAGCAGTGCCCTTTGACGGGAAACGTAACGAGACCCTTGGCAGCGACGCCCGCGGCTGCTTTGGGCGGGCCGTTACACTTGTTGCTTGTACTGTTTAGGTCGTCCCGTTTTTTGCGCCGAGTTTTTCGGTTGTCGTGCCGCTTTCATAGGGTGAGGAGACTCGTCTCCCGGCCTATAAATAGAAGGGGTGGGTGAGGAGCTTGGATTGTGCCTTGTGACGGAACGACCCTAATCCATGGCCCACGTGTCCCTGTCAACCTCTGACAGCCGAACCCATGTTCCATGTGATTAAGACCTGTTCGCCACCGGGCTACATCAGTGCCCAATGTCCGCAGGATCATCTCACAATTCGGTTACATCATTGCATACTTTTACAAATAACATCGGAATAAAGAGCGGAAGACTTAAATAACATTAGTTTTACAAAGCAGGGTTCAAATAGAAATTAAGGTGCAGTTATTACAAACCAAGTTCTGATAATAGAAATAGACATAGGCAACGTAGTGGGGAAAAACAAAGATACTTATAATCACCCAGCCCGGGGTGTACAACTATTCTTCGGCCTCATCGGCCTCTTCCTGGACGACGGTCATGCAGCAGGGCGCAAGACACAGCGGGGTATCATTCATACCTGCAGCATGGGTAACAAACCTGAGTACTGGGGTACTCAACAAGACTTACCCGACTAAAGAAAAGGGAGAAGACTCAGGAATGAGAGGCTTAGGGTAGTCAAGGTAAGGCTTAAGCAAGGTCAGGTATTTTGCAGAAAAGCATTTTTGTAAACCTTATTTTATTTGGAAATATTCAGTATTCCTCAATTCTTCATCGTTCCTGATTCATTTTACATTTCAAAACATTCCTAGTTGAGAACACTCTCCGTTGACAGTCAGTGACCAATGTCTCCATAACCGAGGAGCAACGTTAATCCGGATAAATAATACTCAGCTGAGGATCCCTATCCACACTGCATATGTAGCACCCAAGCTTGCATATGCCAACTCGTCTACCACGATTCCTCCAAGATTGGACCGGTCCTACGCCACCCGGAAGTACAGTACACCACTCCTTTCCAGGTACGACGACCACGTGGGTACATGCTACTTCCGTCATCTCTCCACTCCCAGTGCGCGGTTGTCGGTCCCAATCAAGGATTTCTCGAAGCCAGAGCTTTCCGAAGTATGTGAATAGTTACAAGTCTTGACCAGCAGGCCCCCATACGGATGGTCCCTAATTTTCCAGCCAGAACTATACCTTGGTTATATCTCACCCAAGCGTAATAGTCCCGACAGTTTTCAACCATGTCCCGGTCGGTGTCAACTGTTGAGTCCCGGAACAACATGACGGCACCGTACGCTCGGACAACCTCTCCTCGCTATTGACTAGGTACGGATCAGATACCTAGCCAACAGCCGGGGAGTAAGACCAAATTTCCATAAACATTCCTTAAGTGATCACACTTTTGAAATTGGCATTTTTATTGCAAAGTCTAATTCAATAAGCATTGCTAAGCATTTTTCAAATACTTTTGAAAAGCAGGTATCGGTGTGTATCAGTGGTCAAGGTGGATAGTGCATCAATTAGGATAGCACACAACTCCTATAAACCTAATGCAATAATTTAACTCAAAAGCATTTAAGGAAATCATTTTATAAATTCAAGGAAAGGGTTAAAATGCACCGGGGCTTGCCTTGAAGAGCAAAGACAGCTGGCTCAGGGTGGAGATGCAGAGGTCGAAGCTCGGAGTTACTTCGGGAGCAGGTTCGTCGGCGGCTGGCCTCGACTTTGACTTCTCCTTCGGTGGACTATACGAATGCAATGATGTTGCATGCACATGAGTATGCTAGCATGAACAATGCAAAACAGGGCAACAACATGAACCTTAATCACCTTTTCTGTTTTTCTTAATTATTTAAAAAGGTCATTTTATGCAGTTATTCCAAAAATTACCAAATTAATCACATAAGTTCGTTATGGTGTAGACAGATGGCAAAACAAATTTCATAATTTTTGGAGGTCATTAAGGTGCTCAAATAATCAGACATTAATTAACAAAAGCACTATTTAACAATTAAAGATAAATGCTCAAAAATCAACTTGTTCCAAAAAGACTTCAAAATTTCACCAGAGACTAAACATGGCATAGAAAGCTCAAAAAAATTTATCTCATGTTTGGAGAGTTATAAATGATTTTCTAAAAATCCAAAACCATCCATTTATTATTAAAAGAGGGATTTTACATTTTCAAATTCTTGCAGAAAAGTCAAGTTTCATATTTTCTAAAATACTACACAGTGCATGGAGCATACCATAATTTTATCAGGATTTAAGGAAACAAAACAGATAATTCACACAAAAAACAGAAGAACAGAACACTATTCACACTCTTTCAAAAAGGAAAAAGAAAAGAGCGCTGTGCTCCTTCCTCGCAGGGGCTCGGGCGAATCGCGGCGAGGCGGACAGCAGGGCTCGGGCGAGGCGGAAACAAGCGTTTCGTCCGAGGCCTGGCCGGGAGGCTCGGGCGAAGCGGAGACAAGCGTTTCGTCCGAGGCCTGGCCGGTAGGCTCGGGCGAAGCGGAGGGTGCATGCTTGCTCGAGGCTAGGCTCGGCGAAGCTGAGGGTGCGTGAGTCCGCTCGAGGCCTGGCTCGAGCGAAGCGGCGAGGGTACGTGTCTGCTCGAGGCCTGGCTCGGGCGAAGCGGAGTGGAAGCAGAGACCGGGGGCTTCGAGTGCTTACCACGGGTCGGAGGCAGGGCTCGGCTGCTTCGAGGGAGCGCGGTTCGCAGGCGTGCTCGAGGGTGTGGCTCGGGAACGTGCTCGAGGGTGAGGCTCGAGGGTGAGGCTCGACACGTTCGAGAGATGCGGCTCGAGGAAGGAGACGGCCGCGGCGGCACTCCGGCGATTCGGCGACCCTGTACACCAGGCACGGCCACCAGTAGCCGGTTAGGAACGCAAAAAGGCAAGGAATGAAGATCAGAGGTCAGAGGGAGAGAGGTGGAGCGACGGCGACGAATTCCGTCGACCCGAGTCGGTCGGCTTCTCACCGGCGCTGAGGAAGAAGGGCTCGCACTTGGCGGTGGGAGGCGGTAGCGATGGAATTGAGGAGCTGGGAAGCTGCACGGGCTCAAGGCGGAGCTGCTGGGCTAGTTGTTGAGCGGGGGAGGACTCTGGAGTGAGCTGGACCCACGGGTGGGGTGGGCTGCGGAGCTCCGGCCGGCCGGCGGGCCTTTTATAGCCGCGGCGCAGTGGCCGTTGTTAGGGGGCGCGCGGAGGTGCGGATAAGGTTGCCCGCGTCGCGTGCTTGCGATCTCATGATGAAGAAGGACGGCGTGCACTAAGGGACCGGGCGTGAGCTCGCCGGCGACGGCCACGCGGCGGCGCTGTGCAGGAACAGTGGGGGACGGGCGCGGAGGTCAACTGGCGCGCGCGTGCAGATAAGAATGATGGCGCTGTTCTGAGGGCGACGGCGGGGTGGTCAGGCGGCTGCCAGACGCGTGGCGCAAGCGGCGCTGGCGCGCGGCCATGGCCGGACCCCCTAGCTGTAGGTTGAAGACGAACAGGGCTAGGTCTTAGGGTTTGACTATGGGCTGATTTCTAAATTTTTGCAAATTACTTCCAAAACTTGAACTGAGCAGTAAAAACTCAAAATACCAAAGTTGTGCAGAAAAAGGAGATCTACAACTTTGTCAAAAAAATATTTTCAAATTCCAAACAGTTTTTGAATTAAATACGAAATCAGAAAAGGGACTCTTTTAAGATTTGAATAATTTCAAAATTACTTTTGATTTTATATAGAAACTTGAAAATCTGTAAATACCAAAGTTGTTCCTCTTGACAAGATCTACAACTTTGCTTTTTGGACCAAGTCCAAATTTTGAATAGTTTTTAACTTATTAAAAGGGGTAAAAACCAGGGTTTGGAATTAGGTTTTTCAAAGAGATTTTGAATCTGATTTTTGATTTTGATTTTTGAACAACACAACAAAGCTCAAGACACTAACTGAACAAGAAATCACAAGCTAGGCACAGAGTTGAAATTACCATTTTGCCCTTATAGGAGATTTGGGCTTTAGGGTTTTTTGAAAAGAGATTGTTACACAAGTACTAAGCAAACATAAATGCAAGGCAAGAATGATTAATGACTAATGATGATGGCATGTCAGGTTAATTACATCTTAACACCAGAGTGTACAGCCTTTCCCCTAAAGAAATCTCGCCCCGAGATTCCACGTCTTAAGAGGACAAGGGCAAAACCTTACATCTACAGATATCGAGAAAGTCGGGATAGTCTTTGCTAAGAAGTCTTCGGATTCCCAGGTGGTTCTTCTTCAGAGTGTTGGTTCCACTGGATCTTGTACCATCTTGTGGTAGTTCTTCGGGTAACACGGTCCTTGGAATCCAACACACGAACTGGATACTCCGAGTATGACAGTCAGGTTCTAACTCAACAACCTTCAACTTCCACCATGTGTTCGGTATTCGGAGGCACTTCTTGAGTTGTGAGACGTGAAACACATTAGAACTGCTGAAGATGATCGGGCAAACTCAGTTTGTAAGCTACCTTGCCACAACGATCCAGAATTTCAAACGGACCAATGTAGCGGGGTGCTAACTTTCCTTTGACTCCAAAATGAGTGACTCCTTTGGTGGTGAGACCTCAGTACACATAATCCCCGATCTCGAACTGCAGAGGTCGACGTCTCTTGTCAGCATAACTTTTCTGTCGAGACTGTGCAATCTTCATGTTCTCTTGTATTTGCTTGACTTCTCTTCCAATCTTTTACTAGATCAACCCCAAAGAATTCCCTTTCTCCAGGTTCAGACCAACTGAGAGGGTACGACAACGGCGACCGTACAGTGCTTCAAAGGTGCCATCTGATGCTTTCTTGGTAGCTGTTTATATGAGAATTCTGCCAAGGGCAAACAGTTATCCCAAGTATCTGCGAAGGTGAGCACACATGCTCTCAACATATCCTCCAACACTTGGTTGACTCGCTCAGTTTGTCCATCTGTTTGTGGAGATATGCTGTACTATGCAAGAGCTTGTTCCAAGTGAGGTATTGGAAGCTTTCCAAAACTTGGCGATAAACTGGGTACCACGATCAGAGATAATGCTCTTGGGTATGTGCCATGGAGTTTCACTATATGTCTTGTACAAGTGGCATAAGTGGGGACGGTGTAACTGGTCTTCACTTGCAGGAAGTGAGCTTGCTTAGTAAGTGTTGGGCATTCTTAACGTCATTACCAAAAGTAGACTTAATTCTCTAATTCTGATAACGGCGCCAAAAATGCCAAACCTATCCCTCATGCCACTTAAGCCAAGTTGTCATCCCCAGCATGACATGAGAGACGCGGTATTGAAATATGCAATTGCTCATCAAGATAAATAAATAAAGGGAATCTGCAAGCGCACAGATTAATACCGATGCAGCATTTTAACCGGGAAGTATTCCAGGTATCGTTATTTATATTTTTACCACTGGGAAGGGATTCTAAGCATCGTAGTTGATCGTGGAATGAGAATATAGAACTGAGTATCTATCATTGCATGTATAATATAGAGCATCTATCTATCTCATCATACAGGGATAAATGTCACATAGAATATAGATAAATATGAATAGTGACAAGGATAATTAATCTGATCAGCATAACTAGCCACATATAATAATGATAAGCACCTCAACAGATATTCTAGCAAGTCATTAGCATGGAATTAGGATGAACTACAAAGATATTCCCTAAGTAATTATTAACTATAAAGTCTAGCATTATCATAGTTAGTGCAATTATACTTGGCAATCATAGCGAGAAAAGACTACACCCATGCATAGTGAATATTAGCAAGGAAGATGAAGAACATAGCAATCACTCCCCTGTAATAATGTTGCTCTGCCTGCCCTATACACGAGAGGGGGACTATATAAGAATCAACGAAGCTGTCACTATCGCGAACTACCCACCGATCCGGCATATAGGGTGCAATCGCAGATAAAGACGGTATAGACACCACGTCTACACAATATTTATCATTCACCCACTGCGCACATGGATAAACGCTATACGATCCTAGGCATGTATATAATTCCAATCTAACTATGCCAAGCATATAACTACGATAAACTAAGAACAATATAATTGCTAATATAATCAAGTAGAGCAAAGTCATATTCAATATATTGAAATAGAACAAAGTAGTATTCATAATATTGAAGAACAATGATGAACAATTGAAGAACAGAGAGAAATTACCAGAATCCTCTTGACAGATCCGGGAACCAATCGAAGATTGACTCCTTCTAGTTCTAATCCTATGTAGCTATGCTAAAACTAGAGATCTAGTTGATGTGGTGGCTCTAGGGCTTGATCAGAGACTCTCTCCTCCTGATGACTGAATTAGGAACTGAATAATGAGACAGAGGTGCCTGCTCCAGGGTCCAGGGCCTTGCTTATATAGTCTTTTCGGGTGAATCTGGGCCGTTGGATCAAACCGACATTGAACGGACGGTTTTCCTTAATCCTTTAGGTCGGTGGAGCATAATCCTCGAGGCGGAGCCTGATTGGCTGCAGGGGCAGGGCGGGCGCCCTAGGGGAGGGCGGGCGCCCTGGTCCCGGGCCCGCTCGGCCTCCCGCTCGTTCCCGTGGCTTCTGGACTCTTCCACATTAAGGAAAATTGGGGGTTACGTTAATTATCCGTCATTAACCCGACATGTGGGCCTTTCCTTCATATTTCCTGATAACCCCCTGCAGAAATAGATAAACAGCAAAACTCGTGGAATTCTGTCAGATAAAACCCTAAGTCTGGGTGTTTATTTCATATGGATCCTTTTCTCTATTTATTTGATAGATATAATTGATACTTAAGGACCGTCAACAAACTCCCCCAAGCTTACCTCTTGCTCGTCCCTGAGCAAGGATAGTCTCAGTGATGGATCAGAAGTTGCTGAATGCTTTTGAATTTTGACGGTACACATGCTTTCAAATAGAGTCTTATCTCTGAGTTAGAGTAAACTGTCAAGACTTAAAACTTACTCATTGTGCCTTTCACTATGGGGCTTGCAACTGTCACCTTTGTCTTGAGCGGTTAAAAGATAGAACAGTCTAGTCAAGCGCCATGTCTCTTATTCTTGATCAGCTATAGCTCTGGAGTTTTTGCAGATTTTCAAATAAAACTCAGAGATTCCTTGTATGACTCTCTCAGGTCTCTCATTTGTGGTATTTCTGGATCCTCACCAAGGCAGTAATGGTGTTTGCCTTCTCTCAAAGCAAAGTATGTAGTATTTGTGGTATAAGGCAGAGTGACATTGCCTTCTCTCTCAACCTATCCTAATAAGGTTTTTGATATCTGGAGCTCATAGGTGGGAGATAAGGTATACATACTTACAAGACATTTATTGCATAGTCAAACCATGGATCCAGAGAAACAAGTCAATAAGTCAAATCAAGATGTGCATGTGTGGTGAATGAATGGTGTATGGTGATAATGGTGATAATGGTGATAATGGTGGAGAGTGTCTAATTCTACTTTTGCTCTTTTTGAGGGGATACATACCTTTCTTGCTTTTGGTGCTCTTGAGGAGGATGAGATGCTCTATATTTTTTATTTTTTTTTCCTCTCAGGTGGGTATCTTGTACCCCTAATTCTACTGTCGGACACTTGTCCATTTTTACCTCTCTTCTCACACTTTTTCACTTTTTTTTTCATCGAGGTTCCGAGCACTTGCTCCTTTTTATTTCCTCGTAATATTTTCTTTTCGAGGTTCCGGGCACTTGCCCCTTTTTATTTCCTCGGATAGAGCACTCATCTCCTTAGAACAATTTAGCAAGTGGTAGTAACCAAAATAACTTGAGCATTTATTTCACAGGGAATAACAGGAATAGAAAAATGTTTTTGGCTATTCTCTCCCGGGTTAGGAGTAGAATAATTTTGTGTGGATCTGGAGATGGGAATGGATGTATGTGGATGCGTACTTCCGGAGTAGAAGCAGCATATATGAGTGAACGTGCAAGTGAATCTTGATTTAACCACATGACAAGCTCCTAAGGGTCTACACAGCTTGACTACACTCAATGCTCATAAGTAGTAAAAGTAAATGTATGGCTTAAAGTCTAGCAAGCATGTATGTATGGCCGTGGTAGGAATTTAAACTCTCATCATAAAGGAACTCATCATGTAGCATTTTAAAGATTTTCAAAGATAAAATTCTCCAGAATTCTAGCATCTCTAGGAATAGATAAACAGCAGCTCAACCTTCCCATATCATATCCGTTAACAACTTAGACTTTAGATCAAGTTCTCTTCCCACAAGTTCAAGTTTAGAGTAAGCTTTAAATAATAACAGTTATGTCTAAACTAGAGAGAGAACTTCTAATTGAAATTAGGCAGAGCAACTATTCATCATATCCATGCTAGAGTTTTATTATCTAGATTCATTTTAGCATAGCCACTTTATTTATTTATTAAACACACTAAGCAAAAGATATAGATATATATATATATAAGCACAAAATCTTTATTTGGTTTTTCATCGTTTTATTTTAATATAGTATAAGTATAAATATAAAGATAGATATAGAAATACTTAGCGAGATAACGGGGGTGCTCTCCCCCAAGCTGGATCTTGACGTAGTTTCTCTTGATGTAGCTAGCAGATAGCGGAGGTGTATTTGAAAGTCGGCAGCACCCTGACAGCGATTAGAATGTCCTCCGTCTGCTAGTCCTCTTGGATTCTGTGAAGCTCAAATAGACAACAAAGCTTGTGGAACTGATTAAGTGTTAGCATAAATATCTAGCCTTTATCATGTTGAGCCTCCTTGATTATTTTTATGTTTTCATTTTATAAAGCAGAAGAAAATATTTATTTATTTTTTTATGCCACCACAGTGAATGTACTTATGGGTTTTATGCCACTCGTATACTCACATGGGGCTTCTAGAGTTTTTTAACATTTTTATTTTCTTTCTAAGATAACATGAATATGATTAACTAAACAAACTATTAAGTAAATATCTGAGAAGGGAAATGGATAACTACCAAGTTACCTCTTGGCAAGGCGTCCGGCATTTTTAAGTCCTCCGAACGGGACTCTATGTGTACTCAGTTGTCTTGGGAGTCAGTGGATGGCGTAGTCGGTGGTTCCGGCAGCGCCTCCTCCTCGTGTTCAACTGTCTTTTCTTTCCACACTTGTCTTGGTGCTTCGGTCTCTTCAAGACAGTGCTGATTGAGTGGTATGTCCTCAGATCTTACCACTTCTCCTTCGTAGTCTGCCCATCCATCCTTGATGACCGGTTGCTTCTGGTTGCGGTTCCGCCTCCTTCTCCTTGTCCTGACCTGCTTAGATTCTTCAAATACGTAGTTGGGGTCAGTAAAGTAAAGGCGTACCTTCTCAGAGGGGAAGTGCATGTGGACTTCTCCAGTTCCAATGTAGATGATTGCTTTGACAGTACTGAGGAACGGTCTTCCAAGGATGATAGGTGGATCATACTCGTCTTCTCCCATGTCAACAACCTGAAAGTCTGTATGGACAAAATGATCGTCTATCTTGACAGGGACGTCAGTTACTGTACCTTCAACCTGTCGGAATGTCTGATCTGCCATCTGGAGACGAATGTATGTCGGCTTCAAGGGCATGGTTCCGAACAGCAGTTCATAGGTGACCTTGGCCATTATGTTGACGCCCGACCCAGTGTCGCATAGTGTCTTGTAGAAGTTGTACCCATTAATGGAGCAATAAATGCTTGGCATACCTGGGTCGTCCTTCTTGTCCAAGAATGGTGACTTGAGTTGGCGATCTTGACCTTTGTGCACGACAGTGACCATCTTGACTGATTCGGTCCACACTTGCTTTTTGCTCTTGTTCCTCTTGTTGGTCCTCCTTGGTTCATATTGGGGTTGCTCTAGGATTTGTACGGTCTTGTTCTTGAAGGAAAACATTTCCTTCCTCCCCTTTATGTGGAAACTGATCTTGGCAGCACTAGCGTAGATGACAGCTCCCGTGGTGTTCAGGAATGGCCTCCCTAGGATGACGGGAGCCCTCTCGTCAGAACCGGTCTCTATTACTACGAAGTCTGCTGGAGCGTACGAGGAACCAACTCGGACACAGATGTTCTTCAAGATTCCTCTTGGGTAACTTAGTGTCCTATCTGCAAGCTGCAAACACATGGTTGTTTCTAATAATGGTTGTGAAAAGAGTTTTTCGTAGAGTACCCTGGGCATGATGTTGACGCTTGAGCCAAAGTCACAGAGTGCTTCTGGGAAGTCTCGCATGCCGATGGAGATCGGGATGACGGGGCGTCCTGGGTCGCCTCTCTTGACTGGCAGAAGTTCAGTACTTACCTCAATGATGGGGTTACTCCAGTAATCTCCTGCATCAAATATGTCTACAAGATTTGCAGATTCTAATGCATCCGGTTGTGATGGTATACCGGGGTTAGTAGCAGGAACAGCAGCAGCTATTTGATTCAATTGAGATTCAATCATTTTATTAAAGCTAATTTGATTCTTGATGGCAGTAGAAAAATTATCCATTCTATTATTTATATTTCTAGAATTTTATCATTAGATGCCAATTTCTTAGACATGTTATCCATTAGCTTTCCTTGATTAGACACTAACTCTCTTAAAGGTGGATAATTATTATTACTGAAAGAATTGTTACCTTGGTAATTACCTGAGTAGTTAGGCCTTTGTTGATTCCAACCTTGATTCTGCTGAGGACGGTTGTAGTAGTTATTGTTGTTGTTGTTGATGTAGTTCACGTCCTCTAGCAACTCGGGACAGTGATTGCCCGAATGTCCAACACCTCCACACTCCTCACAAGTCATGTGGGAGTCGTAGACGTGCATTACTTCCTTCTTCTCTCCAGCTCGGTCATCGAGCTTCTTCATGAGTAGGTCTAGCTTGGCAGACAGCATGTCTACCTCCTTGAGCTGATGCATACCTCCACCTCTCTTGCGGGTCTGAGTTCTCTCTTCATTCCAACCTTGGTTGGACGCCATCTTCTCCACAAGAGCTGTGGCTTGTGGTATGGTGAGTGATAGGAATGCTCCTCCAGCTGCAGCATCCATGGTCTCACGGGCACTATTGACGAGCCCATGATAGAATGTCTGCATCAGCAACCACTCTCCATTCCATGATGGGGACATTCTAGGATGTAGTCTTGAAAGCGCTCCCATGCTTCTGGAACGGATTCATCGTGCTGTTGCTGAAAGCTTGTAATCTTCCCACGGAGAGCATTTGTCTTGCCCATGGGAAAGAACTTGGCTAGAAAGTTCGTGGAGCAGAGTGCCCACGTAGTATTCTTCTCCTTTGTAGCGTAGAACCACTGCTTCGCTCTCCCCAACAGTGAGAATGGGAAAAGGCGAAGTAGTATGGCGTCTCTAGGAACATCAGCCATGGTGAAAGTGCTGCAGATCTCCAGGAAGTGTTGAAGATGAGCACTAGCATCCTCGTGCGGCTTCCCACAGAACTGGTTAGCTTGCACCATGTTGATGAGCCCAGGCTTGAGCTCGAAGTTGCGGTCGATCTCCACAGCAGGTCCAGTGCGGATGTTGTCCGTAGTGGGAGCTGAGAACTCGCGGATCGACTTGTTCGCCATAGCTTCGAATTCAGCTGACAAGTTCCGGACGAAACTTCGGCGGTCTTCTGATTTGGATGAAGTTTTGCGCTGAAGTGTTGACGATTTGAGCTTGGCTCTTGTTCTTCTGAATAAGGCTTCGGGGTCGTCAACAAAGTTGTCTGGAAGATGTCTTCTATTCATACATCACCCTGAAATAAAATAAAAAATGGAAAATGCAGGGGTAAAACTGTACGAGAGAATTGATAAGCTCGAATATATTAGTGATGCGAATGATGTCTCAAAGTTCTTTATTCATTCCAACTTAGAAATCAACCTTCCCCGGCAACGGCGCCAAAAATGCTTGTTGGGCATTCTTAACGTCATTACCAAAAGTAGACTTAATTCTCTAATTCTGATAACGGCGCCAAAAATGCCAAACCTATCCCTCATGCCACTTAAGCCAAGTTGTCATCCCCAGCATGACATGAGAGACGCGGTATTGAAATATGCAATTGCTCATCAAGATAAATAAATAAAGGGAATCTGCAAGCGCACAGATTAATACCGATGCAGCATTTTAACCGGGAAGTATTCCAGGTATCGTTATTTATATTTTTACCACTGGGAAGGGATTCTAAGCATCGTAGTTGATCGTGGAATGAGAATATAGAACTGAGTATCTATCATTGCATGTATAATATAGAGCATCTATCTATCTCATCATACAGGGATAAATGTCACATAGAATATAGATAAATATGAATAGTGACAAGGATAATTAATCTGATCAGCATAACTAGCCACATATATAATGATAAGCACCTCAACAGATATTCTAGCAAGTCATTAGCATGGAATTAGGATGAACTACAAAGATATTCCCTAAGTAATTATTAACTATAAAGTCTAGCATTATCATAGTTAGTGCAATTATACTTGGCAATCATAGCGAGAAAAGACTACACCCATGCATAGTGAATATTAGCAAGGAAGATGAAGAACATAGCAATCACTCCCCTGTAATAATGTTGCTCTGCCTGCCCTATACACGAGAGGGGGACTATATAAGAATCAACGAAGCTGTCACTATCGCGAACTACCCACCGATCCGGCATATAGGGTGCAATCGCAGATAAAGACGGTATAGACACCACGTCTACACAATATTTATCATTCACCCACTGCGCACATGGATAAACGCTATACGATCCTAGGCATGTATATAATTCCAATCTAACTATGCCAAGCATATAACTACGATAAACTAAGAACAATATAATTGCTAATATAATCAAGTAGAGCAAAGTCATATTCAATATATTGAAATAGAACAAAGTAGTATTCATAATATTGAAGAACAATGATGAACAATTGAAGAACAAGAGAGGAATTACCAGAATCCTCTTGACAGATCCGGGAACCAATCGAAGATTGACTCCTTCTAGTTCTAATCCTATGTAGCTATGCTAAAACTAGAGATCTAGTTGATGTGGTGGCTCTAGGGCTTGATCAGAGACTCTCTCCTCCTGATGACTGAATTAGGAACTGAATAATGAGACAGAGGTGCCTGCTCCAGGGTCCAGGGCCTTGCTTATATAGTCTTTTCGGGTGAATCTGGGCCGTTGGATCAAACCGACATTGAACGGACGGTTTTCCTTAATCCTTTAGGTCGGTGGAGCATAATCCTCGAGGCGGAGCCTGATTGGCTGCAGGGGCAGGGCGGGCGCCCTAGGGGAGGGCGGGCGCCCTGTCCCGGGCCCGCTCGGCCTCCCGCTCGTTCCCGTGGCTTCTGGACTCTTCCACATTAAGGAAAATTGGGGGTTACGTTAATTATCCGTCATTAACCCGACATGTGGGCCTTTCCTTCATATTTCCTGATAACCCCTGCAGAAATAGATAAACAGCAAAACTCGTGGAATTCTGTCAGATAAAACCCTAAGTCTGGGTGTTTATTTCATATGGATCCTTTTCTCTATTTATTTGATAGATATAATTGATACTTAAGGACCGTCAACAGTTAAGGTCGATCCACGATCACCCAGATGGAATCAAAAACCTTTTTGGTTGGTCTTTGTAGCCCATTGATAAAATCCATACTGATATTCGTCCCATTTCCAAGCAGTACAGGTAAAGGTTGCAATTCTCCTGCCGCGGCCTTCATTGACGGCTTTACTTTCTGGCAGGTATCGCACTGAAGCGACTACCGGGCGATCTCAATTTTCATCTTTGTCCACCAGCTCTTTGCTTCAAAATCCTGGTACATCTTGTCCTGCCGGGGTGGATGGAGAATCTAGTCAGTGTGCTTCCATCAAGGATTAACTTTCTTAACTCAGGCACTTTAGGAACTACTAACGATTCTTAAACCATACTACTTCCTGCATCATCAATCCTGAAACAATCAGCCTTTCCGGATTGGACCTTTCGATGATGTGCTTGATTCCAGGTTATCTTTCTGCTGCAGCGATGATCTGCCTCTGATAGGGTTTTTATTCTGATATTATTCAGAGTTCCTGTGGAATCATTTCAATATTCAACTTTTCCAGCTCAAACACAAAGAAGAATCATCGGGTTTCATCATCAGAGTTGCAATATGACTTGCGACTGAGCGCATCGGCAACCACATTCGCCTTACCCGGATGGTAATGCACTTCAAGATCATAGTCCTTAATTAACTCAAGCCATCTTCTCTGCCTCATATTCAGTTCCTCTTGAGTGAAGATATACTTCAGGCTTTTGTGATCAGTGTACACATACAGGTACTGCCCAAACAAATAATAACGCCAGATCTTCAGGCATGCACTACTGCTGCTAACTCGAGATCATGAGTTGGGTAATTCTCTTCATGGCTTAAGCTGTCGGGAGGCATATTGCGATCACTCGACTTCTTGCATCAAAACACAGCCCAAACCAGTACCAGATGCATCACAGTAGACATCAAAGGGTTCTCGATGTTCGGCTGGGCTAGCACAGGTGATGTGGTTAACAATTTCTTCAGAGTTTGAAAGGCTTGCTCACAGGCTGGTGACCAGACAAACTTCACAGATTCTTTACTAACTCAGTGATAGGCTTGGCGATTCTGAGAAATCTGGGATGAATCGACGATAATATCCTGCCATTCCCATAAAGCTGCGGACTTGATGAACAGTGGTAGGTGGCTCCAATCCAGAATGTCTGCCACTTTTCCAGGGTCAACTGACACACCTTCAGCGGAAGGACATGACCAGAAACTGTATCTGATCTAACCAGAACTCACATTACTGAACTTGGCATACAGCTGATGTCTCTGAGACGCATAGAACGATACGAAGATGTTCGGCATGATCTTCAGGGGTTTTGGTAGACAAGGATGTCGTCAATGAACACGACCACGAATTTATCAAGCTCTGGCATGAACACAGAGTTCATGAGGTACATGAAATGAGCAGGGCATTGGTCAAACCGAAGGACATGACCAAGTACTCATAAGGCCGTATCTGGTGGTGAAAGCTGTTTTAGGAATATCTTCAGGACGAATCTTTATTTGGTGGTAGCCAGATCTGAGATCGATCTTGGAGAAACTTTGGCTCAACTAACTGGTCAAAGAGAAGATCAATGCGAGGCAAGAGATATTTATTTTGATGGTGACCTCATTGAGTGGGCGATAATCAATGCACATTCTGAGAGTCTTGTCTTTCTTCTTTACAAGATTGCAGGACAGCCCAAGGAACAGCTTGGGCGAATGAGGCCCTTATCCAGCAATTCTTGTAATTTGATTTTTAGTTCTGCCAACTCTCTGGAGGCATTCGATAAGCTCTGCGGGATATAGGAGCAGTCCCGGGCTTTAGCTCTATGGCAAATCAACATCATGGTCAGGAGGCAGACCAGGTAATCCTCTGGAAAACATCAGGGAATTCGCAGACCACGGGATGTCTCTGGTTTCCAGAACATAGGTTGTATTTATTGAGTGGCTGTGGTTTTGAGGCATTGGAATGGAGAAGGAGTTTGGAGGTACTGTTAGGAATGTCACTCTCACAACCTATTCAGGACGTCGATCATGGCTTTATACTGGCACATCCAATTATGCCTAGAATGACATCTATCTCCTGATCACGAAGCACTATCATGGTGGTGGGAAATACATGTTCCCCCAACATTACTGGTATACTGCGAACCACTTCCTTAGTACTTATACCCCTCCAGGCGAAAATATGCAGAAACTTTCTTTTAAAACCTCAATTGATATCTCATGCTTGATGACAAAAGTACGACTGATGAAGGAATGCGATGCACCAGAATCAAACAACACAACTGCAGGGGATTGGCAACAGGAAACCTACCGATCATGACGGGCTCCCTTCTGGTATATCGCTGACAGCGTGTAGTAGACTTGTCCGTGCTTCTTGACAATCTTGCCCTTCTGAGCATGCTGCTGCTGTGCACGGTGCTGCTGCTGCTGAATCCTCCAGATTCTTCTGAGTATTCTGGGCATACCTCTTGGGCTTTGGGCACTCACGAGACCAGTGACCAAGCTGGCCGCAGTTGTAGCAGGATGGTTGTAGGCTGTTTGTGGAGTGGTGATACGAACACCTGGGGCGTTCGCTGTGTGGCACTCTGCTGGTTGGCATTATGGGTGGTGGCCGCGGTACGGACGACCACTTGCTGGTTGGGATAAGGTAGGCGATTTGGTGGTGACTGGGGTGGTATATGATCCTCTGCCGCTTGTGATTGCTAGAGAAGCTGTTGGATCCTGCTTTCTTCTTCTTCTTTTCCTCTTGATACTGACGGTTGCTCTCTTCAAAAGCGACAGCCCGGTCAACAGCATCATGATACGAACCGGTCAGGTTATTGGACAGACTTCTGCGGATCTTAGGATGCAGACCCCTAAGAAAACAGTCCCTCTTTTTTCATCCGTGTTGACATACTCTGAGGCATACTGGCTAAGATGGTTGAACTGGCCCACATACTGCATGACTGTGGAGTCTTTCTGTTGAAGAGCCAAAAACTGATCAAGCTTCATTTTCATCAATCCGGAAGGGATGTGATGAGCACGGAAAGCAGTGCGGAATTCCTCCCAGGTCAACTGATGACCCTCTGGCTGGGCAGCCAACAGGTTGGCATACCAAGCGCTTGCTGGACCACGAAGCTGCTGGAAGCGAACCGGGGCTTCTGGATGTCGGTGCAGCGGAGAAGACCGAACTTCTGCTCCATAGTGCGGAGCCAATCATCAGCTTCCAGGGGTTCATCGGCCTTGGTGAAGACCGTGTGGACGGGTTTCCGTGAAATCCACATATTGTACTCTCATGGTTGTTGTTGTCGCGGCGACCACGGTGACCATTGTTCTGCTGCCCCTGATTTTGAGCCATAGGTTAGCAGCGGCTGCCAAGGCTGCAATGGCATCTGCTAGCGTCAGGAACAGGTGGAGGGTTGGAAGGTTGGCATCATCAGAACCTCCAGCTCCAGTGCGAGTGTTCACAGGCATCTGTTAAGCAACTTGGAACTTGCATTCATAGATAGGGTTCTGAAACAACTGACTGATAAGCTTCACTGATACAAAGGTTGATAGATTATAAAGATGACTGACGGATAACAACGGACTGATAAGGGGAAAAGGTACGAAAAGAAAGATACAGACTGACTTAACAAAAAGACAGACTAACGCTCCCAACCTAGACTAAGGTTTTAGGTAAGCAGGTGGTACAGACACACGGATCTCCATCTCCTAAAGACGGTCTAGTCCTCATCGATGATGATCATTTCTTCGTCGTCGTCTTCTTCGAGGATGAGCTCAGGCTCTTCCTCCTCGTCCTCGTCTTCAGCGTGGACGTCCTCGGTAGGTTTCAATTTCCTCGTCCACGTCTGACTCTTGATCCACATCGGGTTCTTCCACGACTCCGTCCTCAGGGTCTTCCATAACCGGGGTACCAAGGGGTGGAGTTGATCATACAGCTGATGCCTTCCTCATGAAGCATATCATGAACTGTTCAATCTGAGCTGTGTACTGCTGCAGTCCGTGGAGCTCGGCTCTGGTGACGTCCTCGCGGATCCAAGCATCATTGTGCTGCTCGATAGCGCGAACGTGTTCCGGTTGGCCTGCTCCAGGAAGCTCGTGCCTCATAAAACTCCAGGCGTGAGTGGTAGAAGTCATGCTCCAAGTTCTTCAACTCAGCCTTCAGATCCTTATCTCCTCCTTCAGGTTCTTACGGGTGCGGCGGGGAAAGCGACGACCATTGGAAGATTCGACAGTCTCTTCTCCAACGCGAGGTGCCAGCTGGTGGCGTGGCACACCTGCGGTCCAGTCGACTTGCGGGCAGTCAGCTTGATACGGGCCATGTCTGACAAGATTAGATGGATGAGAAAGCGCTAGCAAGAACAGGTAAAGGCATTACTACCCCAACGAACTTAGAGAGGATGTTAACTGTAAGTGATTATGACATTGATGCATGAATCTTCGTTCCTACGGAACAAAGCAATGCAATAAATAAGTAAGGTACATAGGGCTAAAAATATGTTGTTCCACTAGCTAGTGTTGCCATATGAGAGACAAGATGAGAGAAACAATTGGACTCAAAATAGTCAAGTTTAGTTTGTTTGGACTCAAAAGGTCTTTGAAGTTTTCGCAAAAACGAACACTGCAACGTTAAAGTGAGATGCTCCGATACCACTCTGTGACGGAACGACCCTAATCCCACGGCCCACGTGTCCCTGTCAACCTCTGACAGCCGAACCCATGTTCCATGTGATTAAGACCTGTTCGCCACCGGGCTACATCAGTGCCCAATGTCCGCAGGATCATCTCACAATTCGGTTACAGCATTGCATACTTTTACAAATAACATCGGAATAAAGAGGGAAGACTTAAATAACATAGTTTTACAAAGCAGGGTTCCAAATAGAAATTAAGGTGCAGTTATTACAAACCAAGTTCTGATAATAGAAATAGACATAGGCAACGTAGTGGGGAACAGCAAAGATACTTATAATCACCCAGCCCGAGGGTGTACAACTATTCTTCGGCCTCATCGGCCTCTTCCTGGACGACGGTCATGCAGCAGGGCGCAAGACACAACGGGGTATCATTCATACCTGCAGCATGGGTAACAAACCCTGAGTACTGGGGTACTCAACAAGACTTACCCGACTAAAGAAAAGGGAGAGAAGACTCAGAATGAGAGGCTTAGGGTAGTCAAGGTAAGGCTTAAGCAAGGTCAGGTATTTTGCAGAAAAGCATTTTTGTAAAACTTATTTTATTTGGAAATATTCAGTATTCCTCAATTCTTCATCGTTCCTGATTCATTTACATTTCAAAACATTCCTAGTTGAGAACCACTCTCCGTTGACAGTCAGTGACCAAGTCTCCATAACCGAGGAGCAACGTTAATCCGGATAAATAATATACTCAGCTGAGGATCCCTATCCACACTGCATATGTAGCACCCAAGCTTGCATATGTCAACTCGTCTACCACGATTCCTCCAAGATTGGACCGGCCTACGCCACTCGGAAGTACAGTACACCACTCCTTTCCAGGTACGACGACCACGTGGGTACATGCTCTTCCGCCATCTCTCCACTCCCAGTGCGCGGTTGTCGGTCCTAATCAAGGATTTCTCGAAGCCAGAGCTTTCCGAAGTATGTGAATAGTTACAAGTCTTGACCAGCAGGCCCCCATACGGATGGTCCTAATTTTCCAGCCAGAACTATACCTTGGTTATATCTCACCCAAGCGTAATAGTCCCGTCAGTTTTTCAACCCTGTCCCGGTCGGTGTCAACTGTTGAGTCTCGGACTATAACATGACGGCACCGTACGCTCGGACAACCTCTCCTCGCTATTGACTAGGTACGGATCAGATACCTAGCCAACAGCGGGGAGTAGTACCAAATTCCCATTAAACATTCCTTAAGTGATCACACTTTTGAAATTGGCATTTTATTGCAAAGTCTAATTCAATAAGCATTGCTAAGCATTTTTCAAATACTTTTGAAAAAGCAGGTATCGGGTGTATCAGTGGTCAAGGTGGATAGTGCATCAATTAGGATAACACAACTCCTATAAACCTAATGCAATAATTTAACTCAAAAGTATTTAAGGAAATCATTTTATAAATTCAAGGAAAGGGGTTAAATGCACCGGGGCTTGCCTTGAAGAGCAAAGACAGCTGGCTCAGGGTTGGAGGTGCAGAGGTCGAAGCTCGGAGTTACTTCGGGAGCAGGTTCGTCGGCGGCGGCCTCGACTTTGACTTCTCCTTCGGTGACTATACGAATGCAATGATGCATGCACATGAGTATGCTAGCATGAACAATGCAACACAGGGCAACAACATGAACCTTAATCACCTTCTGTTTTTTTAATTATTTAAAAGGTCATTTTATGCAGTTGTTCTAAAATTACCAAATTAATCACATAAGTTCGTTATGGTGTAGACAGATGGCAAAACAAATTTCATAATTTTGGAGGTCATTAAGGTGCTCAAATAAAATCAGACATTAATTAACAAAAGCACTATTTAACAATTAAAGATAAATGCTCAAAAATCAACTTGTTCCAAAAGACTTCAAAATTTCACCAGAGACTAAACATGGCATAAGAAGCTCACAAAAATTTATCTCATGATTTTTGGAGTTATAAATGATTTTCTAAAAATCCACAAACCATCCATTAATAAAAAGAGGGATTTTACATTTTCAAATTCTTGCAGAAAAGTCCAGTTTCATATTTTTAAAATACTACACAGTGCATGGAGCATACCATAATTTTATCAGGATTTAAGGAACAACAGATTAATTCACACAAAAAAGAGAGAAAACAGAACACTATCCATACTCTTTCAAAAAGGAAAAAGAAAAGAGCGCTGTGCTCCTTCTCGCAGGGGCGGGCGAATCGCGGCGAGGAGGACAGCAGGGCTCGGGCGAGGCGGAAACAAGCGTTTCGTCCGAGGCAGCCGGGAGGCTCGGGCGAAGCGGAGACAAGCGTTTCGTCCGAGGCCTGGCCGGTAGGCTCGGACGAAGCGGAGGGTGCATGCTTGCTCGAGGCTAGGCTCGGTGAAGCTGAGGGTGCGTGAGTCCGCTCGAGGCTGGCTCGAGCGAAGCGGCGAGGGTACGTGTCTGCTCGAGGCCTGGCTCGGCGAAGCGGAGTGGAAGCAGAGACCGGGGGCTTCGAGTGCTTACCACGGGTCGGAGGCAGGGCTCGGCTGCTTCGAGGGAGCGCGGTTCGCAGGCGTGCTCGAGGGTGTGGCTCGGGAACGTGCTCGAGGGTGAGGCTCGAGGGTGAGGCTCGACACGTTCGAGAGATGCGGCTCGAGGAAGGAGACGGTCGCGGCGGCACTCCGGCGATTCGGCGACCCTGTACACCAGGCACGGCCACCAGTAGCCGGTTAGGAACGCAAAAAGGCAAGGAATGAAGATCAGAGGTCAGAGGGAGGAGAGGTGGAGCGACGGCGACGAATTCCGTCGACCCGAGTCGGTCGGCTTCTCACCGGCGCTGAGGAAGAAGGGCTCGCACTTGGCGGGGGAGGCGGTGGGGGTAGCGATGGAATTGAGGAGCTGGGAAGCTGCACGGGCTCAAGGCGGAGCTGCTGGGCTAGTTGGTTGAGCGGGGGAGACTCTGGAGTGAGCTGGCCACGGTGGCGGGTGAGTGCGGAGCTCCGGCCGGCCGGCGGGCCTTTTATAGCCGCGGCCAGGGGCCGTTAGGGGCGCGCGGAGGTGCGGATGAGGTTGCCCGCGGCGCGTGCTTGCGATCTCATGATGAAGAAGGACGGGCGTGCACTAAGGGACCGGCGTGAGCTCGCCGGCGACGGCCACGCGGCGGCGCTGTGCAGGGAACAGTGCGGGACGGGCGCGGAGGCCAACTGGCGCGCGCGTGCAGATAAGAATGATGGCGCTGTTCTGAGGGCAACGGGGCGGGGTGGTCAGGCGGCTGCCAGACGTGGCGCAAGCGGCGCTGGCGCGCGGCCATGGCCGGGACCCCTAGCTGTAGGTTGAAGACGAACGGGGCTAGGTCTTAGGGTTTGACTATGGGCTGATTTCTGAATTTTGCAAATTACTTCCAAAACTTGAACTGAGCAGCAAAAACTCAAAATACCAAAGTTGTGCAGAAAAAGGAGATCTACAACTTTGTCAAAAAGAATATTTTCAAATTCCAAATAGTTTTTGAATTAAATACGAAATCAGAAAGGGGACACTTTTAAGATTTGAATAATTTCAAAATTACTTTTGATTTTATATAGAAACTTGAAAATCTGTAAAATACCAAAGTTGTTCCTCTTGACAAGATCTACAACTTTGCTTTTTGGACCAAGTCCAAATTTTGAATAGTTTTTAACTTATTAAGAGGGGTAAAAACGAGGGTTTGGAATTAGGGTTTTCAAAGAGATTTTGAAATCTGATTTTTGATTTTGATTTTTGAACAACACAACAAAGCTTCAAGACACTAAACTGAACAAGAAATACACAAGGCTAGGCACAGAGTTGAAATTACCATTTTTGCCTTATAGGAAGATTTGGGCTTAGGATTTTTGAAAAGAGATTGCTACACAAGTACTAAGCAAACATAAATGCAAGGCAAGAATGATTAATGACTAATGATGATGGCATGTCAGGTTAATTACATCTTAAACACCAGAGGTGTTACAGCCCTCCTCTGCTATAGCCATCCTGCTGTCGCGATTTGCTTGTAGCGAAGGTTTGTTTTAGCTTGCGTGCAAGGGTTGAGACGGGCGTTCGTTGTTCGATAGCGTTAGCAGCTGAAGAGATGGCCAGGTTAAAGCAGACTGCTCGCGCTATTTCTCCCACTGCCGCGGATGAGGGGATTACCTTCGAGTTCGGACTCAGCCGAGTTTGCACCACGGAGATAGCGTCTTATGTCAGGTGGGGTTGGATCGAGGAAGGTAAAGCGAGGACCAGTGCTGGGGGAGACGGTGCCGAAGCCGGACGCAGATGAGGTTGTTGTATTTGAGGAGTTTTTTCAGCCGGTCTGCGCTTCCCTGTTGATTCTTTTGTGACCTCGGTTCTGCGAAGGTTCAACTTGCGCTTCCACCAGCTCACACCCTCGTGTTTTACGAAGATGTCAGTTTATATCTGGGCGTGCCGTTCTCAGGGTATTGTTCCTCATGTCGAGGGGTTGTTCGGACCATCGTGTGCACATGCAACCTCGCAAGATCTCGGATCGCGGAGGTAAAACCAGTCTTGGACAGTTTGCAGTATACACTTTTTGCCATCGCGCTGGGTCGGAGTTACCGGTGCAGGCCCAGAAAAATAAGTGGACCAGTGGGTGGCAGGAGTCCTGGTTTACTATAAACTTAGTGGGAATGCAGAGCTCTGCGGCGAGCTTTCGCCACTTGGTGATGTTAGCGCCGAAGCAATGATGAGCCCCGAGGCTCACGCTTCTGTTGATTGTCTGAGGGTTGTGGCGCGCTCTCAGTGTGCTCGCGACTTGGTCGAGGAGTACTGTTGTGCTAAAATTTGGCCCCTCAGCCGGAGGCAGGCATGGTTTGCAGTCGAGGAAGACTCGAAGTACGAGGGTAGGGGCTTGAAGAAGCCGAAGGTTGACCTTGATAAGGTTTGGGATAAACTTCTCAAGAAAATTCTCAGGCGAGAAGATGGGGGTCGAAGCAATCTACAAGGGTGTTCAGGGTGGGCGGAAAGAACTTGTTGGAAAGCTTTCCACGTTGGAGACTAAAGCAATCCACAGCTCGGTGGGTAGCGGAGGCCGGGTTAACAGGATGTTCGACAGTCTTGGGGTTCAGTATGTGGACTAGCCTGCTCCGTCGAGCGAAGATGCGCCAAAGAAAAGGAAGCGTGCTTCTGCAGAGGGAGAGAAGTTGTTTCTCGGCCGAAGAGGGGTCGCGGTCGTGGCCGCGGTAGCGCCGGCGGCCGAGTGAAGACGCTAGCGATGAAGGTCTCGGTAGGTTCGGGGGCTGCTGGCACTTCGTCTTCCTCGGCCGTTGTTTCAGGCGGCCGAGTTGTTGTAGGGTTGGAGGACGGGTGCCCCGTGTTGGCGGAATTAATGCTTTGATCCAGATCTCGGACGACGAAGGTGTCTCCGATGAAGAAGGGAAAGAGGGAGAGGGGGAGGATGAAAAGGAGGGGGGCACTGAGGAGGACTCGTCTGATGAAGACAGTGATACTTCAAGCAGCGAGGGTGGTTCTGATGAGGATGTGAGCATTGAGGATGACCGTGGGAAAAAGATTGTCTCGTTCAGTGGTGGGTGCTCCGGCTGCTCGGAGTATCGACGATATTATTCGGGACTCCGAGCCGAGGAGTCCTCGGCGAGGGTCAATTCCCGAGTTTGCTGGATCACACCTATGGGTCAATGGTTTTGAGTTTTCTGGTGAACTTGAATCTGAACAAACCCCCGGGAAGAGACCGTATGGCGAGGCTAGCCGATCGAGTCTTCCTTACTTCGCTAAGAAGCTGGGTGTCTGCGATCCGGTGACTTAGCTATTCACGAGTCCGGACCTTCGGGATTGTCATCTGCAGTGCGGCCCGGAGGAAAGGCGTTTTTTAGGCCGTATTTGTGTGCCGGAGGCTGAGGCCCGTCTCGCCGACCAACCTGTTGGGGATACTTTTGACGATGGGACGTCAAGTGGCGGAACTGATGCTCTTGAAATCGCGCGGCCAGGCAAAAAGTTGGCTCTGATATGGAGTTTATGGGTGGTCATATCTCTGAGCTTGAGAAGGAGAATGCTAGGCTCAGCCGAAGCTTGGATAACAAGGAAATTGAACTCAAGAATGCTTCGGAGAGGGCCGCCAAGGCCCGAGAAGAGGCGATTGAACTGGTGAAGCGTAATGCTGATCTGATTGCGGCGGGCAAAGAGAAGGATGAGGCGTTGGCGGCTGCCGAGGGTCGGCTTGATGATTTGGATAAATCGTGGCGGAGGAGCATGGAGAAGATTAAACATAAGCTCGATTGTTGCTTGACTGAGGCTGGCGGCTCTGCTGGGGAGCCGTTGCCTGTCGCTAATGCTGAGGTGCGTTCGAGGGATGGCTGGAAATGAGCTTGATGTGTTCAGCTCTTTGGTCGAGAATGCAGCCGACTTTGGTTGTTATGCCGGAGCTCTGGCTATGGCTGGGACCCTTCGCCAGGCTGACTGCGATCACCTTCGGAGATCAGAGGCCGAACCACGTCTTCCCAAGTGTTGACGTGGTTCGTCAGATGAAGGTTGATGATGCGGAGGTTCGAAACTGCGCGGTGCGCTTGCTCCGCAAGTTTTGGATCGACGGTGGCGGTCGTGTCCTTGCTTTTGAAGAAGCGGCAGAAGCTACGCGTCAGGTACTAACTTTGTATGGATTTCTATTTCTATGTTACCGTGTCCCCGGATGATCACGTTGTTATTCTAATTGTTGATATTTTTTTGCAGGCTCAGAGAGATGCGCAGCCTTCGCCAGGCGCAACTGAAGATGAGTTGCCGGAAGCTCAAGACCGCTCCTGAGCCTGGTGCTGCAGAGGTCGCTCCAGCAGAGGGAGGTGCTTCGGCTGAGGATGCTTTGATGACTGGGGAGACTAGCGTGGGAGAGGTGGTAGCTGAGAAGGCGCCAGAGATCCTGGGAGCTGCCTCCGGCGAAGGTGTGGATGCTGCCGCCGGCGGGGAGGTCTTAATGCTGCCGCTTCCGAAGCTGGAGCGGATCAGCAGGGGGAGGTTGGGCAGGTTTGAACTTAGGATTGCTGGGCGAGAGAGTTTTTTGTAAAAAAAGGTGTGGTTGTTGTAAAAACTTGATGATGCTGAGACACTTCTCCTATTTTGTGTAAAATGCAGGTTCTGACGGAACCGTGTAGAAGTATTTGATGTGACGCCCTTGACGCTAAATTATCAAGACACATTATAACTGGTGAATCGTGGGCTCGGGCTAGGCTTAAACACCCTTCGTTATCTTTGAGCGCTTTTGGTGGTCGAAGGTCCGCAGGTATGATTTGAAGAATAGCAGGTCGAGTCGTTTTTGGCGCGAAGCGGATTATACTGAACGACAAGCTACACGTTTTTTGTTCGGTACTTCTTCGTCCGCGTTGGCTGCTTTTGAAGATGATATTGATGATAGAACGGCTTTGGACTTTTTGTTTGGTCGAAGTGAACTAGAGGTTGGATCCGATGGTGCGCTTGTTATTCCGAAGGAGGAGCCTTCGGAGGTTAGTGATGCGGATCGGAGATATATGTATAGAGCGAGGGTTGCCCGGGGAGTTGCCGATTGTTCCAGCGGCTCCATTGTTGTGGGGACCCATAGTCCAGTGGAAACGTGGTTTGAAGAGGGGGTGTCGAGGGTTTGGATGATTTGATAATGATTGAGGATGGTGATGAATCCTTGTAATTTGATTTTTTTTATTGATTGTATATCACACGTTGTCTGAAGCAAGCAACTTATGATATTGCTCTATTCATTTTTGTAATTTGATTGAAATAATTATAAGGCTCGCGTAAAAATACCGAGGCTAGCGCAGTGTTTTGTTAGCTAATTTGAAAAACAGCGACGCTCCCTTTTTCTTTTTAGCGAGGCTCGCTAGCGCTTTCGTAAGCTGATTTGGAAAAAACAGCGACGCCCCTTTTTCTTTTAGCGAGGCTCGCGTGACTTTCATAAGCTATTTTTGGAAAAACAGCGACGCCCCCTTTTTCTCTTAGCGAGGCTCGCGTAGCGCTCTTGTAACCTGATTGGAAAAAAAAACAGCGACGACCCCCCTTCTTTTACGAGGCTCGTGTGTGCGCTTTTGTAAGCTGATTTGGAAAAAACAGCGACGCCCCCTTTTCTTTTAGCGAGGCTCGCGTGACGCTTTCGTAAGCTGTTTAGAAAAAACAGCGACGCCCCCTTTTTCTTTTAGCGAGGGCTCGTTGACGCTTTCGTAAGCTGTTTTAGAAAAAACAGCGACGCCCCTTTTCTTTTAGCGAGGCTCGCGTGACGCTTTCGTAAGCTTTTTAGAAAAAACAACGCCCCCTTTTTCTCTTAGCGAGGCTCGCGTTAGCGCTCTTGTAAGCTGATTTGGAAAAAACAACGACGCCCCCTTTTTCTTTTAGCGAGGCTCGCGTGACGCTTTTGTAAGCTGATTTGAAAAAAACAGCGACGCCCTTTTTTCTTTTAGCGAGGCTCGCGTGACGCTTTCGTAAGTGTTTTAGAAAAACAGCGACGCCCTTTTTTCTTTTAGCGAGGCTCGTGTGACGCTTTCGTAAGCTGTTTTAGAAAAACAGTGACGCCCCCTTTTTCTTTTAGCGAGGTCGCGTGACGTTTCGTAAGTGTTTTTGGAAAAACAGCGACGCCCCTTTTTCTTTAGCGAGTCTCGCGTGACGCTCTGTAAGTGATTTGGAAAAAAACAGCGACGCCCCTTTTTCTTTTAGCGAGGCTCGCGTAGCGCTTCTGGGTTTGGTGGGTAATCGGGTGAAGTTTGCCTTGCGAGCCCCTGGCGTTTTTTGCCAGGGTGCTCGACTTTTTGTACTTCGCACCTCCCCTTGTCTTAGGTGGAGTTGAAGTTTGCCTTTGCGAGCCCCTGTCGTTTTTTGCCAGGGTGCTCGACTTTTTGGGACTTCGCGCCTCCCCTTGTCTTGGGTGGAGGTGAAGGTGAAGTGTTGCTTTTTGCGAGCCTCTGTCGTTCTTGCCAGGGTGCTCAACTTTTTTGGACTTCGCGCCTCCCTTGTCTTAGGTGGAGGTGAAGTTTGCCTTTTGCGAGCCTCTGTCGTTTTTTTGCCAGGGTGCCCGACTTTTTGGACTTCGCGCCTCCCATTGTCTTAGGTGGAGGTGAAGTTTGCTTTTGCGAGCCCCTGTCGTTTTTGCCAGGGTGCCCGACTTTTTTGGACTTCGCGCATCCCTTATCTTAGGTGGAGGGGAAGTTTGCTTTGGAAAAAGTTGTTTTTTTTCGAAGCAATCTATGGGGGTTCTCATCGATTATAGCGCTCTTGTGGGAGAGCTGCTTTTTTCGATGTTTGTTAGTAAAAGTAATAACTTGAAGTTTTACCTTTTTACGGGGGTTTTAGCCTTTATTGGGGATTTGGATGCTACTCGTTAAAAAACCTTACGCCCCTTCGTAAGAAAAAAGAGTGCAGCTCCTTTGTTTGTGTTTACATGCCGAGAAAAGGAGGAAATTAGATGAAATAGCAAATTACATATTGCGAGGGGTCGCTAAGGCTCCGCTATGGGTAGTATTTGCGAAGGTCGTCGACGTTCCAGGTGCGAGGCAAGATGTTACCCTCGCTGTCAGAGAGATGAAACGAGCCGGGACGGTTGCATTCTGCTATTAGGTATGGCCCCGTCCATTTGGCTGAAACTTCCCCGCCATGCTGGCGTTTTGCTTGCGAATGAGAACGAGGTCTCCTTTCTTTAGTTCTTTGACTCTCACCTTTTTGTCTCTCCACTTTTTGGTTTCTTCCTGATACTTGCGAAGGTTGTGCACTGCGCATCTTGTTCTTCGAGCAAGTCTTTGTCAAGTAATGGTTTTGTTCGTCTGTTTCGAGGGTAGTTCTGAGTGATACATGCTTCAACTCTTCTGGTAATACAGCTTCTTCTCCAAACAGGAGCCTGAAGGGTGTGAATTTAGTGGCTCTACATTCCGAGGTTTATGGGACCACGTGACGGAGGTTAGCTCTTCCGCCCATTTTCCTTTGGGCCCTGCCTTGCAATTTCTTGATACGGCTGGAAGATTGTTGCGTTGGCTCTTTCGACTAAGCCATTGGATTGAGGGTGCCGGACTGAGGCGAAGCATAGGATTGTTCCGATTTGAGCGCAAAATTCTTTGAAAACCTCGCTGTCGAATTGAGTGCCATTGTCCACAGTTAGGTATTTGGGGACCCCGAACCGGCAAATTATTTGCTGACAGAAAAACTCTTCACGGTCAAGGAGGTGATGGAAACAAGCGGTCTAGTCTCAATCCATTTCGTGAAGTATTCCACAGCTACTATTGCGTAGCGAAGGTTTCCTGGAGCTGTCGGGAGTGGACCGACGAGGTCCATTGCCCATCTTTGCAACGGCCATGTTGGGCATATCAAAGTTGTTGGAGCCCCTGGGGCGTTTTGTGCCTTCGCCGTCAATTGGCAACCCTCGCAATGTTTGACGATGCTTTCTGCATCACGTAATGCAGTTGGCCAGTAGAAACCTTGTCGAAAAGCTTTCCAACTAGCGCCCTTGGTTCGTTGTGAGAGCCACAGATACCTTCGTGAATGAGCTTAAGAATGTCACTTCCTTCAGTCTGTGACACGCATTTGAGCCATGGCGAGGTTACCGAAGCCTTGAGCAGAGTGTTGTCCACGATTTGTACCTCGAGCCCTTTGTGTTAAGTCTATTTTCTCTTCTTTGTTAGCGGGTTCATGCAATCCCTTGATATAGGCCATGATTGGTGCTCTCCAATCTTCGCTTTGGATTGCATTGATCACTTTCGCTGTTATTCCGGTCACCTCAAAGGCTGATTGTGTCGCAGCTTCATAGAATACGTCTGGGGGTAACTGAAGTTGTTGTGTTGCCGCTTTGGCCAGATTGTCTGCCTCGCTGTTATCTGACCTCGGTATTGCTTTAACTGTTATGCCGATGAAGAAAGATTCTAACCTTCGGACATGTTGTAGGTATTTTTGTAGCTCTGGATCTTTCGCTTTATAATTTTTCTCGATGTGCCCCGTGATGACTTGAGAGTCTGTACTGATGACTGCCCTTCGTACTGACAACGATCGAAGTCTTGAGAGTGCTAGTATTACTGCCTTACTCTGCGGAGTTGTTTGTGCATTTGAAGTTGAGCCTTCTTGCATATCTTAGCTTAGACCCGGATGGGCGAGACTAGAATGGCCGAGGCTCCTGCTCCAGTTACTCCCCAGGCTCCGTCGACATATAGTCCAGAATGGGTCTTGTGAGTTCCATCTCTGCAGGGGTCAGGTGTCCACTCAGCTCACTAAGAAGTCTAGTGCTAGTGCTTGTGATTTGATTGCTGTTCTCCCGACGAAGGTTATAGCATAGCTGTGAGCTCGACTGCCCATTTGCAATTCTGCCCACGCCTCGTTGTTCTTGAAAATGTTCTCGAGGGGGTATGCCAAAGGTACATGGATCTCATAAGCCTGGAAGTAATGCTTTAGCTTTCTTGATGCCATGACCACGGCATAAGCTATCTTCTCGAGCTCTGAGTAGTTTCGCTTGGGACCTTCGAGGGTTTCCGAAACATAGTAGATCGAGGCTTGCCTGGTTCTGTTGTTCTCGTGTAACTCTTTGATTAGGACTGCGCTTGTTGCGTGAGGCGAAGCTGCGACATATAGCAGTAACAGGTCCCTTTGCGGGCTGGTGGTAAACCAGTCAGGTTGGTGAGGTACTTTTTTCAAGTCCTCGAAGGCTTTCTGCTGCCGAGGTCCCCAATTGAATGGTGCAGTGCTTCTCAGTGTTTCAAAGAAAGGTAACCCTCGCTCGACGGACCTGAGATGATGAATCTGCTGAGAGCTGCTAAGCGTCCTGACAAACGCTGAGTGCTTTCCTGGTCGTTGGTGGTTCTATTGATGATGGCATCAATTTTTTCGGGGTTGGCTTCGATCCCCCTTGCTGAGACGATGCAGCCTAGCAGTTTTCTTCGCTTACCCCGAAAACACATTTTTCGGGGTTTAATTTGAGTCTGCGGACCGAAGGTTTTTGAACACTCTTTCTAAGTCTGTTATGTGGTTTCTTTTAGCTCGCTCTGTACGACCAAATCATCGACGTAAGCAGAGATTGCATGTTCGTCTTTGAAGACTTCAGTTGTCATGCGGGCGAAGGTTGATCCTGCGTTTCTAAGGCCCTCTGCCATTCTTCGAAAGCAAAAGTGCCTCGAAGGTGTGATGAAATGTTTTTTCCTCATTCCTCATTCATCCAAATCTGGTGGTACCCTGAAAAACAGGAGGAGAGATAGCATTTGGCAACCAGCTGCTCTGTCGACCAAGGTGCTTATGTTAGGTAGGGGAAATCATCCTTCGGACAGGCTTTGTTCAGGCATGTGAAATCAAACATATCTCCATTCTTGTCTTTTTTTGAACGAGTACTACTTGAGAGCCATGTTGGATATTGACTGGACAGATGACGCCTGCGTCCAGAAGTCTTTTTACCTCTGCCTTCGCTGCTTCCTTTCTCTCTTCTGACATTTTAGAGCTTTTGCTTGACTGGGCGGATAAACCTGGTTTGATGTTCAGGCTGTGCTCGATCAGAGTTCTGCTCACTCCCTTGAGATCCTCCGCAGACCAAGCGAAGGTATCAGAGCTTTCTTTGAGGAAACGAATAAGGTTGTCGTCTGACTGGGGGTCCAAGTTGGCTGAGATGAATACTTTCCTTTCTGAATTGCCCTCGAAGAGTTGGACTTGTTTAGTCTCTTCTTTGGGTGATACTTTACTCTGTCGATGCATTCTTCACCTTCATCGCTGAGGTTTGTGGCGCAAGGCTTTGACAAATTGTGGACATTGCGTTGTCCTGGTGCTACTGTACCTTCGGCTGCTCTTGCGATGTCTTGATCTCCGTATACTGCGACGACCCTTTTGGGGCGGGGAAGTTTCATGCATAGGTACGCAGGGTGGATTACGGCGTTGAATGCGTTGGTGATGCCTCGGCCGAAAATTGCATTGTAGGGATAGAACATGTCGACACATCGAAGGTTATGTGCTCGGTTCTGCAGTTCAAACTGATCTCCGAAGGGTGACGGGCAGAGATATTTTTCAATAGCTCTTACTTGTGCGCCGAAAACGTTATAGCGGGTTGTCGAGGGTTGCAAGAGGTTTTTCAAGCTCATGCTGTCGAAGGGGTTGTGGCGAACAGGATGTCAGCGGAGATCTCCCGTATCAACGAGGATTTTGGTGACTGTCCACCCTGCTAGGTGGTTTCAATCACCATTGCATCGGCTGTGAGGGTAATCCCTTAACTTCATGTCACTGGAATCGAAGGTTATCGGGATGTGAGACCATCGGCCGCACTTGTGCGGTCCTTCGACGGCTACATGGTGTATTCTTCGAGCATGTTCTTTCTTTTGTCTCTTGTTGCCATGGTCTTCGTTGGAGCCTCCGGTGATAGCTAGTATCACACGAAGGTCGATGTTGGGTTGTTGATGGTTTCTGGGTTTGGGCTTCGGGTTTAACTGGTTGTGGGGCTGGCAAAGGCCGGTATTGGAGGTGGGGTTGGTTAGAGCGTTGCTCACTGTTGATTGGTTTGGGGTTGAGGGGTTGTTGGGAAGTGACAGTGTATGGCGTATTTGGCGTTGAGGAAAAGAGGTGGGTTGAAAAGAGGTATGGTTGTAGTGGGGTGTTGGGAGTAAAAAAGGCTGGTGTGCGAGGGTAAGCGTAGTTTATGGGGGTGGTGTAGTGGTAGGGAGGTTGGGTTGGGTTGAAGTTTGGCTTCTGGTATGATTGATGGTTCTGTTTTCTGTAGGAGGGGCTCTTCTGGATTTCCTGGTACTCTTTCCTTGGCGAAGCACTCGCATTGCTTTGTTGTGTGCCCGTTTCCTTGGCCACAGAAATGACAATACATTTTGGTCGGGTCCCTCTGTTGGCTTCTTTTGGTCGGACGAGGGTTGGAAACCATGTGCATTTTGGTTGCCAAAGGCTGAGTGCTTCTTCTCTGGTCTTCTTGTGGATTTGCCTTGTTGATTGCTCCCACATTGCTCTGATCTTGGCGAGGGTTGTTCTCTCTCGCTTGGGGCCTCATCTGTGGTTTTTGCTGCGACCTTCGAGCATCGGACTTTGCCCGGAAGTCCATGTCTGCTCTACAGTATCTTTCCATTGTATCATGAAGCTCTTCGATTGTGTTTGCTGGTTTCCTGGCGAACTTTGAGGAACATGGGCCTGGACGCAAACCGCTGACTGCAGCGAGGATCACAGCTTCGTCGGACATTCCCGGAGTTCTTGCCCTAATCTGGATGAACCTTCGTCAGTAGTCTTGCAGTGATTCGCGCTCTTCTTGTTTACAATTGAACAGCTCGATGGGGTTTGATGGTGCTGCTGTGATGCCCTTGAAGTTGGTGCACAACCTGTCTCTGAGGTTGGCCCAGGAATCCACTATTCCGGGGCGAAGGTTGTTGTACCAAGTCTGCGCTATGTCACGAAGGATGATTACAAAAGACTTTGCCATTGTTGACTCATCCCCTCCTGTTGTGGCGACTGCCGCTTCGTAACTCATTATGAACTGGCGAGGGTCAGTGAGTCCATCGTAACGAGGGAGGTTTTGTGGATTGTAGCATGGTGGCCATGGTTGGGTTTGTAGTATCTGGGAGAGTGGTGACTTTGGGTCATAGGGCATTTGGTGTTGTTGGGCTCTGCGTTGGTTGCGAAGGTTTGGCTCTATCTCATCTGGGTAGAGTTGGCGAAAGTTTGGTTGTCTCATGGGGTATGGTTCTGGGTGTCTTGGTGGTGGTGGGGGTGGTGGATGGCGGCGGAGGTTGCCATGATCCTGCTCATTTCCCTCCTGTAGTGGTGGCATTTCCCCATCGTTCCATCCCTCGACTTCGGCTTCAGCTGCCGCGAGGGACTCCTCCATTCGGCGAAGCTGCTCTCTTGCTTCATCCGCCTTTTGCCTGATAAGGCGCAGCCGGTTGTGCCTTTCAAGCTGGTCCAGGCGCCTCTTCTTTTCCTGTAACTCAGCTTGAAGTCTTTCTAAAGCTTCGAGACCCAACTCCTCCTCATCTCCTTCCCCATCTCCTCCGGAGGTATGCGGGTGCGGCTGTGATCCCGGCCGAGTGTGAGGGCCCGGGACCTCCGTCCCTAGGGCAACTTCTTCTGTTTCCGAGGGTACTACATTCTCTTCCACAGACTGGATTATCGCCGTGGCCTCTCTGGTCACACGAGGGTCTCTGGTAGCGGGCGCTCTCCTGTTTCCTGCCATTTCGAACTTCGGTCCCCACGGTCGGCGCCAAACTGTTGGCAACACACTTGCCCTACCTCCGCACACGTGCAGGGGAGTGGCGAAGGTGGCCAATCGTCTGAACTAAACTGAAAATGCAACGAGAACGAAAACCAGTGCGAAGGTTTAAGGAAGCGAGAACAGTGTTTCTGTGGCTCTATTCCCAAAAAACCGCCCTCTTACACTGTTCACTCCCCGGTATTTATAGGGGACACTAAGGGGCGCTGACCAAATTACATAGGGTACAGAAAAGATTCCTCTGCGCTGTACACACAGAATGGCAGAATCGTACAAACACAACTAGGCCGAAACCCTAGCTTGCTCTACCCGCGCCCGCCGCCGCTTGGTTCGTGATCACCCTCGCGGAAATGCGGGGGCTGACCTCCGTCTTGCGAGGATGTCCGTCCAGTTGCGAAGCCCGGGTACCTTCGCCTCCCGCTAAGGCCTGGGCCTCTTGGCGAAGGTACGCGGCTTCGCGAAGATTGCTCCCAGTGCCCTTCGCATCCTTTGCCTGTAAGAACTCACAAAGTCAGTCCGAAGGTTGGGTTAGCACTCGGGGGCTAGAATAGCGACTTGAGGGACTTAGCAGATACAGAGACGGATTTTTTCGAAGGTACGCGAGACGCGCGAGGGTCATCTTGTTGAGTCAGTCCGCGTGGCGCCACTGCCGAGGGTTTCTTCCCCAACAGTCTGGGTCATGCGTTGAGCTAGCAAGGGCGCAAAAGCATGAGTAGGATGGGCTGGCCGTTTCGACGTGCACCGTCTATTCACCATTAGCGCTATACGCTGACGAAGTGTACTAACGGTGCTTAAATGGTTGTCCTGACGTGCCGAGCTGGCGATTCATAAACGCTTTTGGCACGAAAATGAAAGATATGCTTAACTATTCAAAATTCCTCAGATGCTGACGGTACTAACTTATTCATTTAATTTATTATTACTCCCTCCATCCCAAATTATAAGGCATTCCAAGAATCTTGAAGAGTCAAAGTTTTTCAACTTTGACCAAATTTATATAATAAGATAATAATATTTATGATATTAACTAGGTATAATTAGATTCTTCATTAGTTATATTTTCATAATATATATATTTGATGTCATAAATCTTTGTATTTTTCTCTAGAACTTTGGTCAAAGTTGAAAAATTTTGGCTCTCCAACATTCTTGAAATGCCTTATAATTTGGGATGGAGGGAGTAGTTATTATCTTCAACCGAGCTGTTTCATTGGAAGAAACGTTGTACACTCTGAATCCGAAGCCGACACTCCGCCGCGCATTGGGAGGAGGGTGTTCGTTGTGTCCATGCATGTGGCTCCAATCATATATCCCAACGAAATTTTGGGTGGTGTGTACTTCCAAACTCCTACACCAACAGAGCTAAAATTGATGATAACATTCATGATTAGGCGAAAAACTCTATATTCCATTTTTATTAAGAAAATAACCTTTTTTGGTAAAGCCAATGAAGATGTTGTGTTACTAGCTTAGCTTGTGTTTCGTCTTTGTTCTTGTTTGTTGTTTTTGCTTTGTTATATAGCTGTGTGTTGTTTGTCGTGTCTTTTTACATATAAACCTCCAGTGGTTGGCTGGTTTTAGTAATCCCGCTTTTTCTTTAGTTGAGCAGCAGAGGTCTCATGCGTTTCTTTCAACTAAAGTTGATCTACTACTTCTCGTCTGGTTCTCAGCCAAAATAAAAGAAAGATTTTCTCACTCTCAGAAAGGAGATAAAATTCGTCCACAGCCTTTTACTAAATCCGGCCAACCGTGTGTCGATCGAACTAAAACCCAGAAGGCCGGTAAATATAACACAGTAGTAGCAACCACCACATCCCTTTCACCGGAAACATGGTATATAGTAGACGCACATACTAGTACTAGGATCGATATATGTAAGAGCAAATCTTGCCCACGCCTTGAAATAAACCATACGCTTTGGCCATTCCGGCCTGGATGCTTCGCTGCTGCCTCCCTTGTTCTTGCAGCACGGTACAGTAGTACACGCCCGGTGCATTTTGTAGTTAGTTCCGTCCTACGGTAGCTAGCACAGTGACAGACCGACCGACACCCCCCTCAGGCCCTCACTCACTCGCACATGCATATAGATAGCCATATTGAAGTGTAAGTTTCTCATCAGGACTTGCTTGGCCAGCTCCTCCTTCCAGCGCAACCGTGAACCGTCCATGCCCTTGTCGTCACCACTCACCAGACCATGCATATGGATGGGTTGGCGCCGCACGAGCGAGAAGTCGCCGTCGATGCTGACCCGGAGTGCTCATGACCCGCCGGCCGGCGTCGTCGACGCGCGCACCACCGTGAAATTGGACGCACCGACGCTGCCCACACGTACCACGCACCACCAGATCGAGTGCATTTGCATAATATTGTACGTATAGATGGGCAACGGGCCGGCACGGCCCGATAGCCAACGGGCCGACTAGGCACGCCGTGCCCTGCGGGCCGTGCCTCTTAGGCACGTGGGCCTGGCATACGGTCCAGGCACGCGCCCGCATGCCAATATTCGTGCCGTGCCGGCCCAACAGGCACGCCATTTTTTTCGGACCGTGCCAGCCCACAGCCCATAAACAAAAAACACACACAGAATATTCAACATTTGAACAATGTCTATATATCAGTTCTAAGATTCATTCATCAGTCATCACAGAAAGCTATTATACAAACAAACAACAAAGAAACACAGACAGTAGACAAAAGTGATAAACAAAATATTGAGCTGTTTTGTGCAATGTTGTCTCATTAAAAACCTTTCTAGGTAAAACTCACCCTTGTGAGAAACCCTAGAAAGGAAAAAAGAGTGCAGCCAGCTCAGGTTATTAAGTTATTACATAGCATTGTTCTCAAGTCCAAATGTTACACAACAAGTGAAGTGAGCAAGTGACAAGTCCACTCTCAATCTCAACTCTCACTCACACAAAAGAAAGACCCTCAACTTCAGTCCTACTATCACTCTATCGGTCTGAGTTTCAGTCACCAGCAGCAGCATCAACAACTTCTTCATCAAGATATAAATTCTTGAAAGCTTCTTCAAGCTCTCTGTTGTCAGCAGAATGTTGTCCTCCTGTCGGATCCAGAGAGGAAGAAGGAGGCAAAGTTAGGGTTAGGGTTAGGGTTTACCTGCGTGACCGGAGCCCGGCGCCGGAGAAGAAGAATAGGCGAACCCAGAGGCAACGACGCACCGATTAGCAAAGACGGCGAGCGGTGGGGAGGCACGGCCGGAAGACTTACTCACATGGATACCGAGAGAACAGAGGAGGGATAGGGAGAAATGGAGAAGAGAGGCGACAGGAGGAGGACAAGGGGATCAGTGAACTCAGGGAGTGGTGTGAGAGCGGCGACGATGTCACCGGAGTCGGGGACGAGGACGGTCACCAGAGTCGACGACGGAGCGAGAGCCAGATCCAGATGTGTGCGCGCGCGACCGGGTGGGGAGCGAAATGATTTAGGGTTTGGGTGGGTGACGCGGTTGTCGCGGCGCGGCGCTTTTATGCAGGGCAGCAGGGCAGAGGGAGTGGGGGTCGGCAGGGGGGATGCGGAGCTGGGCCTGCCGGCTGCCGAGTGCCGCGACCGCGGCCTGCTAGCCGTTGGGGGGCACCGGGCCCTAGCGGGCCTTATGCTTAGGAGCGGGCCGTGCCGTGCTGGCCCACGGGCCAAGGGTGGAGCCCAGGCACGACCTGCTCCTTCGGGCCGTGCCAGCCCGGGCCCGCTGGCCACCGGGCCGGGCCGTGCTTGGGCCGGGCCAAAATCACGGGCTTCGTGCCGGGCTCACGGGCCAGGGCTGCATGCCCATCTATAATTGTACGTCGTCGAGATCGTTTAATTTCGGTTCATTTCCTCCGATCCGATCGACGAGGGCGCATCGTCGTGTAGCATCCATCGATCGCCAAGCATGCATGCGTGTGAGGGCCAGAGAGCTGTTCATGCGGTACAAGCAATCAGAAACGGCGATGGCCGGCCTAAAATAATACTTATAATGCGCGCTGCCTATCTATGAGTACTAGCTACTGCTACTGTATCACTATATGTACTTCCTCTATACTCATATTAGTTATCGTTTAGGATAATGACACAGTCTTCAAAACACAAGTTTGACCTCTTATTTTTATAAAAATATTTATAGAAAAGTGATATATGTATATGTTTTATGAAAATATTTTTCAAGACAAATCTATTCATATAATTTTTATATTTGCAAAATTTAAAACTTAATAATTATTGATGATTTATATTTTCAACGTTTGACTCAAATATTGTCTAAAACGGTACGGAGGGAGTACTTGTTTTCGTGGTGAGGACACGCGCGCGTGTACCGCAGACGTTACCATTGGCCCGGTTGTTATCGCCGCGTACGGGGGGTTTTGGATGTTTGTCCAAGTCCTAAGCTTTCGCCTATAGGACGATCAATGGACATGGAGGGACGTCCTCAACCTCGCATAGTCGTCCTCAGCTGCTGCAATGATTGGACTTGCCAGAACGTCAGCATTGGTTGGTTAATGTCAAACTAGATGAGGTGAATTTGAACGGTGTTATGTATAGTTAACTCATTGGTGACGACGAACTGACGATTGGTGTGTATAGGTTTAATTTCTAAGTATGTATAAACAACGTCTGTTGAGTGTTGATATGACGGCACAATTTCATATGTTTAATATTCACTATCAATATCTGACTTCTTTTCGGCATCGTCACTTGTGCTGTGAAACTATGATCAAAAGAATATTGTTAATTTTTCAATTTAATTATTTATCTGCACTCAAATCTTTAAGCTACAACATATTGCCTCTGAGGAGAGAGTCTGGATTATATATACGATGAGAATAACTAATGCACAAAGTTGATCCACCAATTGCCTAAGGGCACTCACTATGCAGACTCTATCATAGAGTCTAAACTTATTTATTACACTCATATTTATTGTATTTTTGCTGATGTAGCAGTGTAGTTATTGAAGAAAGAGGGAGAAAAACTAAGACTCCAAGTCTTATTTAGACTCTAAGGGGGTGTTTGGATCCACCCCACTAAACTTTAGTCCCTTTTAGTGGCTAAAATGTCAAACACCCCCACTAAAAGGGAATAAAAAGCATGTTTAGTCCCTTTTAGTGAGGGTGTTTGGTATTTTAACCACTAAAAGTGACTAAAGTTTAGTGGGGTGGAACCAAACACCCCCTAAGTCTATGATATCTTCGAGGTAATAAATAGACTTAGACTCTATGTAGAGTCTGTATTGTAAGTGCCCTAATGAATCTGACCAAGTATTGGTTGGTGCAATTATGATGTTAATTTATACCTAATAATACATTTAAGAACAAGAATTTCTTTAATTATGCAGTCTCTTAATTTTCCCCCGATGCCTCATGTTGTCCAACTCTCATTCCTCTTCATCATTTTGTTTGTCGTCCCTCATCACTTTCATCCTTCTTATTTTAAGTTTAGAACCCCTCCAAAACTTTTGTTGGCACTACACGAGCCATCTGCATCGTGGCGCCTTCCACATTTTTAATTTCACAACAAGCATATGTATGCAATAGCCATATACTCCCTCTGTCCCAAGATATAAGGCGCGCACGTATTTCAAAATTCAAACTTTCTTATCTTTGACTAAGAATTAGTCTAATCATATGAAAAACTTACACTATAAAAGTAATTGTATTATATTTGTATTTAGAAATACTTTCTAATGATCAAACTTTTATTTTTATAAATTATATATTATAAGAGAAATTATAGGTCAAAATATATTTTTGAAGACCGTGTCAAGTCAAATCGTGCCTTATATCTTGGGACGGAGGGAGTAGTATTTAAGTTGAGTTGATTTCTGTCAATTTTCTATATGGAAATATTCTTTTATTGCACCAACATTTATTACGTACATAATTTGAAATTTATTTGACTCATTAAAGCTGAGTGAGGCCCAGTTAAATGGAACAAAAATATATAGCCAGACATCACTAGCACGAACACCACACGCGTCTAGTTGTAACGTTCGGGCAAGTTTATTATTATTAATTAACTAATTACTCCCTCAGTCTGAAAGGATCAAGATGCCCAAGAGGGGGTGAATTGGGTTTTTCTAAAACTTCTTGCGATAATAAAACCTATCAAGCCCCAATTAACCCCTTAGAGCCTAGAGGTGGTTTGACAAGAATCAATTGCACGAAAGACTATCGCTAAACCATTTCTACTCTAGCATGCCAATTCAACTTATGAAAGAACAACAAGTAAATGCGGAATTGAATTGCTCAAAGGTAAATGCGTAGAGAAGAGAGTAGAGATGACACGACGATCTTTTTGCCGAGGTATCGAGGTGTCGGCACACCCCCCTAGTCCTCGTTGGAGCACCCGCGCAAGGGTATCGCTCCCCCTTGATCCGCGCAAGGATCAAGTGCTCACTACGAGCTGATTCTTCGCCACTCCGGCCCGGTGAATCGCTCGCTACCGGTCACAACTTGGCTTGGGTCATCCACAAAGCCTCCGGATGATCACCAAGCTCTCCGATCGCCACCAAGCCGTCTAGGTGATGCCGATCACCAAGAGTAACCAGCTAGAACTCTCATTTGACCAAGACAAGGCCAAAGAGATGGATGGATGCACACTTGCTACTCAATTCTCACTAGGAGGTGTCTAATTCTCACAATTAGCAATCACTTAACCTCACTAGGGCTCTTGCACTCACTTACACTCACAAGGTGTTTCTCAGCTGATGGAAGTGACAAGAACACTCAAATGGATGGAGGCAAGGAAGTATATATACCCCTCAACCCGGCCATCCAAAATCAGCACAAGACAGGTATTTTGCGGGGGCATCGGACGCGCCGATGCCAGGCATCGGACGCTCCGATGACCCCGTCCAACGGTCTACTGTACCGTCTTGTCAGACATGATTATAGAGCATCGGACGCTGGCGAGCGTCCGATGCCCCTGCATCGGACGCGTCCGATGCCGAAAAGACCTCTCTGGAACCTCTCTGCATGGCCATCGGACGCTGGCCCTCAGCGTCCGATGCCGGCGTCCGATGCCCTGCACAGTTCACTCCCAAGTGAACAGTGACACCGGACGATCCGATGTGGCACCATCGGAGCCTCCGATGCCACGCACCAGACCAAACCCTAGGTCGGTGTGGGCATCGGAGCCTCCGATGCCCACTTATCCAGCATCCAATGCCCATACCAAGGGCAAGATCAACTCGGATCGCGACGCGGTCTTAACGACTTTTGTTCCTCTCGACATAAGGCATCTCTCTGAGCTACCTAGGGCTATGAAATAACAAGTGTGCACCACACCTACCTCAATAGACTCATCTAGGTCAAGCTACTGATTCACACCCCTCTTTATAGTACGGCCAAAGGAAAAAACAAAGACCTAAGACTACCTAAGTGTCCTTCAACACCATGCGACACTTAGCCTAGCCTATCACCGTCTTCGTCGTCCGTCCTTTGAAAACCGAAACGATTTCCATCGCCAGGGGACATGAACTCCATATGCCCGTATCGTCGTCGTTACCGTGACCTAACTCATCTCTGTTTCTGCAAAACACACGTTAGTCACAGTAATCTTGTGTTTCATCCAATCACCGAAACCACTAGGGGCCAAGATGCGTTCACAGTCCATGAAAGAATCAATTCCTAGAATCCGTGTCACTCAATTTTTTTTTAACTTTGACTAACTTTATAGAAAAGAGTAATAACATCTACGATATAAAATGGACATATTATAAAAATATATTTAAAGATATATCTAATGATGTGAATTTGGTACCATCGATTTTGATAGTTTTTTCTAAAAATTTGGTCAAAGTTTTAAAAGTTTGATTTAAGACAACTCTGGAAATTGATTCTTTCGTGGACGGAGAGAGTATCAAGAAGGGCACATGTTCATGAAAAAAGAAAAAGTATTAATAAGTAAAATAACATGACAATTGCGAATTGGAATAGATCGGACGACTCCTGGCGCGGTCCGCGCTTTCTTCTTGGTTTATTAAGAGAAATCCTATATGGCACTCCGTGGTTTTGGCACCGTTTAACACACGATTTTGTGACCCTTGGATTTGACACGCGTGAGCCTCCTGTGTTGTCCGAGCTCTGTCCAGCACTGTATCTCTGTTTGGCCGGTCCCACTACTATTTCGTAAATGGGAGTCACGCTTTATTGCCGCTGGTTCCTATTCCCGTCGTCTTCCTCCTCCCTGCAGCGTTCATTTCTGACGGCAGCTGACCAACTATTGTTAGGGTTTGTCAAGGTTCGTTGCTTTGCTTCCTTCTACTCCCGGTTAATCTTCGTCGCTACGTGCTGATCTGATTCACGACGATTTGGATTTCGTATTGGTTGTTTGATTAGGCTATGGAAGGAGGCTGCTGCTTCTGGTTTCGATTTGGTTCGGGTTGGGCCTGTGTCGGTTCCGATAGTGGCCGTAGATTTTTTGGCAATAACCAAGTGTTTTGCCTCCACCTAGCAACCGAATTTTTGCCTGTAGATTTGGCACAAGTCGTGCTGTCTTCTGTCGCCCGATGACGCTCATCTATCATCCGATCACTTTGATTCGTACGCCGGTACGCGTCTTGCATAAGGGCCATTTAGTTGACTATATACGGTATAGCCATATAGTCCACTGTGTACGGTACAGCTGCATGATCTTGCACGTCGTGTTCACGAGGGAGGCCATGGACACGAGGTCGTCTTTCGCGCCGAGGAGGACCACATGATCATATTGTCGATGCTGGTGTCCCATCAACGTCACGTGGATCAAAGTATCTTTATCTGACGTTTAATATTTGTAAATAATTTAACATATATTTCTTTGATATCTGCAATTCATAGAAATAATTTGTAAATTTTTCTAAATAATTTGGCATATATTTCATTAAGATCTGTAATATATAGAAATATTTTTTCTGACATCTACAATCCATAAAAATAATTTGTAAATTTCTATGAATAATTTGACATGTATTTATCTGATATCTGCAATCCATAGAAATGAAAGTTGCATTGTTCCTATTACACTAATCTATCAAATAAATTACACTGAAGAAATCATTATAAATACAATAATAATACGGTGTAAATCTAGTTAAAAGGCAGTGTAAATACATGAATAAAAATCAGGTGCTAGGAGCTTCTAAAACACTCGGTTGTCAGGTAGACAAATCCCTTTATTAACGCAGCGGTGTGGGATCTCTAACGGACGTCCATTATTGTTGCTTAGCCGGAATCCAATTATCGGCGTTGAAATTTCCTCCCCACAATGAAAATTTAACATCGATTGAAGATTTAAAAACTGCGAGGCGGATTCATCGAATCTTTCCAACCATCTAAACTTACGTCTCCGGATACATTAATCAATACGCAAGGTGCTCAGAATAATGGCGTTGTTTGCATCATCACCCCACCCGCGACCAGGAAGAAAAAAAAACACTCCGCGAATTGCACATCGCATCTCGCAGCAAAGCGCACGGCCGGCCGGGCATTGGTGAATCCGGTGGTCCCCGTCGTCAGTGCCCCCACCAGCCGATCAATCTAGCGGGAGCCTCACCCTAGCCGTCGGACGTAGATCCGATGGCCAGGACCATGGCTGACGCGGGGTCCGGGCCCACGCTGACTCGGCCGCGCGGCATCCCGAACGGATAAGCTCCTGCCGCGCACGGAGCTCGCCGAACCGACACCCGCCGCGTGTCCAGCGAGCGCGGCCGCCGGGGGCGCAGACGCGAGGCCCCGGAGCCGCGCACCCCGGCTATAAAAGGGCAGCCCATCCGCTGCTGGTTCCCGCATCCCCGCAGCACGAGCACTCTCCACCGTCTCCTGTCTCGTCGCGCTCCCACCAAAGGCTCTGCTCAATTTTGCTGCTCGCATTTTCCCCCCCCTCCCCTGTTCGTCGGCATCATGTGTGGCATCCTAGCCGTGCTCGGTTGCTCCGACTGGTCCCAGGCCAAGAGGGCTCGCGTCCTCGCCTGCTCCAGAAGGCAAGGCACCCGTCCGTTGCACTCGGCAGTCTCTGCCACCCCCCAATACTCCAGACTAGCATTTTATCAGGGATCTTGATTCTTGATGTTATATATGGGGGTGTCACATACTCTGTATGATGTGTTTGTTAGAAGAAATCGTTCTTGAACTTACCGGAAAGAGCTAGCTAGCCAGTGTTGGGAAGAATCAAGGACTGGTAACTGGTTCACTGGGTTGGTGTTGTGTTTCTTTCTTTATTACCGGGGTGGGGGTGGGGCTCTTCTCATCATAGATTCATAGGAATCATAAAGAATCGGACGGTAGAGGCTAGGATGGGCCGTTCTGGACAGGAGCGTGGGAATCTTCGTCGTTCTAGCAAACCCCGTGGTTACATTACAATATGTTGCTGCGCGCGGCTAATAGTTGGTTAGTTTGAGTTTTGACTTTTGACTGGCGCGGAGGACCGCCTGATGATCGATCCCATGCATATTCCCATGTTGTGTGCAGGCTGAAGCACAGGGGCCCCGACTGGTCGGGCATCTACCAGCACGAGGGCAACTTCCTGGCGCAGCAGCGGCTCGCCGTCGTCTCCCCCCTGTCCGGCGACCAACCGCTGTTCAACGAGGACCGCACCGTCGTGGTGGTGGTAAAGATCGATGCACATATATGCATGCAGCACGCTGTGCGATCAGCAGCAGACGCAAGCAGCACAGATGCGTCTTGTTCTGACGGCCGGCGGCGCGTACTACGTATGCTGCTGTAGTTCCTCAACTTGCGCCTGTTGCCTTTTATTTCAGGCCAATGGAGAGATCTACAACCACAAGAATATCCGGAAGCAGTTCGCCGGCACGCACAACTTCAGCACCGGCAGTGACTGCGAGGTCATCATCCCCCTGGTGAGCCTATACTACACTCCGGTCGTTTCAGTTCTGGCAATCAAATTTGGTCTTCGCCATGCATGCAAGTAGCTGATGCCTGCACGACTGCAAGTACAAGCTGATGCCAACCTTCTCTGTCTAATTTGTTGTCGTCGTCGGCCGGCGTTGTCTTCTCTAGTACGAGAAGTACGGCGAGAACTTCGTCGACATGCTGGACGGAGTCTTCGCGTTCGTGCTCTACGACACCCGCGACAGGACCTACGTGGCGGCACGCGACGCCATCGGCGTCAACCCGCTCTACATCGGCTGGGGCAGTGACGGTATGGCTTCCCGATCCATCTCTCTAGGCCGCAGCTGCCTCTGCGTCCTTTGCCTTCACGTTTCTGTATCTACGTCGGTCAGGTTCGGACAGTTTCAGAGACACGCTAGCTGACCGATCGATTTTCGCCTCGCCTTTCCTTCACATCATCCGCATGCAGGTTCCGTCTGGATCTCGTCCGAGATGAAGGCGCTGAACGAGGACTGCGTGCGCTTCGACATCTTCCCGCCGGGCCACCTCTACTCCAGCGCCGCCGGCGGGTTCCGGCGCTGGTACACCCCGCACTGGTTCCAGGAGCAGGTGCCCCGGACGCCGTACGACCCGCTCATCCTCAGAGAGGCCTTCGAGAAGGTGACCGGCCGACCCGACCTTAATTGCACACGACACCTATAAATAAAAAAACTTGCTAAAAGACGGCCGTTAGTAGTTACTGACAGTGTCCAACACACTGACCCTGCAGGCGGTTATCAAGAGGCTCATGACGGACGTCCCGTTCGGCGTCCTGCTCTCCGGCGGCCTCGACTCCTCCCTCGTCGCCTCCGTGACCAAGCGCCACCTCGTCGAGACCGAGGCCGCAGAGAAGTTCGGCACCGAGCTGCACTCCTTCGTCGTCGGCCTCGAGGTTTTGTTCCGTTTGTTCTTTTTCCACCGGTGCGCGCGTTTGTCTCGAAATCGCGCGGGACGCTGACGTTTTTTTTTTTGTGCCGCTCGCTCACCCGCACGTACGCGGTACGTTCCAGGGCTCCCCTGACCTGAAGGCCGCACGAGAGGTCGCCGACTACCTCGGAACCGTCCACCACGAGTTCCATTTCACCGTACAGGTAAATAAAAGAAAATTCGCACGGACACGAAGAGGAAAAAGAACTTGATCATGACGTGCGCTGAGTCGCTGACGACGAGCGAGTGGCAAATAATTAAATTAAATCGACCGTTTTTTTCTCTGTCTCTCTCTCCGTACGTAATAGGACGGCATCGACGCGATCGAGGAGGTGATCTACCACGACGAGACCTACGACGTGACGACGATCCGGGCCAGCACGCCCATGTTCCTGATGGCTCGCAAGATCAAGTCGCTGGGCGTGAAGATGGTGCTGTCCGGGGAGGGGTCCGACGAGCTCCTGGGCGGCTACCTCTACTTCCACTTCGCCCCCAACAAGGAGGAGTTCCACAAGGAGACCTGCCGCAAGGTACAGTACATACGCATACGCCCATCATATCACCTTGGCATGCCGGCGGTTTCGTTTGGACTTGGGCCCGGGGGAAAAAAACGGTTTCGTTCTGACGTGGTCATCCATCCTCCGCTCCGGCGGCTGTCCGCAGGTGAAAGCCCTGCACCAGTACGACTGCCTGCGTGCCAACAAGGCGACGTCGGCGTGGGGCCTCGAGGTCCGCGTGCCGTTCCTCGACAAGGACTTCATCAACGTCGCTATGGGCATGGACCCCGAATGGAAAATGGTAAGTACTGCTGTGAATGTTTTGTGTCGACCCTGCCTGCCGCCGTCCCGATCTCACTGTCTCAGCCTCCCTGGGGGAGGACAGAAATGACAGTGCCCTGCTCTGTTTCATTGCTGTTCTTGGCCGCCGGTTTTCTGATGGTGTCTGTCTTGTTCTTGCAGTACGACAAGAACCTTGGCCGTATCGAGAAGTGGGTCATGAGGAAGGCGTTCGATGACGAGGAGCATCCTTACCTGCCCAAGGTAAAAAACATCTTCAGACAGGCTGCTGGTAGTTTATACCTCTGTGTGTTTCGACTTTCGAAGCTAAACTGACTTGACACTTTGTGGCATGACTGCGTCCGCAGCATATTCTCTACAGGCAGAAAGAACAGTTCAGCGACGGTGTTGGCTACAACTGGATCGATGGCCTCAAATCCTTCACTGAACAGCAGGTGATGTGATTTATATATGACCCACTTCGATCAGCTGTCTGCGTAGCACCTACTAGTTCGCGTCTCCTAGAAATTGGCCGTTCATCTAGCCTAAACAGACACTAACGTTCCTCAATGTTCTTCAGGTCACGGATGAGATGATGAGCAGCGCTGCCCAAATGTTCCCGTACAACACGCCCGTCAACAAGGAGGCCTACTACTACCGGATGATATTCGAGAGGCTCTTCCCTCAGGTGATTCATCAGCCGGACGCCTAGCCTAGCTTGACTACTGCTACTGGTCATTCGGGGCCGGGACGGTGTGCTGAGTCGGAACCGTGATGCTTGCAGGACTCGGCGAGGGAGACGGTGCCGTGGGGCCCCAGCATCGCGTGCAGCACGCCGGCGGCCATCGAGTGGGTGGAGCAGTGGAAGGCCTCCAACGACCCCTCCGGCCGCTTCATCTCCTCCCACGACTCCGCCACCGACCACACCGCCGGTGATGATAAGCTGGCGGCCGTGGCCAACGGCGGGCACGGCGCGGCGAACGGCACTGCGACGGTCAACGGCAACGACGTCGCTGTCGCCATCGCGGTGTAATGCTAATAATATAAGCCGGATCGGAGGATAAGGACGAACGACTACTGGTAGGTGCGCGTGGGCGTGCCCACTGCACCGGCCTACTATATCCCTGTGCGGCGGCACGTGCTATTGTTATACGTGTTGTACTGTCACCAGCGTACGTGTCCGCCGTGTGTCTGTATGCATGTCTCTCTATCTGTACGTTTTTTAGAAAAGGTATATGTGTCTGTGTAGTATGTGTGGGTGTGTGACAGCGTGTGAGCAAGCGAGACCGATCTCTCTGAAATTGAACTACGGTTGGTGGTTCAGCCTAAAATTATTTATCCCCTGCATTTCCATGTCCCTGATCGATTTCAGTTCCGTTCCTCGCTCTCTGTTACAGTGACAGTGACAACAACCTGATGAACGAACCTAATTATCACGTACGCACTACAAGTGGGCGTAGAGGATCTGGTTCCACGTGTCCGGCACGCCGGGCAGGCACCAGTGGATGCAGTCCGTGTACGTCTGCGGGTCGGCCCTCTGCGCGTCGGTGAGCAGGTCGCCGCCGGTCTCGGTGTAGACGGAGACGTGGGCGTCGACGCGGTGCTCCGTGAGCTGCGTGACGTTGAGCAGCGTGACGGGCACCCGCATCCGGCCCAGCACGTCGGACATCACCTCCATCATCCGCCGGTCCGCGCCGCTGCCCCAGTAACCCTTCCGCGTGATGGGCCACGTCTCGTTGTAGCACCGGATGCCGCCTTCCCGGCCCCAGTCCTCGCTCCTGATGTCAGGTTTAGCACGCAAGCCATGCAGTTGGATCAGGAAATGGCACTAGTATTTCGTTCATGCAGCTGCAGCTGCTACCTCATGTGCGTGGTGGAGATGGACATGAAGAAGACCCTTGTGGCGTTGGGATCGATGTTGGCGTCCACCCAGTTGGCCCATGTCTTGAGGCCCAGCCGGAACGCCACCCAGGCGTCCAGCTCCTCGTACCCGTCGTCCCCGAACGAGCCCCACCTGAAAGAAAGTGCATCGCGCATATTGCATCGAACACCGGAGCAGCAAAACGGTGACCACGGCCGGCACGCAAAGTTGATCCGGTTCATGGTATACTCACACTGTCTTGATCCTGCTGCCGGTCATCCACCAGACGTAGCTGTCGAAGACGAGGATGTCCGCGCCCTTCCAGTGCCTAGCGTGCAGCTCGACGGCGTCGACGTGCAGCACGCGGCCGTCGGCCCCGAGCCGGATGTTGCGGTCGGAGTTGGCCTCCACCAGGTACGGCGCCCAGTAGAACTCGATCGTCGCGTTGTAATCCTGCATGCACCGTACCAGCAAGCGCCAAGCGGCCGGGTCGTTCGGCGTTAAGCTTATTTATTGCGCGCACCACCGTACGTGCCGGTCTGTCCGTTGCGTGCTTATGCTTACCGTGGCGGTGAAGACGGAGAGGGTGGTGCTGCGCTCCATGGACCGGGCGGTGTAGGGCACGGCGGAGTTGACGAGGCAGACGAAGGAGAGCCACTGGCCCATCTGCAGCGAGTCGCCCACGAACATCATCCGCTTCCCCCGCAGCTTCTCCAGCACCGCCGCCGGGTCAAACCTGCGGATACGACGAACGAACGCATAGTTTCGGCCCATGATGTGTTAGGCGGGCGCAGAGAATTGCAGCGCGGCTTGGTCTGATGAACAGGCCGCTAAATTCGGCCCGATAAAATGCTGCCTCGCTTATACGGCCCAGTACAGGTAAGGTAAGCTAGCTGACCTTGGGAGACTGCAGTTGTCTAGATGCCAATCCCAGTACAGGTAGTCACTGTCCGGCCTGCCGTTCCTCTGGCAAGAGTCCTGCCTGTCGATGAACGGGCAACTTTGGTCCGTGTAAAGCAGCTTCCTGGACCTGTTGAACGCCCAGTACCCCTCCGTCACGCTGCACCGGCTCGGGTCGAACGCTGCCTTCGCCGCCGGCGCCGGCGCTGGCGGCGGCTGCGGCTGCGGCGTCACCTTTGTTTCGCCCGTCCGCGTTAGGATCGTCCTCGTCCCGCTCCCGGCATGTAGAGACGTCGTCCTCTTCTGCTGCTTCTCTTTCCCCTTCTTCTTCTCCATGATCTCTGAAAGAGAGCATTGCATGCGGCAACAGGCCATTATTCCAACAAGTTCAAACGCTTACAAGGCAACACGGCGGAGCTGACGATACTAAAGCGTGCACACTTTGCACTGACGACGCAAGTGCATATGTGCTGTGCAATGAAGTTCAGTAGGTACAGCACTCGAAGAAGCATGTATGTACCAGTGAGTGAGCGGAGGTCCTCGGTGAAGATGATGCCCGCCAGAGCCAGCCCGCCGATGATCGCCACCACCACTGACAGCGGGGCCCGCCCCTTCACACGCTTCATCGCTGCAATCTGAACCATGAGCTCAGCTGCTACGTGGATGCTGGCATGCAGGCAGCGATGCTTGTTGCAGGGCTGCAGGGTGGCTGGAGACCTGGAGTGAGATGTGGCTTAAGTTATTTGCAGCTGCTCTCGCCTGTGTTTTTAGTGCTGGTGGTAGTTCTTTCAGATGCAGAGATGATATAATTAAGTTGGGAATCATAGGACTGCATTGCGGGGCCAGGGGTAGATGCATTTGGCACTTGAATTTAACTGTTTGCTGTACTAACTACTAAGTACTAACTCGAGTAGGAGTGAAGCAAAAGCAACGTTTAGTTAGGAGTTGCCCTGCGCTGCCTGAGACAACCTTACCAACCTGGGCATCTTCCTTCACTCTGCATTGCCAAACGGTTGTTTGAAGCTAGTAATATATATAGGCTGGCTACTATTCCCCAGCTTCCATGGGTATCATTTTTATTCATTGAGAAGAGAGAGGTGTGCTAGCTGAAGCTAGACACTGTTCCAACTGATTGTGTGCTCCACTCTTCCACCAGAAACTGCCTTTTGGCGGTCTTCTTGTTTTAGGTGTGTATCTGTGCTTTTTAGTGTGTGCACTGTGCAGCATCATTTCAGTGGGAATGCTGCGAAAGCTGCAGCTCAGCTTACCAATCAACCACTCTTGGAGCAGAGCGACCGATCCGTCTGTATCATTGTTCAACTTGACACATAACGGCAAATGATGTTGCCCGTATTTTGGTAACATCTGCCTGTCTAGGTTTAGTCAGGCAGGAACAACACAGCTTATGGCCGGACGGCATGATACTCACGGCACGAAGTTTTGAGTCATAGTCAACATGTTTCTCTCACAACTAAAAAGACTAAGGCCTTGTTCGTTTCAGCTGGAACGGTCCGGAATATGGCCCGTTCCACCCGGAATAAAGAGGTCCGGTTCGAATTCAGATTGGACCGTGAATGACCGTTCGGTTAGATGCGGCCCAAAATAAAAACCGCTCAATCCGGGTCTTTTCTCGTCCATTTCGGTCCGGAACGGAGACAGACTTCGCTATATCCGGAACGGAGACGGACGCGTCGCGAGAGGAGGCGCATCGCGAGGGTATAAGATTATGCACACGACAAATGTTGTGTGTGAGAGAGAAATGAGGGTATAAGCTGTGAAAAACTATTTTTCCAGCTTCATCTCAGCTTAGGGTTTTGTGATAGTGAGAATAAAACGGCTTCATGGGTGAAGTTGTTTTGAAAAAAGATGTTTAGCAAAAAAAACAGCTCACAACAGTTCATGAAGGTGTTGTGAGCTATACCAAACAGACCCTAAATTCCATCCGTCGAACTTATGATGGAGCATTATAACACGACAGATGGTGGATTCCGTGAGCAAGTATATATGGAGATTCTTGCCAAACTAAAGTCCTGACAACAACAGCACTACACTGTCAAGCAATTTGTGTTTCATCATTATATAAACTTCGCTATGGAGAAACTTATGTATTTTTTGTGGCTGCATGCCATTCTCACTAGATTATGCACACTTGTCATATAGCTATATATTCTGCTGAAGGTTGCTACATGCATCCTTCCTTTTCCTTCCATTGTGAATCCTGAATTCTGGACAACACATCTCGTGCATCGGAACTCAAAATAATTTCATCTTGGCATGACAGTAATGAAATATAATAGGCGCGGTGCAGTTATATATATACCTGATGGGAATGGGACCATGCTGGACAATCGCAAACGAGATTATGAAATGATATCAGTCACACACAACACTTCAACAACAGGTAACTTTGAGAAAATTATGGGAACCTAGGACATGATCGCTTCCATAGCAAGCAATCGATGATCACGACCAAGAAATTAGAACTGTGTGTGTCCTGCACCTAACTAAAGAATCAATAATTGCTTGCTCAAAACAGGAATCAACATTGCCCTCTTACCCCCTCCAACCGGAAAACGTCGCTCCCTTTTTGCATTTAGCAGTTGAGAGTTTCTTCAAAGAAAAGCTACTAGTTGGGCACTAGAAAAAAAGCCAAATGATAATGGTATAAAGAATATCAACCGGGATAATCGGACAATAGTGACGATTGATTCGACCCTCTTTGATCCTCAAAGAGCCCTCTTTGATCCTTAGCCACATAGTTCCGCTTAGTACCAGCAGACTCATCGTTCGAATCAATCCTCGTTCGAATGTGATGATTGATGAATACCTCAGGATGCACTGACGCAGGTTGCTAGGGTTTGCCACTAGTTCCCCTAACTCCTCGGCCCCATCCCTCCAGCGAGAGGAGGGTCGGATCTAGTAACTATGTATATTATTGTACTAGTTTTCTTGGTTTGTATGTAGTTCTTGCGTATATGAGCTTGCGGTGGACGCTCTAGCTCCATGTCTGATACCTTGCTATCGTTGTCGCCATTGGAATTTCCTTTCTCATCTTCGAGCTTGTCCTCGGCAGATATCGCAAGCAAGTTCTAAGATGAGTGGAAGTCTTTTCGATTGAGTTGTTACTAAAATAGAGGTGAGATATGTGGTGATTGAAGGGTCGAGATGGCGGACTAGAGGGGGGGTGAATAGTCCCTTTTAAAATTAAACTTAATTGGAGCGGCTAACCGAAACAAATGCGGAATTAAAACTATCGGTCTAGCCAAGACTACACCCATCTATCTATACTCTATGACACCTTACAAAAGATCCTAATCAATGCAAATAAGGTGTCGGGCTAGCTAGAGCTCACCTAACCAATTCTAGAAGCAAGGTCACACAAGCCTATGTAACTAGTACTTCAAGCACGGGGGAGCTCCTAAGCAATCTAGCAAGCAAAGCACAAAGCCTAAGCTCACTAGCAATGCTCAATAACAAGGCTACCCAAGCCAAATTAGAGAGCTCAACTTAGCTACACAAACTAAGCAACTAAACACTAGCACAAGAATAAATATTGCAATGCAAGCTAGTGCAAACAGCAGGCAGTCGGTACTACAGAGCTGTAGGGCCGGTACTACCGATGCCGGTACTACCGGGCTTCCAAGCCGGTACTACCGAGCACCTGCAGGAAGCTATGAAATCGAAGGGGGTGAGATGCAATCTCAGATCTAGCAATTACCCCACTTCCCTAGATGTTGTAGATGACGATTGTAGCTTCCTCACGTCTTGATTCCTTGCCAAAATGTGGATCGAGCCTTCCCAACCTAAGATAGAGTGATAGAGAGAGGAAGAACATGAAGAACACAAGAACAAGCGTAATATGCAAGGAAACAAGAATAATAAGAGCAACAAGGGACGGGGACACAAGATTTTATCCCGAGGTTCACTTGGTTGCCACCAAGCTAGTCCCCGTTGAAGCAAGCCCAAGGTTGCCGCCGATCCTCTCGCTAGTGGTGACACTAAGCCAACCTCTCCACGATGGAGTGCTCACCAAGAGCTCTAGCTTTTGATCCGGCCGGACCACTTGGCGTTCTTCACGCCTCTTTCCACTAGAGTTGCTCTTCGCGATCTCCCGCGGGGCGAGCACAATGCCCCTCACAAAGCTTCTCCGGAGCCACGCACAATCTTCACGCGGGCTTCACGACGGAGACACGCACCAAACCGTCTAGGAGGTGGCAACCTCCAAGAGTAATAAGCACCACCGGCTTGCAACTCGAACACCTAGTGCCACTCGATGCTATCTCTCAAAGCAACGCACTAGGATCGCTCTCTCACACAATCGGATAAGCACTAAAGCATATGTGTGTTAGAGGGCTCTCAAGCACATCCACACAAGTCACAAAGACTTTGGAGTGCTCCAGCAGCAGGCCCAAAGCCGGCCCCAACGACTATATATAGAGGGGAGTGACCAACTAGCCGTTTCCCCTTTTCTGCGCTTCGGTCGGTAGTACCGACCCCCTGGGTGGTAGTACCGACAGTGTCAGAACTAGCCGTTACACACGGCGCGTTGACCAAAACGAACAACCGACTCCTGGTCGGTATCTCCGATGGTCGGTAGTACCGGCCCTATGGCGGTACTACCGACAGGCCAACTTTGGATCTACACAGAGAGCATCCAAAACTCCTCCATACCATGGTACTACCGACCCCCTGGTCGGTACTACCGAGCCCGGTACTACCGGCCCTATGGCGGTACTACCGGTAGGCCAAAACTGGCCACTTCCAGAGAGCTTCCAAACTCCTCACACCTCGAAACCTCGAACGGTCGGTAGTACCGACCCTATGGCGGTACTACCGGCAGGCCAAACTCAGCTCAACACAGAGAGCCTGTAAAACCCTTCAGGGCCACGGTACCACCGACCCTCTGGTCGGTACCACCGTTGGCGGTAGTACCGAGGTTATGGCGGTACTACCGCCAGGCCAAATCAGCCCCAACACAGAGAAGGTTGCACACAGCACCCATGGGCGGTACTACCGACCCCCCTGGGCGGTACTACCGACCATACTCAGAAAACTTCCCTTTTCTTCTCTGTGTTGATCCAAATCAACTCCAACAACTTCTCCTTTGCAAATGTGCCAACACCACCAAGTGTACAACAACATGTGCATGTGTGTTAGCATTTTCACAATCATTTTCAAAGGATTTTCTCTTTCACTCATAACGCCACTCGATCTTAGTAACATCGCAAAGTTAGATCGCTCTAGTGGCACTAGATGACCGATATGCAAACAAGTTTGCTCCTCTTAATAGTATGGCCATCTATCCTAAACTCGGTCATAATCTTCTCTACACACCTATGACCGGTGAAATGAAATGCCCTACAAGTATACCTTTGCCTTGCGCATTCCATTCCATCTCCTCCGGTGTTGATGCAACACATGCACCAATCCTCTTCATCAAATGATATGATCCACTTCATATCATCACATGGCCTCCATGGTCCATCGATCTTGACATCACTTGCTCTTCACCATCGCTTCGGTCCTTCGGCGCCAAGTCTTGCTTAAGCCTCCCGACACTCGGTACCAACGGCTTCAAAGCCTCAACTTGCCCTTCACCCTCGCAACCGGTCCATCAAGCCAAGTCTTGCCTTGATCTTCACCATCTTAGCCACATGAGCACATGTCATGTTTCATGTGCATTAAGCTCCTTCTTCACATGTGTGAGCCTTGCGACATATTCCAAGCCATTTCTCCTCTATGGCATATGTTGCTCACACATGATCACCTGTGGACTAATCACCTGTGTAATTCACTTCAAACACATATTAGTCCACCTAAGTTGTCACTCAATTACCAAAACCAAACAAGAACCTTTCAGTGATGCATACATGTATTCTTGGTTTGATTATGTGCACGTGATGGGAGAGGCTCTATGTTACACGGATACTCCAAAGGGGGTGACGTATCCGTATCCAATACTCATCGGATACACAGATACGGATACTCGGATACACCATTTTAGTGGGTTTTCTTTTGAGAAAGTGCCTATCCGCGTATCCAATACGTATTGTATCGGATACCCGTACCCGTACTCGTGTAACGTAGGAGTGGCTTAATTGGTGGTATATGGCAATGGAAAAAGTCAAGTGGAGGTTCGTGTCGATGGGCCACAGCCTGACACTGCCACGTTGGCCCACACTTTCATCATCTCTACAAAATGCAACGCATTGCTGAGAGGCCACGGTGGCCACGTTAGTAAAATTTGTTTGCACCGTGCGATCCTTCTTTTACGGTCCAGATTCCGTTTTATCGGGGTTAACCTTGCTTGTCCACGTGTTAGCCTCCGTCATTCTCGAACCATCATCTCCGCAAAAGAAAAAAAATCCCATCCTCTCGTTTCTCACGCAGTCGCGGCGGACAGGGCGACGGCGCCTCCGCCCCCCGGCGCGGTGCGCCGCCAGGCCCCTCGCCCCTCCTCCGTCCCTCCCCCACCGCCGCATCACCTCCTCCACTTCACTGGTGGCCCTCTCCCTACGCGAGGCCAGGGAGATGGCGCCCCTGCGCGGCGCTTCGGTGCGAGCGTGGCCCGGCGATCGTACCCCGGCGCGGTGCGACAGCGGCGACTCTGCGTCAGCGCGGGCGGCACCTCCCCCTCCCCCGGCAATGGGCTGCTGCACGCACTCTGCGTGCCTCCGTTGTTCCTCCCCTGCTCTTCCTCTCCTTCGCTCGTCGGCGCCGGGGTCAACCGTCGGTTTGTGCTTTCTGGCCGTATTTCCTGCGGTCGACACGGCCAATCCATGGTCGGATCCAGTGCCTCCATGACTGGATCCGGTCGTTCCCCTACCGATCGAGCCCCTCCATGACCGGATCCGCCCGTTCCCTTACCGATCTAGCCTGGTGGCACACTGGGCCAAGGTAATTAGTCTGAGTTTTCTTTAATTCTTTTTTCCCTTTCAATAGTTGTGTATGGAGATTCAAATATTGTCCATGTATATGAGCATGTTCAGTTTGTTTGTGTGTCCAAAGGAATCACACTGAACAATTATCTGTTGTGTTGAGTTAGCAGTGTGGAAAGTCCCCTTTGTAGTTTTCATGAAGCTCTGTGTTTTAGTCTGCTAGGTGTATCCATATTGTAGTAAAACTCTTCAAAACCAAGTTGGAAGATAAAGTTACTGAAGAAAATATTCTGATCTTATAAAGTAGTTCCTGAGGAAGATAAAGTTACTTAAGAAAATTAGAGTCACAGCTTTATTGTGTGCCTTAGTTATTTCTATGTTCTTCCTCCAAGTTTGTCAGAAAAATAAGTCAAATGTAGAATGGTTCACTCCAAATATACAGTAGTTTACTCCAAGTTTCAATCTACAGGCATATACATGCAAATGTAGAATGGTTTACTCCAAGTTTCTTAGAAAAATACGTCATCAAGATCCCAATATAAGATATAACTGATTGAGTTCTACTTAACATATGAAGGTCAAATCGCAAAAAATTAAAGACTACAAAAACCAACGGGCTCAGCCAAAGAACCGTTGTCCACGTCACCCCAAATCATTGTAACCGTCAGATCTTCCATTGCACGGCCCAGATCACTCAGAGCCGATTTCACCGGAAGCGACTTCTCGTTCTCCTCCTCGTCTTCTTTAGCTTCTCAACAGCTTTTCCTTGGCTTCTCCCTCAAATCCGAAGAAATCAATATATACAACGACTTCTGCTCCAACTTCCAGATGCTTCTCCTCTCATCTCTCCTCTTCCTTTTCTCTCCTAACGCAGGCGGAACGACAGTGCCCTCAGCAAAAAAAAAAGTGCCGCGCGTGTGCCCGTGCGGTGGCTGCTGGCCGGTGCCCGGCACCGCGGCTTGCCATCGGTCCTGCCTCCTGGTCCCTATGGTCCGTGTGGATGTGACGGAACTCTAGCTCCCTCGCATCCGTCCCTGCCCTCTGCGACGCCGCGTTCAGGAGCGTCGTCGTCGCCCCTCGGAGAGGACGCCTCCACCAAGTGACGCCACCACCAAGCGTCGCGGCCGACTCTCTGCCCCCCACCCCCAGCAGGCACGCTGAGCTAGGCAAGGCCCCCGGGACGGCGCTGCCGCCCTAGGGTTTCGCAGCGCATCAGCGCGTGCGGAGCGACGGCGCACAGTCCCCAGGGGCCGTCATCTTCGCCAAGCATGGCCGCCGTGCAGTCGCACTGGCGTGGTCGTGGTTACCTTCCTTCTCTCTCTCTCAATACCCTTCACGGTTGGATCTCCATATCCCAAATGGTTACATGCGTGTTACTTCTCCTGATCTGTTTTTTTTAATTTTTGGGTATTCATTAGTTTGCTTACAATCCCTAAATTTTATGTCTTCTAAAATCACAAAAGATTTTCTATTGATCAGCTTGTTACTTCTCTCATTTCTTATTGCATTATTGATCTATATCTGTTTTTTTGTCAGCCTTGCTGAAATCACAGCAGAATTTCTATTCTGTGCACACATGGAAGAAATCAATGCTGACTGTGATGTACTATCCTGGTAAGCTCCTCAAAGCAGCCAAAATTTAGTGAAAGTTTTAGATCTATTTATTTATTTTGGATATGTTATCACGGATTATGTAGTTTCTCGCTGAATGCTACTTTATAATTTCCTCATATACTTAACAAGACTAACCTACACGAATGACACATTACAAAGGAAGAACATTTGAGAGTCTCAGCAGTGTAGTTCATGGTTCTGCTTACACAGATTTAGTTTTCATTTACACCTCCCCATTTTAACTTTGATTAATTTTCCCTTCAAAACGTTAGATTATTTTCCTTGTTTTCGTGTCATTTATGTACGTGTATACTTCTTTTGGTGCTATCTTGCCTGTTCAAAACTGCCTTAACATCTGCTCATATGTGGTCCTGCCAACCTTACAGACCTGAATTGTTGCAAGTTAATTTTAGTATTAGTGCGTTTGTAATTTCTTTTGTCTACCTATTGCTACTTGCGTGACTAGACTTTATTTTGAAGAAAAATGTGAACTACATAACCTCAGTTTCTAATTTCTGATATTCCAGTTCACTTTAATGTTGTCGTCATACACTCATACTTTACAAAATCTACTACTGCATGATTGTTGCATCTATGATTTATGCATTCCATGTTCTGCTGGGTAGTTTTGCCCCTGCTACAAACATAGATGCACATATATTTATTGGCGCCATTAGTGCCATTTTCATTTCCAGCAAAATAAGACATGAGCTAGCCATATTTATCTGACCTATTATTGCTATCTTCATATTTATCTGCCTTGTTAGTGCCTTCATATTTATCCGGCCTCTGCCATGGAGTTGCTTCATGATAGTTTCAGCAATCGACACTATATTTTCTGCTTGCCCCCTTCGTCGATCTACTGGTTGCTCAGTGTGTTCGCTATATTTTCACCATTTACATGTGTGCTCTTTTATAGTAGAAAATGATGTGTCAGTTTTATGTTTCCCCTACAACAATTTTTACGCTTTGATTTTATTTTTTTACTTTCCTTCCCCTAGGGTGATGCCTTCATTGCTCTTCAAACTTGGGATAGAAAAGAAATTCATTGCCAAATTCAGAGGTCTTTCTTGGCCTTTCTTCAGATCAAGGTTCTCGACTTGGCATTGACCATTTAACATATGCTCCACATTGGCCTCAAACTTCTTAAAATGTTTGCACCTTTTTGCCTCATTTAAGTTACTAAAGATGGCATTGCTACCTTTACTTAGAAATTCAGTCACTTTGCATTGGTCAAATGGTGAGCGCAGGTACCATGCTAATCTATGTTAATGGTTTATACAACATGCTATAAATTGAATTGCAGTTAGTGCATTTTATATTTTAATTGCAATGAGGACACCTAGATTCAGGTACCAAAGTAGTTATTTTTCATCTTAGGTTCATTATTTTTCTGGGGGCCTTCTACCTAACCACCTTCTTATTTAAGAACCTTTTCTATGTACAAAATTTATGCAAACTACAGTCACATACATTCCATTTTAAGGAACATGAACTGGACCTAGATTGCTGGAATTTCAATTGAGGTGTCCTAAAATGAAGATGATCTTTTAGTAATCAAACTGAACCTTACACAGTTAATTGCTCCACTGGCTTTGCCATATTGCTGATTTAGACCTCCAAGCAATTTTGTTGCATGTTTATCAGTTTGTGAATTTTGTGGAATTGCGGAAAATCACCTTTGTCAAATGTGTCTAAGTGTTGTTAGATAAAAAAGCAAGATATTTTTCTAAATAAACAAAATTTTGTCAGCAATTCTGTTGTATGCTCTAATTTGCCATCGAGAAGAGATGCAACCATGTCCATTTCTCTTGTCATCGTATTTAAAACATGGGTTCCTACTGCAGGTTTAGTTCCTGAATAATTTTTCCAAAAAAAACATGTCAGCTGCCGATCAAACAACTTCTATTTCTTTAAATGTTCTATAGACAACATCTTTTAGTGTAACTTCAAACTGCATAAATTGAATAACCGATCCTCTAACTTTTTGTAGATCTGTTACTAAATCACCACTATTTCTTTCAAATAAGGGTAAAAGTATTTGTTGGCATATTAGGTTCCTAACAAATTATATAATGGGTATTTGACTAATAACTATAAAATAGGGCTGATAAAATAGAGCTAAAAGTATGTCTGGACTATCTACTCCAAATAGAAGAATGACAGCTCCTATTTTTCATCGGGGCTCAAATTAGTGCATCATCATTTCCTGAGTCAAAAAATTGCCCTGTCAAATTGTGGGATATATGTATCATAATTACAAAACACTTATATGCTCACATAATTTGTTATCCACATATAGGAAGCACTTATCTTTTTTTTCCAAGATAGTTTTAGTACGGGTTATTAAATTCCTAAATCTTGAATGCATGCTTTCTATGTGACCGACAGAGACTATGCTACGATTACAAACACACGTCAAGGCTAAAGCTGGAAGATGTTGAATTTCATGGATGGTTTAAAAAAACAATATTTCTGATATCTTGAATCATTTTGAGATTACATTATTTGCCTTTTTTACATGCCTCAGTTTAGTATAGGTATACTTATTTTTTTAATGTGCTTCACAGCAGTACGCTGTTAAACTGAGTTCCACTTTTTGGTTGTACTTTTATTGTAGAAAATTTTGAGCTCCTGGCCCACTATTTTCTTCATCTTATTATATTGGAATTTTTGTATTCTCTGTAGCAAAGTACAGACATCTATTACATATCTAATATTTATGTATCATACCAGTATAACCCTAATATGCTTCTTTATCGCGCGCGATGGCGCGCGAAATCTACTAGTATGCTATCAATGGGAGCGTCAACTACAAAAGAAAACGGGAAAACCTCCCGTAAGGTATCGAATATTCAAAATACAGAGTTACTTCTCTTCCTGAGCTCATCCTCTTTCGGTCTCCCGCCTATTGTTCTTCCTCCTCTAGATTCCCTTCTCTCTACCCATCCATCTAGATTGCTTTGCTACTTCTAGACCTCCCTTCCTCTAAGGTCGTGTAATCTAGTTGTATCTGAATCTTCTGTGAAGTAATCGAGAAGGGTGTGCAAACACAATCCACAGGCAATGAAGAGTAGATGAGATGCCTTCGATAGAGAGACGGAGGCCAAGAGAAGACCAGTATTGTTTGATTATCACTGTGTACAAACATGACAAGTGTGCATGAAGAAGGTGTCAAAAACAATGTTGGCCAAAGCAAAGGCGTGATCAAGACCAAGCCAAGGCGTGGGCCATAAAGGACTTCAAGATTATTAGGCCAATGAAGAAGTGTAAGTGCATCAACATTGTGAAAGGTTTGGTAGTTTTGACCAAATAACCGTGGATACAAGGGGTTTTTTTGGTTCGACTCCAAAGCTGAAGCTGAGAACTCTAAGTCACATGGTAGCATCACTATTGAGGATACAGAACGAGTCGTGTGTATCACTAAGAAAGGCTTATTCGACATATAGAGATGGGCCATGACTCCGCCTAGTGCTTCGGCCATGTGTGGCAAGGAAAGTGATGTGAAATGGGAGTCGATGATAAATTGATCCAAGCAAAATCCAAACATTAACTTGGGCGGTGACTAATTAATACGTCATTTGTCTCAAAATATATATAAGGCATGCACATATTCAAAATTTCAAACTTTGTTATCTTTGACAACAATAAGTGGTAGCATTAGATTTTTGTTAGAAATACTTTCTAATAATGATATTTTATTTTCATAAATTATATATTATAAGAGAAATTAACGATCTAAATATGATCTCGCACCAAGTCAAATTGTGTCTTCTAATACTAAGGGCCACCAAGGACCTGGCCACATCTCTAAGGAACCCAACACATGTTTCAATGGCCCAAAAGATTGTAGTTCAACACATGTAGTTCAATTGATGCCGAGATTGTACATTTTTTACTCCTGTTTGAACGTTATATCGACGCATTTCTCCCGCCAACTATTGTGTACTCCTGTAGTCCTGATGTGTGATACAACGTCACACTAGTTTTACACGCACAGGGGGAAAAAAATCAAATGGTTTGTGACAACATGGCTAGCGAGCTGTGCTAGCTGTACGGTATGCATGGGTGGATGACTTGCATGTGTCAGTGTCACTAGTATACTATTTGTAGAAGAGCAGTGTGTAGAAGAGCTGGTTCCAGGTGTCCGGGAGGCCGGGGAGGCACCAGTGGCTGCAGTCAACGGAGCCGGCGCCGGGGCTGGCACGCTGCGCCGGCGAGAAGTCGCCGCTGTACACCGACGGGTGCGCGTCCTTGCGCATCGCCGACAGCGCCGTGATGTCGAGGAGACGGACGGGGCTCTTCATGCCCCGCAGCACGGCCCGGATCACCTGGTCCTGGCCCGAGGCCTCACCACCGGTCGAGTTCAGCCCAGTCACTGGCGCCGTCTCGCCGTAGCAGTTCTTCGACACCGGGTTGGGCCATTCCTTGGAGCTGTTACCGCGCGCAGCACAAAAAGACCGAAGCAAAGAGAAAAAAAATTGAATGAACTGATGCGTGCTAAAAAAAACACGACACGTGCCTGTACATGCATATGCGCGTCCGGACAGAACGCCGCTAGCAGAGAGATGATGTCTCGTGGAGTCACGGGTGAAGAAGAGAACACAGTACCTGTAGTGCGTGGGCGACATGGACTGGAAGAAGACACGGGTCCTGGCCTGATCGAGGTTGAGGTCCACCCAGTTGGCCCAGGTGGTGAGGCCGCGCTGGAATGCCACCGTGCGGTCCATGTCCTCGTAGTACCGGCCACCAGACTCGCCCATGTAGTCCCACCTGCATCCATCCACCGCGCACATTTTCTGACGAGCATTGTCGTTGAATCTACAGCTACAAGCTGGAGGGATCTGCAGTGCGTGCGTACCCCTGCATCGAGCCGGTGTGCGTCCACCAGTGGCCGGAGTTGAAGGAGAGCACGTCGGCGTCGCGCCACGCCTCGGCGTTCTCGGAGATGTCGTCCAGCATCAGCACCCGCTTCCCCTGGACCACGTCGATGTCCACCAGGTACGGCGCGCGGTAGAAGGATACCGTCACCTGGTACTCCTGCTCCAACGACCGTACGCAGTCGCAGTGTACGTTTAGATTAGATTTGGCCTGATCAATCTCTTGGATCGGCGGCCAACAAGCTCTGACTGAATCATGCACGCCGTCGCCGCGTCGTGCATGCATCAGCATGTTTGCATACACACATACCAGGAACTTGTAGTTGTACAGAGGGTCCGCGGACACGAGCTGCGCCGGCGACTGCGGCGCGGCGGCGTGCAGCAGGCAGACGAGCGACTCCCACTGGTTGCGGCCCAGCGAGTCGCCCACGAACATCACCGTCTTCCCCTTCATCCGCGTCAAGAAGTCGGCGCCATCGAACCTGTACATGCAAGCAATCAGCGCATCACGCGTGCACGTCGTCGCGCGTGTCTGTCGGCTGTCGCCGTGGGTTCACGTCACGAGGCATGGCTGGCTGGCGGCGCTCAATGCCACGCACACGCACGTACCTCGGCAGCTCGCATCCGGCCGGCTTCCAGAGGTACCGGAGGTAGTCGGAGTCCGGGCGGCCGTAGAGCTGGCAGTTGAACTCAGCGTCGATGAGCGGGCAGTTGTACCCGGTGTACGCCACCGAGCCGCCGCCGTCGAGGACCCAGCTGCCACTGAAGACGTCGCAGCCGGCGGCGGCCGGCCCGGGCGTGGCGTCGTGCCGGTGGCGCCCCGCCAGCCCGACGGAGAGCGCCGAGGCTGCGGCCGGAAGAGAGAAGGCGGCGTGGAGGAGGAGGACGGACGAAGACAGCGCGACGGCGAGGGCGGCTGTACTCTTCATGCAAGACGGCGGCATCATGGCAAAGAAAAGAGAGAGAGCGGAAGCACAGCCGCCTTTCTGATGGCCCCGTTATGCTGCTGCTGCTGCTGCTCCTCCTCGATTAATCGATGGATTGATGAGCGTGCATTGTAATCACGAGCCCAGCTGCGAGTAACCCGCGTCGCCTCTGCGGCTAATCTATCCACGTGCTGCGCGCTAATTGTCATGTCAGGGGTTCGATTGAATTTGAAGAGGAGGTGTGCATGTGAGGGTAAAGAATTGCCGCCGGACCGACAGGAGTTCACGTGAGCGTGTTCGAGATCACCTTTGGAGTTTGCGCGACTTCGTATGGAATCCGTGGATTCGTTGCCTTGGACGGTTTGCCTGTTGGTGGCGTACGTCGTCGACGTAGGAACATCTCGAAAGATTTGCAGCCATGGAATTCGTGCTTTCTTGGAAATGGAATATACTTGCTCTGTAACTGCACATCTCGAACGGAAAGCTTCACTTCATGGAGATTGGAGAAGATTCAACAGAGTAGAAGTGCTCGCGGGGGGAAAAACCATCGCACTCCCAACTAAAGATGTCACTGGCTGATTAACTATCAAGCAAGGATGTGGCAACAAGGTGGACTCAAAGTTTGATGGAAATTGGTCCAAGGACCAGGTTGGCTTGTCTTGTGGCTTCACCAGTCATGTGGCACATGCAACTTTGCTGAGGAGACTTGAGAGAGAGGATCCACGGCCAACGTGGTGCACGGGTCATAGTAATAAGATGCTATCTCCTACTATAGCAAGCAGATTAAGGGTCATATTAAATTAAAGATACGTGGTGCACGGGCTGTTACAACTACAGTGATTTCGCCAATTTCAAGATATAATCGTGTCCATGGATTCAAGTATAAGGACTATCTGCCTATGCCTTCACGTGGAAGATAGAACATTACGACTGCATATTTTACCAAGGCGATAAGGCCTTTTGTGCTTTTCTTGCATTCTTGGGACTCGAAGGCAGGAAAAAGGACGAGGATGGGTTCTCAGCTTCTTTCTTTTATGAACAAGACCATAGACTTTTTTTTATTATTATTATAATCCATCAAAATCTGCTTCGGAAGGGTCCATCTATTACTCTTTCGAAATTGTTCGAGATGTCGGCATCTCAAAATTGTTCGAGAAGTAGGGATCCAGATCATCTGGGACCCATATTACTGATACATAAATGAATCACTAGCATACAACTTCCGGTACATATTTTCTCCGGTAACAAGGCCTCGTTCAGTTCGCGAAATATTTGACGAAAAGTTACTGTAGCATTTTCGTTGTTATTTGACAAATTTTGTCCAAACATGACCTAACTAGACTCAAAAGATTCGTCTCGACATAAGCAGACTAAAAATACAATTAGTTATTTTTTTACCTACATTTAATGCTTCATGTATGCGTGTAAAGATTCTATTGCGCAAAATATTCTGGAGAATGTTGTGAACTGAACAAGGCCTAAGTAGGTTATAAATAGTTGATGTACATCACAACATGTACTTGTACATACTCTAAAAAAACATATACTTGTTCGTACACTTATTTCCTATAAATTACATGCAAACACACACACACACTAGTACTGGTGACTGTAGGGATCATGTTGATGTGTCCTAAACCTAGAAAAATGCGAGTATTAAAAAAAACTTAACCAGCTAATAAACTATTCTTAGTTCGCTATTTTGTATTTACATTATATACTAAACTTTATTTTATGTGTATATGATTTCAAGTTTCTAACTGAACATTGCAGACGAAAAAGTTTACTTGAAACATTGCTAAAAATAAAGTATTTATAAAATAGTTTCTTTTTCTCTAGAAGCAAAGCAATTGCACCACAGAAAATTAAGTATTCGAGTTTGTTGGTTCAATAGTCATTTTTGGGTCTTTGGCGTTGCTGCTACGCTTAAATCGGACATTTTTTTATGACACAAACTGCTCGGATCTAGCAGGGCTGTAGATGGACCGGCCTGTGTTCGCGGGCCCTAGCGCGCTGCGAGCGTGTGCGATGGACGGCGCGGACCTGGGCGTGGCAAGCGCGGAGACTGGAACGACGCGAGCGAGCGCGACCATCACGGAGGGCGACACGGCAAGCGTGCACGGCCAGCGCAGACAGAGACAGCCGCGCGGCGAGCTAAGCAGCCAGCACTACACGTGCGAGGTGCGCGGCGACCGGCGAGGTCTCGGACGGTGCGGAGAGCTCAGGGCCAGTGCAGCAAGCGTGCGCCATCGGCGCGGCGAGCACGTCCGTCTTCTGCACGGCCCTAGCAGGCGGCGGGTCGTCCAAGCCGCCGGCGCCGCCCGCCAACCTGGGGTTGACGGTGCCCTGCTGCACGATGGTTGTGGAAGCGTCACAAGGACAAAGGAGGCGAGAGCTTGGCGGCAATCAGCACAGTGAGCGCAGCGCTGTCCCCGAACTGCCTGCCCCCGTTCGCGATCTCGCCGTGACGCCCTCTGCGCTGGCCACGCAAGCTCGTCGCGTCCCCCTCCGCGACGGTCTGCCGCTCGCAGTCACAGAGCGCTGATGGCCCGACGCAACAAATTTTATGTTGAAGAGTACCAAGCAACCACACTGTGCTTAGAACAGTCGCACGATATGCAGTTTTGGTCTGATTGGTTGCATGCATATCTCCTTCTTCAGACTTCTATAATGCAAACTGAATTTGATTAGTTACATGTATAGAGTCTTATATAACGTAGCACTGTCTTCAAAGCAGTTTTGATCTGCATTCCACTATTCTCTCAAATTTGGTCGTGTAAAACTGCATTGCACCTACTTGCAGGAGTCTTGCACCGCTGTGCAGTCACCCTCATACATTTGTACTCTCTTGTGTCTATACATGAAAACCAATCACGTACACAACACTATATAGCTACGTATCCAGTCCAATCAAACAACTGTAAGTTTTTTTAAAAAAACTGAGCATGGATTCTCATTACTCAACAGCCGACAAATCGTCAACTACAAAGACATGAACTGAGTCTAGGACAGAGCTCAACACCTGAGGCTCACCCACATTACAGAGATGACCCAAGGCGGCTAATTCATGAGAAGCTTTGTTACATTCCCTATTCTTAGAAGAACAAACAATTAAGATGCTTGAAACTGGACTCCACTAAATCTTTGATTTCTACGATTAAAACACCCTCCGCCACAACATCATAGCCATTGGAATTGAGGGCTTTGACTACCATCAGTGCATCCGTCTCCAAGATGAGATAGCTGATACCCAGATCAACAGCAGTCTGCAAGCCTTGAAAACATGCTATCAGCTCCGTCTGAAAAGCACTAAGCAAGTGGTCGATCTTCCCTCTTCCTGACACAACCACATCAACATCCACGTCTCTAATCAAGAAACCCCAGCTACCCATCAGACTATTTTTTATGAAGGATCCATCACAGTTCAGCTTTAGATAACCTTGTGGCGGCTTCTCTCATTTCTCTACTCTCCTGTTGGTACTGTTCCTCGTCAGGCAATTGTCGGTCACACTCTTGCAACTTTCTTCTGCATATACTTTGATGCTCCTGGCTAGAATCTCTGCGCTACGTCTTCGGCATTCCTCTCTGATTCTATTCCGCTCCTGCCAAATATACCACAGAGTGATGATCATCAGCCTCCTATGTTCCCCTTTAGCTTTCAGGATAATATCCACCGCATCCCTGACCAGGACTATTTCTGCTAGCTCCGATCTGAAATTCTCCATCTGCAGTAGCCGCCAAACATCCTTTGCTAAGCTGCACTTGAAAAAAAAAAGGTGTCCACCATCTTCCCTCAGGACATTGCAAACTAGGTATCTATTCTCAATCTTCATTCCACGTTTCACCAAGTTTCGGCGTAAAAGATGGCTGTTATGGGTCACACGCCAAAAGAAATGTTTCATTTTATTTGGAACATCCAACTTCCAAATTGCTTTTCATACCCAATCTGGTGAACCACCGCTGCTACCTTGCGCCCCCTGACAACATCGCTCTCTGAGTATATCTTGTCTACACACTTTGTAAGCACTTTTAACACTGAAACGACCATGTTTATCATAATGCCAAGCTATAGAATTCTCTCTTCCTTCATGCACCGGTAAAGCCAAGATTATCTCTGCGTCCTCTTCCCAAAAGGTGTACCTTACCAGCTCCTCATCCCAACTCCCTGAAATTGGATTAATTAGCTCCGACACATACAGCAACAGACTCGCTCCTCTTGGAGTTATTGGCCTTCTAGTGTCCCCCCTCGGCATCCACGGATCACGCCATATATGTGAATTGCTACCATCTCCCACACGCCAAATCATTCCTTTCTTGACAATGTCCAAGCCTCGGAGAATACTGTAAGTTGCATTGACTAATGCAGGATAAACACATGTTGCATATATATAGTGTACATGCTATGCAAGGTAGTGCGAGTAATCAGACACTTTGTGAACAAGATACGCAGATCGGAAGGAGATCAACTCACCAAAGCCACCGGAGAATCCACGCCGCCAAGCACTGCCACACGCGCCGAATGACCGAAACACCAAACAGAAGAACCGCCACTGTCGTGCACCGCAAAAGTGCCGCCATATTCACAGGGATTGGAATCTGAGATACGGAGGCGGAGTAAGAGTCTCAGGCTAAGAATATTGCATCTTGTTTATACAGCTTAGAGTCTAATGCAGGAGTAGCACTTTTTTTTTTTGTGAGACCCATAGAAATAAACGCTGAGCAGCTCTGTTGCCGTGACGGGATTGGAAGAATTTCTCTCATCATCGTCACCAACTCACAAGAAACAGACCACACTAACCATTTTTACTCCCTCTTTGTGACTTAACGAGCCTGAGGGCCCCTGCTCGATCACATGTGCAGGGAACCAGCAACAAGCTTCAGGCTGAGCTCGAATTTCTAGTCAAACAAAAGGAACTGCATACAGTTTGCAGCCAATGAACAGTATGGCGACAGAACTGATAATACTACAGATCAGGGTAAAACCATCGCCAGAAATTGCTCCAACATAGTCTCGTTTTCCTTATAGCTGGACAGTATGTTAACAGCTCGATAGTCCTTAATTTACACTGTAGAAAATACACAATCACTCGCTTCAGTAACCAGGTTAGGTTAGTTTCGACTTGCACTCGGACAATGCCAACGCGATGGCTGAAAACTTATTGCATGAAAGTTTAGCATCCTTCATCCAAAGATCTAGTGGATCCACCCTTGGTTATTATTTGGTCGAGACTCTAAGCCAGACATTCCTTGGGCGAGCGCCCTTTTTTACCCGCTCATAGCATTTTCCTGAGAACTTGTATTTCAATCCTGAAGCTGTGTTAGGCTGCAAAACGTAGGGAACATTATCATAAGCAACACAATCAGCTGCACAAGAAATAATCAGGAAGTAACTCAGAGCGTATACGTACTGTTATATTCGAAGTGCAATTCTCGCTGCACTGATCTGCACCGGCACTAGAAACAGAGCACAATCAGTACCAAGTAAAGGGGAAAAATATATATTAAACATTGTAGCAAATAATTATTCTTAATTAAGTTACTAGAGAAATCATTAATGGTTACTCCCTCCATTCCAAACTGTAAGTCATTCTACCTTTTCTAGATACATTGCTTTCACTATGTTCCTAGATACACAGTCAAAGTTATGTATAAGCCAGAACGACTTACAATTTGGAATGGAGGGAGTATAAACAAGATCCTGGCTCATCAAGTGAATATAGATACTAAACCAGATTGCCAACTAAGAGAATGTAAAGGTCGATTAAAAAGATGTAACAGTAATTGCAAATTCTACAATGTCGCCTCTTTGAGTTCAGTCAAGCAAGAACGAACGGAATTCTTATAAGCCAACCCCATCTGACCTCAATAGAAGAAAACGTACCTCACATGTTGTTGCTCATGAATCTCCATTGTTAAACAAACTTGAGGATCTGGCGTACAAGTAGGACCATCAATGAAACAAATACCCTCTTCGCCTTTGTTTTCCTGACTTACCAGTACCAGCTCTGGCCCCACTGTCAAACCAACTTGAGGGTCTGGCATACTAGTCAGAGGATCAATTGAAGAAATACCCTCTTCACTGCTGTTATTCTCAATTTCCATTACCAGCTCAGGCTCCACAATCAAATCAACATGAGGGTCTGGCTCCAGTGTCAATGGAACAAATACCTTCTTCACCACCATGTTCTCTGCCAACTCCATTCTCTCAGAATTGGACATTGATGGGATACTTTTATCTTGTGACACGCTGTGTGCAACATTTAAAACCTTCTGACACATGGTGGTTCCCTGGAAACTGAGAATGCTATTCTGTGCCAACTCAAGCCTATCAGAATTTGACATAACTGTGAAACCAAATGAGCATGTCCATGTTTCCAGAAGTTCGGGAACTGCCGGTAATAGAAGTCTTTCCACCCCCAAGTCTAAAAGCAACTGGTAAGAAAAAAAAGTGCATTATTCAGCAAACAAGCTTTTGTTACAATTCTTTTCGAAACAAGCTTTTGTTACAATATTTAAACTAAAACACCATTGCAGATGGTTTTAAAATATATCAAGTACAAACCTTTTCCAGTTCATTAATTAGAAGTCGACACATTCCTTGGCGACGGAATGGTTCTCTTGTACCGATCAGAGGCAGCTCAGCAAACTTCTGGCCGCAAATCCTAATCAGAAAAGGAAATAACTGGACATGGATCAAAATGCTTAATGAAAGGTCAATTACTCTGGAAAACTATTGTGAAGGTTATACTACCTAAAAGTGCCGACAGATACTAGTTCACCACCTTTCTGGAGAAGTATTATGTAGAATCCCCTAAAATCTAGTCGTCTGAGTTCTGATCTGTGAAAGCATAGATACAGAAGTTACTCAGCAGTCTACAGTAGATCAATAAATAATGGCTCAACAACCATCAAACATATATAAATTTATAATATGATGATATGGCATGGGCAATGAGGAGTATGCAAAGGGGGATCAGAGAAGCAACTGAGACTGAGAGCTGGACCACAGAGGGTAGCGATGAAGCAGTGCGGTGGGTTTGTCGCAGGTGGCTGCGGCAAGATCGCCGGTCACTGCCATCGAAGGGGAAACCCACCCACAAGGGAGGTTTATTCCTTCTTTGATAGTTCTTTACAGCAAGGCAAGTGCCCCATAGACTTAGGTGCACTGCTAACAAACTAGGAAACAAACTCCTAAAAATCCTCCTGATTACTTCCATCCTAATCAAACGAGCCGGTCCCGCGCTTGCCTATCCTAGCCACGGGCCGGGCTTGGTGGACATCAAGGGTGCCGCCTGTATTGGCGCCCTACAAACGAGTCCAAAACACATGAATATAGATGTAACAAAACACCAGGTATTTCAACAAATTTCCAGAATGTGGAAGGTGAAAAGGGGCCAGAAAAATATAAGAACAACTTTGCTGATGAGCATTGCAAAACTACAGTTAGTGTACCTCTATTTGAGCAATCCAGTATAAAACAACTAAACTTTCATAAAAATAGTCTATATTTCGACCCTTTGTAATACAAATGAAGCATCAACTACAACAACAACAACAACAACAAAGCCTTTTAGTCCCAAACAAGTTGGGGCTTTGTAATACAAATAAAGCATCAACTATTGACAGTCGATCTCATGAAGGGTAATTAGTGCAAGAATAATTGAAAGTGAAATAAAACCAGATGTATGGAATGGTCCAGAAGCACTTCTTACTCTCTATTGAAGACAATATCCTCAGAAATATCACTCTGTGTGCGAGGCTCGATAATTGTAACAAAGCATTCATGAAGAATGTCGACTGCAATGCACAACTTGCCATAATGTTCTGCCATTATCTCATCGTCGTAATTGCCATGGTCACTGTCGTTCCCTCTACGAAATTTCAAAATAGTACAAGATAAGCCTTCAACTGGAGTTGGAACTGATTTCCCAATGAGTTCTTGCAAATGTTGAAATACCTGCACAATAGAATGGGACACCAGAATCAGTCATTTGGTGTCTGAAAGACATCATAATGAGAATGAGTTCAAATTATATTCTAAAGTCATTTCGGGTAAAAAAATAGCATTTTTTTATCAAGTAATACCATACATTTGAGCATCCCCTGCTGCAAAACCAACAACCTTCTGGTCGGCAGATAAGCTGATGGACACTATTTCTAGTGCAACCAACATGATCTACCAAAAGAAAGTGAAAAAGAAATCAGCAATCACAAAATAAAAAATCTGGAACATTTTATACATAAATGTTGAAATAAGCATACATTCCCGTTCGCACTGATCACAGTACACTATGGTCTTCTCAGTGAATTGGCTGGTATCAGGATCATAATCACTCAAGTTACAAATACTGCATCTGCAGGATGGGCAATACCAGCTTCCTTCGGGAATGGCCTACAAAAGCAGAATGCAACTGAAATATCTTTCTTAAAGCAAGTGCAAAAAGAAAGAACTTGTGGACAAATAAGAATTGAAGAAATACAGCAATCATATGATGCACAAGCTCTTCATCATACTCAAAAAAGAGAAGGAACATTTATCATAAGTTCTCTCACTACCAATGAGGGATTGGCACTTGAGCAAGAATATTCATCATAAACCAACAACCATGTAACTAAAGCAAATTGAAGGCTAAAACTGTCATGTTACCAGGCTACTTACTGGAAGCTTGCAACAAGGTACCAGCAGATAGAAACTCGAGACTAAGTAAATAGATTCACTCGGATAGGATAATGGAGTACCTCTACCTCCAAGCCGACACAATCATGATGATAAGATGATGGGCAATTGTCGCAAAGTAATAAATCCCCACCATCATGGCACACAGAGCATATCGAATCACTTTCCAGATCAGAATTTCTTCCCTTCAAGCGCACATGCAGTGGATCTCTGGGCTTGTTTCCACCCATGAATTCAACTAAACACTGTGATAGGGACCTTCCATCCTTTAAAAACATATGAACCGAAGGTAACGGTGTACTGCTCCCAGCATGAACCTCAAAATTCTCCACAGTGAATATTTCATTACAACACATGCATTTTATTCCATCTCTGTTGATGGCACCTTCTTTTATCCCAGGTCCATCACTTTGCTTATATGTAACCTTATCATTTAGTACAACAATATTTTTCTTTATCAACAAAGACAAAACTGTCTTCACATGATGCTGATTTTTAAGGATCTGTCCATCTCTTGAACAAAGAAATCCTGTATTATTCAAAGAAACTGAAGATGATTTTCTGTTCCTACCTTTTCCATGATCTGCAGACAAGGTAAACATGTTGCTACATCTGTTCGCAACAGGCCTACCTGAACCATCATGGTTAGCGATTTCAATGTCTGCATCATAATACCCATTTTCCAGGTAACCTTTACATGCTGCCACTAGAGAATTGTAAGACTTGCCATGTGGAGCATCATACCTCAACTCCATTTTGTTTGTAGACTTCTGCTTTAACCAAAAATTCCACCCAGCAGATTTGAGAAACTTCATAGCATTTGATCTCAACAGTTTCCTCCTCCTGGAATTTTTCTTATCAGCTTCCATATAGTCTATGTATTTTTCAAGGGCATCAGATTTATCCCTTCGCTTACGTTTACTTAGCCTTGCCAGGTCAGTTGACACTGTCGAATGAACACCTTCTGAAGCTGTTTGATAGTTGTGCCTGTCAGTTATATCTTGCTTAACACCTCTAACTATCAAGCTGCATATTACCTGAGTGGTAGAAACATAAGTCTTCCCATCAGGTGACTCATACCGGTATCTCGTAATATGTTTTTTATGGCCATTTTCTTGCATAATTTCATCATTTCTGCACTTAATACTCCAACCCAATGCCAATAGATGCTTCTTCAGCTTCACACTCAGAGTTCTGTTGATGTTCCTAGGTACAACAGTAGTGCCATCTTGGTAACTAGCAAGAAGAGAAACTATCTGTGGGGAAAATTCAGCATCGAGTTGAATCAACTCCCAAGATCCTGGTGCAGTCGTGATCCATTTATCATTGGACTTCTTTATCAAAGCAAGATCCATGTGTGTCGGGTTATAGCATGCATTCTTGTGCACCACACTAATAGTATCTAGATGCAAGTTTTCTGTATGATCATCTTGGCAACCATTTGCTTCTTTTGCAGCCAAACACGCCTGGCATGCTCCTAGAAAAGATGGGAACCGCTTACCATCAGGTGAGATGTAAAACTTGTTCTTAGGTCTGTGATCCAGAAAGCTCCATCCTAAAGATTTAAGGTATTGCTTTGCCAACTCCTTTTTGATAAGAGCATTTTTCCTATTATTACGATAGCATGAGATGTATTCTGATAATGCTTCGGATGGATCCAGCTTATCCAAGCCAGTGATCTCAATTTTGTCCTTCTGAAAGACTCCTTCCACTTGATATCCATCTAGGGTAGGCTTGCTACATAGAGACCATAATTCAGCAATGAGATCTGCAAGTGACCTCTCCCAAAATTCTTCTGTTCCACACATCCACATTTTGGCATCAGTCTTAAAAGAAGGTTTGGATCTCAAGTCAAACCATATCTGCCTGACTGAGACGGGTAAACCATCCCTCTCTTCATGTGACAAAAGCATCTGCAGAAACAACCAGATTCCACGTGGTTTCCATTTCCCTGTAACTTCATCCCAGTCTTGAGTAAGACGTAGCTGATCAACTTCGATAATGCATTCATCACCTTCATCAGGGAAAAGGACTTTCCTTTCCATAGAGCCTTCAGCATGATCAGCAATAACACCTTCCCAGTAGGAACCTTCTATTAGTGCATCAACACAGAGTCCATAGCATGCATGAGATACCTGCAGCCGTTGATGTGGACACATTGGCCTAACGTTGCCGCGAATGACTTCATCAGGCATGCTGGACTTGCCATCAATGACATCTGACACTTGAACATTCTCAACAAGAGGCGATCCATTTTCATCAATGAAATCATCATACCTTACAGTGCGAGCATTTTCCAGAATACCAATAACAACAGCCTTATGCCAGGAGCCACATAGCCCTGGATCACAACTGAGCACCTATGGAATACAAAGGTGTCAGTAAATAACTTGGGCACTTCCAGCCAGTCTGAGGACAGACATAGTGACAGTGCAAAAGAAAACCAGGGGTTGGCATTTCTCATAATCATCAGCGAGCCACAAAAACAATGAACACATTGAAATTCTGAACCAAGCACAAGGGGTGTGTTAAAAGGGGTAGTAGAACATTAATGGTTCATTGGCGGGTCAAATTCAATCCAGCACGCAACAAATTGGATCATAAAAGAATAAACAGTGATATACCACTTAAGTAATTCCTATCTAACTAATGCAAGGCTGCCCAATTGGTAGGCATCAATGCCCAACAGACAGAGGTAACTGGCATCAGCCGCGAATCAAAGAAATATAGCTAATACAACAAATTAGGCACTTTGCTTAGATGTCAATAATAATCTATCGGAACTCACCCAGGGCAGAAGCGAGAAGCCAAAGATTCTGAACTATTTGCACGCGCATAAAGAAGGCTCACTGCCATATCGGTTTTGCGGCTTGATAGCCATCTATGTGGCAGAACCTTCTACTAATCTTGTGACATTTCCGCATGAGGAAGATAAGGTCACTCCAACCACCCAATATAAACTCGGCGGACCAACTAAAAAAGTACATGTAAAGCACCCACTTCACCCCCAGATTAACAAAAACATGCTATTTCTAACCAATAACCACCCGGATACCCTCGCGATCATCCTCGGCCGCGGAACGGCCAATGCTCGGTATCAAGATTAACCGATAATCGCCTGATCACGACCCTGGTCATGGGCGATGTCCTCAAGCATTGAAAACCAAAATAAAATCGAAAACCCAGGCACCCAGCCCATCGCCCGCGGACCGTCGCCCTAAGCCGCAATGCGGTGGACCTCATCGCAGACGGCGGTGCGGATAGCGCTCACCTCGACGACCTCGCCGGATAGAAGCTTCCTTCCGTCGCGTACCGCGGCGGCGGCGGCGGCAGGGGGTGACGACTCGCGCCGCCGCTTTCTAGCCGCCCCGCGTGCCATTGCGGGGCCCTGCTGCGAGGACGGGTGTGTGGGATAGGGTTCAGTGCGGCAGCTTTGGACTGGTTGTCTAGTCCTGGATACGGGGAGGAGGCCAAGAGAAACCAATGGAGGCGGAGGGGGTAGAGGGCGAAGAGAGGAGAGGCGGTGCCGTTTAGTTATGCGCTCATTATGGACTGATTAACGTGGGCGTAAAGTCTTGTGATTTATTATGTTGATCACCCTAAATTTGTGTTATTTTTTTCTTATCTCTAACGGTGGGTAAGTGAGGTTTGTGGTTTTCGAATTTGTGTTCTTTTGGCTGATTCGTTATAACAAAAATGTTTTTCTTTGTTATTTAAGTGATATAAACTGATGGAGATGCTCTAATATGAAGGTATAAGTAAGGTTTGTGGTTTTCTCACTCCCTCATAGGACATTTTTAAGGAAAGACAATACTCAATCTGACAGAGATGCTCTAATACAGGGGAACGCACTTCATGTTTGTGTACTAGTGCTGCTTTTGCTTGCTGCACGGCTGCAGCCTTTCAGCTTTGGCGGCTTTTGCATGAGGGATTCAGATGATGCGCAAATTCCAAATGAGAGAGAGAGGAAATAAAAAAAGATTGCCCGCAAGATGGCAAGATTGTCCTTATTGGCTTATTCGCATAGATGGTCCCTTTCGAGCATGAGGAGATACAGACATAGGGAGTGATTCGTTTGGCCATTATTCATTAGGTTACGTAAAAGGTTCAACCTTTTTGCTTTGGCTAGCCTTCAGGAGAGGTCAAATCAGCCTTGAAGTGCAACCGGTTTATTCCCAAATCGGCTGCCACATAGGATTTGCGCTCTAGTACGAGACTTCGCTATAAATAATAGAATAGAAATGGACATAAATAAACATGAACGGGAGGGAAAACCTTTCTAGTATTTTCGTTTCTATATATTTTTTCAATAGAAAAAATAATCAAGTTTAGAGAACTCATGACAAAAAAAACATAATCAAAATATTTGGGTAGAAAGACCAGTGTCGTAGAACCTACGAATTATTTATGAGTTCATGGATAGATCCGCTTACATTATTATATAAAAATTCAAAAACAGTTAGATACGGACGAAGAGACAAAAATTAAGTTAGGATCATATGATCTAATGTTTTAAATATTGATCTAATATTTGTTTGCATATCATGTGTTAACATGTAATGATTGGTTTAGTATGTGTATTGGTGTTGAGTATCAAATATAGGAGTAGATTAAATCGCGACGAAGGAGTTTGACTATCTCGCAATTTCATTCATCACTCTTTTTTCTGCTCATTCTGTTGTATCTCGATGCGATTTGGCCTAAAAAAATGTAGGTGTCACTTGCTAGCCGTGCATGCAGGCACATTTCAAAAGCCAAGTCGAGTGTAATGTGGAGGCCAGAGTTGATAACACCATGGTCAAACAGGGAAGCCAGATTAACTCGTCACCGACTTAGAGGAGACCTTTGCAAACCTCCAGGAGTTAAAATTCAACCCAAGAAGTGTGTTTTTGGGGATTTGTTTTCGAGAATTCATTGAGCAAGCTTCTCAGCTTCATCATCTTCAGAGAGTAGCATCGAAGCGAATAATGAGGATAGAGCCAATCAACAACCTAAAGGCTACGTAAGCTTATCGGATGCTTGGCAGCACCAGTTGGTTTATTTCTTGACTTCACAAATGAGGAATGCCCATATACAAGGCTACAAGCTACCCAGTAAATTGAAGTGTTTTTTGTTGGATTGAGTAGGTGCAAAAAAAACCTTCTACCAGCTTTGAGTTATCTTGTAGTTACGATAACTACTATGTTAATTTACAAAATTGTATATATAATTTTTATTTTAATTTTTTTACATTTTCTACAACAACACATGAATATGATTCTAGTAATCTAGATCTACGAATCTACGGCTCTGTTTGCTTCATCTATTCAGCTAAAATTAATCCTACTTTTTAACCATAAAACAATGTTTTTGCTCACGACAAATCAACCATAACTACAATAATTCCTACCTAACCATGCCTATATCTTTTATAATCCTATAAATCCTGCTAGAGATATATCTTCTTAACATACAAGTTGTTCACCTCAACGATGTATTATGTATCATATTGAATTAAAACCCACTAGCACATATAATTATTAGTGTCCATGTCAGCAAAATACATAAACACTTGTTGTCCATATCAGTGAGACACACATATTTTTATTGTCCACTTCAATATACTACATAATCCACGAGCATTAATTATAACAATTTCTTTTTGTATAATAATTCTATATAGACTATTTTTTATTCAGAATCATTTATGATTCCTGTAACAACACGAGAATTCGCATGCTTTTATTAGTCTAAATGAATCTATATATCCGTATGACATATATGATATATCTATAAAAAGTTTGAGGAACGGTCATGTATTTTATTTTTTAACATCATGTTAGCATTTTATATTTAGTTATATAAAAATAAAACTAGACAGCAGAGTCACATGCCGGAAAAGCGTCGAAGTTCCGAACACATGAAGAGTGATAGTCCGCTCGCATCGCATGCCTTTTGGCCCTTCCTCCAACTACTAATGGGCCCACCGAGACCGAGTAAATCCAGAGCTGGCCCACATGTGATACCAGATCAGCACGCTGTTCCTTTCAGTTCTTCTTTACCCGTTTTGCTCTCTTCCTGGTTCGGATCCAAGCAACCAAACCAATCCAGGTCCCGCACCACGCGGCTCGCCGGCTCGCCGCTGATGGCGAGCACCGACGCCGACGAAGCGCCGCTGCTCTCTGAGGAACCCCTCCGTTCAGGATCCTGCAGCCGCGAGCTCGAGCTGCGGGAGTTCCGCGACCGCTACGTGATCCGCTCGCTCGACAGTGCTGGCGCCTTCGCCGTTGCCCGCTCCGGTGGCTCCATCCGCCCCATCTCCCCAGGTCAAGCCGTGTAGTCACGCGAAGGGTTGTGGCGTGCTTCCGGATTTGTGTTGTTTTGATTGATGTTATGGCTTGTCAATCGGCGTGGTGTTCTGGACGTGTGGTTTACCTTCGTCTTTTCGCGGGCAGAGGAAGCCGCAGCCGGGAGCGACTGCAAGGTTTCCAGAATATACGGGGTGGTCGGCATCATAAGATTGCTCGCCGGTGAGTCACCTAATTTCACGAAATACGAACTACTTCGTATCCTTTTTTGTATTTTGCTTTTTTTGCCTGCAATAGTGCTCTGCTCTGCTTTTATATCATCAGATGTATCTTTTGGGGCGCATTAAGGGCCATGTGATCCTACTTCTAGTTATACCCCTGAGGCTGTTTAGAGCGTACCTATCTAGACAAATAATCAGTAATAACTAATAAGGTAAGATTGCAAAGTAAAACTGTAAAAATGCTTATGCTAAGCTTGATCTTTCACACATTTTTCTCGGACAAGCAGGAGAGCTGCGCTTCATTATATTGGAACTGCGACCAGTGACTTGTTTGTAAGAACCACGATTATGGCCAAATGTTGCTAAGGCCTTTAGACTTTTTTTTTTACAAGAGGCCTTTAGACTTTAGTTTCTGCCAAACACCACAACTTGGCTTCATCCCTAATGTCCTGCATAATAGCACTAAAATTAGATGAGCCCCTCCAAAAAACACATCTATTTCTATGCTTCCAAATCCACCAAGGCAATGAAACTGCTAGAGAATTGTAGCCCTTGCAATGGTTTCTAGCAACTCGGCAGTCGCCACATAGTTTAGCACCACCACTAAATGAATCTGGAGTCATCTGGCTGTGGAGTTTGCTTCTGCAAAGTGCAAACTAACCAAAGACAGGACCAAGTGCCAAACTTCTCTTGGGATCTCACATGTTGACATGTAATGAGCAAATGTTGCACATTGTCCTCTTCCTGATCGCCATTGATAAAATTTGGAGGGTGTTCCTGATTCCTGTGGAGGGGCAGGAAAGACGTCAAGGGTGGACATTGCTTGAATCCTTGCCCGAAGGTCACTAGACCACCTAAACTTGGAGGACTAGTTTTAATTAACATGCGGCTCTTGGGTTGGGAACTTCGGATGTGTTGGCTCTGGTTGCAAAAAAAAGAGCCGAGCTGTCCATGATGGCAAGATACCTTATGTTGGAGGTACAAATGGCTCATGGTCAAAGGATTGCTCAGGCTGCTTCTTGACTGTTCAAATTGGTGTGCAAAAGGGATGCAAATAGAAGGACGATTGCTGACGTTGTAGGTTTCTGATCTGTGGTGCCTTTTCTATAGGTGCATTGGCTGAGTATCTACAACTTCCTCCTCTCTGATGTGGTCCTACAGGCTACATCCCCTTATTGCTGATTCTCACTCCTTCCAGAAATTACTCAGCCAAATCAACTTATGAAGGCTGGTTTCAAGGGGCTGTGATCTTCAGGCCTTAGCAAAGAATTTGGAAGATCTGGGCACCTGGGAAGTATTGGTTTTTTATGTGGCTGGCTGCCCACAAGAGATGTTAGACTGCTGATCGCCTTGCTCGCCCTGGTCTGCCCGATCCTGAGAATTGTCCCTTGTTGTGATCAGGCTGATGTAACTCTGTAACATTTGCTTGTCTCATGCGTCTTCGATCGACAAGTATGGTTCTTTCTCCTCCAGAGTGTTGGTCTGGAAGCCTTGTTCCCTCAGCTTGATGCCACTTACTTTGATGACTGGTGGGCTCAAACCAATGAAAGAGTTGATGGGCAGGTCATGAGAGGTTTGAATGATCATCATCTTGGGGGCTTGGGCTATATGGACTCATCGCAATCGTTGTGTCCTTAACGGCATTTTCCCTTGCTTGTCTAGTATGGTGTCTGTTGCTATATAAGAGATGAGATTTTGGAGTTTGGCTGGGGCACAGAGTGTTTCTTATCTTCTTGCCGTTGTGCTGTTGAGTTGTTTTCTCGATATAATGATACTCAGCTCTTGTGCGTGTTCGAGAAAAAATAATGAGCCAAATGATCAGCAGTCCATTGATTTAGCGATGCCAACCAAACAAAAAAAAATCCACAGAGATGGTGCAAGGTAAGACAAAATTGTCCATGTAACCATTTCTCAAACCAAAGTAATGTCTTTCTGCCATCACTTAAATAGCAGTGACCGAGATGGAGAACATTGTCTGCCATCATATATGGACTTCCATTTTTTATACATTTCACATTTCAGTGTGTTCCAAATTAGGACTTGGTTACTGTGTGATCTATGACCTACTCTGTGTGTGTTGCTGACTTGCTGTCTTTGCATCTAGACGAACATTAAACTCTATCGATAATGTGGTTTTAGTCGATTTTGCACCTGCTGCAGAGTGCCATGCCAACACATTTAAAGGGTCAACTGAATGTGTAATTTCTGCAATCAACGAATAGAAAATCTTAAAAGTGTGCTCCACTGCTAAGCAACCAAAAATACTAGGAGGCAAAATTGAGTGACTATTTTGGTCCCTGGATGTGTTTTTGGTTACTTTTTCATTTCACTGTGAGATTCCTTCACTGTGTAGAGAGTACTTGTGTAATAAATGGTTAACGCAGGATCTGATTCCACTAGTATAAGTAGTTGGATGTGCTGATGTGTAAGGTATAGTTGCCATTTCAAGGAAAGTTCCATTAATGTCATAGTGCTCTTGCACTTAGGATTCCATTTTTGGCAATAAAGTGGTAGCATATTCTAAGCCAGAAATTTGCCATAGTATGAACTGTTGTGCTATCTTTGTCATACACTCATATTCTCACAGCTATGTCCATTTATAGTTTTTTACGGATTTTTATTTGAATGTGGTTTAATAAAGGGACAAATAAATTGCACGTGAAGCAGAGTGCCATAGCAGCAGAAGCTGGAAACAAGCCGTGATCAACTAAAACGGAAATGTCCAACAAAAAACCGTGACTATTTCTGTGGATTAACTGTACTCTCTGGCATATATTATAAAAGGGTTGTGTAATAAAATAATCCCTCTTGTTCTAGAATTTGACATCCTTGCACTGCTCAGAACCATGAAATAATCAAACTTGTATCTTGTGTCTTAATTATGTTTCCCCCCACTGTAGAACTGCTAATTTATCTGCCATAGTCATATGGAATTTAAATTTAAATTTATGGTATGGGTCTCTCACTATGCAGATCTTTGTTTTCATCAGGAAGCTATGTACTCGTTATTACTTCTCGGAGAGATGCTGGCTCTTATCAGGGATCCCCTGTGTACCATGTGAACTCAATGAAATTCTTATGCTGCAACGAGGCTATAAAGCACTTAACTCCGCAGGAAGTATGTAAACATTATCACATAGTGTGCAATTTCATCGACATTGCTTGGTCACAACTGATTGCATTTCTCTGGTCCTTGGTCGCTGCATCTAAGTTTTCCACCTCTATCTTCTTGCAGAGAAGGGATGAGGTATACTTCATGTCTCTCCTGAGAATTGCAGAAGCTACTTGTGGATTGTACTATTCATACGACAGGGATTTGACACTAAAGTAAGTGTTTTGTCATGCATGTACCCGAATAAGGGAACCGAAATACATATACTTAATGTTCAGAAAAGTCCAACAACCTTTATGTAGTGATTGTGCACATCCCTATATTCTCGAACGACGCAGGAGAACTGCATGTCATTTCATTAAGTATAGAGAAAAAAGCACCAAAGGTGGGGTAGAGACAATTCCCCTAGGCCACCTAGTACAAGGCTAACAGCTCCATGCGCTGGAAATAAAACATGACCAAGAAACCCATTAGGAGCCTAAGCAGTCGATGACAACGACCTACAAAGGAGCTGATGTAAAGCCATAGCACCAGCCCAGCACCACAGATTACACTCCTCACGACCTACAAGCAGAACGTTTTGAAAGCAAGGACTACCACCCTCAGACACAGTGGTTCCTATGACCCCGACCCCCCCCCCCCCCCCCACCACCACCACCACCAACAAACCCCTGCCATTACACAGTGGTACCGTAGCCCATGTGAGAACAACCACGACCTTGGGCTAGACTTTAGACCTGTGCTTTGGCATGGGATAGACGAGGGGATTTTTTTAACCCCAGCCTGGAATTCGCTCCCATGGGGAGTCGAACCCATTATATTAGAGAGTTACATATGCGCTGGTTTCATCAAAGAACACAACCTGACCTGACATCTAAAGAAACTTTCTACCTGGCTGCCACCTCAAACTTGGCTAGCCCCTGGGTGTTAGCAATACACCAAAGTTGAGCCTCCTCAAGAATATTTCTAACCACAAGTTGTATGTTGGGAACAACTCCATTTAACACACAATTGTTACGATGTTTCCAAAGCATCCAAGCACCGAGGGTAATCTGTGAATTCAAGCCATGCTTGAAGTCCTCAGGGAAGAAAGCAATGATTTGTATCCAGCATTCAAAGAATCTCTTGTCGTATGGGAAGGGCAAGAAATCTGGAAGTCTGTAACAGCGAATCAGAAGGAACCACACCGTTGTATAAAAAACACATCCAGAAACAATATGATGGATGATCTCGTCTTCCTGTACGCAGAAAAGACAGTGCTCCAGATGAGGTAAACCCCTTTGGGCCAATCTGTCCACAGTCCAACATCTCTCATGTGCCACCAACCAGAGGAAAAAATGGCACTTCTCTGGCGCCCAGGTCTTCCAAATCAGATCTCCAAGCTCAAAGAACATTGATCCAACAAACAATGTTCTGTAGACTGATTTGACTGTATACTATGCCGACTTGGTAAACCGCCAAGGATGACTGGTGTACCAAGCTGAAGCTCTACCTCTGCAACTAAATCCCAAACCTCCAGATAATCAGTAAGAGCCAAAACAGTCAAGAGAACCCTGAATGTCCTGGATCCAGAGATTCTGATTTAAAGCCTCCTGTAAACCGTTCATCTCCTCACCTGCGATCGTTTGCTTGTTAGTTCCATTGTTCCTTGCAGATGCGTAGTAGGTTCTCGAAGTATGGATCTAGTGAACACTTTTTAAGAGGTTCTTGTTGTATGACTGTTATCATGTACTGAATGCCTCTTTGCTGCATTGTCTCTGACTGACGAAATGGAAATAATGCGATGATGTAGTGCTCTTCGATAGAGATAAAGTTATAAACACTATGATTATATAGCTTGCAGAGGGCATCCAAGTTGGCTGCAGGGAGGATACATAAACCACTATGGAAGCAGGTTCGTGATGATTTGTCATTTGATATGTCCCATGTTACTCAAATCTTTGTGGCTTAGTTAGTATTTTAGTCTGTTGACAGTTAGGTATGCACTTTTAAATTGAAACGTGGTCGAATTAGTAGGAGTGACTAGAATGCATTTGCAATTTTAAAGATGTGTATTTGTAACTTGAGGAAGCAAAGCTTGAATATAAGCCCTGGATGGTCTAACGATCTGCGGCATATAAATATAAAGGTAACGTATCACATATTAGTAGATATTGTGCAATATATGCCATCTGCCTTGTTTACTTGCCATTAGCAATTCTTGATTGAGCTTATCGGAGCATGTGCTGATGGTGTCTGCCGTTTCTACCAGTTGTGTCTAATCCTAGAAAGGATACGCTGAACTTGATTGTCTCGCAGAAATCTATTTTGTAATATATTTACATTTGAATGCAAGTTTTGCTGTGCTTACCCTTTAAAGTTTGATGTGCCAAGGCAAGATGTTGGGAGACATGCTACGAAACTTTCAAAACAAAACAAACATTTTCCTTGCAGTTATGCACAAATTTCAATCTTATTTGTTTTCAGATAAGGGATCGTGCAATTTCCCCCCCTATTGATCACATAGATAAGGAATCACTGTGCCTACCATTTTTTCTTCTTTCTTTTTTGGTCAGGCTGATCCACGTTTTGTTTGGAACAAAAATTTGTTAGAGGAGCTTATTGAAGCTAAGGTAAACATTTATGAAGGATTTGACTTATGTATTTTATCTATTTGTATCCTTGCTTATGTCCTAATTTTTCTGCAGCTTGATGAGTTCGTCATCCCACTGATACAAGGAAATATCCAAAAATATTAGATAGTTCCATGTCACTGTTTTTTTTTGTATCTTTATTGCTTAGTGGTGCATATACAGTATATACTCCCTCTATTCTAAATTAAATGTCGCTTTGACATTTTTGGTACATCGATTTTGCTATGTATCTAGATATAACGATGTCTAGGTACATAGCAAATTCTATGTACCACAAAAGTTAAAGCGACTTATAATTTGGAACCGAGGGAGTATAATCGGAGGATAAACATGGTCAATAAGCTGGTGTCCTTAATTCCTGTACGTTTTCAGTCAGAGCAATTTACCTTGAAGGATAGACCAGTCAGGATAACGTTGTTCTCAAGGAGATGCAACAGGCGTTTAGGTTGTACTTTATTTTATTTTTTTTCCCTTTTTGCTGACACTTCTTGAAACATGAGTGACTTATAGAACACAATGATACATCTAAATTGTAATTCACTCATTGCAGGAACAAGAATGTGGAGAAGGGGTGCGAATCTTGAAGGCGCCACAGCAAATTTTGTAGAAACAGAACAGTTGGTTGAGTATGAAGGTCTCACATCCTCATTTATACAGGTGGCTTCATGACATAATAATGAAATTTCTTGGTGCTGGTTGCTGGACGATGTTCATAATGCATGGCTTTTTTTTATAAAGGAAGGCTTTTATTAATTCACAATCATTACATTGAGTTGACACAATAATCATGAATTCACTTTCGGCCTCTGCATAAAAGCTCACAGCCTAAACAAAAATAAAGAAGAGCCTAGCACTCTGCAGTCAATTCTAAGACTAGATCGCCACCCATGATACATGGCTTTTTTAACAATTAATATGTGATAATAATGCGTTCAAAGCAATGGAGTCTAATGCCAAGACGAAAATGGCATTAGAACCCATCATCTAAATGACCATAGCTATTTGAACTAATTAACAATGAAATGTGGTCACAAGCTTTCCTTAATTGTTACGGCCATGAAAAGACCGTTCCTTTCCCCTTAATCAGTATGACATAATAGTTTTCCAATTTATGTTCAAATGATATGGTTCCTCTAGAAATCTCCGTGGATGTCAAGTGTTCATCAGGTTTGACTATGATGGTTAGCCTTTGTTTCTTTGATATTATGCATAACGTGTAACACATGAATGGATACACACTTAATTGTCCATGAATGTTTTAGAATGTCGTTTACTTGTGTCCCATTTTCAACGCTTTACAAACTTACTCATTCCCTTGTTACTTTGTTAGGTTCGAGGCTCAATTCCACTTCTCTGGGAGCAAATAGTGGATTTAAGCTACAAACCACGGCTTAGCATTATTGAACATGAAGAAACTGTAAGAATTTGTTGCGTTTTACATTTGTAGTGGCCCCATACTTATTATAGCTTGATGACTTATCTTAAACTGATTCCATACAGCCTAAGGTTGTTCAACGCCACTTCCATGATCTTTCACAACGATATGGCGAGACAATTGTTATTGACTTGACTGATAAAGTAAGTTTTATATACATTGATGTAACATACTTTTTTTATTAAGAAAATGGGTTGTTACACGCAAATTTGGTGATTTTCTTTCTTTTTTGATAAAGGTGAAGGGGGATTGGACAAAAATTGGAGGGAGAGGCTTAATCCCTTAATTCTTTCTTGGCTCTAATAGTTCTAACTCCCTTTATATTCATATAGGTAGGATACCATGACTTGATTCCTAACCCTAAGGAACCTATTGGAAGTCTCTGGACTCTACATAATCTAATTCTACTAAACATAATGGGCAAGTAACCACGCTCTAGGAGGGTGGGCCACTGTACAGAACCTTTGTACTGTTCACGTGTGCTACAGTCTGCATGGGCAGTACTGAAGGCCTTAATGGGCTAAATGTTGGCTTTACCTGCTCCAGGACCGTGACATGGGTATTATGGGTTTTACAAAGCAAAGCATTATTTACAGCATGTTTACTAGTGCCAACTTTGCAGTTTGTTTGAGGGGAAGAACTTAGTTTACAGTTTTGCACTGATGCTATGGCATTCAACTCTTTGTTTGCTTGATTTCAGGCAAGATTAGTAAAATGATAATTGAAAGAAAAGGCAATATGCTTGAAGCAGGATCATGCCTTCGTGGAAAAAGCACATATGTCATATATGTGATCTTTTTTCTCTGACGAAAAAGTACAGCAGACCAGTTCCATTAATTGCCAAATATAGGGAAGTCTTGTAGTCCTTAGTGCACTTAAGCTTGAGGTTTAGTCACTCTCCTACCTTGTAGCTGGTAATCATTAACTTGGAAAACCATAAACAGTTTTTTTTTTCTAGAACTAGGCAGGAGAGCTGCATTCTCATTTCATTAAGAGGAGAAAAAAAAAATCAAGGGAGAGGCTGAACCATCTCCGCCAAACAGTTGTTCTTTTTGGCCATCGAGAGACAACAGTTCATCTAATCTGTTGTTACTTGCAGCTAGGTGATGAAGGAGATTTGAGCAATGCATTTGCTGCTGAAATGGACAGAATTCCTGGTGTCAGGTTATTATGTTTCTTGGAAATGCTTACTTCTATTAGTTTCTGATCTTACAAGAAATCAAATGATTACCTTATCCCAAGGATTAAACATTTACATAAAATTGATTAGTTATCTGCTGGATGTGGTCCTTCCGCCTTACAGGTATATACATTTTGATTTCCATCATGTTTGTCGTGGAGGTAACTTTGACAATTTGCAAGCTCTCTACAATCAGATTGAGGAAGCTATTCATAATCAAGGGTAATTTTTTAATATCTAACATTTCATGCTTAGTTTTTTCCTAAGCACACTGCTTTAAGATTTAAAGTAAAGGTTTAACTGTGGCAAGTAATTTGCTTTTGCTTCTTTTCTGGGCCAGCTGAGCAGATATTTTCTTATGAACACTAAAGAAGAGATTTTGTTGGAGCAAAGTGGCGTAGTTAGGTCCAATTGCATTGATTGCCTGGACCGTACAAATGTGACACAGGTTTGCACGTCATCTTATTCTGTGATTCAATTTGATAAGTTATGTACTAAATTTAACCCCCCCCCCCCACTAGTTGCATTAATTCTCCAGACCTCGTCTGTCAGCGGGCCATGTCATCTCAAATAACAGATTGTATATCTCAGTTAGTGGCCCCACCTACACAGCTCTATCAGAAAGTACCTTGCCTAAACATGGTAACAATCAAAAGAATGATCAACTAGATGCAATGCTAATGGTTAAAAGAACAGAATAGCAGGACCGCGAAACTAAAATTGGTGCTTTGAAAATGTATTAATGAACTATGGGCTTTATCATTTCATTAACTCCTTTGGAACATCCTTTCTCCTCCTTTACAGAGTTTCCTTGCAAGAAAATCATTGGATTCTCAATTGCAGCGGATGGGGGCATTATTGTCAACTGAAAGCATTTCTCTCTCTGATAACGTTAATGATATATTCAAAAAATGTAAGGTATCTTTTATGGTGAAATGTTTATTGCCAATAATTAGACTGTTATCTAAATGTCTTGTGGTCATGAATTTATGCCTGGCAGTATGGGTTGACCACGGCGACGAGCTGAGCCTGGAGTACGCTGGTTCTTATGCTTTGAAAGGGGATCTAGTGAGGTACTCTAGCATTTACTGCCTCAATAATTCGTGAATAAACTGTGCTGTGTAAGTGTTGCTTGGCTAACTTACATGGGAACTATTGAGGTGACACAGATATGGAAGGCAGACATTACCTGGACTAATTAAAGACGGAATGAGTGCTCTTTCAAGATATTATTTGAATAATTTTCATGATGGAGTGCGGCAAGTAAGTTCTTATGTTGTGCTGAAATATTTGCTCTAGCCCTATCAGCGATCGCTCCTCTTAGGCCTTTTTCTTGTACAATCTTCACTTCAGTTGCTGGTGCACTTAGCTAAACTTCACATGATGTAGCAAGAGTGCATGTCATCATTTCTTTTTTCAATGTTTAAGGAGGTACCTTGAGATATATTGATTCAGATGCAACTTTACAGCCATGTAATGATACTACTATATTCTCCCCCTGTGCTGCTTGCTAGATTATCCCTGTCTACACCCTTGTGTTGACCACACAGTTTATACTCGGATGAACTTATGCTTAATATCATGTGCCTCTTTCATTATTTGTCTTCAGGATGCTCTTGACCTTATTAGCGGTTATTATACAGTCAGCCAAGGCAGCTCATCTCCTTTTCATAATGGTGGATTTGAATCTTCTTCGGTAATTACCTAATATTTTGCCTGTCTTAGTAGTGGGCCTTTTCATTTATCTGATGAGAATTGCTACCCCTGTATGGTTAAACAACATCCTCTAAAAAAAGTTGAATAATTCTGCTGTTGACCTCACCTTTTTTGTCTGTTGCGAAAACATACTGCAGTATCTGCCTGTGGCTTCAGCAATCATAGTTGGTGGGATTACCGCGACAACTTTCACTCTCAGTCAAGGTCTGCCTGCCTTGCTTGTCTCCAGAGTTCTGAAGTTTTGATAGAGCCTGCTTACATGAGTTGTGCTCATATTCTCTTTGAAAAACTAAATTGCACAAATCGCAAAATTTTATATCCATTGTCTCATCTCATCTGCAGTTGGACGGAACGCACAACACTTGATCTCCTCCATTATCTGTGCGGGCTTAACAGTCGGAGTAGTAGCCTTGGTGAAAGCCAATGGAAAACAATTTTGCTCTAGGCCCCGTCTGTGTGGTCTAATCTAATTCTTGGTCTTTTTTTCCCTTCCCCTTTCATATTGTCCTTTGTTAGAAATTAAAGGTAAAAGGATTAGAATGTTGTTTTACTCATTGCAAGAGTAGGTTAAATAAGGAGGTAGGATGGCCTGCCGGTCCTGTAATCTGAAGCTGCTAATTTGTAAACGTAGTTTGGACTGCACAGTCTATTTGTTATATACTTGATATGTGTATCCATGAATACTTGAATAGAAAACAGCGCATCCAAAGTCCAAATTTATAATAATGCGAGAGACTGCATATTTTTTTAGTGTGACTGGGTGGTAGCAGGCTCTTGCATCCCTCTGTCTGCTTCAGTGAAGGTGAGGCATCTTCTTATCAAGCACAGATGTTTGCCAAGTAAAATGCCACGCGGCCCTATACGGTCGGGTTTGCTCGTTTGGATTTTGCTAACTAGGATTTACAACTACGGGGCACATACAGATTGAGGGTAAGCAATGCGCCAATGCCAGTTTTATGTTTCAGGTAGCTCGTGTTGCTGTGGAGCTTGTGCTGCGTGAAGTTTATAGAATCCGGTAAAAGGCAGATTTCGTTTCAGGTGAAAATTTGTGTATAAGTCATTTTTTTTTACTTGGAGTGTCAGTTTCTTTTTGGGGCAGATTTTTTGCCTTAGGTCGTGTGTTGAAGATGGAAAGGTTCTTAAAAACTGTGTTAATATTGTGGTCAGTTGTTTCTCGTTAGCAGGGACCGGTTTGTTGTCTTTGCTCCCTAGGCAGTGTCTCCCTTTGTGAGCTCTGGTAGGGGCCGGTCTCTTGCTTTTCTCTGCTGATGGTTGCTACTCTTAAACTGTGAACCATGTAATTTCGTTGCTGCGGTAATGAAATTCGGCAAGGCCGTTATGGAAAAAAAAAGTCATGTAGCAAAACGGGGTTTAGATTGTTCTGATAATTGATAATGCCTGAATATGCACAACGTTCAGAAATGAGTAGATGGTACTGGACTGACATTATTTAAATCATTTTTTGTATGGCTGACAATATTTGTACTGTATTATCTCAATACGGTCTTTGTCCTATAATAAGTGCCCATCTACCATTCAAAATTTAACGTAGAATAAAGGCCTTGTTTAGATTCCACCAAACTTCTAACTTTTTTCACTCTCCATCATATTAATGTTTGGACACATGCATGGAGCATTAAATATTAGTAAAAAAATAACTAATTGCACATATTAGTTACAAATCACGAGACAAATCTTTTAAGCCTAGTTAGCACATGATTGAATAATATTTGTCAAATACAAACGAAAGTTCTACAGTAACAAAGTTAAAAAAAATCAACATCTAAACAAGGCCTAACTCTAGTAAACTTTACTACTTTCTAGATTCACAAAGTGCAATTGTTGCATGTTTGAACAATTTTTGTTAGGGGATATGTAAGTTTCTAGTAACATTGATCTAAACAGGAAAAATCCTACAAATACATTTGTTTTAGAACAAAGAGAGTACGACAAAACAATGAGCGAATGTTCTTGGCTTGCAGTACTTGCAATTCAAAAACAAACTAGCAACTTTTTCATCCCAGTTTCAGCGTGCAATTTTTCCAGGACGTATTTAAGAGGAAAAAGTTTAGCCTGCAATTTCGTTGTTTGATTCGTGGCCTATAATTTGTTTGAAAAGAAGGAACTGGAGGCTATACTACCCAAAAATAAGAGCACCAGCCCTTTGTGGCAAGCCACATTTCAAGGTGGCTAAATGTGGTTAGCAGCAAAACAACTGCCCCACAATCTCTTTCATCTGTTTGCTTGGTATCCTGCATTAGGAACTCAAACCGACTCCTCTGTCATGTTGCATCCAACAGCTTGGAACAAGGCTGCCTCTCACGCATCGCTCCGTTCCCATCCTCGGTTGCAGGTAGTAGTTGGCTCTGAATTCACATTCTTCTGTAGACTTGGAGAATGATTTCTGTTGCTCACTGCTGGCCTTTTTGCACACGGCGTGGATCTCGCAGCTGGAGTCGTTGGCGATGTCACACTAGGATTAGAAAGGGAAAAAACGCATATCTGATCGAAAGGAAAATTTGACACGGCAAAACTGCTTAGACCGTCGTCCTGGGCGCGCAATCTTGTCGTTGTTGGCAATGGGAAATAAGGGACCAGTGCCAACACAAGAATTGACAATTGGTTCTGCTCTGTCCCCCTCTCTTGCTCTTCTGATGATCTCTCTTTTCCATCCCTGTGTTATATATGCCCCTGGCGCATACTGAAGAAGAAGAAGAAGAACCGATCCATACATAATCCACTGCATGCAGATGACATCAAGATCGACGGCGGCGCACCGTCGAAGGCAGCACCACCGTCCACGTCTGCCGTGATGAACAGCAACAATAGGAGCAAGACAGGTACGGCAGGCAACGGATTTCCAGCATGTGTGCATTCATGTGAAGTCGAAGGGGACGGTACGTAGGGCCCGTCCCGTTTCTTAATAATAATCATCATAATAACGATAGCGTCTGCTGCTGCTATACCACCCCTCTGGCCCTCTCCCTAGACGTGGAGCGAGAGCAGCTATTTGAAGGATCAAGCGATGATGTTCACACGCCACGAAAGAAAAGCACCCAAGAGATCCTCACCAAATACAAATTCAAAGGGGTAGTAGCTTCTCCTTTCTTTCTTTCTTTCTGCAGTATCTTCTCACCCCAATGCTGCTTCGAATAATCGCTCATTTTTGTGATGGTGATGAATTGATGATGATGATTTACCGGACTCCATATTCCTCAGGACGCCGCGGCCGCCGCGGCTCACGCGAAACAAAAGCTCATGGAGCGGCAGGAGAAGCTTGCGGTAAAATTTAAATAGACCCAGCAGTTCATGTTTTTTTCTCTTTTAAATGACCTGCGGTGACCGATGGCCAATCATATCCCCCAAGAGAATAACGGAGCAATCCGCGGAGCTCGAGAGCGAAGCCGCGAACTTCGCCACCCTCGCGCAGCAGATCAGGAAAAACAGGGAGACCTGGTGGTGGAAGCGATGATTAATTCTAATTAAGCACCGGCGGCGTTCTTGTGATTGGATTTCTCTGCTCGGTCACGCTCGGTCAATCGCATCCAGCATTTGTTTGTTGCAGCGGAGTATATACTACCAGCGGTACCGCGCTGCTCTGTACCACTCATCACTTCCAGCGGCCCCAGCACGTACTCCAGCAGAATGAAAAACAAAATTTTTCACTGTAGCATTTTCGTTGCTATTTGACAAACTTTGTCTAAATATGGACCGATTAGACTCAAAAGATTCGTCTCGACATGTACATACTAAAAGTACAATTAGTTATTTTTTACCTATATTTAATACTCCATGCATTCGTCCAAACATTGATGTGATGGAAAATTTTGCAAAATTTTTGCATCTAAACAAAGCCATGTGACGTTTAGCGTCGGCCCTGCAGCAGCAGCAGCATGTCTGTCTGTTTTTTTTTTTCCTAAGAAAATCTTTCAGCTTCAATGAGAGATGTGACCTGGCGGTGTCGTATAAATAAAACTCAGTTATGGCTCTGATGGTTGACGCGTACCCAGCCTCGCTGTCGCGAGATGCTACGGGCAACCAGCAACTGTCATTGATGAAATTAAACCTCGTTCACAATGTGCCGGTCTAGACTACGTGGAGACTCCAAGGACAATGGATGGACAAAAACAATTGGTGTTGGATGCCGACCACGAGGACCTCGTGTGCTGCTGCCGGCCACAATCGAGGTTCCCCAGCAGTATCTCTCTCACACACACTATTAGTCCATGCGCTATAAGCAGCACTTTGATTAGTGGATGTGGATGTGGATGTAATGGGCTCCTTGCCTTGCCAGGTCCCCCCCATCGATCTTTAGCGGAAAAAGGGACAAAGGCATGACCAACCAAACAAAGCAGGGCATGGCGCGGCGCAGCACCGGGCATGGTGATGCTACCAGCCCCCAACTAGTCCCCTCCTCCGTCCACAGAGTAAGGACTATGGGTCTATATGGTGCCGTTTGGTTCACAAACATATGATATGAACGGCAACGCAAAGGGAATGCATTGACAAAGACGACGGTAATGGAAATGGAACAGTTATTGGCAGGTAGTCAATCAAATTGTCAGCGCAATCCTTTACCGCATAAATCGAGCGGGAACGGATTTCCGCATCAGCCACAACATTGGTTGTATACACTCCGTATATTAAAAAGAAACAAATGTAACGAGGTTCACCTGTAAAACGAGCGCTCGGATGGGTCATCATGGGTTCGGGTTCGGGTTCGGGAGAGAGTGGTGGCGCAAGCAAAGCTAGCCAGCCATATGGTCCCAGAAAAAAAAAATTAGTAGGGGCCGCGGCGTTCATCGCATGAGCCGACCTTGATGCTCTGACCATGATGACAGAGACTTGAATATGGTGCATGCTGCATGCATGCATAGAAACCATTATCTAGTACAAAAAAAAATATTCAAATAAAAAAAATGTTTGCTAATTTATTAAGTAAATGGCTAATGTTTTTTTATTTTGTTTTGGAGAAGTACATCTGTTGGACATTCTTAGGGCCTATTTGGTAGAGATTCACCACTTAAAAAAGCGAATCTGAATCTGTAATTTGATCATCGTGAATTAGATTCACCATAGATCTGAGATCCACAAAAAACTGTTTGACAAATCCAACAGTTCCAGATTCACACAAGGGTATTTTGATTAGAATTGCCTATTTTACCCTGGGGATGGGGCCCATGTTGCCTATTTTATTGCGAACTCCGCAATAAAAAAAGGCACACCTTCAAGGCCGCGCGGGCGTGGGGTGAACCCGCGAACTCGCCGGAGCCAGGCAGGTCGGCGCGCGCGGCTCGAAGGACTCGCCGGAGCTCGCGACTTTGTCCCGACGGGCGCGACGGCCTCACACACGTGGGTTCGCGGCTTCGCCTCGGCGGGCACAACGGCCAAGCACGAGCAAGCTCGCGGCCTCGCCTCATCGGGCGCGGCGGCCTCGCGTGGATGGGCTCACGGCCTCGAGCGGCCGACCTTGCGGCTTCGTCCCAGCACGCGCGGCGGCCACACGGGCCTTGCCCCCTGGCGGGAGCGCGACGGCCTCGAGCGGGTTCTGGCCGGCAAGGCGGTCGCGCGGCCTTGCCTCCGGCGAGGAGCGCGACCTCGTCCCAGTAGGCGCGGCGACCGTGTGGCCTTGTCCTCGGCGAGAGCGCGACCTCACCCCGGCGGGCACGGCGGCCTCACGGACTCTCCCCGACGAGCGCGTGGCCTCACCGTCGCAGTTGGTGCTCGTCGTAGCAGCGGGAGCTACAGCTTGCGGCCAGGACGGGGGAAGGACGAAGGAACGCCACGCGGTTTTGGTCACGACGGGAGAAGGAAGAAATAGATTAGAACGGACCGTTTTTTACATAACTAGTGGTATTGGTGGGTAATTTTCTTTAACTTCACCAAACTTGAGTTGGTGGAGCACCTCTTGAGGAGCTCTCCCAAAATGGTGAATCTACCCCTCAGATCCACCGTTTCGATGAATCCAAATCTGATGGATTTAGAGTGTTTGACAAATATTTTAGTGAATCCAAGCTACTGAATCTGAATCTAGTGGATCTGAATCTCTACAAAACAGGCCCTTACTTGTAAACATGTTTTCATCCTCAGAGAATGGCTAGACTACATGCTCTCTTGTTTTTTTGCGAATGCAGACTACAAACTCTTGGTCGTTCGCGAAAACATTGTGAATGAAAGAAATTAAACACATGAACCCTTGGCCCATGATCGACATAAAAATAAATCGGGGAATGTTAAATGTCCGCTCGGTTGCGAAAACTCCTTTTTTGACTCGCTGACAAACGAAGAGGGACAAAAGAAGCAAATGGTTGTCGTGGGTGCCGCCTGTTACGATAGTAAGGGCTCTCCGACAAATATTTGGAATCTGCACTGTAGCACTTTCGTTGTTATTTGACAAACTTTATCCAAACATGGATCAACTAGGCTTAAAAGATTCGTCTCGACACGTAGATACTAAAAGTACAATCAATTATTTTTTTAACTATATTTAATGCTCCATGCATGTAGCTAAAAATTGATATAACGGAGAATCTAGAAATATTTGGGGGAAGTTGGGAAAACTAAACAAGGCCTAAACTATCCTAAACTCTCAGCGTTGCTAGCAAACGCGACAACGCCGACTAGAGTCTAGAGCCGCACCGCGCGAGAGTGCGAGCCGAGCCCCATCCGAAAGAAATCCGGCGTCTCCACCTGGTCCACAAATAGGACTCCCTGGGAGTCTGCAGCCCCCGGCCCGGGAGACTGGGCCCGGGGGTCTTGGTGTTCCACCGCCGACCACACGCGCGATGGAGCTCGCGTCGTGATCGTGATTCGTGACGTCGTCTCCTGCCCGGATGCGGCCGGCCCACTAGTCCACCGTGACATACGACACGTACATACCGAGACCCGCTTGCAGTTTCGGCGCTCACGGCACCTCGCATTGTTTTGTTTGTAGTACCTTGAAGTCGCGGTCAGGTCAGGGCGCCTCAGCGGCGCGCGAGCAGAGCAGGTGCAGGACCCGCCAGGATCGATCGCGTCAAAACATAAGACTGTCTGCAATGGCAGACTCTATCCTCTACGCTATGTCAAATAGCGGACACAAACTACCGCACCGGGTACGCTAACAGAAACTACCGCACCGGGTACGCTATACCCACCCGCTACGCTCTTCTCTCCGTGAAATTTGACGCAAGCGAACCTGCACGCCATGCGTGAATCACAGCAGGTGAGAGAGGGAGAAGTACATGCAGCATGGGCCCCACTTCTTTTCCTAATGAAAAAATGTTATATCTCACAGACCGAAAATCCAAATTAAATTCCGATTGCACCATTGAATTCGTTGCAATTAATTCTTCAAAACTAGATCTCTCATGGATATATTTAGATAAAGTGACAAGTGGGTCCACAGTGGATAGAGGATGATATAGAGGATAGATGAATGCGGGAGAAATGAATATAGAGGAGGGAATCTTGATGACCAGACAATATAGAGGATGAAAAATAGAGGAACGTGAGTGCGGATAGTCTGAGGCAAAGCTGGCCGCTTGGTTTCCGTATGAACCAGCCGGAATATATACCCCATGTGTGTGTATATACCGTCTCAAAAAAAACGTGTATGTATATAGTACGTAGTATACAGTAAGTCCTTAAATGGAAACACTGCAGTACTATATGCTTTCATTACTACTACTACTCTCTTTCTTTCTTTTTTTTGACGCCGAGTATTCGTTATTTCGTTTTGGGCACCGGCCGGCCGGGTCCAAGCCCCCACCCCCCAACGGCCCACCCAACTGTCCACATCGCACCAAAAAGCTAGGATCCGCCCAGATTCCCCTTCCCCCGCGCGGGCCTAGGCGTGTCGCGTACTCGCGTGTGTGTGTCACCACTCACCACCGCGCGCCGACGACGGCCACCGCTTGTGGAGAGGAAAATATCTCGGCGCGGCACCGTCGTCCTCTGGTTGATCAACGGCGCCCGGGGGGCCGGGGACGCGAGCCCCACCAGCCAAGAGCGCCTGGCACGCCGCTTGGCTACGTGGTCGCACCTGGACCACGGCATGTCACAGGCTTTCACATGCTATCATACTATGACCTTGTTTGGATCCCAGAGCTAGAGCTAGTTTGAGCTATTTGAAGCTCAACTAGCCCTAAAGTATCCAAACATAAGGGCTAGTTTGAGTTAGTTACATCTAACTCATTTAAAAAAACTATCTCCGCCAAAAGGTGATTATTTGGGCTAGTTCTAGTTAGGACCACTACAAAAGTGATCTTTCTCTCTACCTCTATTCTACCAAATGATTGAAAAATACATTTATTGTCAATCTAACCCTTTTATCCAAACATCACAAGAGCTAGAGTTAGTTCAGGGTTAGTTTATAGTTAGAAAATAGCTCTAGCTCTAGCTGAGTTAGTGGGATCCAAACAGGGCCTATATACAGTATGCTTTTATACTACTGCCTACTAGTTTACAGCTTTATACGTACTACACGATCCTATTCGTCAAGTTCTACTATACTACTACCTAATTTATAGCTTTATTTTTTGTTTGCAAAGAAGTCGTATATCTTGACCAGCGCCGGCCCTGGTACTGGTACTGGTACGGAACGTAGAACCAACAGAAAACTTTTTTTTTGCGCAAAAAGACCAACTTTATTAAAATCAAGTAATGTCTTTACAAGCTAGAGTTAAAACAAACTCAGGAAAAGAAGAAAAAAAGACTTGACTACGACCCGACCTAATAGCGAAATGAGCAAGCTCATGAGCTACACTATTCTGACACCTACTAATCTTGAGCACCTGCAAACTAAAAAGATCCTCCATCTGAGCACGCGCTTCTCGAATAAAAGACCAGGCCACCGAGCAATCCTGCAAGGAGTTCATCAGCTTATTTGCAACAACTGCACAATCTGTCTCTAAAACCATCGCCGTATCAGGCCATCGTGCTCCCAAGGCAATGCCTTCGCGGCAAGCCACAGCTTCGGCCTCCTCAGCATCCCTGCAGTGAGATAATAAGCGCCAAGCTGCCAATTTTATAAGACCTTCATGATCTCTGATGACTACTCCCACAGCAGCAGCTCCTGTGCTAGGAAGAAAGGCCCCATCCACATTGATCTTCAGAATACCAGGAGCTGGGGGAGTCCAACATTTATGTCTTTGTCGCTCCTTTCCACCTGCTTCCAATCTACCACCTGCAAGAGCACACATCTTGCCCTTTTCGTCAGGGTGCATCTTGTTATATCGGACAAGCAATAGAGAGTCCATATAACGAATTAGAAAAGTAACTGAACCCTCAATAGAAATTTGTTGACCCGTCCTCAACGTATTGTTCCGCACACTCCAAGCACGCCACAACAGCATAAGAAAATTGCTAACCACCCCCGTATTATATTGGTTGAGGATCAAGAGCAACCAATCAGGACCAGAGCATACCAGATCAGCTTCAGCTGGAAGCACCCAATGAGCTCTCATTGCCTGCCGAAGTGCAGCTGCATGGGGGCACTGGATACAGGCATGAAAGCAGTCTTCTCGCCCTAAACCACACAATTCACAAGTATCTTGCCGCACCAAATGCCGATAACATTTATTTGCCTGTGTCGGGATACCATTATTAGCCAATTTCCAAGCAAAAACCTTCACCTTTTCTGGCACATTTGCAGACCACAAGGATTTCCAAACCATCCTCCCACCAGATATATTTGAACTACCTCCAATCTCCCCTTCGCCATGCTCTCTTCTCATTGCCAACCGGTAGGCACTTCTCACAGAGAAAATACCCGTTTTCTCAAAATTCCAAGCCACATAGTCCTTGCAGCTAATCCGAGGGAGTTTAATCTTGAGTATTTCTTCCACATCACAAGCATAGAAATATCTTCTAATCAATGTTTCATCCCAATCGCCCGATCTGTTATCAATTAAGTGTGAGACCCAACGTAGCCTGCAAGTCCGAGAGCTGCCAATTGGCCTCATTCCATGCGCCCTGGGAATCCAATTGTCTCGCCAAATACGAATGCTCTTGCCATCACCGACCCTATATAGAACACCATGCTTCAGAAGGTCTAAACCATGTTCAATTCCACGCCATGACGGTGATGCGTCCCCTGCAGTGACTGTATCAAGTAAGTTTCCATTTGGATAATATCTAGCTTTCAGAACTCTTGCACATAAACTATCTGGGTAAAAAATCAAGCGCCAAGCTTGTTTTGCTAGCAGTGCCTGGTTGACCAAACCAAGGTCCCTGAATCCCATACCGCCAAAGCCCTTAGGCATAATCATTTTGCTCCAAGGAACCCACTGGACTCTCCTACGACCATTCTCTGAACCCCACCAATAAGCTCTAATATGGCGCATAAAACTTTCACAAAGAGTAGCAGGGAGTTTGAACACACTCATTACATAGTTTGGTAAAGCTTGTGCGATAGACTTTATGAGGATCTCTTTACCTGCAGCAGATAATTCCTTCTCCTTCCATGTTGTCATTCGTTTCTGAAACCTTTCCTCAAGCGGCTGAAAAACTCCACGTTTTAAGCGGCCAACCGGGGTTGGCAGACCCAAATATTTGGCCTCAAAATCTACTTTCTGAACTCCCAATAGGTCACGAATTTCGTCACAAAGATTACTGTCCCTGGTTTCATTCATCAATAAGGAGCATTTGCTCGGACTGAGTTGCTGCCCTGTGCACTTCTCAAAGATGGACAACAGATGCTTAACTGCTGATGCTTGGTTGCGGTTTGCTCTAAAGAAGAGCAGACTGTCATCCGCAAATAACAAATGCGAAATGCTAGGAGCGCGTCTGCAGACTTTGATCCCTTCAATCTGTCCTAGACCCTCGTAGTGCCTCAACAGTGTAGATAAGCCATCAGCAACTAAGAGGAATAAATAAGGAGAAAGCGGATCACCTTGTCGTAGGCCGCGAGACAGGGAGAAGGAGTGCGAGGGCACCCCATTGAAGCGAACTGTGTATGTAACACCTCTGGTGTTTAACTGTAATTAACGTGACATGTCATCATCTTAAGCTTTAATCATTTCCTGTGATGCATTTGAATTGCCTAATTGCTATGCTTCGATTCCCTTTTTTTTAAAAAAAACCCTAAAAGCCCAATTCTCTCTATAAGGGCAAAATGGTAATTTCACCTCTGTGCCTAGTTCTATGTAATTCTTGTTCAAATTTAGTGCCCTGCTGTTTGTTGCATTGATCAAAGTTCAAAAATCAGATTTGATTTGATTTTCCTTTTGCAAAACCCTAAAATCCCAAATCCTGGATTTATCCCCTTTTTGATAACTTTTTCAAAATTCAAAATTTTGAGTTGGTTCAAAAAGCAAAGTTGTGAATCTGATCAATAGGAACAACTTTGGTATTTACAAATTTCAAAGTTTCTATATAAAATTTGAAGTAATTTCAAATTCGTTCAAACTCCAGTTTTTGTCCCTTTTTGAGTTTTCAAAATTAATTCAAAAACTATTGAGTTTCAGAAAAAGTGTATATTAGCAAAGTTGTAGGTTTTGTCAAATGGAACAACTTTCATATATAAAGATTTTCAAGTTTCAGTTTGAAATCCAAAGTAATTTTGATTTGAATCAAATTTGAAAAGTGTCCCCTTTTCTGTTTTTGAATATAGTTCAAAAACTATTTGGAATTTGAAAATGTTCTTATTGACAAAGTTGTAGATCTCTTTTGTCTGAGAAACTTTGGTATTTTGAGTTTTTGTCGCACAGTTCAAATTTTGGGAGAAATTTGCAAAATACAAAAACTGGCCAAAAGTCAAACCCTAGCCCCTACACTGTTCTTCTTCCCCGTAGAGCCAGGGGAAGGGGGGGCCCGGCCATGGCGCCGGCGCTGCACCTGCAGCGCATACGGCTGCTCCCCACGCGCCTCTGTCCTGCCCCAGCCGCTCTTTGGTCCCCTCCGCACCCGCACGCGAGCGCTGACTCCATCTCTCGGCCCCTACTGCTCCTGCTCGCCGCCGCCGCGTGGCCATTGCCGGCGCTGCCTGCGCCCGAGCCCCGGCTGCACGCCAGCGTCTCCGCCAGAGTGCAATCGAGTGCGCGTGCGCTCGCCGAGCTTATCCAGCCATCACCACGGTCTCTACCGGCCGCTATCCGCCTCTATAAAAGCCCCGCCGGAGCCCGAGCTTCTTCCTCAGCTCCGCCGCCGTCGCCACCTCACTCCAGAGCCTCCCGTGCTCAACCACCTAGCTCAGAAGCTCCGCCGTGTTCTTGTGCCGCTTCCCCACCCTCCAATTTCACCTCTACCGCCCTCAATCGCCCGGCGTAGCTCGCCGTTGTCATCTCCGGCGAGAACCCGGCGAACTCGGGTTCGTGAAATTCGCCGTCTCCGGCCATGAGCATCCCTCACCGACCCCCGTGTCGTGTTCCTTGACTCCGTGCGACTCTAACCCGGCCCTCGTGGTCGCTTATCTTGCGCAGGATCGCCCGGCCGTCGATCACCGCCGTGTGCCGTCCGCCGCTTCCCGCCGACCGGCCGCTCCGTCCATCCCCGTCCCTCACCGAGCTGCCCAATCGACTCCGGTGAGCTCCCTTACGCTCCCTAGGTGTTTGGTTTCGCCCCGGACCCTCTGGTTTGGCCGGCGTGCCGAGCGCCGCCCGTTTATGGTCGCCGGCGACGAGCTCCCGCCGCCGTGTGTCTTTTTCTTTTTCTTTTTAAGATGTGAATAGTGTTCTGTTTTCTCTTTTTTGTATGATTTTCTGTGTTGATCCAAAAATTCTGAAATTTTTGTGGTAGACTCTTTATGCTCTGTAGTATTTTATAAAAATATGAAACTTGAGTTTTGTGCAAAAATTTGAAAATGTAAAATTCCCCTTTTAATTGAAAAATGAAGGTTTTGGTATTTTTGGAGAGTGATCTATAACTCCAAAAATCTTGAGATAAATTTTTGTGACCTTGTTATAACATGCTGAACCTCTGGTAAAATTTTGAAGTCATTTGGAGCAAGTTGATTTTTGAGCTTTTATTTTAATTAAGGAATAGTGCCTTTTGTTAATTAAATGTTTAGATTTAATTGAGCACCTTAATGACCTCCAAAAATTATGAAATTTGTTTTGCCATCTGTTTATGCCTTAATAAACTTATGTGATTAATTTGGTAATTTTTGGAGCAACTTCATAAAATGACCTTTTAAATAAATTAAGAAAATGGAAAAGGTGGATTAGGGTTGGTAATAAGTGTTTAATGATGTGATCTTTGGATTGATTGATGTTCATAGACCCCTACCCTTTTGTCTATGATGTTTGTGATGCTATGTTTGGATGATGCTTAGGATAATTATAATAAGGTCTAGTTTAATCAATATTGCTTAAGGAAGAAATGGTTACCTTTTATGCTCAACCTAGATTTCGATTATGCCTTGCCTAAGAGTAATCTAGAATCAGTGGAATTGTCTTGCACCATAAATCCATATCATCATTCTCATGAGCATTCATCATTGCATCCGTATAGTTGACGAAGAAGGTACCAGAGTCGAGGCCGCTGTTGACGAACCAACTCCCGAAGCGACCCCGAGCTCCGACACCTATACCTACCCCGAGTCTGCTCTTTTTGCCATCCAAGGCAAGCCCCGATGCATTTAACCCTACCTTGTTTTTATAAATGTTTTCTTTAAATGTTTTACTATTGCATTAGGTAATAGGAGTTGTGTGATGACCTACTTCTTGCATTACCCACCTCCACCAAAAGATACACCTGTCCTGTTCTCAAAATGTTTGCAAAATGCTTAGCAATGCTATTCAATAGATTTGCAATAAAAATGCCAATTTCAAAAAGTGTGATCACTTTAAGAATGTTTATGGGAATTTGGCTTTACTCCCGTCTACTGGCTAGTTACCTGATCCGTACCTAGTCAATAGCGAGGAGAGGTTGTCCGAGCGTACGGTGCCGTCATGTTGTAGTCCGGGACTCAACAGTTGACACCGACCGGGACAGGGTTGAAAAACTGACAGGACTATTACGCTTGGGTGAGATATGACCAAGATATAGTTCTGGCTGGAAAATTAGGGACCATCCGTATGGGGGCCTGCTGGTCAAGACTTGTAACTATTCACATACTACGGAAAGCTCTGGCTCCGAGAAATCCTTGATTGGGACCGACAACCGCGCACTGGGAGTGGAGAGATGGCGGAAGTAGCATGTACCCACGTGGTCGTCGTACCTGGAAAGGAGTGGTGTACTGTACTTCCGGGTGGCGTAGGACCGGGTCCAATCTTGGAGGAATCGTGGTAGACGAGTTGGCATATGCAAGCTTGGGTGCTACATATGCAGTGTGGATAGGGATCCTCAGCTGAGTATTATTTATCCGGATTAACGTTGCTCCTCGGTTATGGAGACTTGGTCACTGACTGTCAACGGAGAGTGGTTCTCAACTAGGAATGTTTTGAAATGTAAAATGAATCATGAATGATGAAGAATTGAGGAATACTGAATCTTTCAAAATAAAATAAGGTTTACAAAATGCTTTTCTGCAAAATACTTGATCTTGCTTAAGCCTTACCTTGACTACCCTAAGCCTCTCATTCCTGAGTCTTCTCCCTTTTTCTTTAGTCGGGTAAGTCTTGTTGAGTACCCCAGTACTCTGGGTTTGTTACCCATGTTGCAGGTATGCCTGAGACCCCGATGTGTCTCGCACCCTGTTGCGTGACCTTCGTCCAGGAAGAGGCCGTTGAGGCCGATGAGTAAATGTGCACCCTCGGGCTGGGTGTTACATGTATCTTTATGTTAATGTTTCCGCTACGTTGTCTACTTTGAATTTCCCGAACAATGGTTTGTAATAACCGTACTCCTTACCTCATTTGAAACCTCGGTTTGTAAAACTATTGTTATTAAAGTCTTCCGCTCTTTATTCCGATGTTATTTGTAAAAGTATGCAATGCTGTAACCGAATTGTGAGATGATCCTGCGGACATTGGGCACTGATGTAGCCCGGTGGCGAACAGGTCTCAATCACATGGAACATGGGTTCGGCTGTCAGAGGTTGACAGGGACACGTGGGCCATAGGATTAGGACCGTTATGTCACAGTGTAGCGAACAGTAGAGACACATGTCATGACCCACTGCACCCACTTTCGTTGAAAGCCTAGCTTCTCCATCAAACTTTTAAGAAAACCCCAATCTACACGATCATACGCCTTCGATAAATCCAGCTTGTAAGCACAAAAATCCTCACCATATTTTCTCTGAATGGCATGGATGCATTCAAAAGCGATCAAAGCATTATCAGTGATCATCTGACCTGGCACGAAAGCACTTTGTTCCTTGGAAATAAGTTGATCCAGATAAGGTCTGAGCCGATTAACCAAACACTTTGAGACAATCTTGTAGATAACGTTACAAAGACTAATTGGCCGAAAATCTTTGAGTTGTTCTGGATTTTGTCCTTTAGGTATAAGAACTATGGTTGTATCATTTATCCCTGAAGGGAGATTTCCATCCTAAAAAAAAACTCTGTACAGCAGCAACCACATCAGCTTTTAATACATCCCAGTGACGCTGGTAAAACCGAGCAGGAAACCCATCCGGACCTGGTGCCTTAAGTGGACCCATTTGGAAGAGGGCATCTGAAATCTCCTCTGCAGAGAATGGCTTGCAAAGAGCTTCATTCATGTCATCCGAGACTTTCCTCTCCATCAAATCAACAAGTTCAGTATGCTCAACAGCTGGGTCTGCAGAATACAAGTCCTTGAAAAAAACAACTGACATAGTTTGCAGCAATTTAGGATTTTCACACCACTCATTTTCCTCATTCTTGAGCTTAATGATCTTATTTTTCCTCGCTCTCCACATTGCCTGTCTGTGGAAATACCGAGTATTACGATCGCCTTCTCGGAGCCAAGCAATACGGGAGCGCTGCAGCCACATCATCTCCTCTCGATACAGCAGTTCGTCCATCCGGTCCGTTACTTGTCGCACTGCAGCCTTACTATATTGTGAATCATCTCTCATAGCCTCCAACCTGACACGCAGCCCTTCAAGCTCCTTTGTCACGGTCCCAAAATGTTCCTTACTCCACGACCGAAGCGCTCGTTGAACATGTCGGAGTGCGGACGCCACACCCCCCAGTCCCTCTCTATCCGGTGCTGAACACCAGGCTTCTTTGATCTCAGCCGCCAGGGACTCTAATCGTTCCCACATAATCTCGTATCGAAAAATCCTTGTCTTGTGTCTCTCTCAGCTCTCCTTTTTAATCTCTAGGAGTAGTGGGCAATGATCTGACCTGGAAGAAACTAAATGATGCAAGGTGGTAGCACTGAACATGTCCCTCCAGTTTGAATCAGCAACCGCCCTATCCAGTCGTACCTTCACATTAGCATTGCCGTCTCTCCCATTGTCATATGTAAAAGGCAGTCCTACAAAACCGAGATCCATCAGGCCACAATCCGCTAGAACATCCCGGAATGCAGCCATTTGCCTCTCCGGCCGCAGACAGGCAGAAAAGTGCTCATAGCTCCACATAGTTTCATTAAAGTCACCAATAAGGAGCCATGGCTCCACTGAAGCTCCGTGCAACCGTCGCATAAGTTCCCACATTAAGTGCCTATCTTCAGTACGTGGTTCACCATACACAAAAGTAGTGCGAAAGCGAGGCGATGATGCGGATTCCCGAACATACACATCAATGAAACGCTTATGCTTCTCAATCAAATGTACCTCAACAGATTCATGCCAAAATAAAACCAATCCACCTCCAGTACCTGAACTGTCTACCGCAATACAATTTTTTAGCCCCAACCTCCACCTCAAATTAGCAGCGCGTACACCCGACATCCTTGTCTCCGAAAGGAATACCAGGCGGGGACTGTTTGCTCTAACAAGAGCAACAAGCTCTTGAACTGTCCGAGAGAGTCCCAGCCCTCGGCAGTTCCAGCTGAATAGATTCATGGCTCCTGACGGGCCTCGTCCTGAGGTCCCGTCAGGTGTATCGATAGCTGATCAACATCCTCCGTCCTTCGTCGTTTGCTAGAGCCCTCCTGAGCCTGAGAGCCTGCACTAATATCCTGACTTATCACATTTATATTTAGCTCTTTACGTTTACCAAGAGCACCCAGATTGCTCCTTACAATGGCTGCTTGCTTCTGAACAAAATCACACAGCTCTGGTTCCAGATTGTCTCCCCTACAGACAACAACAAGTCGAGCTGCCTCTCCCTCAGATATAGTTGGATTCTCAACTCTCACCTTTTTTATCTCCTCCGAGACCGAACTCAGCCCCAGAGCAGTCTGCACCCCAACCCCACCTGGCCTATTCTTCAAAAAGTCAGATGAGGACCGATGCTGCGATTTGAATTTCCTCACAACCTTTTGATGGTTGGATTCTGTCATCCGATCTTCCCACTCCCGAGCCACACCTCGCACCACCTCTGCTACTGCCTCGTGAAGAACCGAACGAACAGGGGCCAGAGGTGCAAGCCCATTATCACCAACTCCCTCACCATACAGACCAAAGTCAGAGTTCAGTGAACCACCCCCTGAAACACTAAAGGAGGAACCACAGGGGAGGGATCATGGACCTCAAGGCCTAGCACTTTGCGAGTAATGTCCGCTGTCGTATCAGCCCCTTGTTTTGCTGCACACACTCCCGCACCAGGGGTGGAGCTTGCGATGGCATCTTTGGGCCGTGTCTCCTTGGAACCCTCCCTGTCTTTATTAGTGTTGTCCTTCTTCCTACTCTCATCTTCTGGATCTTCAAAATTCAGGTTACGTTTCGCCAAAGCATCCTGCCGCTCCGGCAATGGCGCCTTGAATTTCTTCTCCGGAGATGCACGAAGGTGCACCCCAAATCTCACTTTCTGCTCTTTTTTTGGAAGCATACAGTCTCTTTCAATATGCCCCATACGACCACAGTACCTGCAAAATTTTGGGATTCTTTCATATTTGACATGGAGACGCAAGAGCTCTCCAGTCTTCTCATCCTTCACCTTGAGCCACCTAGCCAAGGGTTTATCCACAGACAAGATAACCCTGATCCTCATATAGTCATTCCAGTAGCGTCCCTTTGAGTCCTTGCCCACAAGCACAACCTTACCAAGGTTACTTCCCAGAACCTGTCCAGTCGCCTCATTCATAAGATTGAGGGGCATATCCTCAATACGCACCCATACTGCCAACGAATTCAGTGCTACATCTGAAGGACGCAACTTCCCATCATAAGCAGCGACAAGAAGAGGATCACCGCGGTAAATCCACGGCCCCCCCTGCAACACATACTTCTTTTCATCTTCCGATCTCAACTCAATAAGAAAACGATTATCCTTCAGTCTTTTGACCTCCGGAACATACTTCAATCGCCAAGCACGCTTCATGGCTTCAAACAAGCCCATGAAACTGTATCCACGTACCGTATAGAATCGGCCAATGATCACAAACTGATGAGATACAGATGCACCTGCCGCGTCGAAGTCAAGAACGATCGGCACTGAGTCATCGTCCTCCTCCTCCGACATTAAACCTTGATCTTCAATCTCCTCTTCATCCATCACGTCGCCAGCCTCTAGCCAGTCCCGATTCAATTGGGTACCTGCCCCGGACTCCATCGCCACAGCCAAGGAAGTGAGGACGACTCCACAAACAACTTCAGGTGGGAAAGATCACCAAAGATCCCCCTGATCACCCCCCGCTGTTGTGGAAGTACGATACTCAAACCCTAGATGAAACTGTTGCTGTCAAAACCTTGCCTGCGCTTCCGTAACACAGAGGTATAGACGCATGTATCCCTCGGTTGCCCGACGGGGAAGGGAGGAACTCCCCCTGACGTGAGGAAGGTGGACTTCCTCAATCGCTCCCGTCAAACCCTAGTCGCCGCCAGGACGGCGAGTCAGGAGACGTAGCGCAGGCTGCTGCTACTGATATAATGTGTCGTTTGACTATTCTCTAGTCCATTAGAACCAACAGAAAACTGATCCTATATGCGCTTTTTTTACATAGTGGGAGACGCATTTTATATATGTATATCTAGATTCATATACTCCATCTTTCCCTAAATAACTGACTTTAGAAAATCCGTGTTTGCCTCACAGACACATTTTTCGGATAACACTTAAAAGAGACGGAGAGAGTATGTCTCGAGCTGTTTGACTTAGCTCAGAGGTTACCAGCCGAAAACACGTTATAAAATAACATATCAAGTTCTCATTCTAGTTCCATGCATGATCCGTCATCCTCTTTGTGGGAACATGGCGGCCGCTGAGGATATGACGAGATGTCGCTGAGTCTTCAGTCTTGTTTTGTCTTCAAACTACACAGAGACATAAAATGAGCTGGTATTTTACTCTTGCTTGTATATTATGAACATAAAAACATACATATACGAACCGGACGGAATGCATTAGGTCGGTCGCCAGCGCACAATAGCTAGAACATGGTTAATAATGACCTTGTTATTTGGATACGTTTACAATTGGATTCTCGATTAGTCATGAAAATGGCTGAAAAGTATGTCAAATATATACCGTGTATGTGTGACATAAACGATTCTCGCAATTGTCTCTCACTCATCCATGATGACGGATTCAATAGAGAGTAGGATATTATTACGTACCACAACTGACATATAAACCGTACTACTGTCAGCAAAGGTGACACACCGGCCAAGGCCAATATAGCTCGCTCACTGCTTATATTTTGTATATATTTATAAATCTCATCTACCAACCTACCGATACAGCGGTTGCCTACTAGGACAACTTTATCATTAATATATGGTCCGATTTCTTTTGTTATTTTTGGAGCGTCTAGTAGGACAATTTCATCATTACTATATACACTACTGCACACACAGGAAGACCTCTCTTGTGATATGTGAGGTTCAAACTCACTACATCTCGCCTCGCACATAAACTCCTTACCAACTCAGCTATACACCACATCTGATAAAGTCATATACATTCTCCTTTTGAATTGATCCATGGAGGATCGTTAGTCCAGAGTGAAAGACCTTTATTAGTCCGGGTTGGTAACACCAGACGAGATTGGTATTACCAACCGGGACTAAAGGTTGGAGACCTTTAGTCTGGGTTGCTAACAGCAACCAGGACTAAAAGTTTCTCCTGCAAATGTCTGACTGGGCAGGGGACTTTTAGTCCCGGTTGGAGTTACCAACTGAGATTAAAGAGGTTTTTGGCCCCAGACGTAATTTTTGCCGAGACTAAAAGTGATTTGGCAAATCGACTAAAGGTCTTTTCTCTAGTAGTGATATATAGTCCAAATTTATTTTCTTATTTTTAGAGCTTGTACATTAGTTAGCTAATCGTAAATTTATAACCTACTTCTTTTCTTTCTTTGTTCACTTCAGTATAAAATCTTTTTCTAGTCTTATATTATACTTGCTTTTATCTTTAGAAAAAAAATATACTCGCTTTGAGTTTGCAGGTTGGGGATGACCAGTAGACCATTTGACTTGTCTCCTCGAGGGAGGCGTGTACACTGAATTGATCGTGCGTTCTCGCTCCGATGCCTCATTATTGTCAGCGAGCTTGTATGGACTCGGCTCCATGACAAGAGGATGACGCATGTGAGAAACAAAGCATACCATACCATGATGGATCAGGCAATGCAAGTCCTCTACTAGTAGCTGATTACCGAGGAGAGACTCGTAAACACACAATAGCTAAACCATTGACTCGTTCCTCAGATTTGGCTTTGCTTACGGTCCATCACCGTCCGTCGTAAACACACAATAGTCCACTCTGACTACCTCAATGAAAGTCAGGGAAGGGTTGTAAGTAATTCCGTTAAGGAAGTATCGAGGCAAAGGCGCAAAGCTGCTTTTACCTGTCATACTAAAACTCTCTTCTCTCAATCAATAAAAAAAGAACGGAAACTAATGAAGAGCGTGCACGCACGGACGAAGCTACATGTATGAGAGTGGGCACAGATACACCTATATAAAATAGAAAATCAGTGATAAAATCTTATTATTCACCATATATACACCTCTATAATCAAAGTCTTTGCACGGTCTCTAGTTTGTTCTAGCTTCATTACTGCGCGCACGTGCTATTCGTTCCACATGTATATCCGTCCGCACGGGCTTTCCTCTCCCCGCTGCACTCTCTCCTCAACTTCTTCATCCTCTCCACCGCCCGCCCTCTATCTCTCCCCGGCGACCCCCGACGGCCGTCCCGCGCCCAACTCAGGCAGATCCCGGTAGCCGTCCCAACTCATCAGGCAGATCTCGGCGGTCGTCTCGCACCCGTACCCCACCACCACCATCGCGCCTCGCGTGTCAAGCTTGTCGGCCACGACCATGGCGGCGGCGGATCCGACGGTGGCACCGGATCCACCACCATGTTGGCCCCTCCTCCTCCTCCTCCACCTGTTGCTGTTGCTAGATCTGTTTTTTTAGGGCTCCAATAAGTTCTCTCTTCCTTCTTTCTAAACTCCAACATACTTAGAAGGAAAGAGGGTTTAGGGAGGAAGGTAGATCAGGGAGAACTCTAGATCAGGAGGTGGGGGTGCTGATCGGCGGTTTAGGGACCGTGGCGGTGGTGGAGGCGGTCGGGCCATGTCGGGCAGGGGAACTCATCGGAGCTGAAAAAATGACGGAAATGGGAGAAGGGGGAGAGGGCGGCTGTCGTGGGTGGTAGGGCTGCTCTATAGTGAACCCTAAAAGCCTGCAGCGGGGCGATGGTCGGCGGCGGGGCGAGAGCACCAGAGTCGGTGAAGAACAAATGTTGTGTTTTTTTTTCAACTAAAAAGTGTTGTGAGAAGGTGTGCGTGCTTTCAAAAAGAAAACTCTGTTATTATGCTTTAGATAGCGGGGGGGAATTGAAAGACGCATCATCGACATTGTGCGATTTCAACAGGAGCACACGACTTTTAGTTTTACACGACACCAACTTTTTAGACCAAAACCAGACGAGTTATTCCCATCACGGGACCAAACCAAAGGGAGTCAACACGGATTAAAAAAAAGCAGGCATGGCCGCCGCCCGCCGGGGTCGAAGCTCCCTGGCTGGCTCCGTCCAGACCCAGACCGGCAACGGCAACGATTCACACGTGCCTCAGCAGGCAGCAGCTCCTCTCGACTCGCGTCTTTCGACCCATCAACCCCCACATTCCAGTATTCCACAGTGCTAGTCCCGGTCCGAGTCCACCGCACCGCCCTCCATCGCCACGCCGGCTCGCCCGTGCCTGCTAACGGGTGGCCTCGCGCGCCGGTATAAAACTACCTGGATTGGCTTAGCTTCCCCTGGCAAGCACGGCTACCGCACAGGCGCACACCCAAACCCCATCCCGAACGCAGAAGATCCAGCGGGAGCGGCTGCGGCGGCGGCGACGGTGTGTGGACTAGGAGCCAATAGTCATCAATCCAGGCATCCTCCATCCGTCCACCCGTAACCCCGCCCGGCCCCGCTGACGCCGGCAATGGCGCGGCTCGTGCTCTCCGAGTGCTGTGGCCTCGCGCCGCTCCGCCTGCGCGCCGGCCGGAGCGCCATTGCGGCGCCGTCGCCCCCCGCGCTCTCCGCGGCGGCGGCGGCGGCGGTCCCGGGCCGCCCCGCGTCCGCGGCCATCCACCGCGACTGGGCGCTCCGCGTCTCCGCGCCCACCCGCCTCACCTCCGCCGTCGAGGAGGACAAGAGGAGCTCTCCGCTCGGGGAGGAGGAGGAGGAGGAGGAGGAGGGCGTGGCGCCCAACGGCGCCGCGGGCGGGGAGTTCGACCCGGGGGCGCCGCCGCCGTTCGGGCTGGCGGAGATCCGCGCGGCCATCCCCAAGCACTGCTGGGTCAAGGACCCCTGGCGCTCCATGAGCTACGTGCTGCGCGACGTCGTCGTCGTCCTGGGACTCGCCGCGGCCGCCGCGCGCCTCGACAGCTGGCTCGTCTGGCCGCTCTACTGGGCCGCGCAGGGCACCATGTTCTGGGCGTTCTTCGTCCTCGGCCACGACTGGTACGCCTCCACCGAGCCGCCACGATCCCTTGGATTGTCCTGTTATTTTTCTTTCATGCGAGTTTTAGCTTTTTAGACTCAGGTCTTTTGACTTCTGCCGCGCATGTCTGCTGTTTGCAGTGGACACGGGAGCTTCTCAAACAACCCCAAGCTGAACAGCGTGGTCGGCCACATACTCCATTCCTCCATTCTTGTCCCATACCACGGATGGTAGGAGATTACCCATGTTCCGTATGCTTGTTAGCCTATGTCGGGGATTATCGTTGATGTTAAGGAAGAAGGTCCTGTCTTTGAATGGAATTTCAGGAGGATTAGCCACAGGACGCACCATCAAAACCACGGCCACGTTGAGAAGGACGAGTCCTGGCACCCGGTGGGTTTCCTGTCGCTCTCTCTTTCGTTGGAGCTTGAGAAGTCATGCTGATGGTGCGTGTTGATGAATGGTGCTTGATGGTTCCTCTTATTGTGCTAACTTGCAGCTACCAGAGAGGCTCTACAAAAGCCTGGACTTTATGACTAGGAAATTGCGGTTCACCATGCCCTTCCCCTTGCTCGCATTCCCGTTATACTTGGTGAGGCTAAGAACATGTCTATTCGTGACACATGAATTGGACGAATGGACATTTTTTTTTTGTTTTATAGCGTGGTAGTGGTGCTAAATTCCTGCCCTGCCGGGTCGTGTGTGTTACACAGTTCGCAAGGAGTCCAGGGAAGACAGGATCACACTTCAACCCAAGCAGTGATTTGTTCCAACCTAATGAAAAGAAGGACATCATAACATCAACGGTGTCCTGGCTGGCCATGGTTGGTGTTCTGGCTGGTCTCACCTTTCTGATGGGTCCTATTCCCATGCTAAAGCTCTATGGAGTCCCATACTTGGTAAGAGCGTCATGTCCTCCTCTTCAGGCCCAACTACTGCAAAAGGATAATTTGAATGGGTGGTGTATGTGGTGCTGGAAATTTATGTGGCTGCTGCTGGTGTGTGCAGGTATTTGTTGCTTGGCTGGATATGGTCACATACTTGCATCATCATGGCCACGAAGACAAGCTTCCCTGGTACCGTGGAAAGGTGATTATTAGCAAAGCAGCTTTTGAATTTGTTAATGTTTCAAGGTCACTGTAATCTTCAAAAAACCATGGTGTCGTCCATTTTTGGTTGCTTAGAAGCTTTTGAATGTTTAGCTCAGCTAAGTCAGGATGTTATTAATTGCAGCCAGACGTAGAATCATAGTACATCCTGTCTTAGAAATGGAAGATACCTATGGACACACCATGCCACAATGTTAGATGCGCAATGACTTCCTCTCCTTTTGATTTACCAGTTTTTTCTTTTTTGGATAAAACTGGCTGCTTTCCATGGCGCCACTTGACTTCAGCGTCTGTAGGCTGTCTGTTATTGCTGGTAGATACATGTTTGGTAGACTGATAATTACTCAACATCTGAACTCACTTTGTTTACAAATGGCTAGCTTGACTGAAACCTTGAATAATACAAACCCTAGCGGTGGATATTACAAATCAAAGTTCTATCCTTGCTGGTAATTTTCTGGAGTAAGATCTAATTGGAGGATGATAATGAAGTAATGGACAAAAATGTCTATTTGTCTTTTGTCTTTTTGAGTGGAAATGATGTTTGTGTTTTTGTCGCTACCGAGTATAATGCTAGGTCAGCTTATTATATAGTTTTCAGTTTTCACTTTGCTTTTCAGATTGTCGATTGCTGTTCATTTCTAAGTATTGTATTATATCCAATTTTTTTTCCTTTTGAAGATAGATTGGTTATTGATACCCACATTTGTCCTTTTCTCTATTAGGAATGGAGTTATCTGCGTGGAGGACTGACGACACTCGACCGAGACTATGGATGGATCAACAATATCCATCATGACATTGGAACTCATGTCATCCATCACCTTTTCCCTCAAATCCCGCATTACCATCTGATTGAGGCGGTAAGAGTTTCCCCTATTCTTGCCTTTTTCTTTTTTTTTATAAGTTCCTGTGCCTAGATCATAAGACCTGTTTTTGGATGATGATCTGCAGACTGAGGCAGCAAAACCAGTTCTTGGCAAGTACTACAAAGAACCAAACAAGTCAGGTCCTCTCCCGTGGCACCTATTTGGGGTGCTAGCACAAAGCTTAAAGCAAGACCGCTATGTTAGCGATACCGGATATGTAGTCTACTACCAAACTGACTCGAAAACGAACACCTCTGCACAAAAATCTGATTGACACAGACTTTAGAACGTAGTGTATTCTTCATTTTTCTTGGGGGGGGGGGGGGGGGGGGGGGGCTGTGCCTGAAGACCTGACCAGCCTCCTGAGACCTCTGATTGGTGTGAATGGGTCAGTTCAAGACTGTAAGCTGGTAGCTGGCGAAGTATTATCATGTATGAGAGGGAAAATGTAATTCTTTCCAATGAGAGAAGACACATGCAGCTTCAGATGTAACATGTGATTCTTTGAACAAGAGGTACTATTATTACAGTAAAGAGTGAACAAGAAAAAGAGTTAGCTACTCTACAATGAAAGGCTTTCTGAGCTCTGTATGCACCACCGATGTTTCAGCTGCCCTGAGTGCGACATGAGCCTGATCGTACGACAGTGAAATGCCTTCTTTGGTGCTAGTTGGTATGCTCACGCGCTAATGCTTGCTGGAAACCAGTAACATTGTAATTGTATTCTCTTGGCCAGGGAGAGAGCAAGGCGATGGTGGTTTTCAGCAGTTGGAAACGGGCCCGATCGCTGTCATATTTTTTTTTTGCTGCCCTCGTGAGCGGGGTAGCCTGAATTGGTGGTGGCAGTTGCACTTGGAGACTGGAGTTGAGTCCTGGTGGGATCCGTTCCAATACCCACTTGGGGTTGCTGTCGTTTGTCACTAGTGGCCGGAACCCAATCCTGCCCGCCCTCTTCTGTTCCCCGGAAAATCTGCACCCCATCATCTTATGGCGCGCGCGCTTGTGGCTGCCGTTGAAGGACGACCAGCACGACGCCCCCCGGGAACAGAGCGCTCCAAAACAAACGCTCTGTTTGGGGACCAGCGCAAGTTCTCCTTGTCGAATCAAACAAAGGCCATGCATGGGCCATGGCGGCCCGTTTGGGGGCGGCGTACACGCCTTGCGTAATCCGCGAGGTGTGCGTGCCCCCTGCAGGTTTTCCGTTTTCGTCAGGAACTCAGGATAGGCGTGAGCTTCCCGGCCGGGAATGAACTGCACTAGTATCCTAGTCGTCCTAACATGGAGAGGCGCCGACAAAAGCAAGCGTTTCTTTGATCCGCTGCATTCTTTCGGTTTCTTACAATTTTTTCCCAAGCATGAATGAAGAATTGAAAAGGGTGAAAACCATCAGAACCGCTACGTCTCGCATGTGCGTGCCTATCGCTTAATACCTTTCTTGTCTCCCGCGGAAACTTTTGGTCCTTGTCATTACGACTTTTCCGCTTTCGCTCCGTTTTCGAAAAAGCCATGTCTCAATCTTGGTTCTTGGCTCACCCGGTGTGGTGTCCCGGTTGCCGTCGCTCTCTCGTATCTCGTCTTCCAGTGACCCGTATCCAAATTACACCAAGGCCCGATTGAGCCAGAACCATGCCTTAATAATCTTCTCATATTCTTAGCACACGTAGTATTGGATTTGGGACCAGAGCTTCTTTGCCGTTTATTTCCTTGATTGAGTCGGAGAACCCAGCTCGAGCGCGCAGGTGGAGCACGTAGCTGTTTTTTTTTGTTATATAAACCTGATGATGGTGGGCGTCCGCGACTAAAGTAAGACTACTCGACAGGCCGGTGGCAGCACTAGAATCACGTTCATTGATCAGCCACTCAGAGGCTGCGACTGCGACGATGGAGAGAAACACAGCACGACCACGTTTCCTTGCGGCGTGCCTGCTCTCCCCAAATCTGTTTGCTTTAACGTGTGGTCCACAGCGACAGATCTAGAAAAAATATTAGCAAAGACTTATTTAACATTCAAACAGTTTCAGTCCATCTCCAGTACTCCCTCCATATTCATATTAGTTGACGTTTAGGACAGCAACACGGTCTTCAAAACACAACTTTGACCTCTTATTTTTATAAAAATATTTATGAAAAAGTGATATACGTATACTTTTATGAAAGTATTCTTCAAGACAAATCTATTTATATAATTTTTATATTTGTAAACTTAGAAACTTAATAGTTATCGATGATTTATATTCTCAATGTTTGACTCTAATCTTTTCTAAAACGTCAACTAATATGGGTATGGAGGGAGTATGTATCTATGACAAAAAAAAATTATAGAAACTTAGTAGGAGCTCTATGAATCCAGCGGTCGTAGGAGGGCCAGAGCTCCACCTGCCCCACCGCTAGATCCGCCCCTAGTGGTCCATACTACATACATACTCCTATACATACATACAAGTGTTTCCTTGTGTCTCTTATCTTGGATGAACTTTATTTACTGTACGTCTGCACTACACAACGAAACCCGTCAATGTGTTTCCTGTAGAATTGCGAGCGGAGGCAGCGCACGCGCCGAAGATGTGGGGCGTGCATCGGCACGGCGGATTCGGCGATAGAAGAGGGCTGAATGCAATGGAGGTCCGTCCCGGCGACCAATTCTCGGTCGGTGGCGAGCAGCCTGCAGCCCGTATGGTCCCGATTGGGCTTTCCGCGATCTTTAGGCGGGTTTCACGTGTTCAAATGCACTAGCCGGAATGGGCCTGTTTATGTAATAATAATATCCCACTCGTCTCTGCTCGAATAACGGGCCCAATAATTCTACGGCAATTCCTTTGAGAAAAAAAGTCTATTTTGGCCTTATTTAGTTCCGGACTGTAAATTTTTTGAATGTTATATCAGGTACTAACAAAAACATGTCATAAATTACACGTAAACTGTATAATTAGTTATTTTTTAGTCTATATTAGTACTCCACACATGTGTCCAAAGATCTGATATGATAGGGCGTAAAATTTTTAAGTGGGAACCGAACAAGGTCTTTGTATAGAACTCTAAAAACTAGATATCATTCATCTCGAACTCTCAAAAACTATTCAAAATTCCTTCTTACCCTATTTTGAAGTGATTTTATTTTAAGATAGTTTGGTCATATTTTAGTTAAAAAAATACGGCAAATACTTGATAAAGTTACTAAACCATAGAAACTGTCCCTCTAAAAATTCCAAAACAAATTCTAAAGATAGACTTGATGAATCCAAACAAAACATTTAGAGATCGTAAAAATAACTTAGAAACTCCTAAAGTTAGATTTAGCTCCACAAAAATGAAAATATATATGTGTCTATATTCTTTTTTCTTCTAATCTAATATTAAAGACCTAAAATTTCATCTCGTTTTTTCGTCCACCTCCCTCTAACTATCGGACAGTGCAGAGTCTTTCGGTTTTGCCTTTTTTTTTACTTGACTCAGACTCATGACTTATAATTACATGAGTTCCAATAACTCGCTCTAGCAATGATGGATATAAATTCTGATTACAATACGTATTTGGTAGCGCCCTCCGAATCTTGTATGAGACCTTGGACTTCTAATCCGCATTCATACAAGTTACAACTCACGTCTAGCAATGATACAAAGGGTGCCTTTGGTTGAGCTGTGGTTGTGGGGAAAAACTGTTGTGGTTGTGAGCTGTGCAAAAGCTGCTGTGAGCTGTAGAAAAGCTGAAAGCTGTTTGGTTAAACAAGTATAAAATATATCATTTAGCTTTATTTTTTTGAAATAATTATGAAAAGGTTTTTTATTTGACCTATTTTGAAAAACTGAAAGCCAAAAGCCAAAAGCAGGGTCACAACGGCTTTCAAAAATGAACTACGGAAAAACATCTCCTTCTGAAAAAGCCGCCTCCAGCAGCCCCCCCTCTTTGGTTGGGCTTTTGGCTTTTGAGGCCAAAAGCCGAAGCCAAAAGCCCAACCAAAAGCACCCAAAGTCCGATTCATATACGCTCTGGGTTCTGTTGCAATGCACAACAAACATGTTGTATAAAAGGCTTTCACATAAATAATGTAGCTAGATTCAAACTTTTGTACAAGAAGATAATATAGAAATCAAGATAAACAATCAATCAGGACCTTACTTTCAAACAAAGAAAGGGTTTAGACAAGATATATGCTATTGGTAGACAATGGTTTATCAATGTTGCAATATGATGAAGACATCTTGTTTTTTTTCTTAAATCAAGATATTGAACAAGCGAAAAAATAAAATTACTTCTATGAACGTTTGACCAATCATCAGATCTTAAGATTACTTTCCTCAACAATGAGATCTTCTGTGAGGTAGAGCACCATGAAGGTTGTTATTCGCAATTATTCGGTCGCGTGCTAGACACCCTTTTAGATACTTGGGCCTACCAGTGTAAGCCAATTACAAATATTCTGAAAAAGTAGAAGACCAAATGAGAAAAAAAGACCAAGTGGCTAGACAGGAAAATATTTGTAAGTGAGAGGCAGATTAATGTTGATTAACTTAATCTTTGTCAAGTTTATCTATGTTTATGCTCTCTTTATTTGAAATCCCAAGGGATGTTTTGAAAATTATCAAAAGAGGTGGATGTTTTGAAGAAAACAGAGTATTACATCTAGATTATTTTGTAAAATGATCAACGCAAAATGAAATATAGGCTAGTGAAATGGCCTATTCTTATATTCTATAAAAAATAGAAACAACGTGTCTAATAAAAGCTTATCTAAACATGGCTTAAGCGTCAGTGAGCCAACCACCTGTGCCTACCCGCATCTTTTGTTTTGAACGAACTGGAGGGGCAAGGCCTTTACAGGGATTTTATTGCAGTAAGCGAAAAAAGAAGATACAGAAGAGAAAACAAAACAAAAAGGAAAAAAACAGAGTAAGATCACAAGAGGACAACAGGAACTTAGGCTAAAAAAGGTTTAGAAGACAGTAATCAAAAGAAGCTGAGAATCTTGCTCTAGTCCTATGAGAAAGAAGTTGAACTTCTCTTCTGAAAATGCCTCTTGCTCTGCTTGGGCTGTGTTGAATCCGCTTAAAGATGAAGTCATTTCTTGAAATCCAAATTGCCCAAGTCATTAGGATAGCAACAATCATGAAGAATTCTGGGTGTCCCTCCCTTAGCTCTTCCACTATTGGAATTATATCGCTGTCCAATTGCAACTGTAGCCCTAGACTATTCCAGCAATCTTTTGCAAATTGGCATTGCAAAAAAAGATGTTCAGAAGTTTCTTCGAGGTTCATATTGCAAAGCACACAGCTGTATGATTCCAGTTGCATCCTCTTCTTTTCATTATGTTCTTTGTGCTCAGCCTATCTTTTAGTAGCAACCAAAAAAACACCTTATGTTTCAGTTAGCAAATTGATTTCGAAACCAATTTATATACCCGGTGAATTTGCCTGTTTTCAAACATCGAGTTATATACCCTTGAGGTGGTGAATTGAACTCCCTAGATTAGCCAATTGTCGCTCTGGTCATTTAAGGTCAGGCTCTGCAAGAGTTCTTGCACCTGCTGAAATTGTGAGAATGCTTCTTCAGATAAAGGTAGGTTGAAAAGGCTTAATAACTGATCCTGTTGAGAGAAGTCCTTTACTGTTATCCTCTTGCTAATAGCAAAAGATAGGAGTTCGCTGATAGATTCAAAGACAAAGGCAGGTCCATATTGATTCACCATGGTACAGTAACAATCTTTTAGCTGTATAAGTATAACCCTTCTTCCTCTCCTGCATCTTTCTGTCCCTCCTCAAATTGAAAGAAGCAGCCATATATAGCAGCCAATGATTGGGAAACTGAAAGGATGAAGAGCAGCGGTATTTGCGGTTAAATCCGGATATGGTATAGCACTATAGCGCCATAGGAGTACCAAGCACTTTGCCCCTGCATTGACATGTACACCCACGAGGTCTGGACTGCGACTGAAAACAACAGATAAGAAAAAAAAGTATCTGTAAAGAAAAGCGAAATTGCAGTCGTGACTCGTGGGCATTCTACGTGTTCCTATCTATTTTTCAGGAAGCGTTTCCCATGTGCAACAATATATATATACTATATACTCCATATATAAAAGATCACGGACAGCAATCTTATGGTGTCTTTGTCGTTTGTCCTAGCACACAGTACTGGTGCGAGCTGGGAAAATGAGCTTTGAGATCTCTTCATGTCGGCGGCCACCACTGGAGCATTGCTACAGTACAACATTGACAGCTTAGCTAGCACTATTTCCTAGCTAGTCATGTCACGACGTTTAGGCGCTGTAACACACGCATGACTCTGCAACTACCGCGGCAGAGTCCCCGATCGACCGAAACGTGCGTGGCGTCTGACCATTAAAAAAAAAAAAAGTCTATGGTGATGTCGCGAGGAAACGTTGCAATTACAGGGGGTCGCTCGGTGCCGCACCGGCCGCGCGTTTGCCCGGCCGCCACGGCCGCGGGTGTCGAGTGGCCGTGCGAGCGCTCGGCGCGGATCGGTCACGTCGCGTCACCGGCTCATGTCGCGATCCGGCGGCGGGTGCGCTCCGGTTATGTATGACACCGCATCCGAAGCCGTCCGTCCGCGGGTGTCGTTGCCCTTGCTCTCGCGCTGGTCCACCCCCACCCAAGAGATGGAGGTGATGCATATGCCACATCATGTGACTTTCGGCGCAAGCTACAAGGCCAGGAGCGCGAGCCTAGAGGAAGAGGAGTCTCTCTCGATCGGTGCCTGATGTCTAAGACTCTAGAGGCCTAGACCGAAGGCAAAGAGCTAGGTGCAATATGTAACGGCCACGCGCCACTATCAGTAGTAGAAAAAAGCTGAAACCTGGTGCCTCCAAAACATACCACGTGCGATTTTATTTATCACGCGTCTGTGATATAAAATGGGTCCATTCAGAGCCACCAACCGTCTGACGGTTGGTTAAATCAACCGCCTGTGATAATCACCAACCGTCTGACGGTTGGTTAAATCAACCGCCTGTGATAATGGATTATTACAGGCGTTTGTCTTGATCCAACCGTATGTATAAATAGACAAGGTGTTTGCACTGGCGGTTTCTTAAGGCAGACGCCAGTGGAAACTGTATTTGAATTTAAAATTCGAATTTTTCAAAAGATCTCAAATGGAGAAACGGCTTGTATGAAAGTTGTAGATATCAAAAAGTTATGAAACTTTGTAGTTGCCAACTTTTTCATTTAAAATCATCTTGTCAACAAAAACTACGTTTTAAATTCTCAAATTTGAAATTCAAATTTTTATAAACAACCTTGGATGGAAAAACTACCAAAATAAAAGTTGTAGATCTCAAAAGGTTATGAAACTTTGTAGTTGACAACTTTTTGATTTGAATTCGTTTAGAGCCTCAAAAAAGAAAATTACACTCGAATTAGTATAATATGTGGGGAACCGAAATGCAGTATAAACACATATGAGTGTGTAGTGGTAGAGGAGGCTCCACGCGAAGAAGGCTCCATTAGCTGGGCCCTCCCCTGATTTAATTTTTTTTTCTGTTTTTTCGGGGTTTTCTTACTATTTTTTCTTCGACCATTTCCATAGACGATTCACAAGCAATAATCGTCTGTGTTGTGAACCATTTCTACTAGCCTCCAGCGCAGACGATACTAAAAACGTTAGTAAAAATAAGTTTTCAACCACCTGTACAATATGTCTGTGTACTGGTGTATGTATTAGAATTAAATTTTATACTACATATAGGTGGACATATACATACGTGCCGTTCTAACTTGTATAGACGTGAGTTGTTAGTCTATATCAAGGAGAGACACAAGACTATGTACTTTGGGAAGTAAAAAAAAATGGATAAAAGTACCACTCGTTCTTTAATATTAACTAAGTATAGGTACATACTCTTGTGTCTCTTCTAGTTTATTCTTACCAAAGTACATAGTCTTGTGTCTCTCCTTGATATAGACGTGAGTATTAGTTGGACGTGAGTAACTAAGTAACTAGTTTGCAAAGATAGAATTATGCACATAACTAAGAGATCTCTAACACTAATGATTAACCAAATGCAATGAGATGCGGTCACCACATATGAATCTTAACCCTTGTCTAAAATGTGAGAAATCTACATATGAGAGTTTGTGTCTATATGATATGACCATATCACAAATGTGATTCCCTGCATCGGATGTCCTAATAATAATCATTTGTAGACATGATTTTGTCTCTAATGACAATCATCATAGACACTTCCCTACATACACACGTCTCTATACATTTCCTTCATGTATCTCTGATGTATTGTCTTTTGTGTTGTTTTCGCATATTTTACATAGACAAACAATTGTACAACACATAACCGAGGAAATACAATTAATACACTATTATTGTACGTGAAAGGGGAACTCACGCTACTGTAAAAGGCAAACGGTACGGCGGGCATCACATCAGAAGGACCGTGAATGATTGTGTCTAGCTTTTTTTTTTTTTTTTTTTTTTTTTTTTTTTTTTTTTTTTTTTTTGGTTCTGGGGCACTGTCAATGGTGTCTTGGTCGGAGATCATCTGGTTAGAGTCAAAAGAGGCCCAAATGAGCTGCGAACACAAGCTTTGAGTTGGCCAGATTAGGACACGGAGGATGAGCTTTTAATTAAATTTTGCTTTTGGCCCATCCAAGTCTGAAACATGTGCGTGACAACAACCCTGCCGTTAGATATTGCTACCCCGAAGTGCCCTCTGACTTGCGTCCCGATCTGATGACACATTACATCTACGTTTACCAAATGCAAAGAATGGTCTGTGTGGGGTTGTTTGGATCTACTATATTTTGTTAAAACTTGGTTAGGAGTAGATAACCAATAAATAATATACAGTACTAACAATATCGAAGTTCTAATTTGTGACAAATACTGCAACAAGTTTTTCAGAAAACTAGTTCTCCCTTATTCACGTTTTCAATAAACTGAACGGACTTTCCTAATTCCTAATATACATTTTGTGCTGGTTAATGCAGGCTAAACCTAATGAAAATAACCAATCAAACTCTATATACTTTCTCTAAACAAATCTGGACTCCGTTAAGGCTTCCGACATAGAAGCAACTCCTTCAAACAAACCATAAGTAGCAGCTTGAGCTGGCATTGAATTTTCCGCATACGATGGTGAAAACCGACCAATTAAAAGCAAAGCTGTCGCAAATTCTTTCGCGCAGGATATCGTCAAAGATTATTGCAAATTGTTGAAACTGTTTGGCATGCGTACAATGTCATCAATCCACTTGCAAAGATAATGTCATTGATCATAAAGTAACTCAAGCTAGCTACCCCTATACAGGTTATTGCGCGCCCACTTGAGGACCAAAATAGATGGGAGGACGAGAAATGCTGCGTTATCCACTTGATCCACGTCCACATGTGCAATTGGTTTAAGTTTTTTAAAACACATTAATTAGAGACGGAAGAGCTCACTCTATCATATCCCTGTGAGTACTTTATAGAGTCTGAGTCGATAGATCTTGAAATTGACAAAAATTACCATATTTATATGCGTGTTTCATATTGCTGACGGGCACTTTGTCTACTATTAATGGTCCGATTAGTTTCTTGTATTAAAATTATATTGCATTAGAAATTATGCAGCATAGTCTTAATCTGAACAAGAACAAGGCTATTCAATTTGTTAGTGTTTGGTCGTTACTTGGATAGATTCTGTACACTGTTATACATGTAATTTGGCTGCCTGCATAAGTACGGGGAGGATGCATGATTGGATACATAGGATTTGACCAAATTGTGGGATTAGGCTAGGCTTAATTTAAGGAGAGAGTGTACCATATATAAGAACTTGTGGAAGTAACCTAACATGAGCAAATTACATTACATGGGATTGGATAAGTTATGTAGGCAACCAAGCAAACCTTAAGAATAGCGGTTAAATCCATAAACATTTACGCATGTCAAGTCGAGATTCTAAACCAGACTCAGACTCAGTTTATAGGTTCTATCACAAGCAATCTAATTAATTGAGCATATGTATTTAATTGAGATATAATCTCAACCATCATCAGTCCATGATTTAAATAAGCTTTTTTTCTGACGGAAGCCCGACCGCCAGGTAATATTTTTCATATGCTCCCGAGGCATATATAATATAAACACAAAGTTTACTATGTGACGGTCGCGTGACGTGTCGCTCCCGCACTCGCACTCACACGTCACGGTGGGCATAATTAACCGAAACCGAGGAATTGAACCGAAAGAACCGGAACCGAAAAAATCGGTTCCTTATTCGGTTCCAGTTTTTGAGTAACCGAAATAACCGAGAAAATTTCGGTTCCTACTCTTGGATAACCGAATTAACCGAAAGAACCGAAATTCATGAATTGTACTTCACCTACATGTATTTTGTAATACTATGTTTGATTTTTGTGTGATGTATCATATTTAGTTGCTATGTATTTGTGTTCTATATTGCTATTGTTCACTTATTAATTATTATTATCTAAAGTAGAGGTAGTGTTGCCTAAATGTTGTTTAAAATATGCATATTATTTTGTTGTATTAAGCTTTTGTTGAAAAAGTTCGGTAAGTTCGGTTAGAACCGGACCGAACCGAAATAACCGAGAACGGAAATGCTCGGTTCCTAATTTTTTTTTGAACCGATCGGTTCCTATTTTGTAGGAACCGAATTTCATCAATAACCGAGGGAACCGAACCGAAACCGAACCGAGAACCAAACGCCCACCCTGACTCACACGTGTGTCCTCTTCCACACCCACATTCGCCCGAAGAGAAAGAAGAAGGCGTTGGAGAGGAGCTCATCGGCGTTGGAGACGAGGACCTCACTGAAGTTACTATGAGTTAGGTTCCGGTGGGTTAGGGAATCATATCCCAACGACTCTAGAAGGGGGTTCGGGGGAGGCGGTCATGACATGGCGGTGGTGGCAGGTTGATGGCGGCAAGCAAGGAGATAGGGGCGCCACCAAGTGAGCGGTGGAGGATAGCTGGTTGGACGGGGCCAGCGACCGGGGCATCACGGAGAAGCTCATTGGCGTCCTGCCCTGAAATTAGGGTGTGCGGGGTCGAGGGGCGGCGGCGAGTTGCGGGCGGCGAGACAGCTCGTCGTCGGTCGTCGGTGGTGCGGGAGAGGGTAGGGCGATGACGTGACCAAGAAGCTCACCAATGCCCTAGGATTAATAGAAGCGGAGGGGCAGGAGGTGGGCGGCGTGGCCGATGGCCCGGCAGCCGTTGGTCGGGAGTGGTGGAGGAGGAGGCGGGGGATGGGAATGAAGGGCACGAGGATGAGGAGGAAGAAGGTCGTCCGAGGTCGCACGCCTGTTGTTCACATGACGGGTCGGGGCTTATCTTCGTCCAATATAAAAGGGCTGAGCGGATTTCTTGAGACAGGCACTATAGATCGTGCAAGTTATATTGTTCTTATCACATTTTTCGGTCATCATCAGAACCTTGTTGGTCGTTCCCATGAGGCCATAATGACCTGGAAAAGATACATTGATATTCGTCAAACTCAGAATATGTGAAAATTTATTTTGATGGTTCTTTTATCCAGAACAGAAAGAAGGAGCCTGCGGCGTTGTTGGGAGGGATCTGAAGGATCTGTGATTCTGGCGGGCACAAGAAATTTGGAGAATGTTCATGATGCTCTATGTGCAAAAGCGCATGCCTGCTTGATGGCTATCAGCGCGGCAGCAAATCAAGGGATGATGCAAATTCTGCTTGAATCGGATTCTATGGTTTTGGTAAAGGCCCTTAAATCTTCTGAATATGATCTTTCCGCTGTAGGTACTCTTTTTAAAGAAGCTAAATTTGTTCTAGACACCCAGTTCATTTCTTTTGATGTAATTTATGCTCCTTGTTCTTGTAATATCTGTGAACATGAGTTAGCTCGTCGTGGTTTGTTGTGGGACTCAAATCAATCATGTGTTTGGGTTGATCCCCTCATAGAGTTTATAATTTCTTTGATGATTTGTGACCTTCATGATCTAAGACGTAATATGGCTGCGAGTCTTTGTTTTCGAAAAAGTGGCATAATTATGTCTTATTGATTTGCTTGCGTTGTAAGATAAGGTTGTACATTAGAACTTGATGATGAAGTGAAATCAGGCGAGGTATCTTTTTAAATTACTTGTATACGTCATTTTCATAGTTATCTTTATGCCTCGTTTAGCAAGGCTCCCTCTCAGGAGCTCCTTCGGAGAAGCCAGAACCATTTTAGAAGAGCATTAATATGTGGCTCCTCCAAAACAACTCTGGCTCATCCATCTCTTACTGAAAAATGACTCCAAATGACTCCTCCTATTAAACCATTTGGTAGAGCTCCTTCATAGGAGTCGGAGTCGAAGCCAGAGAGAAACCCTACCAAACGAGATCTTAGAATAGTTCTAGATTCCCATTGACTATATTGATGCTGGTTAGATCTCCAAAACAACTCTGACTCATTCATTTCTCAGTGAAAAAGGCTCCAAATGCCCCTCCTATTAAACCGTTTGGTAGGGATTCTTCACAGGAGTTGGAGCTAACAAGCATCAAGTCATCTATTCACATTTCTAGTAGGGTTGCCAATTCACTTTGGCCACAGTCCCTTGCTCTAATGTCCAATTTGGATAATCCTACACTATATAGAAATATTTTTTTGCAACGACATTTTCATTGTCGGTTTTATTGAAATCATTAGTGATAATATATCATTGATTGTTCAGAAAAATTGATTGTTTTCATTACTGGTTCGTGGTTCCTGTCCTAAACCGGTGGTGAAAATGGTTTTCATCACGACAGTGAAAGCTACCTAGACCTAGCCTCCACATGCAACTATGTAAGCCTTTCTCTCCCCCTTCTATTTTTCTCCATCCCTCTGCGGGACTCCTCTCTCTCTCTCTCTCTTTTTTTGCATGTGTGTGCGTGCGTGTGCACCCGTGACTCTAGCGCCCCGATGATAGGGTATGCTGCCTCCCCCCCGATGTGTCACAACCCAGACATGTCAACTTGCTAATCATCATCATCATCATGAACATTATTAGCATTTAAATCACAATTTTGAAAATGTGCCTAGCAAATTCTAGGTTATCTGGTGGGATGGACTAGAAAGTCTGATGATGGGAGCTACAGACTTGTGCAAGCCTACACATGCACAACACTACCAGATGGTCCGGTGAGAACCACCAGACGGTACGATAGAACATTCCATGCACCAGAGTTTAGTTGTCTTGCTCTACTCACTTAATACACATGTCTAGCTACCATGAAAAGGAGTCAGGGTGCGTTTGGGAGTGCTCTGCGGATCTGATTCTCAAGGAGAATCACTCTCTCGTTGTCAAACTTATTTTTCAGCGAGAAGTAATTTTTTGCTAATTCCGTGAAGTGATTCTCTGAAATGAACTAAGTGATTCTCTGAAATGAACTAAGAGCTGAGAGCTAAAATTAGTAGCTTCTCATGATTCTGTGAAGTGATTCTTCATCCTGATTTTGAGAGTTTATGCTAAAAATCAAAGAGAATCACTTTCAGGCTCAGAATCACTCCACCAGAGAATCAGGGAGCACAACTGAATAATCAAGGAGCACAACTCTATCAAACGGGCCTTCACTACCTCTCCACTCTCTCATTCACTCTCCTTGCTTTCTCTCTATCGTGCGCATTGTTAGTATTTCTTAAAGCAAATAGATATAATCCGCAAGCGCATAAAATTACTGTTATAGCACTTCATCTAGAAGTATTCACGGTATTGTATTTTCCACAGGGAACAGAGGTATTCTTCTAGCTAGTTCATCCAAGGACAACACAAGGATAGAGTTGGTAGAGGTTGAGAAGGATTCCTATAGTTTCAAGGTCTATACATAGTTAAACTCTACTATTACTCGCTTGTTTTGGGCATCAGAGCTCACCTGGTCTACCAGGCGATATTGACCTGTAGCTCTATGTCGTAACCAAACATAGGGGATTACAAGGGAAGACAAGGCTGTCACCACCTGCTCCTCAGTCGTGGGGCACGAGGCAAACAAAGATAGCCTATAACCTAGACGCTGTGTCTAAGCTATCAACAACTACTCTAGTGTTGCGTAGGGTTATTCCGTCTCTATCAAGGGCCCTCTACTAGAGTATCCGATACGAGAACGAAAGACAAACATGCAAACATGTAAGAATAAAGCTTAACTAACCAAGAGACTTAATACGTAAGAAACACGAACACTAGCTTAGCGAAAAGCTCCATTGAGGTACAAGTGTTTGTCGAAGTACAAGTTAGAAACTGAGCTTATATGAAAGAATAACAATATTTACAAAAAATGTGTTTCATAATATATTACGTCATCATTAGATATATTATTAAACACTTTTTTTGTAATTTACGTCATCTTTAATACGGTTGATGGTAATAATATTATGAATAGGATTCTTTGTGTGTTGGTAGTGTGGTCACCCCTTGGATGACTCCTTTTATGGAACTTTTTTAGGGTTTTTTTTTATTGCAGTTCCACGGTTTTTGCTCAAAACATTATTATGTATAGAAACTTGGCAAAACTTAAAATATTTTGATTTATCAAGACAAACTCAGGAGAACGAAGATATTAGTTAATTAACTTAGTTATATTTTTAAAATAGTCGCGTCTTTCAATTACTTAATGACTTTTTTTGCGAAGCAATTACTTAATTTCTTTATGACGACAAGACGTGGATTGAGCATCATAATTCATACTACACAACGAGCTAGCAGCCTGGCACGCATGATTGGGATTTGAGAGTGGTTCAGGTGATGAGTCACGTCTATTGGATTTTTAACTCTGTCAGGGTAGACTAATTAAAGTAGTCAATTAATAACTAGGCAAAATGAGAAGATGAGCGGTATCATCATTCGGAAACGTGATTCAGGAGGAAGCTAGGATATGAATGACGACAAGGGATCTGTGGTTGGTTTGCTCAGGTACTTTCAGGAGCCTAGATTTGTTAATCGCCTCACATTAATCGTGTTTTCACACGATGAATCAATCAATGGTCTTGTTTCGTACAATTACAACTCGTCAACTCCGGCCCTATGTATCTCTATCTCAGACTCGCTTTTTAATCTATCTAAAAGAAAAAAAAAAGAAAAAAGTTCAACAACCAACGCACATGTTGTTCTATTATCTAAAAAAATAAGGCAGGCGTATCAATGGTTCTAAATCCATAAATTATTAGATATAAATACAACTCCAAAAAATTAAAGCTAGATGTTTATTAGAAAAGTTACACCATGTTATCGAATGATTTGTATTCATGAATGATTTGTATAATTTTTATCATATATGTAACTTGTCTAAGGTCGTAGTGTCTCAGACTCAGACTATAAAAATAGAGAATTGCTACAGAACACTCGTGTGTTTTGGCCGCAAGTAACACACGAATTTTCTGGCCGCTTGATCCTCACCGAGCGTCCGATTTGTTTAGTTCGTCTTGTGACTCTGATTAAGAGGGCCCACTATTATCATTACTTTTGCCATGTCCGTCTGTGCCTGATTCATTTCCTCCCCATCTTCCTCACGACACTCCGTGTCTCCGTCTGGTGACAGGCGATTCCCAGGTTCGTTGCTGTTTCTTCCTTCGATTCCATGAAATATTTGTTGTTCGCGTTTGCTGGATCCGCGTTCCGCTGCGCCATTGTCGATTCCGCCGCCGCCAAGGCTTCCTCTCGTGTCTGCTGCGCCACCAACGACGATGACCACTGCGGCCAGGTGTTGCAGCTGGCTTGGACGTTCAAGTCCCCACGGCTTGCCTGTGCGCCCCCGCTTCCCATGTCACGACACTACCCCCTTGCTGCTTCCTCGGTCACCGCTAGGCCCTGCCCTGACTTCATGCATCTCCCTACGCTACGCCCGATGCAGCGGCGACCTAAAATGCCTCAGTATCCTGAACGCTGGTGGCCACCACTGTCGTGATTGCGGTCTTTGGAGTAGCTAGGATAAGCCGATTTGGGATTCTTTGTGGGCGTAGCTAAGTGGAATGCAATGGATTTGAGCTGCTTAGGGTTGGAGATGGGGTTAGGGAATTTTAGTACCAATTTTGGTCTCATAATTTTGATTTCCATCTGTTGTGTTGGCTTTTGTTTCCCTCAGATTATTTGATCTGACAGGTTGTTTGTGGTTGCTTTACTAGTTCACTGCAGTCTGCAGCCAGTTTACAACCTTTGTTGATGTTTTGTTTTTTTTTATTTCTTCAGATCTTATTTTCTTAACTGAATGCAGAGCAAACAATAGTTGCTTCTCTATGGCACCTTAGTATGAACGGTGTCAAAACAGACTATCATGAATATATAGATCACTTTGTAAGTTAATTTTTCAGGACATGTGAACATGTCAGTGATATATGGTGTAGCGAACTGAGTGATACATGGTGGAGCGAACTGAAATGCAAATTAGGAGTGCAGCGTATCACATGCTGAAATTGTCCCTTTTAAATTTCTCAACCGGTTCAAATTTCAATATAGGTTCAGATTTAGTGTCTTGTGGGGTCTTCACATGCATTACCTTATACTTATCTTTGCTTGTTGCTAAACCGAGTTTGAACATTGTCTTGTACATGACTTGTAGTGCCCTAGTTTTTCCTTATCTCAGTATCACCTAACATTGAATTTGATGTGCAAGAGATCTGAACTAGTGTGTTTTTGTATCCTAGTTTATTTCAGACTCTTGCCTTGCTATTGAGGTCAGTGATGTTCTAATGGCATGAAAATAGTAGAGGGTCTGTTTGCATATGCATGTGTGTTTGTTACGGTATACCAACTGTACTCCTCTGTATTTGTTCAATTCAGTTCAACTCAGCAAGTACCACGAAATCTCACTTTTGTTTCTGAGCACAATATACTAATAAATCAAAATTGAGTGTCCATGACTACATTAAAGGTTTCTCACCAGTCCCCTTCCTATTTTAGACCTATCTATTAGCTAGTCTTCTAAGAGAAAGCGTAGGGTCTTTCTTTAGTACAAAAGGCCACTCTCCTGTTAATTGTTCTTAACTGAACTCCTACTTCTCATGATCCGAAGGTATCTCAAATTGAATTCCTCTTTGTTCTTTATATCACTATGGTTAACTGAATATTTTCTCATGCTTGGTACTGCATCCTTTTGTGTGAATATGCATTGTCTGAATTTTGGTTCAGTCACCAGACAAGCAGTTATACCTAGTAGCTTATTAGTACATGATTGACATGTATCTTTATTAGTTCAACACAAGGTCTGTCAATGACGGATCCAGTTGGTTCAGCAGATAAGCATTTGTTTTCTAGTTTTGTTAAGGATCTGTTCAATTACTTTCTGTCGCATAATCTGTAACCCTTGTCCACTCTATTTTCTCTATTAAGTTTTATATATCTGTTATATGGGATCAACTGTTTTGCAACAACATTTACAGAAAAAATGTGATAACATTTTTGTTTATTTAGGACGCTTAGTTTACTTGCTGAGGATATGAAGCCGGCTGGATGAATGTTTAAGGGCTTTGTGAACCACGAGTGAAATAGGACATGCTGTAGAATTTACTAACCTCCTAAGTAGAGTATCTGAAATTGATATTCATGTGTTCTTTTTTATTCCAGGGTTCTGTTGAGCACATAGAACTTTACACAATAGTTCCCAACTTCATCCTAAGCCTTTACTTCTTAGTTCCTGGGGGTTCAGGATGAAAGGTCAGTAATTTTTTGCTTCTAAAGCATTGTTCATGTATTTATTGGTTCTGCACCTGCCCTCTGTTCATCTCTCATGTTACAATGCATGAGCCCATGTCTCAACTGCCCTTCCTAGATCAAAATCTGTTTGTACATATACAATATTATTGCATTTTCAATTGATAATAGTTGCACTAATTCAAATGTGCAATTTTCTCATCTATGAATTGAAACTTCTATATCATATACATGTATTGTTTCATGTACACATGTGTGTTTTGTTGGTGGTTGGCACACCAATTTTGAGTTTGCTTCTGGCGATGCCTCCTCCATCGATTCTCCGTACGCTCTGTTTGATGTGTATAGGTTTTGGGTGTGATCCATTATAGGCTACGCCCATTAAACACCCAATGCACACCGCTTTTACAATATGCGCTCTGATTTGTAATCCATAAAAAAACATTTAGAAAATCTGTTTCTGTTGTTTCCAATGTGCATATATGTCTTAAACTCTGAGATCCCAAGAGAACTCAGCCTGTAGCCAAGTGCACACAAGTTATCCTTGACTTGTCTAACTGTTTTAACTCTTGTTATATGAATTGTGTCTTTGCAGATGCACCAATTCTGGCCACCTGTTTTGGTAGTATGGAGGAGCGCTTTAATCATCGAGTGTCGTGTAGTTATGGTATGCTGGTATGACCATATAATCATTGAACAAACTATTCTGCACTTCTTAAGCATTTTACCTGAGATATGTTTTCTCTTCTTTGATGTGCATTTGTTTGCAAAATCTGTCTTAAAAAATCCTCTTCTGAAAATGTGCCATATTTGTCTATGTTCTGCATTCTATATATTTTTTTTAAAAAATATAGACCATTTTATTTTTTCTGGAGAATGTGGCATTTATGTTATGTGATTTGCAATCCATAGAAGACATTTGGAAAAATATGTTATTTTTCACCAATATGCATATATGTCTATATGAAATTCATATGAATATTCTAGAATTTTATGGCTACCTTTACATTTATTTCATTTGTATTTAAATTAGTGTTTTTGGACGAACAAATGGTTTCAAGGGAGCTTGTTAGACCTGCAGACAAATGTTTTTAATTGACATGTGCTAGTTGGTCATGCAGATATAGCTGCTTTGCAGAAATATTTTGAACCCTGGTTGTTGTGTCTGGTGGCGATAAACACTCCATGAACTTGTTGCATCACTTGGTGCTCACCTCGTCTTAGGAAGACATAACCTAGTAGTGGATGTTAAATGCTAGTCTTTTAAGCACCGCTGCTGCAGTTATGCTCGGTTGGATGTATTGGCAGCACGCTGCAACTATATTGGGTGGCTTGTTGCAGTACTTGGTGCCTACCTACCTCAGCAAGACTTAGAACCTGTTAGACTTGTAATTCGAACCCCGATCCTCCGACCTCTTTCCTTGTAAATTATGATTTGTGCCATCACAAAGGCTATTTTTGTCTGTCTTTTCATTAAAAAAATTGTTTCTTGTGATTTGTGTTAACATAGATTTTTCTTTGTGTTATTGTGATTGTGTTAGCCTACACCAGAATTTTGTCCTTGTCTTTCATAGAAAAAATATTTATTGTGATTTGTGCCAATACAAACCCCATAAACTTAACTCTTCCTTCCTTTAAATATTCTATCTCATGTGTGGGTCAAACCACTATCCTACTGGCCTAGACCTAGAGCGCTGGCAACAACTTATTTATATAGGACCTGATTGGTACACGTACATGTATGGTCCAGGTTGGGCATTATAGCCAGACTGAACGCAAACATGTTAGCTAGGTGCGTGCAGGCAGCGTTGTTTGGTTTGAATGCGTCCGCAGGCCCGGCTTTACTCAGCCACTGATTGTTTGCTTCGGGCAAACAGCTCGCGAGGGAGGAAATAGGAGATCAGAATCTGCATGTTGCATCTCTCGAGCTAGGCTGTCTAGAAATTGATTTGATTTTTCTTTCCACCAAGCCAGATCGAGAGGCTGCTTTTGCACGAGTTGGGCCTGGCTGCACTTGTTTTAAGCAATCAAAGAACATATCTGGTACCTCTATCCTGGTTGTGCTATATCTCCCACCAATCATGACCATAATTTATATCTTCTTCCCCACCCACCACCCACACACTTTCTCTATCTCTCTCTGTCTTCCTGGCCTAGGAGTAGCTAGTCAGAGGACAACCAAAGCTCTATCCTTTGTCATTTACATAAATTACAATGATCAAGGATGTAAATTACATCTATTGGGCACTGCAATTGTAGTTCTCAGGATATGTAATTTTAGTCTGGACATAATTTAACTTGTAACATCCTGTTCATTACATAAATTAAGTAAATTAATTGGCCACTCAAATTGACTGCAAGACCCTTCTCTTCACCATAAAGTTTGATGTGACGTCAGAGACGACCTCCAACCATGGTAGACACACTTTGGCTGGCAATGTCCCCATTCAGGAGTTATAGTGTCTATATGAGAAAGTGAGTAGCTTGATGTTCTTATGTTGAGAAGTGGAATGTGTCGTAGTTTCATTTTCTTATGGACGGTTAGGTCTGAACCCTAGTAGTTTGCGTCGGGTGGTGGTAAATGCTCCATGAATTTGTTGTGGTTCTTGGTTCCTGCCTCGCTTAGGAAGACACAACCTGGTAGTAGGATGTTAAATGTTATTTTTTTAAGCATCGCTGCTGAAATTATCTTGAATCATTGTAATGACGATACACCAGGACACAACTATGTTGGGTGGCTTCTTGCAACATTTGGTGTCTGCCTGCCTCAGGAGGACTTGGAACCTGTTAGGTTAGGGATGTCAATTAACCAATCTTTTTAAGCTTTGCTGGTTTGGTCTTAGTTTTACATGATTTTCTTGCTTAATCTGAGTTCACAAAAATGTCACAGTTTAGAAAATATATTGAAACCAATGTTTTGTGATTTGTGCCAGCGCATACCAAATTTCTATTCTTGTCATTCATAAGAAAAAATATTTCTTGTGTTTTGTGCTAACACACTTTGAACTTTGTTAATTGTGATTTGTGCCAACACACACCTTATTTTTGTCCTTGTCCTTTCATATAATAAAATTGTTTCTATCCGTTTATAGAAAAAAAATTGTTTGTTGTGATTTGTGTCAACACACACCTCATGTTTGTCCTTATCCTTTGTATTTGTGTTTGTATTGAAAAAAAGGAGTTTGTCTTTTCTGATTTATGGAACCTAATTTTTATCTGTTTTATTGTTATTTTCAGATACCAGCTAATATAAATCTTTCATGTGTTATTCCTTGAACAAGTATCCTTCTAGTGTTCTTCTCCAGGTTCGTACTTAGGGAATCCTCACTACTTATTGGTTTGTAGTAATTAAGCTATGGTGTTCTTATTGGTAATGTGATCATTCTTAGGGCCTGCATTGATAAACAAGTTGAGTTAGTGGTGTAGATATCATCCAAGCTATTTAGTTACCTAGTGATTTATTGCAAGTTCACACTTATACTTTAGTTCCTTTATTTTAACAACTCCTTACTTGTATAATTGTTAGAGCGATGCTATCCTGCTTTGCATATACTAGTGAGATTGTTTTTGTTGGTGATTGCGCAAGCATGTGTAGGTATCTACTTTCTTAATGTGGTAACTTGTTTTTGTCATTGTATGTAAGTTATCTAAAGGAACCTGCACATAGAAAATAGTGATCGAGTAGCATGTCAGGGTCATCTGGAGGTCTACAAGTACTTGGTTGAGGAATTAGGGTGTGATCCAAATATGGCTGCAAGTGGAGGCTCATGTGAAAGTTCTTTTTAGCTCTTTTGTGCTTCTGGAAATTGTATGCTCTCGTATATGTAAACTTTTTGGCACTTGGCAGTGTCAAATATGTAAATTGCACTTTTGTGTTTTTCTTTGCAGGTGCAACATTGTTTGTGGCCTCTGCACAACTAGCCTGCTGACAGCAGGTTTTTGCTCATGCTTGTGTGGTTGTTTCCGAGTTTGACATTCTTTCATCATGTTCTATTTAATTATACTGTCAGCAGGCTACACATTCTCTTTATGTGAGTAAAGAAGATCATATTTCCTTCAATTTTTTGGCTGTTTACTCTCTAAATTTTTTTGTAGCTTTAATTTATTGTAGCAACTCTGTTTTATAGTTTCAAATTGTAAGAAAGGTTTGCAATTCACTTTTCAAATTATTTAATTTATGTTGTATTTTGTTTTGTGAGTTTGTTCATGTGTATTTGTAATTTTGTTTAAGTGCCAGGAGCCCATAATTTTGTTTAATCCATCTGTATGTGTGTGTTTATTTGCAATTGAAATAGAGTGCAATTCGGACAGAGACAAAATTTGTGTGCTACTTCCTTGTAAAACACATGTTTTTGTTCTTGGACAAAATTTGTGTGTCAGTTAAGAAAAAACACATGGATTTTCTTTTATGTGTTGTTTCCTAGTCTGTCCAGATTTGGGTGTCAAGTGCCAAAAAAACACACAGATTTTTGGCTCCTTAAATTCGTGTGTTTTTTTGGCACAAAACACTCATGTGTTGATGACCAAAAAAACACACAAGTTTCAATTAGACAAGCCCTAAAAATAAACTTCCCATATTCTGAACTATAACATGTGCTATTCTCAAAACGTCTTATAATTTAAGATGAAGGAAATATTATTATCACAAACAAAAATGTTTTAATAAATTATGAAACTTTTACATTTTTTTCTTTTACTAGCAAGAATTCTTGTGGGTCACAACGGAACATGCAGTTTGTGTACGTCTTGGAATCAAACTGTGTATCATGATTGAGAGTGTGTGTTATTCTCATATATTAGGACGGATCATGAGCTTAGATAACGGATGAGATAATAAAGCAATTATATTAGGTCTTTTGTAAAACATGACAAGACTCTTATGCTCGAGTGAGTGGAGGGACACGTGAGAGTGTGATGGACTGATGGACTTTTAATATTAGGTATGGACATATATGCGTGATTCTAGGCCGTGTTTAGGAATGAAAAGAAATTATGTTGCCGGCCTGTGCATGTGAAATATGAAAAACTGACTGTCAAAGGAAAAAAAAATCTTTGAGAGGGGTGTTTATAGTTCCCACTTCAAAAAAAATTCACCTATCATATCGAATGTTTAGACATATGCATATAGTATTAAATATAGACTTAAAAAATAACTAATAACACAAATTGCGATAACTTTGCAAGACGATGTTTTAAGCCTAATTAGTCCATGATTTGATAATGTTGAGATACAATAAACATATGCTAATAATAGATTAATTAGTTTTAATAAATTTGTCTCACGGTTTTCTTTTTAATAGACTAAATTAGTGTCACAACATCTGATACATGACAGCTAAAAACTTTTCATCCACAAACTAAACATCAAAAATCGTACTGTGGCTATAGTTGTGATGATTAGATGAAGTGCACGGACTGCAACAGGAGTGCAGTGTGGTACCTCTGTGACCACAAAATCCTAGCATAGTTACATTACACAGAGCTAATCTTTTTCATATTGTACCACTATTAAATTTTTTTCAGCACGTGCTATATTTTCCCTAGCTATGCATGTTGCTTTCAAGCCCACTAGTTGAAATTTTATATTCAAGACTCCAATGATGATCGCAAAGGCACAATGTCTCTTCCTTATCCTTTATAAAAGGGGGGTAAAACATGGTATTACCATCATGTGCGATTGCAACTAGTATAGTATACTGTATCATTAAATGCCATGCGTATGCAAGCTAGTGTAAAGTTGTGCACACAATAGGAATAGGAATAGGAATAGGGCGTCTTGTCTTAAGCCAGCAGCAGCTCCGATGACAAGCTGCTTCAACGGCGGCGCCGGCTGGCCGGAGCCCGTGGTGCGCGTCCAGGCTGTGTCGGACACCTGCGGCGACACGATCCCCGAGCGGTACGTGAAGCCTCTGTCGGAGCGGCCATGTCTCTCGCCGGCCACCGGTGGCGTCGGCGGCGGCGGCGGTGGCCCGAACAACATCCCAGTCGTAGACCTGTCAATGCTAGACGTGGACGCGACCTCCCGCGCTGTGGCGGCCGCGTGTCGCGAGTGGGGCTTTTTCCAAGCAGTGAACCACGGCGTCCGGCCGGAGCTGCTGCGCGGCGCGCGCGCGGCGTGGCGTGGCTTCTTCCGGCAGCCCGCCGAGGTGCGCGAGCGTTACGCGAACTCGCCGGCGACGTACGAGGGCTACGGCAGCCGCCTCGGCACCGCCAAGGGCGGCCCCCTCGACTGGGGCGACTACTACTTCCTCCACCTCCTGCCGGCGTCGCTCAAGAGCCATGAAAAGTGGCCTTCCCTCCCTTCCTCTCTACGGTACGGTAAACAAACACGAGACTAGCTGCATGCACGGCGTAGGCACGCTCTACATATCCTTCCAACCAAGCACACCGTATACCGGCCGTAGTTGGTCTCATGCACGCACGGCACGGCACGGGACATCAGGACATGCATGGTTGTTGCAGGGGGGCGACGGAGGAGTACGGCGAGGAAGTGCTGCAGCTGTGCCGGAGGGTGATGCGGCTGCTTTCCAGCGGGCTGGGGCTGGAGGCCGGAAGGCTGCAGGCGGCGTTCGGCGGAGAGGGCGGCGAAGGGGCGTGCCTGCGGGTCAACTTCTACCCGCGGTGCCCGCAGCCGGAGCTGACGCTGGGCGTGGCGGGGCACTCCGACCCCGGCGGCATGACCATGCTGCTGGTGGACGACCACGTCAAGGGCCTGCAGGTAAGGAGCCCCGGCGGCCAGTGGATCATCGTCGACCCCGTCCCCGACGCCTTCATCGTCAACGTCGGCGACCAGATCCAGGTATCTATCTACGTGTATCGACAATTCGATATCGATAATATTTAATGGTCCAACATATATATGTGCACGTGACATATACGTACTACGGCTCACTTTGGACATGTCACTCTACTCGATCTAGTAAAAAAAAAGAACATGTCTGGTGTGTGGCAAAGAAAATAAACGGACTATACGTGTAACACGTACGACGGTTATTATTAATTAGATTTCTTAGATAAAGAGGGAGACGATTGACTGATGACTAATTAAGAACTGAGACGTGCAACGATGTTGCACCGCATGCGCACCCATCAAAGTGCAGGCAGCAAATTAAGATATCCAGAAATAAAACAAAAACAGTGAAAAAGCAAGAGAAATGTACTGAGAGCAGCTCCAACGTTGGTGCTAAGAAGGTGCTAGGAGGTGAGAGAAAGAAACAGGACATGTGCTACACATTGTGGCGTGACTGGCGTCGGTGCTAGCTTAGCACCTCCTAGCACCTGTGGCCAATTTAAGCACCCGGTGCTAAAGGAAAGAGAAGAAAGGAAAAAAAGATTGAGAAGAGATGTGAGAGTTAAAAAGAAGTAGTTTATTATTTGTGGGTCCTGTTTAAATGGTGCTAGCAGATTTTATACGTTGGAGTAAAATAAAACTAACAAGCATCACCTGACGTGGCAAAATATAGCACCATGAGTGTGCGAATGCCCTAATGCCCAATGTACAAGTCGGCGACAAACGTCGGCACGTGTCCCTGGACCAGCACGGCAGCATCCAGAAAAGATCGAAGCGCCTCAAAACCGAGACAAATCGTCCCTCGATTGATTGTGTTAGGACTCAAGATTTGCGACAAAAGGACGGGTTTTGCATGGACCTCACAAATCCCAGTGCAACTGTGCACTGTGCTAGTACGTATTAAAAAAATTGTTTTGACCACTTATTTTAGGGCGATCGAACGCATGTTCATAGGACGTCCCAACAGCGGGTGCAAATCACCAGCTTAGGTGTTAGCTAGAAATATTAAAGAAAAGAAGAAAACTAGATAACGAATGCAGGAGAACTTAGCAAACCGTGCGAGCTGAGCTCTTGTGCTCTCGCTAGTGACGTAAATTTTCTAAATCTCTCTCCTTGTGATTAGGTAACCGGTACACCGAACTAGTAACATGTCAGCCGTTGGGAACGTCCATAAACGAATTTCAATGAGAATTTTATAAAGTTCATGAACATTAAATACGATAATATGACATTGTATTGATGAAGAGAAGATGATGAGAGTTTTATGAGATAAAACTTTTCTGCACCGTTTTCCAAAATATAAATGTGTTGAAAACTATGTCATGAAACTAGCACTGAGGATGACCTTATCTATTAGCTGCTAGTAAGACTTCGTTAACTTCTCATAACGGCTCTTATAACATACTAAAAATATTACCCATACACGAAAATTTTGATTTTGTGTATATTATGTATATCCTGTGGATATATAATAGGGAACGTATGCTATGGAAACAATGGTGTTGTGCACCTGTGTTTTACCTGTGTTGGTTATACTTCCTCTGTCCCTGAATAAATGGATTCCTAGAATCTGTGCCGGTCAAACTTTTTGAAGTTTGACCAACTTTATAGAAAAAAGTAAAAATATCTATGATATAAAATGAACATATTATGAAAATATATTCTATGATGTATCTAATGATACTAATTTTGTATCATAAATCTTGACGTATTATTCTAAAAATTCGGTCAAAGTTTAAAAAGTTTGACTTAGGATAACTCTAGAAATCTATTTATTCGGGGACGGAGGGAGTATATATTAGGGAGAGATAAATGAGAGGGGTTAGTATGTATACGATATATTTCCTCGTTCTGGTTCAATACAGTGTAATATACTCCCTCTGTATCGCAAATAGAAATCATTTAGGACAGCAACACAGTCTCTAAAATATAACTTTGACCACTTGTTTCTTTAAAAATATTTGTTGTAAAGTGATATATGTGTATTTCTATGAAAGTAGTTTTTAAGACAAATTTATTTATATGATTTTTACATCTTTAAACTCAATAATTTAAAAGTTATTTGTGATCTATATTCCCAATGTTTGAATCAATTTTTTCCAAAACGACTTCTATTTCCGATACGGAGGGCCTAATGTTTGAATCAAACTTTTTCCAAAACGACTTCTATTTCCGATACGGAGGGAGAGAGTATTCTTGAATCTTGATTATACCCAAGTCTGTCTTTTAAGCCCTATATATATCCATGAGTAGCCTTTTAAACATCTTCTCTAAAGTGACTTATGTAATTATTGGTAGTCGAATTCAGTGACATGCATCTTTTCCCTTTTAACCCATGCCTTACTAGATAATTAAGGAAGTTTGCATTCAGTATATACTAGCTAATAGTAAGGGATAAGTTAGTGTTTTGTTAGACTCTTTATTTGGTCTTGAAATTACTTGAACACCTTATATTTTAGGACGATAGAGTAAAAGCAAACCTCGCTCTTTGATGAGTGATGACCCCAATACGTGCTTCATGTTCTCATGTTTCTCATATAGTACTAACTAATTATTAGTAACATAAGTTAGTCTTTTATTAGACTCTTTATTTGGTTTTAAGATTATTTGGACACCTTGACCATGGGGGTAAAAAGCAAACCTCGCTCTTTTTCTTAGGGAAAATGTCCTGTTGATGACCCCATTACGTGCTTCATGTTCTCGTATTCCTTGATTTACACCGGGCTTATATTTGCTATACTCCTAGTTAATGGTCAAAAGGAGGGGAAATAATACTGTGTACTGCTATAAAGATTTACGAGTAGCAGTAGCAGTAGCTGTCGCTGTGTGCACATTGTTTGGTAGTTTTTCTCCTACTCTACCAAAAGGAGGGGAAATAATACTGTGAACACCTACTCTACCTGCTTGGTAGTTTTTCTCCTAGCTTGACGCAGGTCTGTCTGTCTGTCCGTCTGTGTGCACTGGCCAGAGAGTACTGTACGTATCTTTGTATAGACTGGTCGTGTCTCTTTGGATTTGCATTGATGTGCCGTTGCTATCACACAGATCAAATAAAGTAGCTGATCTGTGCGAGAGGCCCAGCAGAACCATTCGCTTGCAATTTGCAAAAGGGCGTGTCCGTGCACGTGGTGGCTGACCATTCAAACTCTCTTGTCGCTATAGCATTCCACCGGCCGGTGAACCAAACAAAGGCTATCCTCCTTCTGTACCGCAGATATTAGCATATTTTTCTCTGACTTTGCCAACAATATATCTGAAGCTATATATAAATTGATACAGCCTCTGTCCACAAAAGAATACAATTATAGGAAGCGGGAAGCGTGCTGGTGAAACTATTTCAACTTTGACCAAGTTTATAGTAAATAGTATTAACATTTATATTTTAAAATAAATTTATTATGAAATTATATTTTATAACTAATAAAATGGTGCTTATTTTGTCTCATATGTGTTAGTATTTTTTTATATAACTTTAGTCAAAGTTGACAATGTTTGACTCCTCGGGATGTGAGAATTGTATTGTTTTGTGGATGGATGGAGTAATATGATATTAGCATAACTAGATTCTTCCTTAAAAAATATTCTGTTAGTAATGTATAACTGTTCTTATTTAAGATGTAACATATTTTTTTTACCATTGTTGCTAGTCAAAATAAAAACTTGAAGACTGTGCCAGTCTGCCAAATCCTAATTTATATGTGGTGAGTAATGTAAGTAAACTGGTGGTAACAGTAGTGCTTAGCCAGTCCCAGTGGAAGTTTTATTTATTTGTATTTAATAGAATGCCAAATATTATTTCTGATGACATGACAATGTTTTAATAAAGAAAGAGAAGAAATAAGTTTCATTAGGATATGAAACTCTCTCTCAGCACGATTATCAATTCTCTATGAGTCATAGAACTAAATGCATATGAAATTGTGGAATGAAATTTTGCATTGACAGTGAGAGTTTATTTAGTTTCATTTCATTTTAGATGACATAGCAGTGTTAGAAACAACAAAATAAAAATCTTTATTGAGACTGACCTTATGTATATCTAAGCAAAGAGTTAGCGGGCAAACTCTTCACTAAAACTCTCTAGCTACATACTACTATAGTATATTGAAGTCTTAAACCAAGATTAGTCCATCTCTAACATGCACTAATAAGTACTTTTTAATATTATATTGTCACCACGTTTGCACATATATGTTCTGCACATAAAGCCAGTTTACAAGAGTGACACTAAAATTAACACACGCATGCAGGTGCTGAGCAACGCGGCATACAAGAGCGTGGAGCACCGGGTGACGGTGAGCGTGGCGGAGGACCGGCTGTCTATGGCTTTCTTCTACAACCCGCGAAGCGACCTGCCCCTCGCGCCGATGGCGGAGCTGGTGGTGCCCGGCCGCCCGGCGCTGTACCCGGAGATGACCTTCGACGAGTACCGCGTTTTCATCCGGCAACGCGGTTTGGCCGGCAAGGCGCAGCTTCAGTCCCTGCAGGCCAAAGCCAAAGCCAAAGCCGACGGCTCGTCCGCCACCTGCAGCTAGCAGCTAGCAGCTAGCTACACATACTACTGATTACGTACTGAGCTAGCTGTGCATAATCATATATCGTTGGATCGATCGGGGAATAATAATTTGATCTTTAATTTCTACAGAAATATAATGCTGTGGTGTACATTATTCATCCCATTGTAAGTGAGCAGTAAATTAAAGGTGCGTACATATATATAATATGCATGTACGTACTTATAGAAGTGTTGGTATTGAGTTCACAATACAAGTCATGTAAACCAGGATAATGATGATCCAAATCAATACTACTAATGGTCGATATTGTTTTAGCTGCACGATCTTTAAACCCCTTAGCTTTCACCAACAATCACTACCAATGACGTAATCCATCCTTATCCCTGGATTCAATGTTGTGGCTGTGGAGATTCGAACTCAAGACCGCACAGTTAGCCTTCACGTGCGTTACCAATTGAGCTACACTACACATCTGACAGAATAGGATACTCCTTTTTTTAAAATTGTGTCTGGAAGACATTTAGTCTCAGTTGGTGTTACCAACCGAGACTAAAAGGTCCTTTAGTCTCGGTTGGTAACCTTTAGTCCCGGTTGGTATTACCAACCGGGACTAAAGAACACTGACCCTTTAGTCCCGGTTGCCTCGAGGAAAAGGAACCTGTTACCAACCGGGACTAAAGAACTTTTAGCCCCGGACACAAAAATATTCGAGGCTAATGGCCGAATCTGTCTATCGCCCAAAGGTCATTTCTCTACTAGTGTCTATTTGTGGTAATTAATTGATGTACATGTAACATGTTGACAACGAGATGTTAGTGGCAAATATCAATCTTAAGATGTACTACTTCGGATTTTAACATTCTAGATTTGGGATTTTTTGAGCCATTGAATACAAGGAGGATGCAAAAATAATTAAAGATCTAATTCCAGAACGTGCTCAGGTAGAATGATCGTACGTGTCACCTCTCATTTCAAGATGTTCCACATTAGAGATGAATAACTCACGATCAAAATTTTCCACGGATGAGATTATCCATGATGCGAGATCATAGTCACTGTGTATAAAACCACAATATGCACACTCGCGAGGTTCACGGCGAGCTTGGTAGCAGGCTTCTCCGAAGATGCTGCTAGCATGGGACGTGCCACAGCGAGAACACTGCACGACGTCGTCCATGTCCGAGTCAGGCACGACGTCGTCCACATCGATCTTGTTCCCGATTTGGGACGAACGATCCCGGAACATGGATCGTGGCTACGTCCCACGATCCCTGTGACAGAGGCCTTGCTCGGTTGCTCCTCGTGAGCTATAGCTAGCGGCTAGTCTGGCGATGTAGCCATGCAGGCCATCTACTGGTGGCGCCCGCGCATGCATGTAAGAACGACGATGGTGCCGGCGCGCCGGTGCCGGAAAGGGTTCAACGCGCCACGCGCGTGCAGTGCAAGGGCAGCGACGACGGACGCGCGCGCTGTGCCGAGCCAGAGGTGGACGGGGTGTGTGGTCGGTGTTTCATTTGCTGACCACCCTGCAGCAGCTTCTCTTTTTTGTTTCACACTCAAATGATCGTCTCCGAGTCTGAAATCCTGCACAATGCTTCTTCCTTACATGACACACCTACATGAATTTTTGAAGAACTTTTATGCGGTTATATGGTCGTCAAAATCAAGATCTCCATGTGGACGGGTGGTCGGTGTTTCATTTACCGACCACCCCTGCACAAGTTGCTCCTTTTCGTTTCTCTCACTAGGGGCCGCCATCTCAATATCCTTTTGGAGTAAATGACAACAGTTGGCCCCCAGGCCGTCCCCAATTAATCCAATATACAACATAGTTTTCCGTAAGGAACAGATGCAACATATTATAAAACATGCTTCTCGACACACCGTCATTCTCTGGTCTGATCTTCTCTTCTCATGCGTTGCTGGCGGACACTAGAGAAAGTAAATTATACCTTTAGGAACACATACCCTCAACATATTCACTGTTGGATGTGCGACACCACCGTCGACCTCCTCAGTCCTCACTCCTCACATTCAAACAGGGCGTCCCGAGGTCAAGATCAAAGCGCGAAACTCTCCCTATTCAATGGACGAGCTGCTATTTCGGAGGACATGGACGACGACACAATATTGCAGCAGGGGTCGTCTCTAACACAAGAACCAGAAACAGAGCGGATGATGGTTTCAGTAGGGACTCACAATGGAAGTTCTCGAGAGCGATTGCAATTCCTCGGCCCCTGACGCTTCCTCCATCGACTCGCCTCTTCGCATTGCTCGGCTCCATAGCTCCAGTGGACGACGATGGTGCACAGACGAGTCTTTGATGAAGAGGACAGACGACAGAGGTCGATCTAATTTTGACGAGTGTCGACTTGTACAAGAGGGAATGACTTCGACTACGAGCAAGCTGGCGCTACGTGGAGACAAGCGAGCCAGAGCCACACGGAACGATGGTGGGGGCGAGGGGGGCGTGTGTCACACGATTACACGGTGTCTTGTGAGTTTCTCCGTGCAACACCTTCGTAGAGATTTTTTTTTGAGAGAATTCCTTATGAGCCATTATTAAAGATCATAATTTAATTTAGCAGTCTTTAGTATCACTACTCTAAATTTTTTCTGCATTCCATGTCACTGCTATAAGATTATGCTCTAACAATGTCAAATCGTAGCTATGAAAAATAAAAAATAAACTTAGGCATAAATATGTTATTTTTTTAGCACAATTCCAGTATTTGTACCGTGACTATGTGGTATCACCATTGAGCCACGAGCTGTATGCATGGTTTATTCTTCTTCTTTGGTATCTGAGATTTGGCTGGCCTAAGAAAACCGCTCGAAGAGAGTACTATTATTGATAAAGATAAACCCATTTCTATCGGTTTAACTAAAATATCATTAAGGCCTTGTTCAGTAATTCCGAAATAGAGTCCCGAAATAACTCTTAGCCAAAATGGTTCACCCATTTAATTTTGAGGTAGAATTATTCATAGTCCAATCCTTAACAACCGAATAGACCAGGCGAGCGATAGAGGCCAAATGAGACCGGCAAGTAATAACCTGTCATCATATCCACGTGGCAGTGTATGCTTTTGGGTGTCATTTTCGGTGGATGACTGAACACTCGGGTCATGTGCAACGCATGCTTGATGCACGAGGACGACAGGCAGCCAAATTTACTTCCCCACGTTCATGGTTTGTCATACACTCATACTCCCTTTAAAGGAAGGTGTGAGAGCACCTTATAGTCCCTGAAGATCATCCAACCGAAAACGTTAAGTAGAGCTTTGGAAACTTAAAGATACGGAGTATTTCTCTTGTCACATATGTATGCCCTCACCTGATTCAGTATAAATGAAATATTATTGAACAAACTATTTAATGATGATCGATACTAAAAACGAAAGCAGACGAGATAAATCTTTAACTCTCCCAAACTCTCTAACACATCCGTATCCCAAAATTCACACTTAACTTGCTCGGTTTCACATTTAAGCTTTGTTCGGTTAGTGGGGATTCCACCAGGAATCAATCCAGCTTATCCAATTCTTATATAAATTACAGAAGCAATCCAGGTGAGAACCGAACGGGTCCTTATGGATATCTCTTTCATTTTCATTTTTCGTTAGGATGAAATTAGAAATGAGATAAAAAATGGTATGAATGTTCTTCCAACCAATCTTTTCTTTTGTAGTTTTTGCATTGGACAGGCTTAGTGGTTGACTTATTGTGATGTAGACTTATGGTCTTAGTCTTATACTATTAATTATCATCTTATGGAACTTATTATATGAATTAAAATAACCTATGTGTTGGCAGTATCACCATGTTAGATTAGTTAGGACAACAGTTTCTTAATTCTATGTATTAACGTTCCCATTTTTCTTTTTCGAGTCTTGATAATTACTAACACATTTTCATTGAATTGGTTAATTTTCGATATCTGATATCCTATTAATCTTTGTTACTATGCCTAAGCTTTTTTAGTATTATGTAAAAGTAAAAAGAAAAAGAAAAAGGGTTGACCCTGAATCACTATATTGTTTTCATACCTACGCATAGCCTTAATAAACTTCAATGACCAAAGACATTTTTTTTGGCCTAACACCTCTCGTTTAGTAAAGCCCAATTCTTGCACGATCCTTGTGAAAGTCCTAGTTTGATTTTTGAATAATTGATAAAAACCTATTTGGACTAACCTTGTTGCTAAGTGTGTGTAGCTAAGATAAATTAGTCCAACACCAAGTGGTGGAGCTAGATGATGACAACCATGGAGATGAATGGTGATGACCACAAGTCAAGTGTTCACTTTTGAAAAAGAAGAAAGAGAAACACAAAAAGGCAAAGGCAAAGGTATAAGATCCTAATAAGGACCATTTTGTTTTGGTGATCAAGACAATATAGAAAATGTGATCGCATTTAAGATAGATAGTCGTACTATGAAGAGAGAAGAATCATGGTAAACACGGTTATCAAGTGTCACTAGGTGAACTCATTCATGTTGGTGCATTATAAACCTAGTGTATGACTAACAAACTCTTGAAAAATTCTTTAAAAACGCTAACAGATGTGCGCAGTGGTCAAATACTTTGGTGTTGGTACATGAAAGCAAGGGTGGAAGAAAGGAGTTGAAAGGAGGTGTGTAAGAGCTTTGGACTTTGAGGGCTAAATGGTCCGGATCATGGCATGGGCGTTCAGACACTTACATGAACAATACCATACCATGGTGGCTCAGACTGGACGCTCACCCTAGGACACGTGGCAGCACGGGTGTTTGACAAAAGAGAACTCAGGTGAGTTGGTCTAGATGACCGAACCGAACTCGAGTTGGATGCTTTTGAGTGCTCGGGAAGCTCTCTACCTAACTTCGGACCGCGGTGGCGATTGGTCTGGACGACACCTGTGCTGGTTAGGTCTGGACGTAGTGTGTGCGTGGGGAGTTAGATGTTGGCAGCAATGGTCGAATTCATTTAAAGAGTGACGCATGGCGACACTTGATTGGTCGAAAGGGGACCGGACTTTGGCACTTTGGTCCGGACCGCCCGATTCCTTGGTCTGGACCAGAGTCCGGACGGCCTACGCACCCCTTTGGGGTGTAACGACTCTTTGAGCCCTTGGGGCGCTATGAATAGGTTTACCGGCTTGAGACATAACTCTTGGACATTGTGACCATTGATATATCCTTGTAAGCATTGGCGGATTCAAGGCGGGAGCTGGGGGCTGCAGCCCTCCCCCCCCCTCCCCAAAAATACACATGAGATTTTAGCTTAAATTTGTCTAATTTGTCTTTAAATTAGTTCAAAATCTTCTGCGGGCTAGAAAAATAATAGAAAATTCAGTCCAAATCACCTTAAAATCTACTAAAAATCTCTCGTGGACAAAAAATACAAGGAGAATTCCGGTTCAAACTCGGCTCGCTATGTATTTAGCCCCCCTCGTGAGCTGATTCTGGATCCGCCACTACTTGTAAGCTAAGCCAAACCTCTTCCACTCATCTCTTGCTTGATTGTGCATCCAAGTGAGTTGGAATTGATTCCAAGTGCATTTGCTTGAGTGAATTGCATCAGTGGCACTTGGGGAGGCTCGATTTAGTGTGGTTTTATTGTTACTCTTGGTGGTTGTCGTTGCCACCACCTATACAGCTTGGAGCAGCGATGAGGTGTTGGCAAGTGTTGGTGATTGTTCTTGGCCACACCTGTGGGAGATTTTAAAGGTACTTTAGTGGATTGCTTCTGACTTATGTACCCTAATCTTGTATTAGTTGTGCAGAACCCTTGTGTAGGGTTAGGCAATTAATCCACAAATGTATAAGAACATTCATATTGCATAAACCAGCTCACATCTAGACTAAATATTAGCAAACATAACCTATTGGTAATTACTCATCAAAAAAATGTGTTGACGATCATTACAATATGTTTTACACCATGAAAAAGAATGTCAACATACTCAAAATAAAATAAAAGGAGCATAATTTGTTTAAATAACAAAATCCATTTGTATTAGATCTTACATGTGTAGAAGCAAATATGGAAGAAATGGGGCTAGGAGGTCACCCTGGCGGGGTCGTCCAACCCTAGGAGGGTCGCGAGACCCCCTGGTGGCCCCCATACTCGCCCTTAAAAAATCCAGGTGAAAATCAACAAAACATGTCTTCAAGCACTTCGAACACTTGAATGAAGACAATGCATTCAAGGGTTTAAGTGTTTGAAAGGCCCTCATATCAACACATTGCACCACCAATTGATGGGCCCCACATCAACACCTCACACCACCAATTAATGGTAGCACGTGGCACACGCGAGCTGGCCCTTTTAGTGGCGGTCTTCTCGAGGTATGATCCGACCCTTTTATCTCTCATGTGCTCTTCCTCTCTAAGCATAGTGGTTGCATCTGGCAGATCCACGGGCCGCACCATCCATGGTGGGCAAATCCACGACGTCCATGGCAGGGGTGAGCAGATCTACAATGCTTGATCCATGACAGTGCAGCTTTGGGCTAGGGTGTGTTTGTGATGGAACTCAATGGCTCGGCGCTATGGCTTGGGAGTGAGGTAACGACCAACTTGACGGTGAAGCAGCAACGCCAGCTTCGTGACAAGGAAGCCTTTTCATTTAGTTTTTTTTATCAATTTGCAAAGGTGGTCATCTTCTCACCTTTGCTAATTGAACTTCACAGACAGGTGTGAAACCCTATTTTGTAATAACAAACAACACGATACTTTTGTATAGCTCTTAACCAAGGAAAAGTATGCATGGCTTGTGGCTACATGCAGGGACGGATCTAGCACCGAGGCGGGTGGGGTCGAGCCCTGCTACCGCGACTCGAAGCATAGAGCTCCTTCTGCAAATTGGTACTCATGGAAGCTTTGAAAGAAATAGTTTAGAGATAAAGATAACAGAAGTTTCACCTAACTTTTTTTAATCCCCATGGGCAGGCCAGTATTATGCATGTGCTTGAAAAACACAACACATCTATTGGACAGGGCAACTACTTAGGGCATGTTTAAGACTGTTCCGCTCTATGTTTTTCAGCTCTGCTTCATGTTTTTAGCCAAACGGTTTTAACTCCATGCACTCTGTTCGAGGAAAAAAAGGTAGAGTTGTGAGAGCGCTTACGGTACTTTACAAACTCCATATTCTTGTGGAGCTACTCTATGGTAAAGTTTATAAAGCAGAGTTCGTAGAGCAGTCCCAAACATGTCCTTAACCAGACGAGTTTATAGTCGAGTCGAGCTGCACTGAACCCTGTCCAGAATTCGGATCCAACCTCTATTTTACCTGCAGTCCTTTATTTTATCTCTTCTTTTTGTTTCTGACTTCTCAGTCGTGCCCCCGTGCAGAAGCCCGCCCTGTAGGGGGGGGGGGACTAAGGGGCCTCCATGGGCCTACGACGGTCCTGAACATGTACATTAGGACCGCAACGAGCCAAATCACTTTTGGTCTGTTATTGTATGGCGAGTAATATGTATACACACATTTTTGTGAAATGTATGTGTGGGCCTAGCTCAGTAGCTATGGGCTTGTTTGGTTTGGACCTTGGTCTCGGGTGCATTGTCCAGACAGCTTCATCTGACACCAGGCGTCCAAGATCCAACGTCTGGGATGGATGTCTAGACTAGGAGCTGCCTCTGACAGGCAGGAACAAACAGGCCCTATATATCTATGCGCACATTTATCGTCGTGGCATTATATATTGTAGTCCAGCCCCGATAAACTCTGTTGCTGCTAACTATTCGATCTGCCTCCACATGCAAAGTACGTTACATCTGATAATGGTGGTACTAGCAAAGCAAAACGTACAGACGAGATCGATCGAACGGCCGAGTAAGGCCAAGAACATGACCGGAGACTATACGTGGGCGCGGTACGTGGCAATACTGCGCAGCACTCGTGGATCATTTCACCACTCCCAGCAGCAGCAGGATCTGGAGGAAGATGTAGGACGCTCCCCCGATGGTGGCGTACTGCAGCTTGCTCTCCCCCTCCACGTCTGCGAAGTCGCCGTCCGCGCACTTGCTGAACCCACCGGCGAGCCACGCCAGGTTCCGGTACCCGTCGTCGTGCAGCATCCTCACCGCGATCAACGACCTTGCGAATTGAATTTAGTTTAGTTTCAACCCCACGCAACGAGTAATTACACGTACACGAGCCAAGCGCACGGCACACTTGCCTACTAGTACGTGTTGTTATTTACCTGAGGCCTTCGCCACATGCGACGAGAAGCTTGGCGTCCTTGCCGGCGACGACGGCGGCAGCGACGTCCTCGACGAAGCGGTCGTTCATCTTGGTGAAGCCCTGGCCGGTCCAGAGCCCGATGTAGCCGAGGTGGACCCACTTCTTGAGCAGCGTCACGGGGCCCATGTCGTCGTCCCCCACGAACAGCGGGACGTGCACGGAGCCCCGCACGCTGGCGCGGGCGCGCTCCCACTCCGGCCGGACGTCCAGCACCCGGAACCCCTCGGCGCGCAGCGCCTCCGCCGCGTCCCTCGGCCGCACGGCCTTCACCGCACCGGACCGCACCAGCGCCTCGGCGCCTCCCGCCCACGACGTCGCCTGCGCCCTGACGCGGCACCGGGGCTGGGGCTGGGGCGGGCCAGGGGAGGCGGACCTGATGCACGTGGATGCGGCCGCCGCAGCACCCATCGCCATGGCCATGGGCACTGCCTGCTCTAGTTGCTGCTGCTTGTCAGTTCAGGCCTCACCGCCTCACTCACGCGCACTTCCTTATCCACATGATATTTTAGGTCCAATCCGCACCGTTGGTACACTGGTCACGGCATCTCCTGGCCGTACGATTCGTCCTAACAGATGAGGCGGAGCTCGACGAGATCTCTCCGACGCGTTGATTTGTACAACCGGCCGGCATGGGGACCGATTACTATTGCAAACCAACATCGTTACATGACGTTTATTGGTGACGTTCTAATAAATCAACGTAAAAGTTCATTGTCCATGACGGTCCATTGCAAGAGTGATAAATCTATGACGACTAGTTTAGTTTTTTCAATATATGACGAAAGACTTGATTTCGTCACAGATAAAAGAGACATTCAACGTCACTACGTTGTCGAGTTTTTATCAAATTTGTTTACTATTTTTTTTGGTTCAGACTTTGCGGATTATTTTATGACGAAATGAAATGACAATCGTTGACGGCTCCAGTTGGTTCAACAAATGCATGACATGGGATACATGATGGATTTTCCGATCATCATGACAAGTCAGCCGTGACGTATTTTTGACTGTTTATAATTAGAGTGATCGTCATGTAAAGCATTGTTCCTTGTAGTATACGCGAACTCGAAGCTCATGAGGAGCTTGACGCTCTTGAACTTGTGCCCCTTGTGGTCGAACAGCGGCACGGCGCGGATCCCTGGGCGCAGCTCTGCCACAGGCAGCGCCGTCTGCCCGCCGAAGTCGTCTTCGTTCACGTCCTGCTCGTGCACCTCCACTCGGAGCACCGCGATCTCCGGTACGGTCAGCGGGAAGGCGAACTCCTCCTCCCACACCGGCACCCAGCTGTCCTCCACGGTTTTCGTCTTTCTCATCACCGAGTCTAATGGAACTCCGGCGATGCCAACCTGTAGTTGGCCAACCGAACCCAATTAGAAATGCATCCCCAAGTACGTTTCAGGCCTGGCGTGACTGTACGTACTCGCTGACTTCTAAAGATTGGCACGGCCGCAGCGAGTGAACAGACCTTTACGTAAAAATCTGGAGGTGAGTATGTGTCGAAATGTGTCTGCTTGAAGTCCTTTTGCCAACCTTCCCCCATGTATACCTTGACCTGCAAACAACTACCGAATCAACACATTTCTGAAGCCCACCATCAGAGAGAGCAAAAGAAGAGGAAGAAACACACCATCTACCTTCAATGTTGCCTTCACTGGCAAATCTGCCTTCGGGTCAAACACCTTTCCATCTGGACAAGTTTGCATCAAGAAGTCTGGTTTCTTCACATAACCGCAACAGCCATTGGCTTTATAAAAACCATGCATTAACCAAAGTGCTCTTCCATGTCCCTGGAGAAAAAAATGGATATATCAGATATTCATGACATTAGACAGCTCCTACACATGCTTAAGCGAACGGAAAAATACACCATAACACTAGTTCTGGCATATATTGCTTATGTTACAGCTCTAAATTAATTAATCTGGTTTCCTTTTAATGATGGGAACGTATGCTATGCAAACTAGACTCCTGTGCAATTAATGATTTGCTAAAAAGAAAGCTCACAGTATACCTAATCATGAACCAACTGAGCAACCAATACATGACCACAATGGTAAAATGAAACTTGATTAGAAACAGGATTACGCTACAAATGTGATAAAGCTCTTGTTTAGATTCCATCAAATTTTTAACTTTTTTCACTCTCTCCATCACATCAATGTTTGGACGCATGTATGAAGCATTAAATGTTGATAAAATAAATAACTAATTGTACTTTTAGTATGTACATGTCGAGACGAATCTTTTGATACTAGTTAGCAGATGTTTGGACAAAGTTTGTCAAATAACAACGAAAGTGCTACAGTAGCAAAGTTAAAAAAATTCTAACATCTAAACAAGGCCAAAGTGAATATTGATCCAAACCCAAACAGGAAAGTTGGCAACTATTGGAGTTCAATCAGGCTAGAATATGTTGTTCAGATTACAGTCAGACCTGCATATTGAATGCCACCATTTGAGCACCATGCACCCAGCCAAGAAATGGATTGTAGTTGGATGAATCGAAGCGGGTTCCCTTTGGGTATATTCTCAGCATATTTCTATGCGTGAAGCTGTTTGGAACAAACAGGAAGAGCTCTTTAGTAAGAGAGGAAAGTGGGCAACTAAGGAGTTGCGACAGTATTATGCCATATCTCCTCCAACATTGGTGAACAATCGAAATATATTTGGAAACAAACCTCACAATGTTGGGACCATGAGGAGCTGCAACTTTCGCAAGTTCTTGCTCACTCAAACTGAGTCGCCTAACTTTGTCTGGATCGTTCTTCAAGGCATCCACGAGAGGACCCTTTGGCTTTCCTGCCTTGATAGTGATGAGGTGTTTATACTCTGCTGCCACATGCTTCGTTTTCTTCTCATCATCACCATCCGCACCTCTTTCGCGGTATAATAGATCATCATCATTCTGCCAGAGCACCATGTAGTAAATATTGATGAGTAGAACTTGCAGGCTAAACAAACGGTAAAATGTAGAAGAAGTTAACATTCATACCCTGTCGGCAACTTGCATCTCATCATGAATATCTGGAACTTCTACTCCCCATGCTGCTGCTTCCCTTTGACCCTTTTTAAACCGGGCCTCAGTTTCTCTCTCCTTCGTGGTGTCACTCTTTGCTTCGAGATACTCCTTTGGGGGTTTTGTTGAGAGCATGACACGCCCCTTTAGAGCTTCAGGTGAAGGAAATTCTTGAAGGTGTTTCGATTCAGGGTAATACAGGATGTCTCCAAACACTTCAAGGACCATCTATACAAAATTTCAGAAGTAGCTACACTAGAATCACCTGCCATATATTAATAATTCAAAGAAATGCAGTTACCTTAGCTACTTTCGCCTGAAGATCAGGTGTAAGGTGGTCTTCTAGTGTTATAATAACAGGATAGGGAGATGCAATAAAAGCATATTCTTTGATGGATCTCAAGCATTTGATAAGTGATACTGGGGCAGTCAGTGTCCTATCAAGAGCGAAAACGTGAATGAAGTCACAGGCAGCACATCTCATGGCAGCTTCAGTTTTCGACAAGATGGTGTGCAAAAAAATTCTCCTCATAAAAGAAAATGCACAAAGTATAAACGCGTGCAGATATATACCTTCCATGGAGAACATCAATGTCATCTTTAGAAGAATTTGGCCATATGTCCAATTCAATTACACGAACACCTGTTTGGAGTGCCTTGATGATGGGAACATCACTGCAGTCACTGCTGAGTTGATTACCGGTCAGATACGAGTTGTGTCCAGTGTATATAAAATAGTGCGATAGCGGTGCGTTCATGTCCTGATGGACCTGGAAAAAGGTATTTAACGTCAAACAATTCATGGGGTGCAGATACCTGATCATCAGAATCGCACATTAATATTGGAGCTCACATGCTAGCAACAGCAGATAATTGCCAACAGATTTTTTTTTCTTCGATGGCATTAGCTAATTACAAAATTCAGAGCTCTATGAAGAAATAGTGCATCTATCAACCAGAGTCCAGAGCCAAAGGACAAAGCAAGTATATCACCGTTCAGCCATGAGCTTGCTATAAGCATGGCACGTCATGACACAACATTAGCAAAGTCAATGTGACAACATTATGGCTGCATTAATTAGTTGATACTTGATAGAGACATCACTTCGAACCATGCTCTTCGCTGCACGTGTTCCAATGGCAAATGCGTTATGAGGAGCAGTTCACATTCACAAATCCCATTTAATTTGGTGATCCACAAAATGCAGAACTGACAGGCATTATACGAGGAGCAGCTCACAAGATCTGACCACATTGCCTAATCTGCCCCCGGAATGCGCCTCCCCAAGTCCCAGCCAGCAATCGCACCAATAGACACAGGAACACGATGAATCAAGCCGCGTATGCGTATGCATATATATGGAATTATGGATTGGGGCTCGAGCAACTTCCGGGTGGCTTTACCTTGGAGTAGCGGAGGGGCGGGTTGAGGTCCTCGGAGAAGAGGAAGTGTAAGAAGTCGTCAACGGTGAGCGCCGGCCTCCCGAACCGCGGGGTGCGGCTGCGATCCTGCAGGATACGGTCGATGACCTGCTCCGGGACCTCGCCGTCGGCACCTCCCCAGGAGGCCAGGTAGCGGCGGAGGTCGTCGGCAAGCATGTACGGCGAGCCGTTGGCGTAGCGGGAGAAGAGCGCGCGGACGTCCTCCGGCGTGGAGGTGTCGCCGAGCGCGAACCTGCGCGTGAAGAAGATGCAGCACTTGTACGTCCCCATCTCCGCCGCGGACGCCCCCGCCTGGTCTGCCTCCTCGGCCCCGCTGTCCGTCCCCGGCGGACGTGTGTGGGGTGGGGAAGCGCGCGGGTAAGCTGCTTTGTCTCGTTTGGGCATTTTCGCGTCGCGAGGTTTCAGGGCGATTTGGAGGGTGGACGAACGTACAGGAGGGAAAGGGAACTTTTCAGGGAACTGCCCTGCCCGGTTGGTTAAGTACTCCGTCTCCGCTCGCCCGTTGCGGGGGTGTTTGGTTCCAGACAATAAAGTTTAGGGCATGTTTGGATTCCACCTATTAAATTTTATCACTAAACTTTAAACTTTAGTCATTTTTTGTGGTTAAAATGCCAAACACCAAAGCCTTTTTAGTTCCTTTTAGTCTCTTTTATTAAAGGTGTTAATACTAAAAAGTGGCTAAAGTTTAATGACTAAAGTTTAGTGGGTGAGATCCAAACATGCCCTTAGTAAATGTTACTCCCTCCATCCTAAATTATAAGACATTCCAAGAATCTTGGAGAGTCAAAGTTTTTCAACTTTGACCAAATTTATATAATAAGATAATAATATTTATGATATCAACTAAGTGCAATTAGATTCTACATTAGTTATATTTCCATAATATGTATATTTGATGGTATAAATCTTTATATTTTTCTCTATAATTTTGGTCAAAGTTGAAAAACTTTGACTCTCCAAGATTCTTGGAACGTCTTATAATTTGGAATGGAGGGAGTACATACTAATTTAGTTTATTAAAAGTAGATTAATTATAAAACTAACTACATCGTCGTATAGTAATTAACGAGTTGAATTTATCAAGTCAAATTAATCCGTAATTTATAAATGTTTACTGTAACATCACATTGTCAAATCATGGGCTAATTAGAATTAATAGATTCATCTCGCGAATTAGACTTCGACTGATAAATTAGTGTGGTAACTAGTTTACTGCCCGTTTAGTTCTAAAAAAATGGGAAAAAGTTTTTTTAGCACTTTCGTTGTTATTTGACAAACTTTATTTAAATATGAACTAACTACTCTCAAAAGATTCGTCTCTACATTTACAAATAAACTATGTAATTAGTTATTTTTTACCTACATTTACCTAAGCTCGAGCTCGTCAGCGAGGTCAGCCACGAGTGGCAGCAATGCCGGCCAGGCACTGCATCGCCAAGGCTCGTCGTCCCTGTGCCCACCTCGTGAGGGAGATCGATGGCCATGACTGCAGCAGGAGGACCCCCCGGAATTAGGCAAGGGGGAGGCGAAGGCGGTGGACGAGGCAGCAATGGTCATGATTTTAGGTTACAGTTTTAGATTTTCACGAGGATTTCATGGCCAATAGCTTTTCGAAAATAGTGTAGAAAAGTAATTCTCAACAAAACTTAGCGGCTATGGAGAAAATCCGGTTGGATGAAGCCGACGACAGAGATGATGAGTCACTGATAGCAAGGGACAAGCCGTCGATGACGGTGATGACGAGTCACCGATGAGGTAGTTAATTGGGATCAAGGAAGAAGGGTAGGGAAGAAGTCATGAGTAGGAAAGTCATCAGTGGTACCAGGTGTTAGATTTATTGTGGGTCAAGTCCATTAATATATTTAATAAATCAATAACTCTATGATGTGTAATTGTGAAAATTATTGTTTGTACTGGATTGGAATTTAAAGGGACGTTGACTCAATTTATATGGTGGAAATTATTCCATGTAATTTGAGAAGTTGAGAAACAGACAGAGACAGGCAGGCAGACAGGTAGGAGTGGCGTGTTAATTTTTGTTAATGACCATTAACTACGGGAGTTACAACTCATCTCCATCACGTCTATTCTATAATCTTTTAGCCTTCCTACTAGAATGTACGTTCCTTTTTACTCCATCTACAGGAACGTCCATTCTTTTTTCTCCACGTAAATATAGGAGCCGGACTCTCTCCTGTTAGTTGGTTTTCCTTCCTGAGAGAACAAACACACAATCTAGAACTCAGTTCCGCTGCAAGAAAGATTTCCCCATCTCGTTCGTCCGCGCGCACTGAGGAGCGAGAGGGCAGGTGCCTCCAGAGTCGGTGCCGTTCGAGACCTTACACGGGGAATCGGCAATTAGGTTTTTGGGGAGCGACTACGCGACTGCCCGAACCATCTTCGTCGTCGTTCGTCTTCTTCAGGAGGATCGCCGTTGTCATCTTCTTCCCGGCGAAGTTGGTGCTGTTCATCTTCTTCCCGGCAAGTTCATCTTCTTCCCGGTGATTTCCTAGAGGACCGGTCGTCTTCTTCCTGGTGGTCTTCATCCTCTTCGTCTCCATCTACTGCAACATGATCAAGGAAGTTGGACAAGGATCTCGTTCTTCGCTAATGATGGGCGGGTATGAACTGTTCATCTTCTCTCTGTTTTTCGTAACTCAGATTTTTGTTCCGTCATGTTGTTTCAGTAGTGTTGTTGAACACGTTGCAGTAGTTGTCTTATATAGTTTCATAAGTTTTTCAGTGCTGCTGTCTGTTATATATTCTGTGTTGCTATCTGTTACATATTTCATGAATGTTGGAGTAGCTTTGTTACATTGTTTCAGTAGTTGCTGCGTATATGTTTCAGTAAGCCTGTTACGTTGTTTCATATGCTTTTCTGCAGTAGATGATATATTATGTTTTATCATCATATATATGATTCACATGCTTATTTCACATATGTACCGTACTGCTATGGTCATATGTGATATTATGAAATCACTAGTATATTATCTCTATTATGTCATCATCATAATGTTAATTTACGGAATTAAAATGACATAGAAATTGCCTTTATTTCTAACAATCCAAAAACTTAATTATAGGCATTTTTGTGTTAGTGGTTTTGCTGCCATGTTAAAGCCTGATGCTTTTGATGGGAAAAACTTCTTGGTATGGCGAGCTAAAATGGAATTGTAGCTAATTGCTATGTCATGCTTTCACGTGATTGAGGGCAAGCCTGATAACTTGTCTCTTGAGGATGAGACTAAGTTTAAGGCTGATGACAACCTCTTTCGAGGAGCAGTGATTAGCGCACTTGATGCAAAATTCTAGAAAAGCTACACCATACTTCCCACAGGTAAAGAGCTGTGGGATGCACTTGTGGGAAAATTTGGAGTTACCGATGCTGGTAGCGAGCTGTATCTTATGGAGCAACTGTATGACTACAAGATGGTTGAGAACCGATCTGTAGTGGAACACTCTCATGAGATTCAGGCACTAGCAAAGGAACTTGAGCTTTTTCCTTGTCCTATTCCTGACAAGTTCATGGCTGACGGTATTATCGCTAAGCTGCCACCGTCATGGAAGGACTTTGCTATCTCTCTCAAACATAAGAGACAAGAGTTCAATGTGGAAGAGCTCATTGGCACTCTTGATGTTGAGGAGAGGGCGAGAGCAAAGGACAATGGAAAAGGTGTTGAGACCTCTACTGCTAATGTGGTGCAGAAGATAAATTCCAAATTTCGCAAGTACAAAAAGAAGAAAAACCAGAACAAGCAACAGATCATTCCTAAGACCAATCAGACAACACAGTTTAAGAAAAAGGACAACAACAAGAAGAAGAAGAAGAATGGAGTATGTTTTGTCTGTGGTAGTGATGCTCATTGGGCAAGTGAGTGCCCTGATCGCAAATACCAGCAAGACAATAAATCAGCAAATGTTGTTACTACTGACCATGGTGAAGGAACATATGGGTATGGTAATTCTTTACCATTCGTTCTTTCCGTTTGTAAATCACCTGAGTGGTGGATGGACAGTGGTGCAAATATACATGTGTGTTGATGTATCTCTATTTTCTTCCTACCAGGTCGGGAGGTCTGGCGCCTTGTTGATGGGAAATGGGTCGCGTGCTCATGTTCTTGGTGTTGGTACAGTCATTCTGAAGTTTACTTCGGGAAAGACGGTGCCATTGAAGAGCGTGCAGCATGTGCCCTCTATCAAGAAAAATCTTGTTAGTGCTTCCATGTTGTGTCGAGATGGCTACAAAGTTGTTCTTGAGTCGAATAGATGTGTTTTGTCTAAACATGGTTTGTTTATTGGTAAAGGATATGATTACAGATGTTTGTTCCGCTTATCGTTGCATGATGTGTGTAATAAACTGGTGAATTCTGTTAATTTTTCTGATGAGTCGGATTTATGGCATTCACGTTTCTGTCATGCAAGTTTTGGTTGTTTAATATGGTTAGCAAATCTAAATTTAATTCCTAAATTTAACTTGGTCAAAAAGTCTAAGTGTCATGTGTGTGTTGAATCAAAACAACCCCGCAAGCCACACAAGGCTGCTGAAGCGAGGAACTTGGCACCTCTAGAACTTGTGCATTCCGATCTATACGAGATGAACGGAATTTTGACTAAAGGTGGTAAAAAATACTTTCTCACCTTTATAGATGACTGCACTAGGTTCTGCTATGTGTATCTCTTAAAAACAAAAGATGAAGCGTTTAATTATTTTTAAGGCCTATAAAGCTGAAGTAGAGAACCAACTTGAGAGGAAAATAAAATGTTTAAGGTCCGATCGAGGTGGAGAGTATTTCTCTAATGTGTTCGATGAGTTCTGTGTGGAACTTAGGATTGTTCATGAGAGGACACCGCCATACTCACAACAATCCAATGAGATTGCTGAAAGGAAAACCCGCATGTTGGGCATTCTTAACGTCATTACCAAAAGTAGACTTAATTCTCTAATTCTGATAACGGCGCCAAAAATGCCAAACCTATCCTTCATGCCACTTAAGCCAAGTTGTCATCCCCAGCATGACATGAGAGACGCGGTATTGAAATATGCATTTGCTCATCAAGATAAATAAATAAAGGGAATCTGCAAGCGCACAGATTAATACCGATGCAGCATTTTAACCGGGAAGTATTCCAGGTATCGTTATTTATATTTTTACCACTGGGAAGGGATTCTAAGCATCGTAGTTGATCGTGGAATGAGAATATAGAACTGAGTATCTATCATTGCATGTATAATATAGAGCATCTATCTATCTCATCATACAGGGATAAATGTCACATAGAATATAGATAAATATGAATAGTGACAAGGATAATTAATCTGATCAGCATAACTAGCCACATATAATAATGATAAGCACCTCAACAGATATTCTAGCAAGTCATTAGCATGGAATTAGGATGAACTACAAAGATATTCCCTAAGTAATTATTAACTATAAAGTCTAGCATTATCATAGTTAGTGCAATTATACTTGGCAATCATAGCGAGAAAAGACTACACCCATGCATAGTGAATATTAGCAAGGAAGATGAAGAACATAGCAATCACTCCCCTGTAATAATGTTGCTCTGCCTGCCCTATACACGAGAGGGGGACTATATAAGAATCAACGAAGCTGTCACTATCGCGAACTACCCACCGATCCGGCATATAGGGTGCAATCGCAGATAAAGACGGTATAGACACCACGTCTACACAATATTTATCATTCACCCACTGCGCACATGGATAAACGCTATACGATCCTAGGCATGTATATAATTCCAATCTAACTATGCCAAGCATATAACTACGATAAACTAAGAACAATATAATTGCTAATATAATCAAGTAGAGCAAAGTCATATTCAATATATTGAAATAGAACAAAGTAGTATTCATAATATTGAAGAACAATGATGAACAATTGAAGAACAAGAGAGGAATTACCAAGAATTGATGAACAATTGAAGAACAAGAGAGGAATTACCAAGAATCCTCTTGACAGATCCGGGAACCAATCGAAGATTGACTCCTTCTAGTTCTAATCCTATGTAGCTATGCTAAAACTAGAGATCTAGTTGATGTGGTGGCTCTAGGGCTTGATCAGAGACTCTCTCCTCCTGATGACTGAATTAGGAACTGAATAATGAGACAGAGGTGCCTGCTCCAGGGTCCAGGGCCTTGCTTATATAGTCTTTTCGGGTGAATCTGGGCCGTTGGATCAAACCGACATTGAACGGACGGTTTTCCTTAATCCTTTAGGTCGGTGGAGCATAATCCTCGAGGCGCAGCCTGATTGGCTGAGGGGGCAGGGCGGGCGCCCAAGGGACTAGGGCGGGCGCCCTGGTCCCGGGCCCGTTCGGCCTCCCGCTCGTTCCCGTGGCTTCTGGACTCTTCCACATTAAGGAAAATTGGGGGTTACGTTAATTATCCGTCATTAACCCGACATGTGGGCCTTTCCTTCATATTTCCTGATAACCCCCTGCAGAAATAGATAAACAGCAAAACTCGTGGAATTCTGTCAGATAAAACCCTAAGTCTGGGTGTTGGTTTCATTTAGATCCTTTTCTCTATTTATTTGATAGATATAATTGATACTTAAGGACCGTCAACAAACTCCCCCAAGCTTACCTCTTGCTCGTCCCTGAGCAAGGATAGTCTCAGTGATGGATCAGAAGTTGCTGAATGCTTTTGAATTTTGACGGTACACATGCTTTCAAATAGAGTCTTATCTCTGAATTAGAGTAAACTGTCAAGACTTAAAACTTACTCATTGTGCCTTTCACTATGGGGCTTGCAACTGTCACCTTTGTCTTGAGCGGTTAAAAGATAGAACAGTCTAGTCAAGCGCCATGTCTCTTATTCTTGATCAGCTATAGCTCTGGAGTTTTTGCAGATTTTCAAATAAAACTCAGAGATTCCTTGTATGACTCTCTCAGGTCTCTCATTTGTGGTATTTCTGGATCCTCACCAAGGCAGTAATGGTGTTTGCCTTCTCTCAAAGCAAAGTATGTAGTATTTGTGGTATAAGGCAGAGTGATATTGCCTTCTCTCTCAACCTATCCTAATAAGGTTTTTGATATCTGGAGCTCATAGGTGGGAGATAAGGTATACATACTTACAAGACATTTATTGCATAGTCAAACCATGGATCCAGAGAAACAAGTCAATAAGTCAAATCAAGATGTGCATGTGTGGTGAATGAATGGTGTATGGTGATAATGGTGATAATGGTGATAATGGTGGAGAGTGTCTAATTCTACTTTTGCTCTTTTTGAGGGGATACATACCTTTCTTGCTTTTGGTGCTCTTTGAGGAGGATGAGATGCTCTATATTTTTATTTATTATTTTTTTCTTTCCTCTCAGGTGGGTATCTTGTACCCCTAATTCTACTGTCGGACACTTGTCCCTTTTTATTTCCTCGGATAGAGCACTCATCTCCTTAGAACAATTTAGCAAGTGGTAGTAACCAAAATAACTTGAGCATTTATTTCACAGGGAATAACAGGAAATAGGAAAATGTTTTTGGCTATTCTCTCCCGGGTTAGGAGTAGAATAATTTTGTGTGGATCTGGAGATGGGAATGGATGTATGTGGATGCGTACTTCCGGAGTAGAAGCAGCATATATGAGTGAACGTGCAAGTGAATCTTGATTTAACCACATGACAAGCTCCTAAGGGTCTACACAGCTTGACTAAACTCAATGCTCATAAGTAGTAAAAAGTAAATGTATAGCTTAAAGTCTAGCAAGCATGTAATGGCTGTGGTAGGAATTTAAACTCTCATCATAAAGGAACTCATCATGTAGCATTTTAAAGATTTTCAAAGATAAAATTCTCCAGAATTCTAGCATCTCTAGGAATAGATAAACAGCAGCTCGACCTTTCCATATCATATCCGTTAACAACTTAGACTTTAGATCAAGTTCTCTTCCCACAAGTTCAGGTTTAGAGTAAGCTTTTAAATAATAACAGTTATGTCTAAACTAGAGAGAGAACTTCTAATTGAAATTAGGCAGAGCAACTATTCATCATATCCATGCTAGAGTTTTATTATCTAGATTCATTTTAGCATAGCCACTTTATTTATTTATTAAACACACTAAGCAAAAGATATAGATATATATATATATAAGCACAAAATCTTTATTTGGTTTTTCATCGTTTTATTTTAATATAGTATAAGTATAAATATAAAGATAGATATAGAAATACTTAGCGAGATAACGGGGGTGCTCTCCCCCAAGCTGGATCTTGACGTAGTTTCTCTTGATGTAGCTAGCAGATAGCGGAGGTGTATTTGAAAGTCGGCAGCACCCTGACAGCGATTAGAATGTCCTCCGTCTGCTAGTCCTCTTGGATTCTGTGAAGCTCAAATAGACAACAAAGCTTGTGGAACTGATTAAGTGTTAGCATAAATATCTAGCCTTTATCATGTTGAGCCTCCTTGATTATTTTTATGTTTTCATTTTATAAAGCAGAAGAAAATATTTATTTATTTTTTTATGCCACCACAGTGAATGTACTTATGGGTTTTATGCCACTCGTATACTCACATGGGGCTTCTAGAGTTTTTTTAACATTTTTATTTTCTTTCTAAGATAACATGAATATGATTAACTAAACAAACTATTAAGTAAATATCTGAGAAGGGAAATGGATAACTACCAAGTTACCTCTTGGCAAGGCGTCCGACATTTTTAAGTCCTCCGAACGGGACTCTATGTGTACTCAGTTGTCTTGGGAGTCAGTGGATGGCGTAGTCGGTGGTTCCGGCAGCGCCTCCTCCTCGTGTTCAACTGTCTTTTCTTTCCACACTTGTCTTGGTGCTTCGGTCTCTTCAAGACAGTGCTGATTGAGTGGTATGTCCTCAGATCTTACCACTTCTCCTTCGTAGTCTGCCCATCCATCCTTGATGACCGGTTGCTTCTGGTTGCGGTTCCGCCTCCTTCTCCTTGTCCTGACCTGCTTAGATTCTTCAAATACGTAGTTGGGGTCAGTAAAGTAAAGGCGTACCTTCTCAGAGGGGAAGTGCATGTGGACTTCTCCAGTTCCAATGTAGATGATTGCTTTGACAGTGCTAAGGAACGGTCTTCCAAGGATGATAGGTGGATCATACTCGTCTTCTCCCATGTCAACAACCTGAAAGTCTGTATGGACAAAATGATCGTCTATCTTGACAGGGACGTCAGTTACTGTACCTTCAACCTGTCGGAATGTCTGATCTGCCATCTGGAGACGAATGTATGTCGGCTTCAAGGGCATGGTTCCGAACAGCAGTTCATAGGTGACCTTGGCCATTATGTTGACGCCCGACCCAGTGTCGCACAGTGTCTTGTAGAAGTTGTACCCATTAATGGAGCAATAAATGCTTGGCATACCTGGGTCGTCCTTCTTGTCCAAGAATGGTGACTTGAGTTGGCGATCTTGACCTTTGTGCACGGCAGTGACCATCTTGACTGATTCGGTCCACACTTGCTTTTTGCTCTTGTTCCTCTTGTTGGTCCTCCTTGGTTCATATTGGGGTTGCTCTAGGATTTGTACGGTCTTGTTCTTGAAGGAAAACATTTCCTTCCTCCCCTTTATGTGGAAACTGATCTTGGCAGCACTAGCATAGATGACAGCTCCCGTGGTGTTCAGGAATGGCCTCCCTAGGATGACGGGAGCCCTCTCGTCAGAACCGGTCTCTATTACTACGAAGTCTGCTGGAGCGTACGAGGAACCAACTCGGACACAGATGTTCTTCAAGATTCCTCTTGGGTAACTTAGTGTCCTATCTGCAAGCTGCAAACACATGGTTGTTTCTAATAATGGTTGTGAAAAGAGTTTTTCGTAGAGTACCCTGGGCATGATGTTGACGCTTGAGCCAAAGTCACAGAGTGCTTCTGGGAAGTCTCGCATGCCGATGGAGATCGGGATGACGGGGCGTCCTGGGTCGCCTCTCTTGACTGGCAGAAGTTCAGTACTTACCTCAATGATGGGGTTACTCCAGTAATCTCCTGCATCAAATATGTCTACAAGATTTGCAGATTCTAATGCATCCGGTTGTGATGGTATACCGGGGTTAGTAGCAGGAACAGCAGCAGCTATTTGATTCAATTGAGATTCAATCATTTTATTAAAGCTAATTTGATTCTTGATGGCAGTAGAAAAATTATCCATTCTATTATTTATATTTTCTAGAATTTTATCATTAGATGCCAATTTCTTAGACATGTTATCCATTAGCTTTCCTTGATTAGACACTAACTCTCTTAAAGGTGGATAATTATTATTACTGAAAGAATTGTTACCTTGGTAATTACCTGAGTAGTTAGGCCTTTGTTGATTCCAACCTTGATTCTGCTGAGGACGGTTGTAGTAGTTATTGTTGTTGTTGTTGATGTAGTTCACGTCCTCTAGCAACTCGGGACAGTGATTGCCCGAATGTCCAACACCTCCACACTCCTCACAAGTCATGTGGGAGTCGTAGACGTGCATTACTTCCTTCTTCTCTCCAGCTCGGTCATCGAGCTTCTTCATGAGTAGGTCTAGCTTGGCAGACAGCATGTCTACCTCCTTGAGCTGATGCATACCTCCACCTCTCTTGCGGGTCTGAGTTCTCTCTTCATTCCAACCTTGGTTGGACGCCATCTTCTCCACAAGAGCTGTGGCTTGTGGTATGGTGAGTGATAGGAATGCTCCTCCAGCTGCAGCATCCATGGTCTCACGGGCACTATTGACGAGCCCATGATAGAATGTCTGCATCAGCAACCAGCTCTCCATTCCATGATGGGGACATTCTAGGATGTAGTCTTGAAAGCGCTCCCATGCTTCTGGAACGGATTCATCGTGCTGTTGCTGAAAGCTTGTAATCTTCCCACGGAGAGCATTTGTCTTGCCCATGGGAAAGAACTTGGCTAGAAAGTTCGTGGAGCAGAGTGCCCACGTAGTATTCTTCTCCTTTGTAGCGTAGAACCACTGCTTCGCTCTCCCCAACAGTGAGAATGGGAAAAGGCGAAGTAGTATGGCGTCTCTAGGAACATCAGCCATGGTGAAAGTGCTGCAGATCTCCAGGAAGTGTTGAAGATGAGCACTAGCATCCTCGTGCGGCTTCCCACAGAACTGGTTAGCTTGCACCATGTTGATGAGCCCAGGCTTGACCTCGAAGTTGCGGTCGATCTCCACAGCAGGTCCAGTGCGGATGTTGTCCGTAGTGGGAGCTGAGAACTCGCGGATCGACTTGTTCGCCATAGCTTCGAATTCAGCTGACAAGTTCCGGACGAAACTTCGGCGGTCTTCTGATTTGGATGAAGTTTTGCGCTGAAGTGTTGACGATTTGAGCTTGGCTCTTGTTCTTCTGAATAAGGCTTCGGGGTCGTCAACAAAGTTGTCTGGAAGATGTCTTCTATTCATACATCACCCTGAAATAAAATAAAAAATGGAAAATGCAGGGGTAAAACTGTACGAGAGAATTGATAAGCTCGAATATATTAGTGATGCGAATGATGTCTCAAAGTTCTTTATTCATTCCAACTTAGAAATCAACCTTCCCCGGCAACGGCGCCAAAAATGCTTGTTGGGCATTCTTAACGTCATTACCAAAAGTAGACTTAATTCTCTAATTCTGATAACGGCGCCAAAAATGCCAAACCTATCCTTCATGCCACTTAAGCCAAGTTGTCATCCCCAGCATGACATGAGAGACGCGGTATTGAAATATGCATTTGCTCATCAAGATAAATAAATAAAGGGAATCTGCAAGCGCACAGATTAATACCGATGCAGCATTTTAACCGGGAAGTATTCCAGGTATCGTTATTTATATTTTTACCACTGGGAAGGGATTCTAAGCATCGTAGTTGATCGTGGAATGAGAATATAGAACTGAGTATCTATCATTGCATGTATAATATAGAGCATCTATCTATCTCATCATACAGGGATAAATGTCACATAGAATATAGATAAATATGAATAGTGACAAGGATAATTAATCTGATCAGCATAACTAGCCACATATAATAATGATAAGCACCTCAACAGATATTCTAGCAAGTCATTAGCATGGAATTAGGATGAACTACAAAGATATTCCCTAAGTAATTATTAACTATAAAGTCTAGCATTATCATAGTTAGTGCAATTATACTTGGCAATCATAGCGAGAAAAGACTACACCCATGCATAGTGAATATTAGCAAGGAAGATGAAGAACATAGCAATCACTCCCCTGTAATAATGTTGCTCTGCCTGCCCTATACACGAGAGGGGGACTATATAAGAATCAACGAAGCTGTCACTATCGCGAACTACCCACCGATCCGGCATATAGGGTGCAATCGCAGATAAAGACGGTATAGACACCACGTCTACACAATATTTATCATTCACCCACTGCGCACATGGATAAACGCTATACGATCCTAGGCATGTATATAATTCCAATCTAACTATGCCAAGCATATAACTACGATAAACTAAGAACAATATAATTGCTAATATAATCAAGTAGAGCAAAGTCATATTCAATATATTGAAATAGAACAAAGTAGTATTCATAATATTGAAGAACAATGATGAACAATTGAAGAACAAGAGAGGAATTACCAAGAATTGATGAACAATTGAAGAACAAGAGAGGAATTACCAAGAATCCTCTTGACAGATCCGGGAACCAATCGAAGATTGACTCCTTCTAGTTCTAATCCTATGTAGCTATGCTAAAACTAGAGATCTAGTTGATGTGGTGGCTCTAGGGCTTGATCAGAGACTCTCTCCTCCTGATGACTGAATTAGGAACTGAATAATGAGACAGAGGTGCCTGCTCCAGGGTCCAGGGCCTTGCTTATATAGTCTTTTCGGGTGAATCTGGGCCGTTGGATCAAACCGACATTGAACGGACGGTTTTCCTTAATCCTTTAGGTCGGTGGAGCATAATCCTCGAGGCGCAGCCTGATTGGCTGAGGGGGCAGGGCGGGCGCCCAAGGGACTAGGGCGGGCGCCCTGGTCCCGGGCCCGTTCGGCCTCCCGCTCGTTCCCGTGGCTTCTGGACTCTTCCACATTAAGGAAAATTGGGGGTTACGTTAATTATCCGTCATTAACCCGACATGTGGGCCTTTCCTTCATATTTCCTGATAACCCCCTGCAGAAATAGATAAACAGCAAAACTCGTGGAATTCTGTCAGATAAAACCCTAAGTCTGGGTGTTGGTTTCATTTAGATCCTTTTCTCTATTTATTTGATAGATATAATTGATACTTAAGGACCGTCAACACCGCACTTTAACAGAGCTGGTGAATGCAATGTTGAGTACAGCGGGATTATCCAAGGAATGGTGGGGTGAGGCGATATTGACAGCGTGTCATGTCCTGAACAGAGTTCCAATAAAGAACAAAGAGATCACACCATTCGAGGAATAGGAAAAGAGAAGATTAAATCTCTCATATTTATGCACTTGGGGTTGTTTGGCTAAGGTGAATGTGCAAATCAACAAGAAGCGTAAACTTGGGCCTAAAATTGTTGACTGTATTTTCCTAGGTTATGCTTTTCACAACGTTGGGTATAGGTTCTTAATTATTAAATCTGATGTTCCTGATGTGTATGTTGATACAATCATGGAATTGAGAGACGCAATATTTTTTGAGAATGAATTTCCAATGAAGAATACACCTAGTGAAACAAGTGAGACAAATCATGAGACTATAATTCCCCATGAACCAGAACAAATAGATCATGCTGAGGATACTCATGTGCACATCCCTGAGGAGGATGACACTATAGTCACTCGAAAGAGTAAGAGACAAAGAGTTGCAAAATCCTTTGGTGATGACTATATCGTGTACCTTGTGGAAGACACACCAACCACCACTAGACAGACATATTCCTCTCCTGATGTTGACTTATGGAAGGAAGCAGTCAGGAGTGAGATGGAATCTATTATGTCTAATGGAACTTGGGAGGTCGTTGACCGTCCTTATGGTTGTCAACCTATAGGCTGCAAATGGATATTCAAGAAAAAGCTTAGGCCTGATGGTACCGTTGAGAGGTACAAGGCAAGGCTTGTGGCCAAAGGATACACCCAAAAGGAGGGTGAAGATTTCTTTGACACCTATTCACCAGTTGCTCGTTTGACTACAATTCGCACTTTGATTGCCGTGGCAGCCTCATATGGTCTTATCATTCATCAGATGGATGTTAAGACAACTTTCCTAAATGGAGAGTTAGATGAGGAGATCTATATGGATCAACCAGAGGGCTTCATTGCGGATGGTCAAGAGAACAAGGTGTGCAGGTTATTAAAGTCATTATATGGCCTTAAACAAGCACCTAAGCAGTGACATGAAAAATTTGACAATACTCTACTTGCTGCTGGCTTTGTTGTGAACGAAGCTGACACATATGTGTATTATAGGTATGGTGGGGTGAGGCTGTTATGTTGTGCCTCTATGTTGATGACATACTGATCTTTGGATCAAATCTCAATGTGATTGAGGAAGTTAAGAAACTTTTGTCAAGTAACTTTGACATAAAAGATTTGGGAGAAGCTGATGTCATTTTGAACATCAAGTTAATTAGAGAAGGTGATGGTGGGGTAACTTTGTTGCAATCCCATTATGTGGAAAATGTGTTAAGTCGCTTTAGTTATAGTGACTGTAACCCTGCTCCTACACCATATGACCCTAGCGTGCTATTGCAGAAAAACCGAAGAATAGCAAGGGATCAATTAACATACTCCCAGATCATTGGCTCTGAAAGGATCAAGATGCCCAAGAGGGGGGGTGAATTGGGCTTTTCTAAAACTTCTTGCGATAATAAAACTTATCAAGCCCCAATTAACCCCCTAGTGCCTAGAAGAGTGTTTGACAAGAATCAATTGCACAAAAGACTATCGCTAAACCATTTCTACTCTAGCATTGCAATTCAACTTATGAAAGAACAACAAGTAAATGCGGAATTGAATTGCTCAAAGGTAAATGCGTAGAGAAGAGAGTAGAGATGACACGACGATCTTTTTGCCGAGGTATCGAGGTGTCGGCACACCCCCCTAGTCCTCGTTGGAGCACCCGCGCAAGGGTATCGCTCCCCCTTGATCCGCGCAAGGATCAAGTGCTCACTACGAGCTGATTCTTCGCCACTCCGGCCCGGTGAATCGCTCGCTACCGGTCACAACTTGGCTTGGGTCATCCACAATGCCTCCGGATGATCACCAAGCTCTCCGATCGCCACCAAGCCGTCTAGGTGATGCCGATCACCAAGAGTAACAAGCAAGAACTCTCACTTGATCAACGCAAGGCTAATGAGATGAGTGGATGCACACTTGCTACTCTCTACTCACTAATGAGGTGTTTGATCACTCAATTAACAAATCTCTCAACCTCACTAGGCCTCTTGCACTCACTTGGAATCACAATGTGTTTGGCAACCTTTCAAATGAGCAAGAGTGACAGCATGAATGAGGAGGAGGCATATTTATACCCCCCAACTCAAAACATGCACGAAGGGGTAAGTCCAGCCAGTTACACACTGACCGGACGCACCTGTCGGGGTGACCGGACGCGTCCGGTCAGTGTCTAACGGCTACGTGACGTTAGCCCTGACACCAGTACGATACACTGACCGGACGCACCCATGCGTCCGATCACCACTGACCGGACGCGTCCGGTCATCAATTTCCCTCTCTGGAACCTCTCTGGACGCGACCGGACTCACCTCCTGGTGCGTCCGGTCGAATACTGAATAGCGTCCGGTCGAAGCCAAGCCTGCTTCTTAGCCAAACCAACTGACCGGACGCACGCCCCAGCGTCCGGTCATTAGGGTTGAAGCGTCCGGTCACATTTTGAAGTCCGAAACGACTTCGGTTTGCGACGCTCCCTTCACGAACTTTCTTCCTTATGATCTTAGGGACCTTTCTAAGCTACCTAGGGCTTTGGTTAACAAGTGTGCACCACACCTAACTCAAAAGTCTCACCTAGGTCAAGCTACTCATTCAAACCCCTCTTTATAGTACGGCCAAAGATAAAGCAAAGACCTATGCTACTCTAAGTGTCCTTCAACACCAAATGACACTTAGCACTAGCCTATCACCGTCTTCGTCGTCCATCCTTTGAAGACCGAACGAATTCCATCGCTAAGGGGGCATGAATACCATAGTGCCCTCACGATCATCATTACCATGACCTAACTCAACTGTTTCTGCAAAACACACGTTAGTCATAGTAATTTACCGTTGTCATCCAATCACCGAAACCCACTGGGGGCCTAGATGCTCACAGGCTCGCTCATGTACCTTGCGAGTGCAACAAGGCTAGACATCTCATATGTTGTGAGCAAGCTGAGCAGGTTTGTGTCTAAACCTGGAGATGATCACTGGCGCGCTCTTGAGAGAGTGTTACAGTACCTGAAAGATACTATGACTTACGGTATTCATTATACCGGACACCCAAAAGTGCTGGAAGGCTATTGTGATGCCAACTGGATTTCAGATGCTGATGAGCTTAGAGCCACAAGCGGATATGTGTTCCTGCTTGGAGGTGGCGCTGTTTCCTGAAAGTCTTGCAAGCAGACTCTCATTACGAAGTCTACCATGAAAGCAGAACTCACAGCGTTAGACACTGCTGGGGCTGAGGCCGAGTGGCTTCGTGAACTCCTGTTGGATTTACCGGTGGTTGAAAAACCGATTCCGGCTATTTCCATGAACTGTTGAAAGGTCCTAGTTTGGTTTTGGTAATTGAGTGACAACTTTAGGTGGACTAATGGTGTTTATGTGAGATACACAGGTGATTAGTCCATAGGTACATGTGTGTGAGCACTTGAGCCAGGGAGGTGAATGGCTTGGACTTGATGTGAAGCTCACACATGTGATGATCATGGAGGAGCTTAATGCACATGAAACATGACATGTGGTCATGTGGTTAAGATGGTGAAGATCAAGGCAAGACTTGGCTTGATGGACCGGTTGCGAAGGTGAAGGGCAAGTTGAGGCTTTGAAGCCGTTGGTACCGAGTGTCGGGAGGCTTAAGCAAGACTTGGCGCCGAAGGACCGAAGCGATGGTGAAGAGCAAGTGATGTCAAGATCGATGGACCATGGAGGCCATGTGATGATATGAAGTGGATCATATCATTTGATGAAGAGGTTGGTGCAAGTGTTGCATCAACTTCGAAGGAGATGGAATGGAATGCGCAAGGCAAAGGTATATTTATAGGGCATTTCATTTCACCGGTCATAGGTGTGTAGAGAAGATTATGACCGGGTTTAGGATAGATGGCTGTACTATTAAGAGGAGCAAACTTGTTTGCATATCGGTCATCTAGTGCCACTTGAGCGATCTAACTTTGCGATGTTGTTAGGATCGAGTGGCGTGGTGAGAGCAAGTGAAAATCCTTTGAAAAATGATTGTGAAAATGCTAACACACATGCACATGATGGTGTACACTTGGTGGTGTTGGCACATTTGCAAAGGAGAAGTTGTTTTGGAAAGAAGTTGTGTTAAAAGGAGGCTTAAAGAAGTGGGAGAAACTAGTGTATAGTCCCTCTCCCTCCTGCCGAGCTTGCGAGGCAGGATTCAGCGGTTTTCGGAGGTGAAGTGCTATGCTCGGGGAGAATCGGACGCTGGTCCGAGGGGCATCGGACGCTGGGCCGAGCGTCCGATGGCAAACCCTAGTTGAAGCCTGTTGCAGTGGGAGCATCGGACGCTGGTCCGAGCGTCCGATGGCAGTGACATGGCATGAGCAGGTTTAGCTGGGAGCATCGGACGCTGGCCTGCGTCCGATGTGGTTCCATCGGACGCGTTCGATGTGGTTGGGAGCGTTCTGGAACCTCTCTGGTGTGTCATCGGACGCTGGTCCTTAGCGTCCGATGCTAAGGGTCCGGCGCGTCCGATGTGAGGGCGTTTTGCGCAGTTTTCTGAGCAGAGGCATCGGAGCGTCCGATGCTAGGCATCGGCGCGTCCGATGCCACTTTAACTGGCGCGGGAAGTAATATAGCCGTTGGGATCGCTCGGCCGAGGTTAAACGTGAAGGACACGTGGCGAGCATCTGGGCATCGGACGCTGCCCTCAGCGTCCGATGGTCCCGATCCGGAGCGTCCGATGGTGGCGCAGGTTGCCCAGTGAAGGGGCAACGGCTAGTTAGCCCTTGGGGCTATATATATCGTTGGTAACCAGCCTTGGGCTGTTTTGTTAAGCACTCCAAAGCCTTGATGGCTTGTGTGGATGTGCTTGGGAGCCCTCTAACTCGCTTGTGCTTGCTAGTGTGCGAATCGATAGCGAGTGAGTGATCGCTAGTGCGTTGCATTGAGAGATTGCTTCGAGTGGCACTAGGTGATCGTGTTGCAAGCCGGTGGTGCTTGTTACTCTTGGAGGTTGCCACCTCCTAGACGGCTTGGTGGTTGTGTCTCCGTCGTGAAGCCCGCAAGAAGATTGTGCGTGGCTCCGGAGAAGGCTTTGTGAGGGGCATTGTGCTCGCCCCGCGGGGATCGCGAAGAGCAACTCTAGTGGATTGCGCGTGTCATTGAGTTACCCTCACTTGTGGGTGAGTTCTTGCGGCGCTCGAGGGTCGAGCTAGGTGTGGTGCCTATTAGCCGCCGAACTACCAAAGTGTGTGGTCGACACAATGGGGACTAGCTTGGTGGCAACCAAGTGAACCTCGGGATAAAATCACCGTGTCAACATTGTCTACATCTTCTCGGTGGTTTGCTATCTCCATACACAAGCTTGTATTTACTTTCATATATATTGTGCTTGTGTAGTTGCTCTTGTAATTAGTTAGCTTGTGTAGCTTGCTAGTAATCTTCCTTGCTTGTGTAGCATAGAAGTTGATCCCGTGAGTGACTAGTTGACTTGTAGTCTTGCTAGTCACATTGCTTAGTTTGTGTAGCTAAGTTGAGCTCTCTAATTTGGCTTGTGTAGCCTTGTTATTGAGCATTGCTAGTGAGCTTAGGCTTTGTGCTTTTTGCTTAGTGGCATGTGTAGGAGCTCCTCGGTTAATTGAGTACTAGTTGCTTAGGTTTGTGTAACCTTGCAAGCTAGAATTGTTTAGGTGAGCTCTAGCTAGCCCAACACCTTATTTGCTTTGTTTAGGATCTTTTGTAAGGTGTCATAAAGTATAAGTAGAGGGGTGTAGTCTTGGCTAGACCGATAGTTTTAATTCCGCATTTGTTTCGGTTAGCCGCTCCGATTATGTTTAAGTTTTAAAAAGGACTATTCACCCCCCTCTAGTCCGCCATCTCGACCCTTCAACTGTGACAATCAAACTGTGATTGTGAAGGTCAACAATTTCAGGAGTAACATGAAGTCTACAAGGCATGTTAAGAGAAGATTAAAATCTGTCAGAAAGCTAAAAACCTCCGGAGTTATAACGTTGGATTATGTCCACACGTCGAATAATCTGGCAGATCAATTCACTAAGGGATTATCACGAAATGTGATAGAAAATGCATCGAGGGAGATGGGTATGAGACCCATGTGAAAATCTACTATAGTGGTAACCTGCTCTATGTGATCGGAGATCCCGTGAAGTAGAGTGGTGAAACAAGCTATGAGTAGGTTGAGAGGAAAGTTCCCTTTTGAACCTATCTCTGATGCATAACTTTCCTTCTGTAAGGCAGGTTGGTATTTACCTTAATGTATTCCGAGAGTCTTATAAAGATGAGATGTTGTCCTATAGAACATCGTATGAGGAATACACCTATATGAGTCAGACTGCTGGTCACAGTCTATGGGATCTGAGCGGTCCCTAAATACTCATGAAAGGCACTGAAGTGTGACTTATATGCTTCAAACAGCGGGGATGTCTCTTGCAGCCTAGTACCAGCAAAGGACTTGAGTGAATCTCACCTCACGCAAAACTGTCAATTCAAGGCATAGTCCATTGTTCAGTTGTGACTGAGTGAAACTCTTGCTCTAGGTGGATGTTCAACTTAACAGTCTCCATCGAAACACTAGTATATCAAAGAATTGAGATCCTGGAACTTCACTGTTACAAACCCTAGAGTTTGGTGGGGATTGTTAGATTTATTGTGGGTCAAGCCCATTAATATATTTAATAAATCAATAACTCTATGGTGTGTAATTATGGAAATTATTGTTTGTACTGGATTGGAATTTAAAGAGACGTTGACTCAACTTATATGGTGGAAATTATTCCATCAAATTTGAGAAGTTGAGAAACAGACAGAGACAGGCAGGCAGGCAGACAGGTGGGAGTGGCGTGTTAATTTTTGTTAATGCCCATTAACTACGGGAGTTACAACTCATCTCCATCACGTCTCCTAGCCTTGTGTATTCTATAATCTTTTAGCCTCCCTACTGGAACGTACGTTCCTTTTTACTCCATCTACAGGAACGTCCATTCTTTTTCTCCACGTAAATATAGGAGCCAAACTCTCTCCTGTTAGTTGGTTTTCCTTCCTGAGAGAACAAACACACAATCTAGAACTCAGTTCCGCTGCAGGAAAGATTTCTCCATCTCGTTCGTTCGCGCGCACGGAGGAGCGAGAGGGCAGGTGCCTCCGGAGCCGGTGCCGTTCGAGACCTTGCACGGGGAATCGGCAATTAGGTTTTTGGGGGAGCGACTACGCGACTGCCCGAACCATCTTCGCCGCCATTTGTCTTCTTCAGGAGGATCGCCGTCGTCGTCTTCTTCCCGGCGAAGTTGGTGTTGTTCATCTTCTTCCCGGTGATTTCCTAGAGGACCGGTCTTCTTCTTCCTGGTGGTCTTCATCCTCTTCGTCTCCATCTACTGCAACATGACCAAGGAAGTTGGACAAGGATCTGGTTCTTCGCTAAGGATGAGCGGGTATGAACTGTTCATCTTCTCTCTGTTTTTCGTAACTCAGATTTTTGTTCTGTCATGTTGTTTCAGTAGTGCTGTTGAACACGTTGCAGTAGTTGTCTTATATTGTTTCATAAGTTTTTCAGTGTTGCTGTCTGTTATATATTCTGTGTTGCTATCTGTTACATATTTCCTGAATGTTGCAGTAGCTCTGTTACATTGTTTCAGTAGTTGCTGCGTATATGTTTCAGTAAGCCTGTTACGTTGTTTCACATGCTTTTCTGCAGTAAATGATATATTATGTTTTATCATCATATATATGATTCACATGCTTATTTCACATATGTACCGTACTGCTAGGGTCATATGTGATATTATGAAATCACTGTATATTATCTTTATTATGTCGTCATCATAATATTAATTTACGAAATTAAAATGACATGGAAATTGCCTTTATTTCTAACACCAGGTGCCTACATCGATACCGTCGTCTTTAATCATAGCTATCCCTGCCCCTTGCCACTGACGACCTCGCAGTCCTTAATCTTAGCTATCATTCCCACCCACTAACGAACACACATGCTTCCCATAATCTAACGTGGTCATGCCACAATGGTAGATGGAAACTCAATGTCATCACGTTGGACCGTCCATGCGTCGTGACAGTAGATCGGAAATCTAGATAGTTGCTTTTGTTGTAATTGGAATGACAATGTAAATGACAATTGAGACAAGAATATGTAGTGTCCTCTTCTTTTCCATTGATCCACCATGGGTATATATATACAAGGTCCTCCATGGAGGTTACACAAGGGAATAATACCCCATAAAGCCTCATAAACATGTTAATGAGAGGGGGTAAATCCTATTGTAAATAGGGTCATGATGGTGGTCTATTAAGGAGGAGATTAAACACCATTAGTAGTATTGTAACACTCCCCCTTAATCGAATCCTCTTTGAGATCAATGAAAAAGTATTGTTCCTCCAAAAATTCCTGTAGGACAAAAAAGAGGAAATATATTGGTAGATATGCTATTAAAACTCCTTAAAACCCTAGTGGGAGAAAAAGGAAAAAGTATAGCACATTATGATTATTGCCTCTTTGTGAACTTGCATGAGAAAAACCTTTTCAGGAGAAAACTCATGTATAGTTTAGATAGCAATACATGTCTTTGATATTCCTTTTAAAAACCCCTATGGGGAAAATAAGAAATATGACATGAGCTTATGTAAATATTGCCTCATTAAAACTTTCTATGAGAAACCTTGTGAGGAAAAACTCATAAAAAGAAAAGAGTACAATATGATGTTGTGACAAGTCAATATCTAGGAGATTTCTCCCCCTGAACCTTGCAAATCTCTAAGACGTCGCATACCAATCCCTTTAACACATTTTTCAAATGTGGAGGCTGGTAGTGACTTAGTAAATAAATCAGCGAGATTATCGCAAGATTTAATTTGCAAGATATCAATTTCTCCTTGTTGTTGCAGCTCATGAGGATAGAACAACTTAGGAGAAATATGCTTATTGATATTGCTTTTGATATAACCTGTCTCCATCTGTGTAACACAAGCTGCATTATCTTCATAGATAATGGTTGGTGAGTTAATTACACCTAGACCACAAGATTGTTGTATGTGGTTAATCATCCTGCGAAGCCAAACGCATTCACGTGAGGTCTCGTATAGTGCTACTATCTCAGAATGATTGGTGGAAGTAGTCACCAAGGTTTGTTTCGATGACTTCCACGAGATGGCTGTTTCGTTGTGTAGGAACACGAAGCCTGTTTGAGATCTGCCATGATGGGGATCAGATCGATATCCAGCGTCAGCGTAACCAACGATATCTGAATTTGGGCCTCTTTTAAAGAATAGTCCAAGATCCCTTGTGCCATTCACATATCTGAGGATATGCTTTACTCCAGTCCAGTGACGTTTGGTGGGAGCAGCGCTGTATCTAGCTAGTAAATTCACTGCAAATGCAATATCAGGCCTGGTGCAATTTGCAAGGTACATGAGCGCTCCAATGGCACTAAGATATGGAACATGAGGGCCCAAAACATCTTCTCCTTCATCCCGTGGTCTAAATGGGTCAGTCTCCATTTCTAAAGACCGAACAACCATAGGAGTTTTGGAAGGATGAGATTTATCCATATTGAATCTCTCCAATACTTTCTGGATATAGGCAGACTGATGTATAAAAATTCCAGTTGGAAGGTGCTCAAGCTGTAGGCCTAAGCAAAATTTGGTGTGTCCCAAATCCTTCAACTCGAACTCCGTCTTTAGATGATTGCGGGCTTCATCAATATCTTGTTGGTGGCCGATGATATTTAAATCATCGACATATACAGATATAATGCAAAATCCCGTTTGGGACTTCCTGATGAAGACGCATGGGCAATCATTACTGTTGGAGTATCCCTTCTGCAGAAGGTACTCGCTGAGTCGGTTGTACCACATTCTTCCCGACTGCTTTAAGCCATAAAGTGACTTTTGAAGCTTTACACAATACATGTTGCGGTTTGCGTTTTGATTCGGTATAGGGATCCCGTCAGGGACCTTCATATATATGTCCGAATCGAGTGACCCATAGAGATATGCAGTCACTACATCCATCAACTGCATAGATAGATGATTTTGTACAGCCAGAGATATTAAATATCGGAATGTTATTCCATCCATAACTGGAGAGTATGTGTCATTGAAATCAATGCCGGGTCTCTGCGTGAACCCTTGTGCTACAAGTCTTGCTTTGTATCTCACCACCTCATTGTTCTCGTTCTGTTTTCGGATGAAAACCCATTTGTATCCCACAGGGAATACTTTTGAAGGTGTAGGCATTGCATGAGAGAATACCTTTCTTTTAGTAAGCGAGGCTATTTCTGCTTGAATTGCTTCCTTCCACAGATTCCAGTCCGAGCGCTTTTTGCACTCTGCCATGGATTTAGGATCTGGATCATTTTGGAGGAGTTCAGCAACCATTGCGGAGAAATGCATGTCGACAAATGTAGTCTTTCGGTCATATGATTCTCCAGACTCGAGATAGTTGATGGAAATTTCGTGTACCCTTTGAGATGCATCATCATTTCCCAAAATGGTTGCATCAGGGCATTCCGATGTCCCAACATCAGTAATTGAGTGCACTGTTGATGTGGGATGTGAAGGTTGGACCTCCACAGGGTGTTGCTCAACATGAGGTTGAGTTGCATTTACTTGGTTGGAAGAATTCTTCTTTTTCCTTTGCTTGCTAGGAGCTGCATCCTTGGAAATGGCCGTACTTCTCCCCCTCTTACTTGGGAGTGGAGTAGTTTTATTTGGTACCTCTACTCTTGCCGGCACATTTCTCGCAGGATTGTAGGATTTTGTAACACCCTTATAATCAGTAAATGCATCTGGCATATTATTTGCAATGTGTTGCAAATTGATGATTTTCTGAACTTGGAGTTCAGTCTCAGATGTACGTGGATCATCATTGGAGATAGCTGTGGCATCCCAATTGATTTCCTGGCATTCTTTGTGGTTTGTTTGTTCTCCCCCTAATGCCGGGAAATGATCTTCATCAAAGATAGAATCAGCATACCGGGCCGTGAATAGATCCCCTGTGAGGGGCTCCAGGTATTTTATGACCGACGGAGATTGATATCCCACATAGATCCCCAGTTTCCTGTGAGGGCCCATAGATGTACGCTGCGGTGGTGAGATCGGTACGTATGTAGCGCAACCGAACTTATGCAGATGGGAAATGTTTGGAATATTTCCACGTACTAGTTGCAACGGGGAGGTTGCATGATAAGCAGTTGGACGCAATTGTATTAAGTCAGCAGCGTGTAAGACTGCATGACCCCAACATGAGGTTGGGAGATTGCTATTCTGTAGTAATGGTCGTGCAATAAGTTTGATTCTCTTTATGAGAGACTCAGCCAAACCATTTTGAGTATGCACATATGGGACCGAATGCTGAACTTGAATTCCTAAGGCCATACAATAATCATTGAAGGCACGTGAGGAAAATTCAGCGGCATTATCCATTCTAATTGACTGGATTTGATGTTCAGGATGATTTGCTCTAAGTTTGATAACTTGAGCAATGATCTTAGCGAATGCATGGTTCCGTGTGGAAAGGAGGCACACATGAGACCATCGTGTAGATGCGTCTATTAGAACCATGAAGTACCTGAACGGTCCAGACAAAGGTTGAATGGGACCACATATGTCTCCTTGAATGCGTTCAAGGAACTTGAGCGGTTCGACTTGAATTTTGAGATAAGAGGGTCTCAAAATTAATTTCCCAGTTGCACATGCGGTGCAAATAAAATCCGAGGATTGGGAAAATCTTGCATCACTTAGATTGTGACCAACAGAATTTTTCGTAATTTTTCTCATCATCCCTATGCCGGGGTGACCAAGGCGATCATGCCAAGTTTGGAATGCATTGACATTCTGAAAAATTACTTTGTACGCAACATGTCGTACGAGTTTGATATATGTATAGTACAATCCAGACGGGAGCGAGGGAAATTTTTCTAGTGTCTGTTTGCCATATCCGTTGTCCTTTGTAATGAGAAGGGATTCCTCATTATAGTCATTGTGAGTTTCAATATGAAACCCATTTTTGCGGATATCTCTATAACTTAGCAGGGTATGAGTTGAATCGGGATACAAGAGTGCATCCTCAATTGTTATCGTTGTACCCATAGGGAGCATAATAGTGGCTCGTCCAGAACCGACTATTACAGCATCGCGTCCAGCGATTGTTAAAATATTTCCTTTATTCTTTGTGAGATTTTGGAAATATTTTATTTCTCTAAATATAGAGTTAGTGGTAGCACTATCAACAAGACACATTTCCTCATCCATCGGATTGACTCCCGTACAATCTATATAAAATGGAGAATAAAAATTCTCAACATAGAAATATAGATTAATCAACATATAGATATTTAAATGTGCTTATTACAATGAAACATCAAATGTGCCATAATTAAGGTAAATAAAAGACAGTAATTTATTACAACTCATGGGCATAATATTTAGGCAATCTAAGAAGACTAGGGAGTCTATTCATAGTCTCCAAACATATCTCCAGAACCATATTCTAGGAGCATGTTGTCTAAGTCTTCATCTTCCCCTTCAGGTGGGAGGAGTGCCATGATGTTGCTTGCATCCGCTGCGGCGGACTTGGAGCATCCTGGGGCGTCTTGTGCTGCGGCATCAAGATGAGAGTTGAAGTGTGCTTCAAATTTCTTTCCACCTTGGTTGGTACGTCCTTGATCAGAGCGCCCACGTCCAACGGATTTCAAGTACAATTCCACTAAGTGCTTAGGGGTGCGACATTTCTTAGTCGGGTGGTTGTAGCAACCACACTTTGCACAAGTGTTGGACTTGTTAATCGACTTAGAATTATCATTCCTCTTAGCACCACGGGACTTGCGCTGTCTCTTGCGCTTGTTCTTAGACTTGGAGGTTCCAGGATTGCCATTATGAGTGACATCCTGCTGTGTTTATTTCTGAGTGTTAGCATGCACTTCAGGCAAAGGTTTAGCACCAACCGGTCCTTGGTTGGTGTTCCAGATGAGGAGCTCATCATGCTTTTCTGCCTGAAGCAATGTCTTAATCAGCTCAGAATAAGCTGTAAACCCCCTTTGACGGTATTGTTGTTGAAGGATTATGTGTGCAGGACGCATGGTAGACAGAGTCTTCTCAATTTTGTCCTCATCACTTGGTTCCTTCTCACAAAATCTCAGCTTGGAACTGATTTTGTGCACAGCATGGTTGAACTCTCCAACAGTTTTGAAATCCTGTATGCGGAGGTGGTTCCACTCATTGACAGCCTCTGGAAGGACAACTGCCTTTTGTTGTTCATACCGTGTCTGTAGAGCAAGCCAGAGAGCGCGTGGGTCCTCTTCCATCAGATACTCAGCTTTGAGATCAGGATGGATGTGGTTCCTTATTACAAATAAGGCACTGTAGTTGTGGGTATCAGACAAGGGGTCTACACCCATCTCAGGCGGTGTGATTGCCGAGTATAATCCGCGCAACGATAGACTCACTTTGAGATCCATCGCCCATGTGTGGAAGTTGTTGCCATCAAGAGCGAGGGACTCGAACTCTTTGGCGGCTAGTTTGGTAGCCATGATGCCTACATGTGAGTATGCATAGATTTAATTAAAATCCAAGACATGGTTGTAATAATTGAATACAAATGCAAATAATCAAGGTAAACTTGAATTGAAATAACGGGAATTTTTCTCGATTAGTGGAACAAAAGGTAATCACCATGAGGGTGTATACCATAATTTTATTATTTCACGTCTAGATGTAATCCTTGTATGTTCATAGTCGAAACAAAGGTGACATCGAGTGAAAAACATATTCCAAATGAGAGAAAAATTCAACCAAAATATTTGCATAAGTACTTGTTATAGGGAATTGAAATAATCAAAACGCATTGAACAAGTACGAAAATTGTATTCATAATGCAAAGTATGTAAATACTTTAAAGCAGTACATCAGATGTCTAAAACTGAAGGTAAATAGACTAATAATTCTGATGTAAATAAAGCAGTAAAAATGCTTTAAAGTAAATACAAATTATTCTGTGAAAGAGAAATATAAAGATAACTACGTTTTGGGCCAAAAACTGAGGTAATTGAGCCCAAAAACGCTATTTTGAGTCCACCAGACCCAGGCTGAAAGCTCGCAGGCCCCAACCTGGGCCTGGGCCGGCCATTCGGCCCAACAGGGGGGTGGAGGGGGCGCCACCAGCGGTGGTCCACCCGCGTGGGCCCCATAGGCACGCGGCCCGAAGACGCGCGGAGGCCGAGGCTGGGCGCAGAGAGGCCCGGCGGGCACTCGGCGGCGGGGCGCGAGGCCGCACCGCGCGTGCGCCATCAGAGAGCCGAGGGAGGTGCTCGGCCTCTCCTCCGCTGGATCCGCGTGCCGATAGGTGCTGCCTCCGGCGTGTCTCCTCGGCACCGGCCAATCTGTGGCCGCCCCCCCCCCCCCCCGAGGCGCTCAGGCCAAGTTGAGGGACCTTCGTGCAGAAGGCCCATGGGGCACGCTAATCCACGTCGGGATAAAGCGTGGGCGAGGTGGAGAAGGAGGAGGCGGTGGTGGTGAAGACGGCGCTGCTGGTGGTGGTGAAGCCACCGGGGAAGCCGCTGGTGGTGCCAGCGACGAGTCGGCGATCATGTCGAAGCTAGCGGATGGGCTGCCGACGACGTACTCCGTGCAGGACGGCTCGCTCGCGCTGTACGCCACCGCACTGTACGCCGGGCATGGGCCGAAGCCGTGCAGCGGGCAGAAGTACGGTGCGGGCAGCGGTGACGCCGGTCCAACCGGTGATGCCGGCGGTGACGCCGGTGGTGCCGCGAGAGGTGCCGCCGGAGCTGGAGGCTCCGGAGTGGGAGCCCGCGGTGGTGACGGCGGCTGCAGTGGAGCCGCTGCCGGCGCAACCGGCGGTTCCGACGGTGGTGCAGGGACCACTACGTCGTCGATGGCACGACGGCGGTCAGCCCGTCGTCCTCGAGGGAGTCCGCGATTGCGAGAAGCCCGCTGGGGGAAGCCCCTGCGTGCACCTCGACGGCGGTTGCCAAGGCGTTCGCCAAGGATCTCCCGGAGGTCGTCGAAGAGCGTCGCTTGGACGCGGTGGTTGGCGAAGCTTACGCCAAGTGTGATGGCACGTTGGTATGCCATCATCACAAGCTGAAGAACGAAGGAGGCAGAGGGAAGATCGCGGTGAGTCGTCATCGTTACCTCTGCGATCGTAGCTCAGTTGGTAGAACGGTGCTTGATAACGTGTTGTAATTGGAATGACAATGTAAATGACAATTGAGACAAGAATATGTAGTGTCCTCTTCTTTTCCATTGATCCACCATGGGTATATATATACAAGGTCCTCCATGGAGGTTACACAAGGGAATAATACCCCATAAAGCCTCATAAACATGTTAATGAGAGGGGGTAAATCTTATTGTAAATAGGGTCATGATGGTGGTCTATTAAGGAGGAGATTAAACACCATTAGTAGTATTGTAACAGCTTTTTTAGTTGAGAACGTAGATAGGATAAGGATCCAACGTGCATTTTACTCACAGAGTTACTTCGCTCTTTAACATTATGTATTATGAATAGATATGTAGATATGGATAAACATATAGATGTCGGCCAACGGAATGTAGATGTCGTCATCATCATTTTTCTCATGACCGTAGCCTCAGGGCCAGAACCAATTCCACTGTCGTCATCCCTGGTGTCCAGACTACATACATCATTACATTTTGAGGGGTGTCAAAAGGTCAGATGGCTCAAGTGTATCCACAAGATCTCCAATCTCCTCCCTTGTCTCTAAAATCTAGTAATTGAGGGAAGTACCAACTATTAATATTTTTTATATTTAGTCAAATGTTTAACTTCCCAAAAAAAATGATAAAAATACTAACTTAAAAATTGAAACCGTGCTTAACTTAGTTTATAGAAAATAAATAAAACATTTATACCTTTAAATAAACTTATTATAAAACTAAATTTAAATATCTATACAATGATACTAATTATATACCATAAATATTAATACCTTTTAATATATACTCAGTTAAAATTGTTTCTCAGAAAACGAAAATACAATGAAAGTAAGCAACCAGCCTATCCTTCCTAGATAGGGGATTTACGTGTTGATTGGATGCGGAGACACCTTTGGTCGTGAATTCTAATGTGACAGATCCAAGTTAGGGATAATGATCTAATGTGACAGATCCAAGTTAGGGATAATGACACATTCGTTCCTTTTGCAAATAAGATAATGCCGGCCTTTTCACATATGAACCAGAACTACAAATAAGATAATTCCAGCCCTTTCACATATAAATCTATGGATGGGGATGGCCAATGGTGGTGCTCCAATGGCTATCCACGGTTCTCCTCTAGTTCAATTTAAAAAACCAACTAGACAATTTATTTCCTTATTTTTGCATATCCAGTTCATTTAGTTGAAATAGAGAAGAACCGCAGTTCGCTCCACCCTCATCCTTATATGAACCAGAAATGGTGTCATGCGTAATCACACAACCTCACAATTTGCAGACAGCATATTTTGCTATCCCAGAAGATAAACTCAATGCTAGGGTCAAATTGTAACAAATGAAAGAAACTATCGTTCCTTTAATTTATGTTGATTCAGTAACTACCACGATACCTAAAGATTGAGCAATTATCTTTGCCAAAATGCATCGCTGACAAATAAACAGTGAAAAGAAAAGAAATTACCACGGTGATCCTAAAAAAATATAAGACGTGGTAAGTAATGATATAATAAACAAGATTTGCCTCGACCACGACCAATCCCTTTAGAAAGTAAGATTTCTACCAATACTTCAGCAAAAACCTAATTACTGCACATTTTCTGTTTCTGGACCTCGTTTCCTTTTCCTTTTACCAAGATCTTACACCGAACACCAACCAATGCCCACTGAAACTAAGAGATCACTACAGAACATTTCCCCAACTGGCCAGATTGTATGTAGTTCTGCAACAACACAGCAAAAACACTCCAGTGACTGGTAAAAGGCAGTCCGCTGTCCACATCATCCACTAAACAAATTAGGAACATAATCTGCACAGAAAGGAGAGAAACACAGTTTATAAATCTGTACACAGTAGCAAGAAAAAGCAATCCAAAACAATCTAAAGTTTTCATAATGCACAAAGTTGCAAACACAAGTACAAACTAGCAGGTAATCCCTTCGGGTATAACAAGCTAAATGGCCCATGCATATAACTATTATTGTGGTCCAACATGTTCACCATTTTCATATGCTTACACTTCAGCACATTAACAATTGTGCTAAAAGGTACTATTTCCATTAAACAAGAGGCCTAAGCAATCAATAAAGAGAAGAGCATTCACATTTTTCCACCACGGTAAACTGAATTTCATTACCTTGGCAACAAAATTGCAATGTTTAACAATTTGAGAAAGCAAAACGACGTAGTTGCTACCCACCCATGTTTCTGATAGGAATCAGACAACATGAGCCAACAACCAACTAACAACTGAACTAACAGAGTTCACCAACAAAAGTCCCAACCTAGCGAAGACCGATAAAGAAAAGAGCATTCAGTTATATTCTTGGAAAGCGAATCCAGCTCCGGACCTCCATGATCTGGGCTCACTGACAGTACCCAATCAAGTGTGGAGGAATGGCAGTACAAAGCACTGTAGTGACCTAAGCTTCAGGCCATTCAGCATTGACCCTAGAGTGCATAATAAGAAACAGAGACTGGATCTCAGCTGGACTAAGTACCACAATTGAGTGCTACCATTGGTTTGGAGAGTATCGACAAGCACAACCGTGAACTGGTTTGGAGAGTATCGACAAGCACAACCGTGAACCGCCAGCCACCCTATTCAACCTTTTGTTGCCTTATACAAATCTCAGGATAGGATTTTACATTCCCGCACAGAGTGACAAGGTTGCAGTGGCAGCCAGCCACCACATGAGGACACTTTACAGCAAAATCCAACCACCCCCAAGCCAGATTAAGCACCAGCAGCAGGCTAAATACTCCAGGAGGTCATTTCAAGAGTTGCAGCAGCAACAGGCAACCATTTGATCCTCTGCCATCAGATCCAATCACTCACATGCTGAGTTGAGCAGCAGCTGCCACTGAATCAAAATCAATGCAAGGTGTTTGACATTATAGCACTCTCAATGTGGACACCACAAAAAATGTTCAAACCAGCGAGCTCAACAGATAACAGCCACAAGCATCATCGTGTGAGGAGAGAGATGTGTTGGTGATAAGGACAGACATCACAGGTCACAGGGGAATAAGGAGAGGATCATGCGAGAAGTGATAAGCTGCTGCTACATGTTGGCACAAATTTTACCAAGGGTACAGATGGTGGTGACCAGACAACCACCACCGCAGCCACTGTAATACTATATATATAGGCAAAGCTTAATTAATGTACTGATAGAACACATCTTTAAGTTATCGTAGAGATACATAATTGAAATAAGCCACAGAAAACTATATTCTTGAGTTCAGGCAGGTTGAATTTGTTAGAATAGAATGGCCAACCAGATTGCATTCCAGGGCCCAAAGGGGCAAGTATACATGTGAGTGTACATATGCAAAGAAGTCCTTCAAGAGAAGGAAAAAGACACATATGGCATATACATCTATACATCTAACACCCCCCCTCAAACTCATGGTGAATCTACAACACTGAGTTTGGAAAGCAAGAATCTATGGTGGATCCGTGTCTGTGCCTTGGTGAAGAAATCAGCAAGTTGAACATCTGAAGGCACATGATGGAGAGACACAACCCGAGCATGCACCTGTGATCTCATGTAGGAAGCATCAACGCCAATGTGTTTGGTGAGCTCATGCCTGACCGGATCACGAGCAATATTGATGGCACCAGTGCTGTCAGTAGAAAGAGGGGGGGCAGCAACACAAACACCAAAATCCTCAAGAAGCCATCGTAACCATGTCACCTCAGCAGTCACAGTTGCCATAGCACGCAGCTCAGCCTCAGCACTCGAGTGGGAAACTGCAGTTTGCTTCTTGGTTTTCCAGGCAATCAAGGAGGAGCCAAGAAAAACACAGTAAGCTGAGAGAGAGCAGCGATCAGTGGGATCAGTGGCCCAGGTCGCGTCAGAGTATGCCTAAAGGTGGAGAGAACTAGAGCGAGGAAAGAAAAGGCGACGGGTGATGGTGCCACGAAGGTATCGCAGAACACGAAGAAGGTGAGAGTAGTGGAGCTGAGTAGGAGCGGAGACAAACTGACTCAAGATATGAACAGAGTGAGTGATATCGGGACGAGTGATCCCAAGGTAAACAAGGCTCCCAACAAGCTGACGATAGCGAGTGGGATCAGCAAGCGGAGCACCATCGGTGGGGCGGAGGTGAACGTTGAGCTCCATAGGAGTGTCAACAGTGCGGTGATCAGTGAGAGCACGGGAGAGAAGGTCCTGAGTATACTTCTCCTGAGAGAGAGAAATACCATCGGCTGTGGAGGTGACCTCGAGCCCAAGAAAATAACAAAGAGGACCCAAATCAGACATGAGGAAAGTCTCGCTGAGACGCTGCTTCACAAAGGCAATGAACTGGGAATCATCACCGGTGATGATCATGTCATCAACATAGAGAAGAAGAAGTGTGCGACCACGAGGAGAGGTGTGAATAAAGAGAGCAGGATCATGATCACTAGGCTTAAAGCCAATATCAAGGAGAGCAGAGGAGAAACGCTCAAACCAAGCGCGGGGGGCTTGCTTAAGACCATAGAGGGAACGACGCAGCCGGCAAACCATCCCATCAGGAACGGAGTAGCCTGGAGGCGGCTGCATATAGACTTCCTCACGAAGCTCACCATTAAGAAAGGCATTCTTGACATCCAACTGCGAGATCGACCACTGACGAACAGAGGCAACAGCGAGAAGGGTCCGAACAATGGTCATATGAGCAACTGGAGCAAAAGTCTCCTCATAGTCAATGCCATACTCCTCCTCAAAACCACGAGCCACAAGGCGAGCCTTGTAGCGCTCAAGAGAGCCATCTGAGCGAGTTTTGACCTTGTAGACCCACTTGCAAGTGATAGGAGTGACATGAGGTGGTTTAGGAACAAGTTCCCAAGTGCTGGTGCGCTCGAGAGCAGCAATCTCCTCAGCCATAGCATGCTGCCACTCAGGGTGAGCAGCAGCCTCCCGGGCTCAGCTAAAACAGCAGCTGTGAAGCCAAGGCGGTCGGGAGGACGAAGGGTGCTGCGGTCACGAAGGGCATAGCGAGGAGAGGGAGGAAGGGGTCCAAGGACAGACGGAGAAGAATCAAGTGGTGGGGCAGGACGAGGACGACGAGTATAGTAGCGAGTGATCTCACGGGAGGAGACCGGTGGTGGAGGGTGAGGCGGAGAAGGTAAAGAAGTAGGAGATGGCGACGGTGGAGAAGGAGGAGGAGGTGGCAAAGGTGGAGAAATAGGAGGTGGCGAGGAGGAAGGTGACAGTGGAAGATACCACTCAGGTAAAGTAAGAAAAGAGAGGGACTCAGCAGTGTGAGGAGGTCCAGAGGGACAACGAGGATAGTAAGGGTGGGACTCATCAAAGGTGACATCCCGAGAAATCCTCATCCGTCGAGCAACAGGGTCATAACAGCGATAGCCCTTATGTTCCGTACTGTACCCAAGGAAAACACACTCGACAGACTGGGCAGTGAGTTTGGTGCGCTCACGAGGTGGAAGTAGAACATAGCAGACACACCCAAAACAACGAAGATGATCATACGAAGGAGGGCTGCCGAAAAGACGCTCATAGGGAGTGCCTCCCTTAAGAGAGGTGGAGGGTTGGCAGTTGATGAGGAAAACAGCCGTGGAGACAGCCTCAGCCCAGAAATGAGGAGCAAGGGCAGAGGAGATCAAGAGAGCACGAGCAGTCTCAAGAATGTGGCGATGCTTGCGCTCTGCAACACCATTTTGAGCATGAGCACCAGGACATGAAAATTGAGCAAGGGTACCCTGCGCAGCAAGGTAGGAGCGATGGACAGTGGAGATATACTCACCAGCAGAGTCCGCACGAAAAACACGAATGGGAGAGTTATATTGGGTACGAACCATGGTAGCAAATTGTTGGTAAATAGAAAGAAATTGGCCTCGAGAGGACATCAAATAAATCCAAGTAAATCTCGAATAGTCATCAATGAACAGAACATAATATGATTGCCCTCCTTTAGAAACTATGGGTGCAGGACCCCATACATCAGAGTGAACAAGATCAAAAGGTCTCTGGGATTTAGACTCACTAGAGGGATAGGGGAGTTGCAACTGTTTGCCAAGTTTGCAACCCGTACAATGCAGAGCAGTGTCACCAGAAACAGGGCCTAACACACCACTACCCACAAGACTGGACAATCGAGGGCCAGAGAGATGACCAAGACGACGATGCCACTGCGCAAAAGAGGTAGTGGATGAAGCAGCTGATGCAGATGCTGGAGAACCAGGCGAGGTGGGAGTCGATGCAGGTGAGGGAAGACGCAACCAATCAAGCTCCCATAGGCGTTGTGAATCTCGACGCCTAGGCCCAGTTCCCACCAAAAGGCCCGTACGAAGGTCCTGAACAGAACAAGAATCAGACTCAAGGATTATGCGACAACCATGAGGAACGTGCGAAACAGTAGGAACGTCAAAAGAAGAAGTCGAAAGAACACCCCGCCCAGCAACAGGAAGGGAAGTGCCATCGGCAGTGCGAACAAAGATAGGTGACTCAGAAGATGACAACGAAGATAGGTGTGTGGCATGAGGTGTCATGTGAAAAGAGGCACCAGAATCAAGAAACCACGGGCATGATATACCTGACGAAGGAGGAGGAGGTGTGGAACCAGAAGCCTGAGCTGTAGTCCCGTGAGGAGAGGCCTGAGCTGCAGTAGTGAGGCGACGGAACATGGCAAGAACCTCCTGCTCTGCGGCAGACACAGCGACTGCCCTGCGAAGTAGAGGAGCCACCAGAGCCCTGAGAGTGGCGCCTATCACGACGCCCATAGCGGTTGCGCTGCTTCTTGCGACAGTCCTTCTCCTCATGGCCATAGATCTTGCAGTAGCCACACTGCACACCAGAAGGAGCCCCCGCCACCACCGGAAGCGGAGAGACCGGTGGCGGAGAGGCCGGTGACGGAGAGACCAGTGGAGATGATGCCGCTAGGACGGAGGGTTGCGGCTGAGTACGGGCCACACCCCCAGTCCGAAGTCGAGTCTCCTCAGCACGTAGCTCTGGCATCGCTTCGGCAAGTGATGGACGTGGACGGCGAGTCAGCAACTGCGCCCGAACAGTCTCAAACTCCGGACGCAGCCGAGACACGAACTCATGAAGACGAAGTGTGTCCCGCTGGTCCCGGTGGCGATCACAGCACTGACAAGTACCACCACCACAGAACTCAGCACCCAAGTTGTCCAGGCGATGCCAGACATCTGTCATCTTGCGGTGGAAGTCCTCAACTGTAGAGTCAAGCTGGCGAAGTGACTGAGCTTCCTCGACCACAGCAAGGTACATTGCCTCATTGCGGATCTCATAGTTGCGACAGAGGTGATCCCACATGAGGTGTGATGTGGCAAGGCCTCTGAGGGACCGGGCAAGATCAATCTCCATGCTGGCAAGCAAGATGGCCTTGGCAGATTTCTCCTCACGCAACCAAGTCTCATATAGACCAAGATCAGACTGATAGGTCTCCATCTGAGCCTCGAAGGCATCAAGAACAGCATGCTTGGTAGCATCATCAGCATCCGGAGGATATGCGGGCTGCATAGGAATAGGAGGACAGGGAGGACAGATCTGATCCCCCTTGAGGTAGCCCCACAGTAACTGACCATCCATGTGAACCTCCATATCGAAGACGAAGTCACCCCAATTGGTGTCATTGAAGATAACAGGGCACCTGGGGACAGGGACAGCACCAGGACATGTCTGGCCCGGGGATGCCATGAAGGAGAAGGAACCGGCATGGTCTGTTGCTGTCTGCATTTTTTTTTTTTTACTCGTGAAGAACAGGGGAGTCGAGCGCACGCACGGGACGCACGCACGAGAAGGAGCGGAGGAGCGCACGGACGCGCGCTCAGGAGGGAAGCACGGGAGCAGCAGGAGATGCTCGCCGGCCGCCTGCGAGGCGAGGAGGGCGGCGGGGCGGCGGTCCCCCGGCGGCACGGGGAGGGCGGCGTTCCGGCGGGGCGGCGGGCCCCCGGCGGACTGCCGCGAGACCTGCGGGCGCGGCCGCGGACACGAGCCGCGGGGAAAGGGGGCGGCGGGCGCGGTGCAGCGCGTCGCAGGGCGCGCGCGGACGCGGAGCGCGGGGCCGTGCGGGGCTAGCTACTGGGCACGATTCGCCGGCGGTAGAAGAAGGTAAGGATTGAAAACCCTAGCTTGATACCATGTTAGAATAGAATGGCCAACCAGATTGCATTCCAGGGCCCAAAGGGGCAAGTATACATGTGAGTGTACATATGCAAAGAAGTCCTTCAAGAGAAGGAAAAAGACACATATGGCACATACATCTATACATCTAACAGAATTTATGTTTCCTTTGAATGAACTGCTTGAATTAGAATATGAGCTTATCTGACCTATCTCATCCCTAGAACATTTCTACTTAGCATATCAAACAAAGCAAGCGATGTAAGAGCAGGCCTTAGATACATAATGGACAAAGCACGCACAGATTCCTACAGGTAAAATACGAAAAGTGAGAAATGATAAAAAGAGTTAATCATATATCAGAATTCAGAACTACTAAGTTGTTTAGCTGCATAAAGACACTAAGTATCTTACTATCTTCAGCCACTGAGATAAAAAAAAAGGGACATCTATTAATTATGTTAAAGCCCTCCATGCTGAAGGAGTTGAACATTTTACTCTAAAGCATCTTCAATTTGTCATTCAATTTAGGGACATCACTGGGTTCATTTACCAACTTGTCAATTTCCAGTTCTAAATGACACTTGCAGATAGTATCCACCAGCAATTCGTCATTCAGCTGAATGGAATTATCACTTACATGTGAACATCACTATCACACTGCTAACTAATTGCATTGTTTTCAATGACACTTGTAGGTCAAACTCGAATGAATTACAATCATGTATTTGATAATGAGACTTCCACTGGCATACAACACATCCTAGTTTACAATAGCTACACAAACTTGCCTCATTTGACATTTGGTACATTACCTCCATCTTGCTAGTACTAATTTCATTGGCATAAACATCTATAAGTAGATGAATTATACTTAAAACGGAATCATGCAGCGCAAAGAATAAAACTACCTTGTAATCCCTAGGCAACCAAATAATCGACTACATTTACACTTCAGAGCCCATCTTGTATATGGCCTGACTCTGCAGGTCTACTCTCAGATATCAGTCAGAACTGCTACCCATAGTTCTCAAGGTGTCTCCTAGGCGTCCAGGCACTCCCCCATTGCCTTGCAAAATGGGCACCTAGGCGGGCAAAGCGGGCGCCTAGGCAAGCAAGGCAGCGCCTAGGCGTCCAGGCGGTGGTACACTGCCCTGCCTCGCCTAGGCGCCTTAAGAACTATGCTGCTACCGGTTTTGCATTTTGTTTTCACACATGAACAATGTCTCAAGTAGTTTCCATGCACATACTAATCAGTTGCAATCAGTAAGATGCAAAACTTCCAAACTATGAAACGTAGATACTTCGCAAACTCACGTACCGGTATCAGACACTCCATGCATATGTATCCCAGACCCAGACATATAACAAATTTACTCAATTTCCAAATATAAAAAGAATCCAGATAGTCCTGAGATACCTCACCAGTACACGTGTGATACCTTGAAACTCTATCATCATTCATTCACTTCGTATAAGAGCCCTTGTCAGATCATCGCAACTAGTTTGAATGCATTTTTATCCAATGTTTTCAAGGCGTCGCTTTGTCGTCGCTTAAGCGCCAAGGCGCTCCACGAAGGACGCCACAGCAGACGACTCGCCTTAGATTGATATGGCGTCCGCCTTACGGCCATGGCGTCCAGAAATCGTCGATTTGGCGTCCGAATCAGGCCAAATCATGTGTGGCGTGCGCCATACGAGGCCTCTGTTCTGGGCAGCGGGAAGACACGGGAGAATCGGCAGAAGAAAAGCGAAAGAAAGCAAGCGCGCGGGAGAAACAAAGCATGCCCGCGCAGAGGGAGCGGGCGTGCGGGCGAAACAGAGCAGGCGCGCGGGAGACCAACCAGTGAGCGGGAGAGGAATAGGCAACCACAGCTCGCTCGCCCGCGCCGCTGCATCCCCCCGCTGCCGTGGGAAGTTGCCGCCTACCTGCCCGCAGCCGAGCCATGCGGTCATGTCCTCTTCTAGTCAAGTCTCGCGAGAAGCAGCCGCCTGCGAGCCGCGGCCACCTTCCAATCCGCGCTGATCTACATGAGAGAGGGAAGCAAGAGACGAAGAGAGGGATCTGGAAGAGAGCTGCGGCGGCGATGAGTTGCGGCGGCCTACAGGAGCGAGGGATCAGAGAGTCAGAGAGATGACGTGAGGGGCATATGGGCTGCCTGGTGGGCTGGGCCGGATCACTTCTTACTCTCATTTCTTTTTTTCTTTTTTCCTTTTCTTTTTTCTTTACCATTTACTGCTCTGAGCTGTTATTTTAAATTTTCATTTAGTTGGTAAGGCGTCGCCTCGCCTTACGCCTTACTCGCTTAAGCGTAAGGCGGTAGTCAGTCGCCACGCCTCGCCTTACCGCCTTGAAAACATTGTTTTTATCTACTGATGGTGGTTGAAGTGGGGGATTTCCTGTCTCCAATAACCCAGCTATTGCAACTAGGGTTTTGGCTGCTTGATGGCCTGAACACTATGCCCTAAATAATGTTATATTATGTAATATTTGGCAACTTTATTTTATTTTATATGCATATTGCCGTATAGCGTAACAGAGTATCGCATACAAGTATCTATATCCAGGCATCATAGCTTCCAAATGAATTAACTATGTTAAACATTATAAGGAATGGAGAGTTTTGTGTTCAGGTGAGCATATATGGCTACATTAACTGGGGTAGCGCATAACCACCTTTCAGTTACAATCATGGCAGAAACCAGACCAATATCCATCCAACTTGGTGTTTTATGAGGTTGCAACCGCTTCGTAGTTATAGGTTGTAGGTCTAGTGGGTGTGTGTGTGTGGTATGAGTTAGAGTGTGAGTTCAGATACTACAGCTTGTACTTGAAGGTTGAGGCAATAAAAAAAAAGGAAAGAAAGAACAATAACCTCGACAATCTCGTTTCTTGTTACATCAAGATTATAGCGGCTAAATGATACTCCCTCCATTCCAAATTATAAGTCATTCCAAGAATCTTGGAGAGTTAAAACTTTGACCAAAATTATATAACAAGATAACATCTATGATACCAACTAAGTATCATTAGATTCTTCATTAGTTATAATTTTATAATATACATATTTGATGTCATAAATCTTTGTGTTTTTCTCTATAACTTTGGTCAAAGTTAAAAAACTTTGACTCTCCAAGATTCTTGGAATGACTTATAATTTGGAATGGAAGGAGTAGTTAATTGGTATACAATCAAATATGTTTATTTATTTTTCATTTCTCCACAAATCACAATAATTATGTATAACACCTAAATCAGAGTTAAAATGATTACCTTAGAGGTTTACACAGGAAACTATTGCTGTAGGACAACGACTGGTGCATATAACAACAATAATCAAATTAAATGTTTGCATTGTATCCAAGCATACCTTCATACCATAAACGGTATCAGAAGATGACGAGCAACGAGAAGAGCATGTACACAAGCCAGCACGCATAAGCGATGAGGCCCCTGTGCTCGTCTCCGCTGGATGCAAGCTCTGCTAGCAGCCTGGTGCAGACCCTGGTGGACCATATCACGAACGCCATGCCTACTCCAAATATGAGCCCGCCGCCGCGCGGCAGGAAGAGGGAAACAGCAGAGAAGATGACCATCGGCAGCATGCAGTAGCCGACGAGGCTAACGCATCTGTACAGATCGAGGTCCCCGCGGCGGCCGCCCGAGAGCATGGAAAAGACGAAGTAGAGGAAGAGGGACGCCACGGTGACCCAGCCGAGCACGATCCCGAAGTGGAACTTCCCCGCGAGGAGCTGGAAGAGTCCAAAGGAGAGGAGGAAGAGGAACGGGCCCGATAGGTCGGCGTCGGCGTGGAGGGAGGGGTCGGCGGAGCGGAGCGGGTGGAGGATGGAGATCGTCTTCCGCCAGATCTGGCGCGTGTTGATACCGAGCTCCTCGAGGAGCGGTGGCTCGTCCTCGAAGGATGCGCCGGAACCGCCGACACCGATAGGCCCCGCGAAGAGGGGTGGCGCGGAGGAGGACGAGGCCGCGGCAGCTGAGACGTCGAACGACATGAAGGGGAGCGGGTTGGCGGCGGATGAGGTGGAGGGGCGGGGCGGCGCGAACGCGGGCGGAGGGGAGGCCCCCAAGCCCTGAGCCGGGTGGCGGCGGTGCGTCGGGGTGGACGGCGTGAAAACCACCGGCGGCACGGGGAACTCCTTCGCCATGGCCGCGGCGATCGGGAAAGAAGCGGCGGAGGAGGCGGCGGCGGCGAGGGTTCGAGATCTGGTAGTGCGGGGGATCGAGGAGTATAGGACCGGAGCGCCCAACTTCGAAAGACAGCGCTGTCTACTTCGGCTTTCGGCTTTTATTTTTCTTTTTTTTTCTCGCATTTCGTCGTAATTAAGCAAAGCGGTCGCTGTAACTGTACTAGGGTTACTTCGGTGGAAAGGATCTGGGATGACATTTCCACGGGACCGGATAAATCAACGGTTCTCGCTTGAGCTGGTCAGCTTTAATTGGTAGAAATCAACCGTGACAATTTTAGACTTCTGGTAGGCGTACAAGAACCTTTCCATGACCCTGAGGAGTGATAACAAGGTGGGTTCGAGCTTTTGACACTGACAGGATGAAGTGGAAGATAAAGATTTTGTTCGTTTGAGCTTATCGGTCGTATGATAATTTTTTTTATTATCTCACAGAATATTATTAAAACAACCAAAATTATCCATGAAAACCAATAGCAGAACAACCCCAGAGTTTGAAAGGAGTGGACCAAAGAAGCAAACAGACAATAGCGAAGATGATGGAGATGACATGTTTTAACTAGAATTCAAATTCAAATCACTTCGTTAAAATTATGTGAATGCACGTGATTATGTGAGTTCTAAGACGTAAAATCACACTCTTTTAACAACTATATGCATGTGACTATGTGAGGCCTAAGCGTTTGAGGTGAGAATAAGTTATGCTATACCAAGAGAATTTTAAAGCATCTTCAAGAGTTTCTCATTTTATTTAAAAAAGAAAGAGAAAAAAGAAACTCGGCTTCCTATCTTTGGTAATTGGCAAATATCTCGGCTTTGTGCGTAAAAATGCGTTAATACCCGTAGTTCCGCATCGCTCTTTCCGACGCCGACTTCTTCCCGCGCCTCATCTACTTCGCGTCCGCGATCACCGCCATCGTCGCGGTGCATACTAGAAAGCCCCGCGGGGACAGGAGACTGGGCAGGTTCCGTTCTTCAGCCAATAGCCGGTCGTCTGCCCGTCCTTCCTGGCCACCATTTTTCGCCGGGAACCGCTTGCTGGCTGTGGGATCGATAAGAGCAGGTACAATAATACATGTCAGCTTGGCTTATAGCCAAGCCACATCAGCAAAATCCTAGGTGGAAGAGAGAGAAAAGAGGAGAGAGAGTAAATCAGTCGACTCTTTCGTCGACCGGCTCATCACGCAAGCCAAGGCACCAAGCGCCGAGCACGCACCTAGGTTGGCGCCAAGCTAGACGTCTCTGCACATGTTTGTGGACCCATAGCCACATTTGGCCAATGACCAGCCTGGGTCATGCCGCATAAAAAAAGAATAAACACTAGTGCTGGGTCCCGCATAAATAAAAAAATATATCTTTAGAATTTGTGATGAGACTAGTTATTGTATGAGTGGTCTCTTAAGCTAGTCTTCAAATGACATGGCTTGGCTATTAGCTAAACTTATTGGCGTTGCTCTAAGGTGGAGGCGGTGGGCAATGTTGGCCGAGCTCCCGATGCTTTGTTGATACGTGCCATCATTGGAGCAGGATCTAGGCGATTCGCGTGTCGGAAGTAGTAAACGTTTGTACCCATCAGTGCGGCTTCAAAATTATTTGCGCTCGGTGATGAAATTGTTGGTCGGTTATGTTTTGAGCTCAATGGTTATTCTTCAGGTTCAGTTTGGAGTTTGAGACACCTTTGGTGCACTTCGTCATTGAAAACTACTTTACTGCATGCAGTAGCTGTACTGATCTCAAATTCTGTATATATAGAAATTGTGCAGTTCTGATTGCTGCATTTGAGTTTTCCAGCCATATTGTTTCATTCATGTGTCAAATGCTTAATCAGTATTTTAAGGATATTTTGGAAGTCAAATATAGAGTACTCTTAGAAATGACATTTTTTTCTCCATATATTTAATGACAACGTATGCTATAGAAATCAGTCTCATGTGCAAACTATAGAAACTCTAATCAAGACCACAAAAATCTAATCCGATGGTTAGAGGTGAAGGTGGATTATTTTCGCACTTAAACTCTTCCACTGTGCCTACACATGTTCGGATTAGGATGAGATGAGTGGAGAGAATTAAGTGTTAAAATAACCCACATTCGGATTCGATTTTTGTAGTCTTGATTAGAGTTTCATAATTTGCACAGGAGACTGGTTTCCAACCCCCACCCCACCCCCATTGTACCTACGCCTGTTCGAATTAGTAGGATGAGTGCAGAGAATTAAGTGTTAAAATAACCCACCTTTCAATTAGGGATGCGTGCAGAGAATTAAGTGTTAAAATAACCCACCTTTCAGTTAGATTCATGTGGCCTTGCTAATAGTTTCTATAGTTTAGCCATGAAGCTGGTTTTTATAGCATACATTGTCATATTTAATTGGGAGTTAGCAAATCACCATGTTCTAAGAACAAAATTTGGAGAACTATTGAAGATGCTCTAGCGATTAGCGACACGAAACACATTTGGCCTTTGCCTTTTCGTGGTCAATGACATTTAGGCGTAAAAAAGGCAAAGAAAGGATTGTAATAATAACATGATGGCAAAGAGATGATTTGTAGCAGCAATTCTCTAAAAAGTTAATTATAATGACATAAATCCAATTCATCATTTCTGATTGGCGCCTTCGTATTTGTACGATTCCTCCATAGTCCATATATGCATATAGGGAAACAAAGAGACTTATTCAAGAATCATGAAAATATTTGACTAAAATAATCATGAAGTCATCCATATCTTAATGGCTCACAGCAAACTGGTATTAGTAAATTCACTGTCGAGCAGTCCTATATCTATTTAGTAGTAACAAAAATTAAATCAAGTAGCACTTGCAGATGCGTCTCAGTAGTTGTCAAGAAAATATCAGCAACTATGTACTGCGGCATTTTTTTTGTTCATGTTAGGCGCTTAACACAAGACCAGTCACTAACATGTTCGCTGTCCAAAGACGAGAAAAAGGTTCCTATCTACATGCTTTCGTTTATTCATCACCGCAGTAAAAAACTGCACATGGTAGAGCCCTATGTTTAGTTTTTCTTCACTCTGAAGAGAAACATAGTACTATAGAACCCTAAGCTTGGTAAGGAAGGCAGCACAAAAGTCAAGGAAGAGGAGCTGAGGTCCAGTAACTCTCTGCATATCGAGGAGGTACTTGTCCTCCTTCGTCTTGTAAAGCTGAAGAAGAATAAAACAATGTCAGCAAATGCGTGGTAAGATAATGTGGCACAGCTGAAGAATAAAACAATGTCAGCAAAAGCACCGCCAGAGAATGTGGCATTTGAAGTGCATTAGTACGAGTACAAGATAGATGTAATATATGGTTGACTGGTGATGTTAAGTATCAAAAAATTGAAAGTTCATTTGGTAAAAATGGCACCAGATAGTACTTGTTAGAAATACCAGATGCATGTGCTGAAGATTCACATGCTGGAAACACAAAAGTATGTATTAGGAATTCCAGGGAAGGCAGCTTGTAAACACACAATTTACTTATATTATTAATGCTGATTCAAACCACAAGATTGAAAGAAATAAAGAATGCATTGCTCTGTCCCCACTCCAACAATGATTCAAAACATGTGAATGGACAAATCGACAATAACGGGTAAAAATCATGATGAATAACATGGTGAAAAAAATTGAGTTAGTGTATTGAGCTACTACATACCTGGAATTCAAACTTGATCACAGCAGGTAGCCTCCCATTTGCATCATCATTATCCATGATGGTAGAGTCACCAAGAAAGCTGTTGCTGGCATCTAACATGTCATGGACTTCAGGAAACCCTGGGCGCCATCTGCATTTCATGTTGTAGTGTCCATTCTTCTTCCAGCTGACGTTTAATTCTTGAAGTGCTTTTAAGACCTCAATCATTATTTCACGAGGGTGGGCCCGAGACTGTTGGTGAAGTGAATAGTGATACATCAATACATGTGCTAGGTTTGTACAAAGCAAAGTAAAATGAACAATATGAAAGACCTGGAGTCCAAGCGCCCATTTTCTTTCAACAGGATAATGTGCCCGCAAACTGCTGCTATGAGGATCACTGCTTCCTGGAACATAATTCCTCGTACCAGAACTAGATGATTCAGACGACGCCAACTGATTTAGATTCCTGTCCTGGAGAGGCAACCATTCAAACATCAATAGATCAAGTAAACCCTCAAGATTTTTTTTTGTTTAAACGCCCAGGTGTTAACGTGTACTAACCATTGATTCTTGATAATCTGCCCCAAGATAGCCACTAGTTGCTCTAAACCGATTGTCCAATAGTAAATAATATGCAACGGTTGCCTGGAAATTTTGCCAAAAATTAGGAGCCAAGTAACCAAAAGAAACATATAAGGCTCACAATGCATGTCCATACCTCATTTTGAAGTCTGTTGCACAGTGATTCACACACATGGTTCTTGTCAAATCCCATAGTAACAACATCTCGAAGTGTATCTTCATCAATCTTCAGAAAATGACAGTGTCGGAAAATGTTATAACATTTTCAGGAGAAGAACGATAGGTGGCTTAAAGTCTAAAAATCAATCCAACGTAAAACGCCTAAATATCCCTCAAAAAAGTAACGCTGCATGAAAAATTTAGCGGTTCACTTGTGTACTCCGTGAGACATACATGCTGGTGGATTGGTGCTACTATACAAACTGTATGCAGTACGGAATTACTCCAAGATGAACTTTTGACTATAGATTTCTACAATATTATGTTCAATACATACTACAAAAACATGCTTATAAAAGTATTTTTCATGGAGAATAGATAGATGATATTCTGATATGAACAACATGTATACTTTTTTCCTATATATTAGTGGACAAAATTAGAAAATTTTGGACACAAGCATACAATAGCAGCATAGCCACTTATAATTGAGAGGATATACCATTTTGGCTTGTTGTGTCGTGTCTGGTGGAGGCACTGCCAAGTAACGAGGAAGGCGAATCTGGAACCATTGATGCTCCCGAATTTCCCGAATTGTGATTCTCTTCATAGGCTCGACAACAAGCATTCGTGGGATCAAATCCCTGGCCAAAGCAGACAAATGACTTGGAAGTGTGTAGATACCTCCCTACAAACCGTAAAACCAGGTAGAGAGTGGTCATATCTCCGGAATAGAATGTAATTGTTGCAAGGTTTTTAGTCTACGTAACTTTTTTCTCACCTTAATTTTTTTGAACAGGTTGGGAATATTCTCATCATCAAATGGAAGAGTTCCACAAAGAAGAGCATAAAGGATCACTCCACAACTCCACACATCGACCTCAGGTCCAGCATATAATTTACCAGATATTACCTGCAAAGGAACACCCACTATGTATCAAGAAACATGGCGTGCAAAAAAGGATAAAAATAGACCAGAAAACTCGCAGCAATAGGAATAAAATACCTCTGGAGCAGCATAGTTCGGACTCCCACAGCTAGTCTTCAAAAAATGCCCATCATGCATGACATTGCTCAAACCAAAGTCAGCAAGTTTTACATTATACTTTGAATCAAGTAACAAGTTTTCTGGCTTCAGGTCACGGTGCACAACCATGTTTCTATGGCAGTATTCAACGCCAGATATGATCTGTTCATGAATTTTTCAATGTGGAAAAAAACTAATAAGATAAACCTGGAATTTAGATACAAAAGAAAAAAAAAATTGGCATATCCCCCATGGAAAAATGTGATGTTTAAATCATGATTCAAAATTCTAAATTATTTGATAGTGATACCCTAAGGCAAAGCAATTACCACATCATGCTTGCAAGTCAACATGGTGACTGATCAGAAGCTAAAAATAAGACAAGGCAAAACTAATACAGATCAGAAGCTAAAAATAAGACGAGGCAAAACTGATCCAGAGACTTAATAAGAGCACATTAAACACAACAGAAACAAATGAGGAGTATGAACGCAATACATAAATATCAAAATTCACTGATGCAAAGCAACAAGATGGAACCATTCTTTGACAATTAACTCAGAAAAGCGACAATTAAAATGATAAATACCTGCTGGAAGATGCGGCGAGCTTCATCTTCCTGTAATCTCCCTTTCTCAACAATGTAATCAAACAACTCGCCATACTTACAATATTCCATCACAACATATATATCTGTCGATGTGTATATGACCTCATAAAGCCGGATGATATGGGGGTGAATGAACAACTTCAATATCTTGATTTCTCTCTTTGCTGTAAAAAGAATCGAGGGGGTCTTAATTATCAAAGCAACAGGTCTTTATATTATCAAAAGCACCATTAAAATTAAGCTTGCTTATTATCAAAAAAAATTATTAGCGAAAAATGCAATATGACTGGATAAGAAAACATACCTTTCTCTTCCATTTCCATATTTCTCATTTGGCGGCAGTTGATGATCTTTATAGCAACCCTATGTCCTGTAAGCTTATGCTCAGCAATCTTCACTTTTCCAAATGTACCAATACCTAAAGTTCTTCCAAGGTTGTAGTTCCTTAATGCTTCAGAATGTCCACCCCCTCTAGTATTTCCATCCATTTTCACTCTGCCATTAATAAAAGAAGATATTATGCTCATTGTACAAGAATTAGGGCTATATAAATTATATTTAAAGAATTCATTGCCCGGTAAAAATACAGATCGTACTTGGTGTACTCTCCTTAACCAAACCCTAACCATAAGCCACCCCAAAAGCCTTTACAGGCCTTTGTCCTCTGCAAAACATCCTAAGGCATCACTTGCAAAATAGAACCCCGTTTAGAGCATAACGTTTATGGTGCCTGCTCACTGGATCTCGTCCATGGATGTTCAGGTGTTGCATCCACAATATTTAACAGGTGGTGCAAAAGTAGATTTCCACAGCCAGGGCTCCCTAATGGTTTAATTCCTTCAAAAAAAAGCCCTAGTCAGCAGAGGCAGCCCGGTCACCTCAAACAATGGATCGATAAACGTCAGTACCTAATTTGCTGACTACGGACTACCTAGTGTCAAGAGTCAAGACGCTTAGTACACATGCCAGTAATCAATCAGCTACTATGGTCCCATCCATACAAGAAACGGACGGGATATAAACTGGAATCCCTCAGCCAGAGAGGCCTTTCAGCTCAGAAGCTAAAAATTGAGGAAATTGAGATCGACTGTGCGCTCAATCGACTGACAAACTATCAACTATGGAAGCAAGAGACCTCATGGAAGCAATAGATCGAGGTTGATCTTGTGCCAAGCGATGAGAGCGTAGCTGGGAAGGATCTGAGACAACGAAACTGGAGGAGATTACTTCCTTACAGACCTGGTGTTGCGTCCGTGGAGACGAACACCGCCTCGCTCTAACAGCCCGTCTAATCCCCCGCCGGCAACCGCAGCGTCAGCACCAAACGCCGCTCAACTCCCCCCACCTCGTCTACTCTTCCGATGCTACGAAATCTCCCCGCCTCTCCCCCGAAGAAAAATGCGACAGCGAGCCCCACCGTGCGTGATCCGCAGCTCAAAACCACCCCCCGAATCCCCGAGCAATTATTCCCCCAGTTCCCAACCCGAAGAAGAATCGAAGCAGGAGAGGAGAGTTGAGCAGACCAGGAGGAAAGAAATCCGCGAGAGCAGCAGCGTGGTTACCTTACTTGCCGGGCTCGCCGGCCCTCGACAGGTCAACCTTCCTGCGCGCGGACGAGCGAGTGCGGGCGGAGGAGACGGGGAGGGGAGCGGAGCACCTAGAGTGGGAGGGAGAGCGGGGCGGAGGAGAGGTTTTGGGCGTGGGCGTATGGCCGGCTTTGGTCCGATTCCGGGGGGCGGAGGCTTTAACCCCGGTGTGGCGGTGTTGCTTAAGTTTAATCGCCCGCCCTCGGCCGTGTTGTGCAACGGGGGGGGCGGCGTTACCGGGGGAAGATCACCGTCGCGCTGACGTGGCGCCTCGGTGGTTCGGCCGCGCCCGCGTTTGGCTCCTTCTGCTTCGGCCTCTCGGTCTTTGCGTCGCGTTGTGGCTCCTCTCGATTTTCTTTCCTTCTTTTTTTCTCGTGCGCATGCGTGCGTCCGTTTGCAACTCTGCTGGATTGCTGGATGGCGTGAGACGGACGGACGGACGGCTGGCGCTTTGTCGGAGGCGCTGTTGGTCGCCGGTGGGGTGGTGAAGCTGACACGGCGCTGATGCGGTGCGGCGTCGGAGGACGATTGTCTCCGACGAGGACCTATGGCTTGGTAGCGTCGTGCACGTGGCGAATGGCTCTCCTGGTTTGTTAAACCACACGACACGATGACGCGATCCCTGGGCGCCGGCACATTTGCGCTGCTCCGCAGTTCGCAGCTGTCGTGGTCTCGTGGCCATCGCCGCCCGCCCCACGGAGGAGACGTGGGATCATCGAAGTATTTCCACTCGCATCAGTGATGCCACTATGGCACTGATTATAGCTGAGTTAGACTATCCGCACTCATATTCCTCTATTTTCATCCTCTATACTGCTAGTCATCAAGATTCTCTCCTCTATACTCATTTCTCCCGCATCCATTCATCTTCTATATTACTACTCTATGTCAGTGAGACCCATTTGTCAGTGTACCTTTTCTTTTCTTTCCCCAACACCAGACAACTCTCCTCATTCTCTCCCTCCTCCCTCTTCTCTCTCCTTCATCTTCTCCGCTGGCACTCCTCGTCGTCGCCGGCGGCGGCCTCGCGCCACGGGGCGCTCCGGCGAGCGCACCGCCCCTCCGTCGGCGGCCTCGCGCCACGGGCCGCTCCGGCGAGCGCACCGCCCCTCCACCGCGAGCCGTGCGGCGCCCCTCCCTCTTCCTCCTTCACCCCGGCGCCCCCACCCTACTCCCACCCCGCGGGCGGCCCGGCGAGCTCGACGCGGCGAGGGAGCGGCGGGCAGGCCGGCCGCGGGCAAGTCGTGCTCGGGACGCGGGGAGGGCCGCCGCCTTCGGCCAAGGGCGAGCCGCGCGCGGTGCACGGGGATGACTCAGCCGCGACGGCGCGGGCGAGGTAACGGCGAGCACAGAGGTGGAGGTCGAGCGGGCTCCTCTGCTCCCTCCGGCGGCTCCAATCGCCGGTCTCCGCCCCCTATCTCTCCCTCCTCTGCCGGCGCGTGGGGCGAGCGTGGCTCTCGGCGGCCAGCGCTCCCCGGCCAGCCTCCCCTTCTCTTCCCCCTTCCTGCTCATGGGTGGACGAACAGGCGCGCGGGCCTCATGTCACGCCGGCCGATGGCGGACGTCCGGGAAGCACGCTACTCTTAGAGCATCCGCAACAATAAGAGCTAGTATCTAGCTCTAAGCACTCTAAGAGACAACCCTTCAAATGACCTATCTCTTAGCACATAGCTCTTAATATAAATGACCCCACTTATCATTCTCACATAATCTCGAAGTGTGTGTATAAGACTATCTCTTAGACAAGAGATAGCTCTCTTCTCTCTCCTATTAAAATATGAGAAAATATTCTATGAGCTATCTAAGAGCTAATCACTGGAGACGCCCTTAGCGGACGCGAGCTCGTCCGCTTGGGTAGCGAACGGTTCCCAGTAGCCCGCTGCAGCAAAAAATTACGCTATCTCTTCTTCCAGTAAGTTTTACCGGACACCGGTGCGGTTCGTCTTACATGTATCCCGTTCCCGTCTCAGGTCGCTAAGAACCTTTGTTAGTAATGTACGATGATAGAATGAGTCTTAAGACTTGTTTAGATGCATATAATATTCATCTCAATCTATATGTGTTGAAGTAAATTAGATTAGAATTAAATTGCCCGTTTGAATGCTTAAAATTGAATTTATTTTTAGAATTATAATCTATATATATATATTAATTAAGCTAACATGATTATATATAAATTATATTTGTATATTATTATTGGCTGTAAAAAAATATGCATGTGTTGTATTAGTACTGTAAGGGGTGAGTTAAAGAGGGTATTATAAGTTACAAAATAGAAATATAACATGATAATCTCTTGAATCCATTTCTCCCTCCACGCTAAGAATTTAAGATAGGCTTATATATGAACTTTGAAAAGTAGTGGAATGTTTAATTTCAAGCTAAATAGCTTAATTTATTAAGTGGATTTTAATTTCTCTAAAATAAAAAGATCTCAACGATCTCCAAGTTCTACAATTCACTCCAACACAAAAGTGAATACACATGCCTCTAAACAAGGTCTAAGCTAAGAGGCGGGAGCTGACTATTCTAAAAAGTATCAGATACGTTGAGCATCGTTTGCAATCCATCCTTGTGGTATTTTGGTAGTGTGTAGTGTGTACGAAATAATTTAGTAGCAAGTGGGGGCTTGGCACGAGGTTTGGAGGTGCAATCGAGCATCGAATTGTTCTTTTCTTCTGTATTTTAATGTGCGAAAGAATCAGGGCCGGCTCTATAATTTTAAAGACCCTTGGGCAAACAATAAGATAAAGACCTGTTAAATTAAATTTAAACATCGAAACTATAACATATAGTACATATAATAAAAATTATTTTGTAATGCCCATATAGCTCACAAGACATGACAATAGTATAACAAGCATAGCATATACATAAAATAGAAATTGAATTAGAAAATTATTCAAATAAAGACATTGAATTATAAATTTATAACCCTATAAGTATACAAGAATAGCATATACATAAAATAAATAAGAAAAAAATGGAAAATATAAATCAAATATAGGTGTTGGTGTGTTGTTTGATTACGTTCACGTCTTAGCGTTTCAGCGTTTGTTGCCCGTCATCGATCGGCGGCGATGTCTCCACTTCCTCTCCGGTCTCCCGCAGACCGCAATTCTACCCATCGATGCATAACTCAGCAGCTACGATCGCAGTCGCGAACTCGCAGCGGCAGGAAACGAAACGTCGAACTTTGAAACGAGCGAAGGCCGAAAGGCTCGATAGTTCTGCGTTCTTTTCTTCTAGACTGTAATAGTTTCCTATGGTTATGGGCTTCTGGCCCACATAGGCTGGTGTGAACATGTGGTTTGTGATAGCCTTTGCTATCGCTTAAACCAGTTAGCTAAATAAAAAATTATTATAGTATATATACTAATTACCTATATGGTCTGGGCCCCCTAACTCCATAGGCCCCCGGCGGTCGCACTGCCTGCCCCTACCCTAGCTAGTGGCTAGTGGGTCTTGGGCACAAGGATTGTAGGTGCAATCGTGCTTGGAACTGTTCTATTCTGAATTTTAATAACGCCAGCTACGTACTCTCTCCGTCTCTTTTTAATTATCGTCCGAAAAACGTGTCTGTAAAGAAAACACGGATTTCTAGAGACAGTTATTTAGGGACGGAAGGAGTACTCTCTTTCTTGTCAACGCCACAAAAGCCGAGTAGATGTTCTTTTTTAGGAGGTGACAACGACGGAGTATGATGCAATTAATCTAATTATGCTTATTAAGCAGAACCACTGAACAGTAATAAACAGTGAACGAGACGTTTGGCTTCGATAGTCAAAAGCATACTCTCTCTTAGTTCCAAAAATAAATGTTTATCTCACATTTTGAAGAGTCAACAAATTTTAAGTTTAACTAGACTTTTAGAAAATAGCATTCATATTTGTGTCTCTAAATAGGTTTACTATAAAAAAAGTATGATGTCATAATCTAATGAGCTTAATTTATATTATAAACATTGGTACTTTTTTATATATAATTTAGTTAACTTAAAATTAGTTGATTCCTCGAGACGTGAGTTATACACTTATTTTAGAATGAAGGGGCTATGCTTGTTTGGTGATGGAAAACAACACATCAAACCGGCGACCTGAATTGGAAGTGTCATCACTCATCACCGGTGGTAGAGGGAAGGGGTCTGAGGGGGGCTGGCACCCCCAACCTTGGCATAACTCCTATAATATACCCTTTAATTAGATATTTAATTAACTAATTAGCTTGTTAATAATGCTACTTATACTATGATTTTTGTTCATATTTTGTATTAATATCTAAAAGTATCTTATATATAAATAAAAATTAGGTCTTCCTAACATTTTCCTCATATCTTTTATTTTTCTTAATCTATCAAACATCAGTCTATTCCATAACAAACACTCTAATTAGCTAGCTAATTAAAAATGTTTATTTCTTCTTTTGAATTGGTCTGCAATGAGATCTATAGTATTTAACCTTAGTCTTTATATTATTTTCCTTATCTCCTACGCTCTTGTTACTATTTGTATAAATAGTCATTAGTCTGTGTACTCAATATTTAAATGTTACACAGTAATACAATTATTTAAATGACTAGTTTACCCGTTTAACTGGTTCTTTTTTGTCCGAGGCTAAATGACAAGTGATTGATTGCTTGCCATTTGATGTTTTAGGATCTAGTGCTAATTAATTTTGCCCCAATTAACTATTTGTTATTCTTGTGATTCTTTTTTTTACGCAAATAATTATATTGATCGGGTAAATGTTGAAGGCTCTAGACTATTAATTTTTCTTTATTTTTATTAGTTTTTTAATTTTATTTTGTATCACAACACAAATATTTGTTTAGGTGTTATATATACTTTTGACATGTTATATTTTAACACACATGATTGTTGCCGGTTTGCATGACCCCTATGTTTAAATTCTGCCTCCGCCCCTGCTCGTCACCTAGTGACCTAGTCTGCTTCACGGTTCATCGTTATCAATAGTACATGAAGAAGATTAGTAGATTGATCAGGCCAAAAAGTATTATTGTTGTACATATATATGTAGACAAAGATAACCTAGGGAAGTTTATGTCAACAGCTATCAAGAAAACTAATTAATCTATCATACCAAAACCCGTAGTCCGACCGGGACAGTACAACTGTCTAACACAAATTATAGGTGAAGGATATCATTTGGGTACCTTGAATGATAGATAGACCCATTTGTTTTGCTGTTAACATGCTACTTTCGAGGGGCAATCAGGATTGTAGCCTCAAATAAGGGGTGAAAATTAGGATCCAAGTATTCATGAGTAATATTACTGTTAATGATTATAGCATGTTAAATAACGAATGAAATCGGCGAACAGATCAAAACGATACTGCAGTAAGTAAATTACTCGAAAAACTACAAAAATGTATCGGTACATTAATAAAGGATTTAAAGCACAGAACGGGGTTAAGCAAACTAGATTGTCACAAATCTAAGGTACATCTTGGGCTTAACATTAAGATGCCCCCTCCTCTGCCAGAGCAATTCCAAACATGCTAGGGTTAACTACAACATTAACACCAGTAAACTAGCTGGTCACATTTGTCCCCTCAAGACCACCAAACCAACTTTCAGCTTTCCGAATCTGAATCTATAACTGACTGGAGGTTCAAGGCAGACGAACCAATATGGATTCCTCTAACCACACCGCCATACCCAACATTTATTTGGTGACATAAAAGTAGAATGGCATCCCACAGAGCTGTTCTTCCCTGGAAAGTGAGAACATAGATGTATAGTGTCAATGCTTATTTTCACGAAAGGTTTAGTGTTAAAGCTTAACACATCGATGCTCTAGAGAACATAGTCCTGGGGTAAGAATTAAGAATTCACATAGGTAACACATATATAGCAACAAATTGATTGACTAAGGTCATGTTTAGCAGTTTAAACGATGCAAAGCATGAACTTCTCAAATGAGGCCCCATCAGCTGCTCAAGCTTCCATACTGATAAATCATCATGTTCATAATAGACAGCAGATGAACAAGAGGTACGACCTCCGAAAATATGCCCATCTATTCCCAACCAGATTTGAGTTCATAACATGATAACTAAATGTAGCTTCATTCAAGTCCTACCTCAACTCCTCAAGCAAACAAAACTACCGTTTCCTACCTTTCTTCTGTGTTTGTTTCTCACATCTTTCCTTAAATTCCTAGATTGTATATCTTATTAAAACAAAAGAGCACTCCCTCAACAGCAACCTATGCTGAAATAAATGACTGAAGGGAGGAAAAGGAATTAACAGCCATGATAGAAGAACAATAGCACATAACAAATTACCTGAAGAGAAAATTGCTGCTTCTTATCCCAGTATAGAGCAAAAATTGGAGGACTCTGCTTGCTCACAGCCAGTATAAGAGCCCCTGGGTGAATAATTGCCGGAACACCTGATATCAGAGCAACATACTTTTCTGGGAACCTCTCTTTTGGTGGAAGAACTCCCAGAAATAAGGGATTTTTGCTGGACTGGGCACCAGAGTACGAGGTAGGGTCAACATGAAGCATCCATTTTGGATGTTCAAGGAAAGCAGCAAACAGGTACAGAAGAAGGTGTGAGTCAGTAGGTAGCTCGGTGGTCCATTTCTTTTCTGATTTACCGTAGCCATTTCCATGACCCATGTAATCATAATTCTTCAAGCATGTTCCTTCAGCAAGTTCTGCAGTGAGAAAGAAGCACACAAGTTATACCAGCACTAATTCAACAAAAGGCTCTGCAGTTGGCTACATTGAGAAAAGGCGAAAGCAAGATATTCACCTTGAACTCTCTGGACAGTGTAATCAGCACGGACACTACTCTGTGGCAACAAGCCTTTTATCAGCTCTCCCTTCATCAGAGTGTTGAGCCTCTGATGCTCTGTAATTGCATCAATACATGCTTGAATAGCTGGAAGGAGGGGGTTCCGTTGTGGCTGTTGTGGACTGCCAAAAGTTTGCGCTGCATATAGAAAATAATGACTAACAACTAAAGAAAAACTAAGCTAAACTTTAAGAAGTAAGTCAACTTCAACCACAGCACAAAACCCTTGTTATGTGTATTGATGGAAACACATGAATGAAAAAACAAAAAACGTTAAACCACATCAGGAAGTCAGGAACTCACCAACAGGGGCATCTCGAGAATGTAGGAGCGCAGAGCGCAATTGGTTAAGGATCCCATCCTCATCTACCGTGACAGTCGGTTGCCAATCTTTAGTCCCACCAAGAGGAGACAAGGCAACTGGTGGTGTTGTGCTTGGCAGATCGCTTCCAACTTGGCTAACAGTAACTGAAGCCCCAACAGTAGCTGTTGTTTGCTTAACCTACAACAGAGTGCACATGAAAGGAATATTAAAAAGAAAGATAACCAATATTAAAAGGCGTAGAGATATAGGGTCATGTAAAAAGAATCCTATAAATCTGCACCTGAGTATGGCTTGTTTTGATTTTTTGGACAAGTGGGTTCATCACAACTGAAGAAAACCACTGCCTGAGACTATCTCGCCACTGCTCAATCTCAGGATATATACCCAAGTTCTCAAAGGCCTCCACTGCTTGCTCTAAGGACATTGGAGATGGAAGTTCACCCTCACCCTTTTTTGGTGGCGTGCTGTATTTCTGATGGGAGCCAGGAGACATCCTCACAGGTCTCAGAGGTGTGCTCCTTGCAGCACCAGAAGGGGTGGTTGATGTGGTAATTGAAACAGGGGTAGCAACACCGAAGCTTGTAATGGTTGCTGGAGGTGTTGTGGTCTTAGTCTCTGAATCCATGATTTTGTCAATATTTACATCCAAGCCAGCCAAGAACTGATCCAGCATTGCCTCTGTCTGTATACCCTTGGCACTGCCAGAGCTTTTCCTTGACCATGGAGTTGAAGGAGAAGAGACAGGCTTCTGCAATGGGGTGGAAGGTGACATTGGCAATGCCGTGGTCAGTCTCTCACCCCCAGGGCTCAAATGGCTGGAACCAATCCTAGATTTCCCCGAAGGCCGAGATGGTGTATAGCTGAACGAAGATCTCCTGATAGGCACAATTGGCTCTGATGGTGTTGATGGCTTGGTCTTGGGAGGCCTTTTGGTTTGCTCACCTTTGCCACCTCCTTCTGAACCCGCCATCTTTAACCCAAGAAGCCCCAGTTGGCGTTCAGACAACACAACCTTGTCGTCCTTGGCCAGTGCCTTCTTCCCATTGTATAACATCAGTGCCTTGAAGAACCCCAGCAGTGTGAAAAGTGCAACAAGACCCAGTGCTGCCTCCACCAACCTAAAGACAAAAACTGGAAGAATAAAACAGGTTAATGTTGGCAGACGCACCTCTAGCACAAGTGCAAAACAAGAGTTCGCTGTTCACACTTCATCATTTGTAAACATCCAGACCTGTTAAATGAATGTAAACATAGGGATTCAAATGCAAATTGATGCGTGACAAACTATGGCGTTTCTACAAACACCTGATGTGCAATGCAGCCTAGATAGCGTGCTTAGCATTTTCACAAACATCTCACGCGCAATGTTGCCCCGACACCAAACGCCAAACCAGCAGAGAGATTGGCCAACTTACCAGCAGCAAGGACAGAGATACCGGCTCGGCCGGCGAGCTTGGTGAGCTGCTCCTCCCTGGAAAAGCACCAAGACACGAGAAGAGAACCCACACATGGTTATAACATGGGGTTTAGGGTTTAGGTGCAGATATGAGAATGGGTGGGGTATTAATGCTGCTTGAGCTTACCGGGAGGAGAGGGCGAGGAGGGACGAGGCGGAGGCGACGGGTAAGACCGCGAGCACGAGGAGGACTGCGACGGAGGGGCGGGCGCTGCGGGAGTCTAGGGCGCGGGTGAGGGACGCGTTCTGGTACACCGAGAACATGTCCCGCGTCTTTCCGCCGCCGCCGTGATGGGATTCCATCACTGCTGCCACCGTGAGCTTCCTGCGTGAGGCGATTCGCGGCGGCGTCGCAGTCTGGCGGAGGCGTGCAGGGATGCAGAGCGAGCGAGCTATTTGGGCATTGTTTAGACGAGGGTTTTTCTCAACTGTAGCGACTTTCGTTTTGGTGTTATTTGACAAACTTTGTTTAAATATAGCCCAACTAGACTCAAAAGATTCGTCTTGACATATACATACTAAAAATACAATTAGTTACTTTTTTTACTAACATTTAATGCTTAATGCATACGTCCAAACATTGATGTGATGATAATGTGATGGAGAGAGAGTGAAAAAAAAGTTAAAAGTCGGAGGTATCTAGACAAGGCCTCGAAATCGTGAAGCAGCGGCCACCGGATTTCTAATTCAAGGGGTGGCAAACGGCCAAAACACACGGAGTCCCAGTCCCAGACGGACACAGTGGCGGCCGGCGGCCCTGGCCAAGGACCGAGGGTGGAAGAAACCTCGCAGGCTCGGATTGGAACGCGAGATTTTTCCCTCTTCACGCTTTGTATGGTGCACACAAATATATTTCAATCCACGTGAGTTGAGGGAGATTGAGGTTTTTCAATCCACTCTAACCCATGTGGATTATGGTGTATTTGAGTACAGCCAAACAAGCTCTCGTGTGTTTTCATGTGAAATTGAACTGTCATACGCAGTTCCTTTGAAATTCATGCGTTCCAAACAGACCCTAATAATAATCTTCAAATCATTAGAGCAAGAACAATAATAAAACCAAATGCTTGACTATAAGCTAAGCTATAAGAGTCAAGCTATATAACAAGTTGTCTCTTATTTAACTTTAGAAAACTTCTCTTTCCTATTTCCTCTCACAACATTTGCTACTTAGGCCCACTGTCACCTATGGTTCCGTGCACAGTTGGTGCTTGCATAGGAGTCAAACTCTTCTCTCTCCTCCCTTCTTCCCTCCACCTCAGTACTTGCTTGGCTATAAACCAATTATTGTACTTGCCCTTACCAGTTAGTATCATAAATCACACTTCATTCTATTTAAAAAAAACAAAACATTTTAAGTTTAATCAAAATTATAGAAAAAATTATAAAGATTTATGATATCAAATAGATACTATAAAAATATAACTTATAAAAAACTAATTATACTTTGTTTTATTATATCAATTGGTAAAAATTTTATAAACTCTAACTCTTCAGAATTCTTAAAATAATTTATAACTTAGGCCATGCTCACTTCCCTAAATTTTTTCAAAAATTTTGCACAGTACTCGTCACATCGAATCTCTAGACGTATGCATAAAGTATTAAATGTAGGTAAAAAAATAACTAATTATACTTTTAGTATGTACATGTCGAGACGAATCTTTTGAGGTTAGTTAAATCATATCTCTCACAACTAAAAAAGACTAAAGAAGAGACATCATTTTGGTGTGGTAAAATTTCGCTTCACCTCTCCCTTCGTCCCGTGCGATCCCTCCTCCCCCGCCCTCCTTTCTCTCCGCACCGTCCATCATGCGCACCCCGGCTCTCCTTACTTTCGTGCGATCCTTTTTTTTTTTTTTTGTGTCCCCGTCTCCTGCGCCACCCGTCTCCTCGCACGCCTCTTGCCAGATAAAAAAACTCTGTCCTGCCCGGCTCTCGACGGACTCCGCCGCCGCCGCCGCCGCCGCCGCCTGCAAACCTTCGCTGTCGATGCCTCCACCCTACCTCGACCAACGTCGTAGCCCCAGCCCGTCATACCACCGCCCCGCCCCTGCCGACGCTGTTCTCGCGTCTCCTCTCCCCGTCGCCCACCCCCGTATCGGCGGTCTCCATGCTTGGCCATTCGTTCGAGATCCAGACCGTCGGGCCACCGCTTTCCTGCCAATTTCTTCGAGTCCGTAGGGGCCGCAGCACAACATCCCATGTTTCTGGCTCTCCGATGCCGCCGCCCAACTCCTGCGGGAGGAGCGAGGCGTCTTCGCCGCCCGTCGTACCGATGTCTCGCGCAGACCCAGCAGTGCAGAAGTCGCGGCCCTGGAGGATCAAGTAGTTTCGAAGGCAGCGTGTACGCAAATGACTTCAAGGGCGGCATCATGCACGGCCTTAGCTGCAACAATTTCAGGTAAACACTCGTGACATCGCAGATGTACGCATTTTGGAACATGGGTGAACGAACGGGAGTGGGATTCTGGAATTCGGAAGAATTCCTTGGCTCTGTGCTTTTGTCAGACCCAGCTCTTCAGTGTGCCATACAGCTACAGGTATTCAACAATTCCCCATGTGTACAACCTGATAATCGAATAAGCCTCCTTGCTTCAGGAACTCAAATTGTTTTGTTGTGCAAGTAGGCTGCTGGAACTGAAGAGCTGCAAACAGAGCGGCACAACTACCTGTGTTGTTGCAATCAAGGCAGTGCAGAACAGAATAGATGACAACCTTTGTTTCATCTATGTCTGAAAAGTGAGTTCAAGAATTATGCTCTTTAATTGTATATGCTCTTTTTGTGAGATAATTAGTCGGGTTCTATTTGAACTGTATGCTATGAGCTTAGCAGCAACATATTTTCCGATTCATTAGAAATTTGTCCCCTTCAGTTTATGATGTACAAGAGCTTATGCATGTTCGTTCAGAAAAAAATTGTTCATTCAATTCATCAATGCATCTTATCCTTTCGAGTTAGCATCTTATCTTTCAGATGTCCTTTATATTTTCATTAAAATTTAGGGAATGATATATCTATTTTTCCATCATCTAAAAAGAGCTCTATCGCAAATCACCTTGAAGTGCTTAGATTTTTTGTGGAGTTTGATATTTATTTAACTTGGCAGTATTGAAATATGAAAGAACTAAACATTATGGTGGTTGTTATTTTTGGCAGACATGCTTGGTTCGAGCTATTGTTCGAGAATGCAATACGCACCTGACAATCATCAAGTATTGAATTTACTTTGAACTATTTTAGTTAGTGCTGACATGTATAATTGTACACCGTATTTTTTTGACATGATTTGAAATATATTGCTTCTGGCCACTTTGACAGTCCATATTCAGTACACAAAGCCTGTGTTGGAGAGGGAGAAAAGTTCATGCGTGAAGCTTTTTATGAAGCAGTGGTTTTCTTATAGTTACTGTCACAATTTAGGTATCTAGGGCTTAGAAAATTGCTGTTGACAAATGACAAATGTAATTTTATGTTTTTGACCACATAATGATTGCATATATATTATATTTGAATCTAAAAAAAGGCTTGAAGACATCATATCAAATTCTGCGTTTTGTGAACTAAAAGGCAGCTATAAATGATCTATCAAGTAGGAAACGTTAAGATGTTCTTTTTATTTTTTTCCTTCATTGCGTAAGAATAGCTAGAATTCTCATCTTGACCAGTGGGGAGACATTAAGCGGTTGTTCCCTATTGTACATGACTGTTAGATCCTTAGCATTGACATGGAATACAAATATGCAATTATGGTTTGGATGAAAAAATCCAGGATTGCTAATCCTTAGCATTGACAAGGAATGCAAATATACTAGAGGTTTTATTGTCTTTTGGTTGTTTTGAGATGTATGTACAAAATGTGGAGCGGTGGTCGGGAGGACAGCGATAGATCAGAAGGCGTCATCGCCGTTGATCCCGCCATTGTCGGAGATTGACCTCGAGGTGAGCGGCGGGGAGCAACTCCAGTGTCAGATCTATCTTGAGACCTACGGTGAGGGAGGCTTCACGGCATGGCCATCCACAAATCCACCGCACCCCATCGCATCAGTAGGAGAAGGTCAGTTTGGTAATTCTTGCACCTAGATCTATTAGAATATTTTATTGGCCTTGCTAAAATATCTTTATTCCTGCAGTTGATACTTTGATGAGAGTATATTTAGTCTGGATTTATTCCTATATACCTGGTATATTTCGGTAGTTTGTATGCACTTCTAAGGCTTCAATATTATATACACAAACACACATAGTCTATCAGGGGAATCTATAAAAAATAGCCATGAATTAGAGTTATTTGTAGAGTAACTACCGATGCACCCTTTTCAATATTGTATGCACAGACACACATAATCTATGGTTTCAGCTCCATGTTTTTTTTTCTTTTTCAGTTTTCAGACCAGTAGCTTTCCTTAAACAAAGATGAAAATTACCCATACAAAAAATTGATTAACTCATATACATCCAGTGATTTTGAGGTGTAGGGTTATCATCTTTCTATACATCAGCGCTCCTACATTGGCTCGTGCTTCAATGCAATTGGTTCATGTGCAGAATCATCTCTTGTTTTATCCTCTCTTCCACACGACAATGCATTCCAAATAGAAGAATTGCTAGACAAACTAAGTGTCCCATTAATTGGTGAGGAGCTTGAGATTATTAGCAATGTCTACCAGCAAAGCGATGATGAAACTGAAAGGTGCAATTCTTTTCTGCTCAGCTCGTAGACCAACTTGTTGTAGCTCCACTTCAAGATATTGTGTTCCAAAATATAAACTATAGATCTTTTCTTATTTTGATTTGACATGCACTGTTGTTGATTCATCTACCATTTTGGCGGAGGTTGCAATTTTGTCATTCCAAAAGGCAAGTAAAAGTGGAATTGGTAATAACCTTGTCGTCAACAAAAGCTAAATTGCAGAGGATGGGAAGAGCCATTGGGAGACACATGCAGCTGCTGACGACCGTCACCCTGGGGCAAGTTGGCTTTCAAGTATGGGCTGCTACTGTGTGCAACAACAATAAGAGGAGACAACAGCAACAGTTGTAGCACTCATTTGCAATGCATGAAAAATAACCATTCGTGTGTACCATTATAATGAGATAGGACTAAGATTGTCAAAAAAGGTAAGATAATATATGAAAGAAATAGATATCAGAGATTTTTTTATGTTGATATAAAATATTATCTTAGCCACATTACGGAAAATATAAACAATAGAGTTTGTGAGCCTGTGACGCCGTGCTCTCTGTGATTGTGTTAATTTCACGAAATTTGCCTTTTCGATTAAATATTATTGTAATATCGGTATTAATTTCACAGTATTGTTATCTTGTCGTGTGATACATGTGTTTTTGTTATACAAGTTTAAATGTCCCGTAGCAACGCACGGGTATGCTACCTAGTTTAGATAAAGTATGTCAAATAATAACGAAAGTACTACAGTAACTTTTCCCCAAATATTTCGCGAACTGAACAAGGTCCTAGGACAGAGTATCTTACAATAGCATTTAAATTTTGTTCTAAAATAGTTATCATTCTTACTAATGCATATTTCTCTTCTTAATGCACATTTATATTTTTATTACATTTTGTTCTTTTTTAATGCATCTCTATCTCTATTTCAAGATGTGCTAAAATATTTTACCTAAAACATTGGCGTTTGTGATAAATCCTAAAACATTTACTATTCAGAGATAGAGACCGAGAAGAGAGTAGTACCCGCCTAATGTCCAACTTTAACATCAGGTCTGTCTAAGTTAAGTCATGTGGCGTGTGATGTGTTTCTTAAGAGTACCGAGAACATCGAAGCTCATCAAACGGGACACCAAGCAAAGCGACATGTAATAATGTCTGCTCTCTGGCAAAAGAAAGTGTAATCGTTGGAAGCAATCCCACAAGAATAGAGATTTGATTCTTTTTTTCTGACAAAAAAAAAACAATGGTATTGTGGTCATCCATAATGATATGCCGCAAGAACGAGCAAAACCGACTTTGGAACTAACCAATGGTGCAAAACAATAGCTTGATAATTGAAATGCTCTAGGTCAATTTGAAGTTCTGATGAAATCGGTCATTCGATGCCGAATCTCCAATCCATCAGTCGTGTGCTCGCTCAGTCCCTCTAGGGCTCTAGGCTCTAGCCTAGCCTTCTCTCCCTCGCCAGTCACCACGCGGCTTGGCCTCCCTATTCTGGCACGTTCGTCCGGCTCAACGGACCACGACGCGCCCCGTCCCCCCAACCCAGCACCAAGCTCCAGCTGCAACACGCGGAGGGCGTAAATCCCCGCGATCTCCACGCCAATCGGAGCAGCGAGCCGTCGCCGATCGATTGACCACCGGACCCAATCCTAATCCTGCGCCGGGAAATCAAATCCTTGTCGATTCCTCCGCGGCGCGGACCACAAGGCGAGAGCGCGACGATGTCCGGAGCGGCGGACTTCCAGGAGATGGCGGCGTCGGTGCCGCCCTCGCTGAAGGCCATCACGCTGACGCACGTCCGCTACCTCCGGGGCGACCCGCTGGGTCTCTTCCTCGCGTGGGTCTCCCTCGTCCCGGTTTTCATCAGCTTCGGCGGTTTCGTCTCCCACTTCCTCTTCCGTCGGGAGCTCCAGGGCCTCTGCTTCGCCGCGGGGCTCCTCGTCTCTCAGGTCTTCAATGAGCTCATCAAGCACTCCGTCGCGCAGTCCCGCCCGGCGTACTGCGAGCTGCTCGAGGCCTGCGACTCCCACGGTTGGCCGTCCAGCCACTCGCAGTACATGTTCTTCTTTGCCACCTACCTGTCGCTCCTCTCCCTCCGTCGGTCGCGCGCGCGTCAGGTGATCGCCGCCGTGCCATGGCCGCTTGCCTTCCTCACCATGCTGTCCAGGGTCTACCTAGGCTACCATACCGTCGCACAGGTGAGAGCCCCTGAATTTCTGATCCGATCTGACTAGATGTGTTTGTTCAAAAATGATGCACCCCTACATTAATCCGTGGGAGGTTCTCCTGCCTCAAGTCTTAAACTGTGGTGCCCTCCTGTGACAAATGAAATGAAAAAAATCGAAATGTTATATGTGCTTTATTTAAGGAAATGTTGCTACTTCACAATTTTTAAGGGGGTGGGATTTCTTTGGTTTGAAGTGAAAGTTCGCTAAGATTGAAAATCCACATGTGTGTTTACTAAGGAACGTACTACAACAGATCAGCAGTATAACAAAGTGACAGCAAACTCTTGTAGTCCCAGCAAATTAGACCATGCCAGTATGCCACCATGGAAACTACTCCATTTAAATTGTAAGTCATTTTAGTTTTGTCCTAAATCAAACTTGTTTAACTTTGACCAAATTTATAGAAAAAATATATTATCTACAGTATACTTATCAAATAAATGTTCTATCAAAATATGTTTTATGGTGTATCACCATATCTAATAAATTTGTTTTATGTTGTGCATTTTCCTAAAAAAATAGTCAAAGCAGGAGAGTTTGTCTTGTCAAGACTGTTTTACTATCTTGAAGAAAAAGTGTGAAAGGATAATCTATGTAAATATATATGGAACGAGCATCCAAATTCTAGTAATTTGTTGTTTGGGTCAGAATCATGAATTGTCTCCATCTGTACTGAAAAGTTCTCTTGTCTTTTTCTCTATAAAAAAACTGTGCTTACCTTTGTATCAATGTACTTAGCATTTGGTATCATTTAGTGAGATGTCAATAACAATGTGTTCATTTACATCAGTTACCTGTCTCAGAAACCTGCTTATTTGAAATAGAAGTGGTTCAATGCGATTGTTTTTATGCCATATAGGTTCTCAAAACCGAAAGGAGTTTCAATTGATAAATTTTTCATCAGGTTTTCGCAGGAGCAGTAGCGGGCCTTGTGTTTGGTGCTATCTGGTACTGGATTGTCAATACCAAGCTTGTTAATTACTTCCCAATGATTGAGGAGAGTGCAATCGGGAGGTGGTTGTACATCAAGGATACATCTCATATTCCAGATGTGCTCAAATTTGAGTATGATAATGCAAGGGCAGCAAGGAAGAAAGTTGCTACTGATTGAGCCTGTAAGTTGTGCATATTTAATTTTGTTTGGCTTGTTTAACAGATATTGTGCATGCATGAAGCACTGTACCTGCAAATCGCAGCTCCTCCCCCCATCCCCGCCCGCCCCGTACTTGATGCTTTTGATTGAAATCCCCACATTCCTAGTCCAGCAATCTCTCAAATTCTAGTTCTTGTTCCCAATGTTTAGTCATTAACATGCTATTCTTCATACCTTCGTCTAGTCGTTTTTACGGCTAATTTCGACTGTTTCAATAGTGTTCTGTGAAAGAGAATAAACCGAAGTACGGCTGACAAGCCCATTAGCCGGCTAATAAGGCAAACGAACAGGGCAGGTGGTATCAAGCTCCACCTCAGTTTATCAATATATTGGTTTTCTGAGTACAAGCTAAACACCTACATCAAGGAGTGTTACCTATCGAACTTCACCTCAGTCTACCTTTACCATTTCAATTACTTTCACACTATACTCTGTATTTTTCCTGGCAACTAAATTGGTTTAGCTTACCATGTGACAATTAATTGACCTCAACCTTTGAATTGTCTTCATACTTTTTCTTATGTCTCTGCAGGTTATGCTTCTAGATTGCATTTTACTGTTGTTAAGGCGATTATAAGAATGTGTGGCATGATATTTCCTTCAGCTATGCTACACACGGGCAAACATGTAGCAGCAACATTCAGTAGAAGAAATGCTTGTTGGATTTAGCTCTTCCTGGGCATACGCCACTCTATTTTTTCCCCCTTGTTAGTCACTAGTCATACATATTTTTCTTTTTATTAAAGGTTGTTCGAGTATAACTTGATAATTGCTTACATTTGAAAAATGACGTGAACAATACGTGAGTTCATCACTGCAGTCTGTGTCCATACATATTATCTTCCGTCGGTTCTCTGTATATGCAAGTCAACTGCAATTTGTGTTGAAACATGAAAAATACAGGAACGATGGATCATTTCCAGAATTTTGTAAAACAAAGGATAACTCATTTGATTACTCTGTCTATTCCAAAATAAAAGCTGCTTTACTTTTGAACACAGTAGTTAAGAGTAAAAGCATGGTACAAAATGGCCATTTATTAAGGCCAAAACGGCAACAGAAGATAAGAGCAATCAACACATCACACCGCAACAGCCTTTGTCTCAAACAAAAACAAGAAAAGGAACAGCCAAGAGCTTATATGCTTAACGATACCAAGTTACTTGTAGAGGAATGCACCTCTAGGCTCTAGCTACAACATCAAAAGGCCTGGGATGGACAGTAGGTCGACAGCTGAGTGTGTGTTAAATGTGCCCAGAACTCCCGCAAACACAAGCAAAACAGGATATAAGTAACAAATTCATTTCTCAGGCTTCAGAAATCTCGGCAAGCTGTAGCTGGCACCAACGGTAAGCACACAAGTGGCTAAGATTCTTGACTTGTCGCTGACACATCTTCTTGGCTAGAAGGGGCATCTGGAATACTGGCGGAGGGGCCTTGTTTCCTTTCTGCCTGTAGTGATCGACACAGGGATTCAAGCTTCTCCTTTTGATTTTTCAATTTCTCTATTTGCTTCTTTGTTAGCTCACGCTGCAGAAGCATCGCAAATGGATCAAAATTAGCAAATGCCACTTGTAAATGCAGGATCAACTGGCAAAATAATTTCCTAGTATGAAATATAACTCTATAAGCTAGAGACTTGGTCCTTTCAAACACGATAAATGAGATCAATGTACTGTGCTAAGAAGGCAAGCAGGTACAGTTGTCGAAACTGCGGTATCAACATAGCAACCCGATTAGCTAGGAGCTAGTTTTCACGATGCACACATTACCTCTTCAATGAGCTTTACAATAGCAATATCTGAGTTCTCACATTTTCCCTTCAGAAATTCATTCTCCTTCTTAAGATTCTTTATCACCGAAATCATCTGATGAAGATCACACGAGACTTATACTTCAGTCAACAACAACTGTTGACAAGATACAATGATATTGAGCATTATGTACAGCATACCTTTTCCATCTCCTGCTTGTAAGTTTCAAAGACTTCATTGCTTTTTGACAGGGCATCCTGATAAAGGTATGACAAAAAAAAAAAAAAGATTAAAGTCCTTCAAAAGAAATCCCATGCTCGAACTTTTAAACCTTCACCTACAAGGGCAAAAATGGCCACTACTAAAGTGGGTAAAGTGCACCGGTAGTTTTACATGTTTCGTTGGGTTTCATATCTAACCTACACCAGCTTGATTGGAACCAAAGCCACATGTTTCCGTCATCCTCATCATCTACTGGGGGATTATTTGGAATCTGGAAATGGTCTTAGAAGTGGAAGTACCTGAAAGTGCTGAAATCTTTCTCCATCAGAAGCTAGTTGTAACCGCAGGTTCTTCTCGGTAGACATAAGCTGAGAAACTTGCTCAGCATACAACTGCATTTGGGTATGTTCCTGAGCAGCCTTCTCTTGATGTTGTTGAAGTCTCAAATCAGCAAGCTCAAGTTCCAACGTTTTCTCTTTCAACTATACATGCCATAACAAGTTAACCAAGAGCACAACAAATAGCATTTAAGACTAGTAGGAACAATATTGTCATACAAATATCAATGAGACTTCAAGATCTATTAATACATAGGATATAAATAGCATACTTGGTGAGCATATTTCTGCTGAGTAATGTTATATTGATCAGCAATGTCTTTGAGTTTACTTCTCAACCTACAAAAGCAACAAGTGTCAGTGTACTGGACTAGAAATGTCGGACAGCACTTTAACAATGAGTTGCTAACAAAATCAACTAAGGGTCCGTTTGGATGCTTGGAATTGAATTCATTTTAAGAATCATAATTTAGACACATATTAATTAAGCTAATATGATTATATTTGTATATTATTGTTGCCTATACGAGGGAGATACTCGTGTTGTATTTCTATCGTAGGAGAGTGAGTTGAAGAGAATGTTATAACTTCTAAAGTAGAAATATAGCATGGTGATGTATGGAATCCATTTTCCTCTCCCACCTTAGGAATTCGAGGTAGACATATATGTGAACCTTAGAAAGTGGCGGAATGTCAAATTCTAAGACAAATAGGCTAGTTTATTGAGTGAATTCCAATTCCACCAAAATGAAGGGATCCAAACGGGCCCTAATAGAACTCCTAATATTCAAGATATGAATAAGGTTAGTATCTTACATATTGTTCTCTTCTAGCTGAGCAATGCACTCAACTCTCTGCTCCTCAAGCTTGACACTGACACCCTAGAAAAATATCATGAAAATTTAATAAATAAGAGCTAGAATTTTGACATACAAGCAAAAAAGGGAACTTGTATATATTTATCATATATCATAATCAGATGATGTATTTTGAGCTGTCAACCTTTATGGCATTATCAAATTTTTCAGACAATTCCATACGCATGTTCTGTCCCTCTGTCGATACCCTTTGGCACTCTTCCTGAGACAAAGATGCTAAAGTGGTATGATAATTGAAAAAAATGGAAATAACTCTTTTATACCGCTTTGATTCAAAATTCAAATAGACTGAACATACCTTTAGCATTTTGTTTTGACGCTGAAATTCCCTACAAAGAGATTCTAGTTTTTCTTTGACTGCAATGGCTGCAAGGACCCAAATATAAATGACAAATGTTAAGTAGATGAATTCTATGAGCACAATGTGCATGCACCAGTTCATATGCAACAATCAAAATAACCATTATTTTTAGCGCCACTGAATAATCTATGCTAATAAGAAGTTTTAATTAACATCTTAATACATGGACATAAAGGGTCATCCCTTCGACCAAAGAAACACAGATGTTTTGTTGACGAAGATATATATAAAGGAGAATCACAAAGGGAGGCATGCACTCATTAAATTTAAGTGTACAACACTCACATATTCAAGTTATAAACTAACCTGCATCCCTTTCTGCAACCACTCTGTGGTATTGCTGGGCCAGTTCAAACAACTCTCTGTCCTTCTCGAGCTTGCTACGCTTCACGGCCTTGCGTTTCGGCTCACTGCTCCCCTACAAAAGCAAGCAAATCAATCCCATTTCACAAAGACTAATTCTTCTTGCAAACTGATACTATGTGCTAAACAATCTTGACCACCTTTTGAGCAGTTGGAGCGCCCACTTGCTCTGATGCACAGTTCTCCTTCAAGGATTTTTCACCTGTCAAAAGGAACAAACATGGTAAGGAAACACAGCCCTTAAGGTACATTTGGGCTCAAACTCCGCCACATGAAAATCTTTTTTCTTTTTTTTTATGTTTACACTGAACCACTAGAGGAATGACTGCCGTTCAGTAGTAGTAACTAGGATCAGGAAGCTCATGGTGAATGAAAAAATAAAATCGAGAGAGGACTACAGAGCATCACCTCTTGCAGCGCCGGTGGGTCCGTGCTCCCCCAGAGCGCGTTCCGGCTCCGCAGAAGCGCCCAGAGAAAGTGTGCCCAAGGCTTCAGCAGCGGCGGCCGAGGAGGCATCTTCAGCGGCGGACGCAGGAAGGGAGGGGTCGCTTAGGGTTTCCTCACCGCCAGGGTTGGTGACGGCGAGGCTATCGGAGTCGAGCGCATCATCAACGATGGGCGCGGAGGGAGAAGCCGCGTCCGTGCCTGAGCACTCTACGTCGGGGACGAAGCCGTCGGGAAGGGAGTTAGCCTCCGGGAGGCGCGTTACCGGCGAGCCTTCCATTGCGCGTGTGCCACTGCGACGCTCTCCTTTCTCTCCTTCAGGTGGCGTTTCGGGAGTGGGAAATGAGTGCTGGGAATGGGGTATGAGGAGAGGGCGCCGCAGTCGCCGCCGCGATGGGGCAGCGGCGGCTAGTTCAGATCCCCGCGGGTGTGGAGGCCGCGACTAGCTCGCCGTTGCTCTGCTCGCCACCGCCGCGCCCTCCTCCTTTCCCCGAATCCTCTCTCTTGTTCAGTTGTTCGGGAGGTTTTGGGGAGGAATGTTTGGGGGTAGCAAGCCTGATACGTAAACGCGAAGGTGAAGGGTCAGTCCATTGCACGCAAATGGATTCGTCAGAAATCTTCTCCAACAATTATCACCTCCCTCCATTTCAAACCAAAGCATATTTGTAACTTGTGTGAGCACAAAACATTTCTTCAGCGAATTAAACTTTGAATAGACCGAACAAGATTCAGGCATAGAGTCATAGAGCTCATTTGCTAGTACTCCATTTATTTCTTACTCCCTCCGTCCCCCCTAAATAAGTGTCGTTCTCGCTTCCCGAAAAAAAGTTGCCGACAATTATATATTAAAATATATTAATATTTATGCTAAGTAATTAGTATCATCGGAAAGAACTTTACATCTAGTTTTTTAATAAAATTATTTAGAGATATAAATATTGCACATATTTTCTACAAATTGAGTCAAACACGTGACACGCACACCAATGACGACACTTATTTAGGGATGGAGGGAGTAAATATCTGATGTTGTCCCGTTAGCCTGTCCTAAATGTCACATGTGACAGTGTACATTTGATAACTGATAGTGTACGACGGAAGTATTTCCTCAAGAAAGGTGATCAAATACAGGAGCAGGCAGTGTCTAACGTCTGTGAAAACTTGCTTCTTGCTCAGATCAACAAATATACATGGAAAGATTCTACGTTTGCATGTTCAACCACCGACTTGCTCAGCTGTAGCACGTCGTTCCTCCCGTGTCTGTAGAATTTGTGGAAGAGGAGCGGTAATTTTTACCATCTGCAAGGAATCGTAGAGTCAATACAAGGAATCGAGTAGTAGTTACAATAATACCAATTAAAAGCATCACAAACTACTTTCTGTTTCTCTTTCTTAAAGCTAGGCCTATTGTAAAAAAAACATTATATTTGTTGCTTCTTAATCGAATGAGAGTTCATTTTGCTAGTCTAAATTCTAGGGGTTCCTACCTTCTGTTAGATCTGCAGTAAAAGCAGTTTGCAACAGGAGTAAAATCTTACTTTTTTGCCTTAGTCCAATATCATTTCATTAAAGAAGAGGACCCTTTTTTTAGAGAGCTATCATTGTCCAGCATCCCAAAAAATCAGTCTTTTTTATTCATTGACCTCTTGTCATCACCTTTTTAGACCTTAACATGACGGTGCTATATTATCTTATGGACAACAATAGTGCAGACCACATAAGTTCATGTCCGATTCAACCTATACATCTTATTTAGTGCCTCGGGAAGGCAGGTTGATAATGCTGCCCAAGCTTAGAGATATGTTTAATCACCTTATTGGTTGTTGGGTGGCAAAGAACCAGCCAATGTGCATGTAGGTGATACCCACAGTCACCAGGAACAGGTTGCAAAGGTCTCTCATAGCCTCTAATAAGAAGCAAGAGAAAGATCAGTTAAACTAAATACAAGAAGCATCCAAAGAGGTATCTCAATGGAAATGAGAGATGAAAGAATTACCCATCAGATGCAAAAGAACTATCTGTGCCAGTAGATTCTAGTTCAACAAATTTGGGGTGCCCACCAATACCATAGAGAGGATCATCTGTTGTCACATGTAGTCATGAGTTTAAATTACAGCTGTCAGAAATTTATGTCTGTTTTAGATAGTAGGGCCTACCATTGCTTAAAAAAAGACATGTGCTGATAAATACAAAAGTATTTCATCCCTGGATGGGAAGATGAGTTTTGCCAAGTGCATTAATTAATTAAATAAGTAACTCAAGAAATGAAATTCTAAGTAGAGTGAGCGAGGGACTTGCCTACAAGAGGGTGCCCAATGTATGCCAGGTGTATCCGTATTTGGTGAGGTCGTCCTGAATGAATTTCAACCTACATCAATGAAGAAAAGGAAAAATCAAATATTAAAATGCCCAGGCAGCAAAAGACAACTTGCCAGCATACATACTCGCAATTCAAAAGCAGATGATGCTGTGCACATTTGTGAACTTGTAATAGCAGGAGCTAAAACATATACTACACTCTACCTGGACCAGTGTGTGATTTTGGTGTGCAAGTCTCTCAAGAACACATACTTTGCTCATTGCTGGCTTTCCTGAAAATTGATGGCACAAGATAACATAACAAACAAAGAGAACCAATGATCAGAATTTACTCAATATGAATTATATCGTCAACAGTACTGTGATTACTCGACCCCTAAGGACCTTCGCTAATTCCAAGTTACCATATTGAAATTGCAATACCTGAGGAACATGCCGCGTAAAGTCCCTCTGCAACTCCAGGATAATGAACTAACCCGATGGGTTGCGTAACCACAACCTACATGTGTGATAGAAAAAATTACAAGAGAGAGAGAGAGAGACTTTACGCGTAATCTAAACAGCATGCATACATGATGAGGTACCGCGTAAGACTAACTGGGGGTAACCACAACCTACATCATGTATGCATGCAAGATTATGCAAGACTAACTGGGGGAAAACAGGGGGTCATAATCTAAACAGCATATAAGGCATCAGGACAGTGTATCAAATAAGGGATAGTACCTCATCATTATCAAGTATGCCAGTCACTAAGGCTCGATAAAATTTTGAAATTTTCCGCTCTTCACTGAATTCTGATTTATCCCTATAAATCATCCCAATCACTTGAACTGCATACATGATGTGAATACTTGAAAAAAGATCTTTTAAAATTAATGAGAAGTTTTTACACCTTTTCTTTGCAGCATTTATAGCACCTTCAGCAAAATAAGATGCAAGTCGAACTTTGGCAACCTTTGTCTTGGCACAAAGCAGGAGGCCTAGCAAAATGATATACAAGTCAGCATCAGCTAGCAAGAACAGACATTATTATAAACTAAAATCAAAACAACAAACAACATTTTTTTGGCAACACACATTATTGCAGAAAGCAGACCTCCCCCTTCCCCTCCCAACCCACTCAGCAACAACAAACACGTGCAGCTCTTGAAACCAGCATAGCCTGAGCATCAGCATTATCTCACACATGGGTTCCCACAGTCAACCGTGGCTATTATCGCTCCTCACATCATAGTTACCCCCCAAAAAAAAGTCTCATCACCAATCATGACTTCCTGATCTGTCATTCTGCCATGACTTGAACTTCCCTCATATTACTTGTTGGTTTGAACATCAGATTTTTGGAGCAACTAAGGTATCTTTCTCCTAGATTCTTATGTTCATGCAGAAAATACAAAAACTTACTCTGCTAGACCTCAAGTGAGTGTCAGTGAAACAGAGTTTCTAAGGAGTGAGGACTGGGCTGTAAAAGAAGAAACAAACCTGATGTTCCCCTCCCTAAGCGATGAACAGGTACTGGATGTGACGATACATCTTTTCTCTTGGAGTGGCAAGATGAGGGCATCTTCCATTCTTTCAATTGAAGCTGTGCTAAAACAGTGCGCTGCTGAAAGAGGCCTTTAGGCAGAACTTGCAAGCCAGAAGGCTTATTAAGGGCAACCTGACAAAACATTCTCTGGCTAAGATTCATAGTTCTAAATGTAAAACTGGAAATTAACTTCATGCTTTATTATAGATTTTGGCAAACATGCACAAGAATGGAAAAAAAAACCTACACCTTATGGAAATGGATAGTTGGAAACGACTGGTGTGTTTGGATCTCCAGCAATAACTATCCTGGACTTGCTGACCGAAGGTTGCTATTTTGTAAGAGTAAGACTAGAAAAATCTGGCTTTTGAATGCAATCTAGCCTGTAACAGCAGGAAACCGCTTGCTTGGCTCTCCATCAGTGGCAACTGGCAGGCAGGCAGTTGCATGGAAGATCATGGTCTTCATGTGCTTCATCTCTGAGCAAACAAACACAATACCTTGCTTACGGCTAGTTTGACCTAGCCTAGCTAGACAAGGTGCACTAGTGATCCAAGTGTACACAATACTTGAAAGTTCAAGCTAGTTGAGTGTTCATAAATCGGACAACGACAACAAAACAAAGCACGTAAGTTGGGGGAGGCTAGAGATGAAACCCAAAATGAACCACCCAAAAAAGGAAAAACTAAGGCATTAAAGATCTAATTCATAGTTCATGCACATGGATATTCATAAGTGAATAAAGTTAACAACTTAGGTCCATATCTTCTAACCCTCAGGTAAACATAGACTAAAATTAGATGGGACTTGAGAGTTGAACCTTGCAAATCAGCTCGGAGCATGAAATGTGAAACATAGACCAAATTTACAGAACAATCTTTATCTCACAAACTGATAAATAGAACCAAGGTCATTTGCATACCATGTCATCATCCTCATAGAGCACTTCCAGCAAATATGGCGCAAATGGCTCCTGCCACGGAAAACGATGATATACCAACTTAGAACCATCCCTGCAAAACAGAGTTAGCTTAGGTATGAACTTCTTTGGAACAATAAATACAGAACCAAATGAAACAATGGAATGCAATCGGAGATTGGGAAGAATATAACAATAATAAGCTTGCTGAGAGAAAAATACCCCAGAGTCATATCTGGATCAGTGACAACTTCGCCATCAACAGTTATCTGCAAACAAACTGAAACATCCATTTGCACATCCAAGAAAATTTGCCAGAAAATCCATAAACTCTCTCATTTTCAAAAATACATGTCATTTTTTTTAGAACTCCCTTGTCCCTTCTAAAAGCAGACGAATCACCATAGCTCAGCAGCCGGCCCCCCTTGCCGTGTGAATATTTCTATTGGCTAACTATGGTATGCATGCTATTTCACCGTTGATATGCTAACATGCATGCAGGCACGCAGTCTTAATGAAACTATTGAATCGGCCCCTCCTTCATTCTAATTTCTACCTCACCCTCCGCCACTGTAGCTCAGGTACAGATAGCACCAAATAGAAGATCAATAAATTTTCACTAAATTCTATTTTTCCCTACCTGCCCGTTACGAATCCTCTTGATCCACCTGCGGAGCACACCACGACCACCATCATTAAATCCACAAGCAAAACCATCAGCTGATCACGGAGGTCAGGAATTAAGCGTAGCAGATAGACACTTGCCCTGGCAATGGCGCCGAGCTCTTGTGCTTCGTAGAGTAGAACTCAATCAAGGTGGTAGCGGCGTCCGCATCTGCTTACAAGTAATCAGAACAAGTACAGAACAACAAACGAGAGGGAAGGAGATGGCGAACCAGCGCAACGGAACGTGTCCGTGTAGGTGAGGCCTTGATTGAGCTCTGGCCACGGCGTTCCGAAGGAGTAGAGAGCCTCTGACGGCGGCGGCCCGTCGCCCACCGGTGTTTCTCCCGCGGCGGCGGCCATTGCGCTGGGGAAGAGGTTTAATAGTACATTTGCAGATTAGTCCACCAAGTTCTCCCTTCTCTTACATAGGCCTCGTCCACACTTGCATTTTAATCGTCGTGGCCAGAGCAATTACTACCACTTGCACGTCAAACCACACAACTTTTTACCAAAAATGGCTCAGAGCAGCCGCAATGGCTAGCTCATAAGCTAGCTCTTAAAATATTTATCATATTTTAATAAGAGAAAAAGAAGAGTTAGTTCTTATGCTAGGCTCATACACACAATCTAAGACCACGTGTAAATGTAATGTGAGCCTAATTATACTATGAGTTATTGCTAAGAGTTAGTGGTTTAAAGCTAACAGCTAGCTCATACCACTACAGGTGGCCTCAAGATCGTTTATTATCAAGGAAGAATTGGATCTATACCATCGAAAGAATGAGAGTTTAGAAAAATAGCATCCAAAGATTCACTTTTAGAAAAATAGCATTGAAAGCTCCCTCCGTTATGATTTTGTAGCATCTCTGTTAAGTTCCTGTTAACACACACCACACAGGAACAAAACACACGCACGCAACAAGCAACGCGAGAACCACCGGCCGGCGGCGCGCCTGCATGTGCCACACCTCTTCCACCCTTTTCCTCTTCTTTTCCCACCTCCAGGCTCCAGACAGGCCAGCAGAATCCTTAGCGCCATAGCGGGCTCATTGCTCATGACCTGCAGTCCTTGTCGACAACCAGTAGCACAGCAACAATGATGGTACATGATCTCAAGTTTGAAGCCTAGCTGAGCAAAGCCGCGCGAGATGTTTCCTCCACCATGAGTTGCAGCGACACGTATCTTGTATGCTCGCTCCCATCGGCCATCGCGGTCGCCGTAGCTCGCTGCTGCCGGCACAGATGCAGATGCGATCGCCGCGGAGCGCTACGTGGTCGCCGTACCTCGCCGTTGCCGTCGTTGATGCGGATGCAGCCGCCATGGGAGCAATAAATCGCAGTCACAGTAGCTCGCCGCTGCTATCGCCAATGCAGCCACCGTGGAGCGATGTGTCGTGGACTCATGGTCGTCGTCCTCACCAAACTTCAGCGCCGTGCCTGACATCGACCACCTTGATCCACACGTGCAACAGGCTAGGATTCTAGGAAGCACGCTGGAGATTACTATCCACTCAGGGCTCAGGCTTCCTTCTCTAGACTAGGACGCTCGCCGGAGCATGCAGTAGCGACACCGGCGCTGGACGAGGACGTCGCGGCAGCAGTGCAGCGTTCCAGTTAGCGTCCATTTAACGGAAATGGTAGAAGGCAACAACGAAGGTACCTTTTGATGCTAGATTTCTAAAACTGAATCTTTGGATGCTATTTTTCTAAACTCTGGTTCTTTCAATGGTATAGATCCAATTTTCCCTATTATCAAAGACATAGGAGAACTTTGACATAGGAGAACGTCAGCAAGAACGAGGACCCTCAATGCATTCAGCGGTTTCTTTTCGATAGCTTGCTCTGTATTTCTAGAAAAGCTTTTCCATATGTATGGTGCTTTAAATTATTATATATTAATATATTATTTGTTACTGTTGTCCATAAAACCACAACTTTTACCTTCAGCTGTTCAGTTACTTTTTCCAATGATACATCACGGTACTGAGTACTGACTGGGTATCGAGTGCAAGGACAGACGGACACGGGTATCTATTCATAACACGGGGGCAGTGAAATGAGACACTGAAATGGAAAATCTGATAGCAACTTCAAACTACCTTCAGCGAAGAAATCTAATATACAGAATGCGATTGCCCACTTAGAATCTGTTAACAATTTATTAATTCGCGTTAGTAGCCAAGCATCTAAAAGATTCTCAGCAGACTAACAAGTAACAATACAGGCAAGAAGGTACAAACACTGATTCCTACAGTTCAACGATCCTCGGTGACAATTCTCTACAGCCGGTGGCTCACGGAGCATAAAGTTCTAATGATATTCCTCTTCCAATTTCAAACACTACTCTTCTAATTTCAAACTTGAACCAGCTCCATACATTCATACAAAACTTGTGGCGAGACAAGACGGTGAAAGTATCAAGAAACGTCCACTCGACGCACGGGCAAATGATGTTTAGCTTCACTTATTTCTCACTGGGTCTTGGGATGGGCATATAGTCGTAGCTGTTTATGTCAACCTTTTGCTGCAAAGCCTGTGAATGCGGGAATGGCTAACTTAGAGTCAAATCAGACGTGCATTTTCTACATATGAATGCAGCATACCTTAAGTTCATCCTCTAGAGAGAGCTTCTTAGGCTTATAGGCTCCTTCCACTGGCCCTGTTCGGCTTAGAGCTTTTGTTGTTTCTACAACTTCCCATTCTATATCCTCCTTTTCCTTTGTCACTTCTTTGCTGCAAAAATACAAATCAACCAGATTGTCAGATAGGTGAACTGGTCAAGACCAAAGGAATGCACAATAGACTAGTTCGTGTGATTTAGGCAAGTGCAGAAAGGCTTGAATCATTTACCTGCCCTGTATAAGATGAGCAAGTCCAACTGCACCAAACACTGTCAAGGAAATGAGAGGTAACCCATACCGAACAAATGGATGTTTTCGCCCCCACCTTTTGAACTGTGAGGCTTGCTTCAAAACCTTAGCATCTTGTTCCACTGAATTAGCTTTCTGGGTTGTATTCATGATCCGCTGACAAGTTAAGAAGGAAAACAATGAAAGGGAGCAAACGACATTGATACCATGGATAGTACAGAAGGAGGATGTCTTGTTGTGGATCCTCTTGTTGCATAGTAAGTAGTGTGGTTGTAAAGAACTTCCCATTCATTCATAATGTCCGATGCTACCACATAGACACCTACGCATGTCATTCATAAACAAAGAACATACAGGAAATTTACACAGCATCATGCACCAACTTAGTCGTTTAGAGTCAATTTAATCCTTTAAACCTGAGCATATAACATAGCGAAAGAACTGGAGGATAATATTTTTTGTGATAACTGATAAAAGTGAAACAAGACTATCCACATAACTGACACAAATGAATGGTAAAGCAGCCCAAAATTCAGTGGCGGAGCCAGCATTTTGCAGCACGGTATTCCAAAAACAGTTTTTTCGCCTCCAATATAACAAGAAGCTAACCGTGTGTTTAGATGCGGGGATAACCGAGGATGTGAACTTTCACCTCTTACAGTCAGAAGACGACAGGTCCGAGTGGGCTGAGCTGGATCCCGGAGGTTGGAGGGCAGACATTCGAACTGAGTCATTGACAGACTTGCTTGCCTCTGCACTGCTAGGTGCTACCAGCTAGCTGCCGCCGTCACTCACGCCTGCGCTAGGGAACAACAGCCTCGGTCGCTCGGGGAACCGGGGACTGTGATAGGATGAACGACATTCGTCCTTTTCCCTGAAGACCTGAATCACAGCGATATGGCCGAGGAAATCACGACAGGATGAGTTAGCACCACGGCGGGGTACCACCAGAGACGAGAAAGAAGGGCATGGCAGGGGGACGCCGTGGTGGAGACTTACCCTAGTCGCGGAGAACGGAACGGTGGAGACGCGCACTGCAGCTCAAGGTCGCCGACGCCAACGGGCTCTGGCGTCAGCAGCGGCTTTTGGGACAATGGATCAGGAGGAGAAGAAAGCCTATTGTTGATGGTGCGAAAGATCTTGGCCATTGGATTACACAGATTTTTTTTTTTTTTTGAGGGGAATTGGATTACACAGATTTAGGGCCCAGAGAAAGAACATTTTGGACGCCCAAAAAAGAACTGTCCTGGAGGCCCCAACTAGAAAGGGTTGCTAAGGCCCTGTTTGGTTAAGCCGTGGCTTTTGGAAAAAACCTGCTGGGAGTTGTGGGCTGTGGAAAAGCAGTTGTGAGAAAAGCAGAAGCCCGTTTGTGTAGAGCAGCTGTGAAGCTGTTGGCTGCAGAAGAAATACCTGTAATGCCCCTGAAGGCTTGGGGATCTATTTATATGGAAATTGCTCGTAACAAAATAATTTGTTCACTAATTCACATGTAAATGACTATTTTAATTTTAAAATGGGAAAAAACAAATTTTCTAAGTTTTTCATCCATCAAAGTGATTGGTCCATAAAAGGCCTATACAACGAAGCCATCTCTCAACATAACTATCCTCCTCTCGCACTAACCAAAGCATCGGCTATCCTAGTACGAATGATATTTATGGTATCCTCATCCTCCACATCCTCACTCTCATCTCCTTGTGTTTGTGTCGTGCCACTTGTATGTTGTACCAAGTACTCCTCATCAGCATGACATCTCTCGAACTCCTTCAAGCAAATTGCTATCACAGAGAAAATTATGCAATGCAATACAAGCCATAATGATATGCTTCTACGAGCAAGGTGTTCATACAGTGCAAGGCACACTAGAACAAAGAATGGGAATAGGAAAAAAATATACAGTGACAGTACAGTACACACAGCAAGGTGTGTTCCTCCCACCATTCCTGCGAGCAATCTACAGTTTTTCTTTCGTCATTCCATCCAATACCAGTGGCACAATTCTTGGACTCCATAAACGTTGAATATTCCTTTTCAAAACATCTAACTTGTTCTTCAATTGTTTTTTTTTTTCGCCTGTAACCTGATTTTTCTGCAAACTTGGAAATAACATTCTTCCAACCGGTAGCAGTGAAAATTCCCATCAGCCTATTCCCCGCTTCTATCTCTTCTTTGCAGAAATCAAACAAATCACCCCAATCTGCCTTGCTACCCATTCTTCAACCAATTTTTTTTTCAATCAATTTGCAGGCAACGCAACAACTTTACCATACATCACAATGCCAGTACTAATCAAGTAATCATACATCTATTTTGTTCAATACTCATGTATCCTACACATTTCAACAAGGACAGAAGGGAACTGACGTACTTGCAGATGCGCTGCCGGCGTGGGACGAGTCCGTGGAGGACAAGGGCGAGCTGGCACGCCCTTGGCTGGGTATGGCGACCAGGCTGGGGCCGGTGCAGGCTGGCTGCAGATGGCGGCGGCGAGCAGGGCGGGCGGCCGTGCAGGAAGGCGGGCGGGCAGGGAAGCGCCGGCCTGGCTGCGGGTGACCTCGGGCGGGGCTGCGGCCGGCTCGGGCGGAGCTGGCACGGCGGCGGCGGTCGGCCGGAGCACGCCGACGGCGGAGTGGCGGCGGCCCTGCAACCCTAGCCGCGGGTCGGGGAAGCGGCGGAAGGGGCGACGGCCGACGGGAGTACAGGAACGAAGCGGAACAGAAGAGTGAATCGTTATTTTCTTCCCAAAAACGAGGCAATAACCAGTGGCAGTAGCAGGTGGATAATTTTTAGGATGAAAAGTTAATGATAGCAGGAGTAGTAAAAACTGTTTTTTGGAAGAAAAAAACATCTATGTTTTTTAGATCTTTTGGTTAGTTTTTGCCTTTTGTAAAAACAAAAGAAGACTGAAAAAACCAACCAAACATCCATGTATCTGTTGTTCAAGCAGACCAAAGATGACAATAGTGTTTAGCTAAGTTCGCATGCATTTGGGGCTGCTAGCGTCCACCAAGACGGAAGCCGCGCGCTACCACTGTTTTTCTTCAATGGCTCGCCCTCTCTTGCTCGATCCACCCCCTCCCTTCGCGCTCCATCTCACGCATAGGTCAGATACTGTTTTATTTCTCTTCTCACCCTCACCCACTACGCACCATCTCCGCTACAGCGTGGTAGGGTCTCGCCAGAGCTCTACCGTTGCGGCCGCGGCCACAGAGCTCCGGCTTTTCAGACGAGGTGACAAGTTTGGGGTCAAATACTCGAATGAACTTCCCTCTTTTCCTTAAGCAACGAGAGGACAGGACGGCCAGTTTGGGGAACGCTCCAGATACACATTTCATCTCAAAACACTCGCACAGTGTCACATCAGTACAGCACAGCACATCCGTTTCCTGCCAGCTGAAAAGGGCTCCGGCGGCAAGAGGCGAAGACATTACTGACCTTAAACTGGATTGGACTATTGCATCATGCCATATAAGGCCTTAATAAAGGAACAAAATTCAGCTGAGGGCGCAATTCAACCATTGGGTTCGCATGCCAAAGCAAATGTGCAAAAAGAAGCCTATAACGGAGTCATAGCAGGTTAATCGAATTTTAATACCGACTATACTAAAAGCGGCGAGCAGGTGCTGTGCGAATTTGTGATGAGCACTTTTGTACATCCAAGTGGAACAGCACAGCCTCTATGCAATACTCTGCCTTCATCCTTCAAGACTTCCGCAAGAGGAGCAGCTCAGTTTTCAGGCAGCGACGAAACGCCCGTCTATTTGAGGTATTGTGTTTAGTAGTAAGGTCTTGTATCTATACTGTTGATCCTGAAAACTGATCTTGATCAGGGCAGGCCTGATTTTCCTTGTTCCTGATCTGTGGCATTGTCTGGTACTGTTGTTTCTTCGGTGAGCTCTGAAACAACCTCGCTGGGTTGCGGCACAGGGTTGATTGGGCCCTGGGGAATGCCAAAGAGGGTGGAGAATATCTGCCTGTGGCACTCGTCGCAGAAGCAGAAGTATGAGAAGTGGCCTTCATCAAGAAGCTTGTGGACCGTGGCTCCTGGAACCACCCGCCGCACAAATTCGGCCACTGACGGCGAGACCACTCGGTCGTCCATCCCCTGTTGAGATATGAAAGGTTAGCAGGAATCCCTTATTCCCTCAGGCTACACAAACATGCAAGGCATATAGTTTGAGAAGTTGAACCACCAAGTAACATAATGGACACATCCAATTCATTGCGTCCAATTGACAACACACGATGCTTTTATAGCATGTCCATTTCCCATTTCTTATGCCATTTGGGAGTTGCTATCTGTTAATACATACAAAACCAATTACGATACTACCTCACTTATGCATCAATTTTCTTTAATCATGCAAAACCTAGACAATTCAGCTACAATTACTATTGATGTAACCTTGACATTCACAGACTGACAGTATGACCCAAATAAACAGAAACTGATGAGCCCAGATGCCATGTGTGAAATAGCTGGAGTAAGTTTTCTTTAGTTTCTACTAAATGCTGTCATGCCTTTTGGATCACTTTCAGTTTCAGAGAACAGCGTACAAACCTGCCATATATGTATTGGGCCCAGAAATCCCACCCACTCTCTTTCAGCCTGATTGAACAGAGACTTGATGAGTTCAAAAAAGCCTCGAGCCTCTTTCTTCTGCATTTGGATGTCCGACAAACTGAAACCCCAGTCAGATACTTGCAGCACAGCTTCCTCAACAAATGGCCTTGCAAGTCCCTGGCGCACAGACTCTGCAACATTCTTTTCCAGGAATGCATTGAACATAGGACCTTCCAGTAAAGTTTTGTCCTGAATAATGCCACAATATTAGTACTTGGCACAAGAAAGGGCAAATGTTCACATTTAATCAAAGGGATGAATACTAATAATTCTTAAGCTAGCACCAATCAGGCATGGATAAATCAACTACTAACATGTTCATGAAGCACAACAATGCTAAAGTTGTTGTTTACCTAAGTGGAACAGATGTTCAGTGGCACATGGGAGATAAACATAGATGCTCCAATTTTTTAGCAGAATAATTTTTTAAAAGGTATTTTTCTAACTAAAATCCAGTGCCATTTGTTCCTTGTGTCATTGTCTGTTGTACAAGACACCACACATCTTGCATCTGATCTTCCTATGCCTCAAAATAAATAGAAGAATTCTAAATTATAAAGAACCCTGGATGATGGACAGTAAGAGCAGGAATGGTAAAGCAAATAATAATGTCATATGCCATTCCCATATTGCCCTGCAGCAGCATCCCAATTTTTCATTGGTACTTTGAAATAGAACATAACACTGATATCAGCATACCTTCTTCCCCAATGACAGTGACAACCAACTCTCTGGCTGTCCTTGCTTTCCAGAAAGGAAGGTTTGGCGATAAAAGAATGGTAGCAGTGACGGAAACCTCCGAGCTAAAATGTGCATAAGTTTCCGTTTCGTTGACCAACTATCCCATGTTTTACGCCTCTCGTCTTTGGTCATCTTGGAGTCATATGGATTTGCCATAGGTGCGAACATTGCTGCACCTGGACTCAGAATAATAAACCACATATCAGCAGACCTAACAGTATTACTTACATATACAATAAGCATGTAAGGTCTGTGTTCTTTGAAGACAAAAGCAATAAACGCTTTTGACTGAAATAACCACATCTTAATCTAAAGATGCAATTGTAGTTATGCCTTGACCAGATCAAGGTTCCAAACAAGGAAGACATATGTGCATCTGTGCTTTCAATTACAAAAATATCGTTACAGATTTAGATGGTGCTGAGTAATCCAATTGAATACAGCACTCGCATTTCATTATCATTGAGCCAAAAGTGATATATTAACAAACTTACAAAAATGTAAAGCATGGATGGCATTATATTTAAGTCACAATCATTTCCAGAATTAAGTCTTCTGAAGTTCAAAAGGCATAAGCAAGGTATGACATTGCATATCCACAGGCTGAAAACAATGGCTCCACTGTGCTAGTGTCAAAAAACAATTGCATCCCCATCAAGAACTTGCCAACATATAAATTTACAAATCCAAAACGATATAGAATAAAAACCATATGAGGTAGGTACCAGCAACTCGATCAGGAATGTAATGAAGAGCACTCCAGGCATGCATGCCACCTCCAGAATAGCCCACAACCCAGAACTTTTCCGAAATATTGAGAGCATTAGCCAGATAGAGCATGTCTAGTGCAGAAGAATTGAGATTCCGGCCTAGGTGTGGATCGCTTTCACCAAAACCAGGAAGATCATAGGTCACAAGTCGTACTCCAAATTCTTCCAGAAGAGATGCACTGATTCCAGGGATTCCTGCATGAGAAAGAACAATGCAGATCAAATAGAAAGCATGGAAATGCCAACACTATCCAGCAAATGATGTGATGCTCTGATAAACTAACATGCCATACCAACTCGACTCGACTCCCTACCTGCCAGCCTTGATGAAAGAAAAGAATGAGGAGAAATCAGTGAAAATCTTGCTCTATTAGCTGAGACTCCTTGTTCTTCATAAGCCAGATGACGTCCATCAGGAAGTTGGATTCTATCAGCACTTGGGGGACCAATGATAAGTTTCTTTGGAAGCTCTACTGGAGTTTCATCGCCACTCCCACTCCCAACACCTAAAACTGCATGGAGAACATTCTCATTAAGCAATTAAAGTGGTGCACTGATCCCTACATGCCACAAACTGTAATGTGGATCAACTGACCACAGTGCAATAACAAAATGGAGGTCTAATGCATAACTGAGTCAATCAGGTATGAGCATTTTGGCACTACTGGATAGATGTTGCATTGTGCTATTATAACCGGAAGGCCATAAATTTATAACATGAGGATATCGAGAATGAAGTCACCTTAATTTCATAATATTATTTGAAAATATATATAAAGTAACATGCTGCGGGTCCCAAGTAAGAAGCTCTGGTTCACAGTGAACCAAACTGATCACAAAATAACAAATGTACATAAGAAATCAGTGACATAGTACATCGGACTAAAAAAAAACAGAATTCGTTCATACTCATCATATATTCATATTATGGTGAAAGATAAGAATGAGAAATAGACAGTGCCCTCCATGAAAATCAATTACTTAAACTAGTCACACTAGACAAACCATCTGTACAAATGTGAATGAAATACCATTTGCACTGATTCAGTGGATCAAACACAAACCCAGAATACACATAAACACTAGTGTAGTTGTGCGTTTTTCTTGTCAACGCAACGTTGCCCAAGCAAACTAGACTGGCATGGATCCCAGGGTCTGAAAATGTATGGTTTGCAAAAGTCACGTTTTTCAACCAATTCGACAGTTGAAGTGTGAAAAGTACTACAGAATAGATATCTGCTCACAGATAAGAGAGGTTATAATCCAAAATTCAAAATAAAACCCTCGACCGAAACTGAAACACGCGTTTATTCCCTATTCTCCACAGTCCCACAGTCAATTAGATCCATCCCCGCAAAAGAACAAATACGAGATAAAACGCACATAGCATGTTGCGGCCTTGCGGGACGCAACAAACCACAGTTGCACCGTTCAGCTGGAGGCAGAGACGCGTCACGCCAGCGCGGGCGCTGATAGCGGTGCTGACGCAGAGAAGAGCGGTGGACGCGAGATCAGCGGTTACCTAGGAGCGTGACGAATGCGACTGCGGCGACGATGAGCCAACACCTCACCGGGTCGCGCTCCTCGGGGAGGTACTCGTTCATGAAGCTGAGGCGCTTCCCCGTGGCCGCCGCCCGCTTCCGGAGCCGCCGCGCGAGTTCGCTGTCCTCGGCGCCGGCGAGGCTCTGCGCGGCGACGTCCCACAGCCCCCGGCCCAGCTCCCGCAGCATCTCCGCCGTCGACTCCGCAAACCCCTTCGCCTGCTGCGCCCACCCCTCCTCCGCCCTCCCCTCTTCCTCCTCCCCGTACCACCCGGCCCCCACCGCCGCAACATTCGCCGCCGCCGGCGCGTGCCCCCCGGCGTCGGGGAGGCGAACGCCCGCGTCCCCCACGAGAGTGGCCAGGTCCTCGTGCCACGTCATCGTCGCCGCCGACGACATCTTGCCGCCGCGGAGCCGATCGCTTTGGCTCCGCGTGTACGTGCTCCCTCGCGTGCAAGAGAGAGGTTTGGAAATTGGGAAGCGAAGAGAGGAGTGGAAGACCGGCACTGGGTGGGAGACTGGGAGTTGGAAACGGAGGCGAAAATGGCCAGCTTGAGACGTTTGGCTGACCTGTGGGTCCCGCTAGGCTGTGCGGGTAGGAGTTCCCGGTGGGTGTCCCTGGCTTTGGTGGTTCCTGGGTTGCTTTCTTCCCCACGAGCGTCCACGGAAATGTGAGAGGCGGAGCCAACTGCCACTTAAATGGACGGTCAGATTGACAGAGATGCTCTATGCGTACCACGGAGTTAAAGTAGTACTTGGGCTTGGGCATGCAGGAGAAGTGATCACAAAAATTCAAAAGCAGTGGTCCCATTTCGTTCCTGCGTTCACTGCATGAAAAATTAGGGCGTCTCCAGTGATTAGCTCTTGGCTAGCTCATAGAATATTTTCTCATATTTTAATAGGAGAGAGAAGAAAGCTATCTCTTGTCTAAGAGATAGTCTTATACACACACTTCGAAATTATGTGAGAATGATAAGTGGGGTCATTTATATTAAGAGCTATGTGCTAATAGATAGGTCATTTGAAGGGTTGTCTCTTAGAGTGCTTAAAGCTAGATACTAGCTCTTATTGTTGCGGATGCTCTTAAGAGACCGCTGTTGCAAATGTCAGAATCAAACTGTTTTACAGATATTTGAAGGTTATCCCGCACATTTGTTTAGAGCACTACTTAAACAAAATTCAGAATTGAAATGTTGTTATAGACACTGGTCAATTTGTTCGTACTCTTGGTCAAAGTAGTCAAAGTTTGAAAACATTAACTTATAACAAAACTAAAAAATGATACCAAATTTAAAATTAATGAAGTATTTAGTACTCCCTCCATCCTAAATTATAACTCATTCCAACTCTCCTGGAGAATAAAATCATTTCAAATTTTACCAAATTTATATACTAAAATAATAACAATTATGATACCAAATAAATTTGAAACTAGGTATCATAAAGTAATAACAATTATGGTACCGAATAAATTATGACACTAGTATAACAAATTACTAAATAAATTATGACCTCCAAATTTATATACTAGAATGATAACAATTATGATACCGGATAAATTATAAAAATATATATCATGATATATATAGTAATACCAATTCGATGTCATAAATACTGATTTATTTTTCTGTAAGTTGATCAAATTTTGTTAGTCTCACTTATAGCAACTTTAATTTGGAATGGAGGGAGTCTATGGAATACAAACAATTAGCTTTGAAAATCACACATTCCTCGTCTACTCGGGTGGTGTTTTTCACTTATACTCCTATACTCCTATGTGGTATTAGAACCGTCCTAATTTAGAAACTATAATATTTTCTATATGCATTAATTAGATGTCAACCGTAATAGTTTCTTCAAAAAAGATGTGAAGAAACTATTAAGAATAAATATTATAAATCGTGATTACACGAGAATTAAGAGAGAGAAAGATGTGACATGTGGCTGCTACCAGACAATAAATGTCATTGGAGAAAAGATAATTTTTAAGAAACAGTCAATTGGTGTTTTTTGTAGTATTTAGATGGTTTTGGCAAGTATAAGAATCATTTCATAGTTCTTCAGTTAGAACTTGCCTTAGAGCACTCCCAACCTAGAAATAGTTTCTATGTCATTGATTAGAGTGTCAACTAAGCAAAATAACGATGTGGCATTGAAACTTTTAGTAAAGAATTGTATAATTTATCTCTTAAATAGAAATTGTTTCTGTACAAGAATCAAAATATGAACACACGTGATAGATAAATGGTGGATGGGCTCTAATCGCTTGAGCTAGAACATAAAAACAATTGAATAGCTCCAAAGTAGACAACATATATTATTTTGAAAAAACTTAAAATATAATTTCCATCTATAACATCGAAATGATTTGACAAGTATAGACATTATCTCCTAGTTTGCACTGCTGGGATTGCCATAGCCCACTACATGTGTTTTGAAAGCCGTCGTGTTGCTCAGGCGGGGCGGCGGCGCAACCGGACGAGAAAGAGTGGACGCTTGCAACGGCTGGACCGGCTGGCGGAGACCGACCGGCGACCGCCCCCTGGGCCCCTCGCCCATCACCCTGGCCTCGAACCGCCCGATACGCCACCTGCCACTTCCACCGGGCCACCACGACGAGGCGGCAAAACAGCACGGGCCACAGCTGCCGCCGCCGTACAGGGGATCCGAGCCACCCGCGCGTACCGGTTACGCTTCGGGCAGGTGGGGTGGGCGCCCACCGGGCCACCGCAGCCCGGGCGGCAGGATCGTGTGCTCCGGTTTGCGCAACGACCTCGCGGGTGGCATGCGGCGCGTCGGCGGGACGCGACTCGTGGCTGGACCTTGGGATGGACGGTGGTGGGGTCTGTGCGGTGCTGAGGCTCCGCTGAACTGCTGATGCATGCGGCGGCTCCCCTTTTCTGCGTCTGGTGTTTGTTGATACTCGAGCACTGGAGCAGGATATTTGAGTAGCCCTCGAGGTTCGGTCGTGACCGAACCGAACCGATCGGTTCTTCAGTTATTTGACAAGTTTGGTCATCAGATTTCGGTGACCGATCGGTTAGTTCGAAAAACCAAGACTGAGCAATTTCGGTCTCGGTTAGTTCGGTTCGGAGACAGACAACAATGACAACAAAAATACACAATATATAGACATAAAATAAAAATGGCAACAGAAATACACTATATATAGATAAAACAAACTACGCATTATGAAACAAACTCCAAATGTCCAATACTATAACAATACTATGCATCATGACAACAAACCAATAAAGTCCAAATGTGTAGTATAAAGTTCGGCCTTTTCGGTCAGTTCGGATAATCGAGACCTATACCCAAACTGACCGTACAAAGTTTCGTTACTTGGGACTAGGGACCGAAGTAATGACCAAAAATTTCGGTCTCAGACAGTTCGGTCTCGGTCTCAGTCAGTTCGGTTCGGTCTTCGGTCATCGGTTAATTATGTCCAGGGTTATTTAGCATTGTAGCAGTTGTAGCATTTTTTTTTACAGGAATGCTAAACAAAGAGCAACTCTAGCAGTTTGGTAAAATTCACTTGATATATCTTGTGATTTGGTAAGTTGCTAAATTATATAGCAAGTAGAAAAAAGATTCTCTCCAATAGTTTGATATTCCAATTTGATACGTTTGATATTTTCAAATTGAGTAAAAATAAAAAAAAGTAGGCTCACAAAATAGGAAATCCAACCAGCATTGCAGCTATCGTCGCGAGTTTCTTCACATCGCCGTTTTTTTCGCGACCTGTGAAAGGGCGCCGCCCAGAGCCGGCCAAGCCGTCCTTGTCGTCTTGCCTCGAATCAGTCTCCAACGGCGTCCGAGCATCGGCAAAAGCTTTGAGTACTAGCTGTTTTTCGGCATCATCAACAGGTTCAGGTTAAACTTGCAGCTTGTGCCCCATCTGTACTGTTTTTTTGTTAGACTGATCTCTCTCGCTAATGGCCCAACGACCATTAGGCCTTGACCTCGCGCCCTGATCGGGGGCGCCCAGCCCATTTAATGGGCTGGTGGGCCCCCGTCGCACTGCGCAATATAAAGAGGGTGGGGGCCGGCGGCTCTAAGTACGAGGTTCACCGTGAGTCACATCCCCCACCGACAAACCCTAATCCAATCTAGCGAGGGGCGCAGCCAGCGACGGGAAGTTCCACCACCGCCATTCATCGTCCCTGCAGCTCTGGACCACGTCCGTCTACGCCATCACCGCCGGACTCCTACGCCTCCGTCTCCTCCTCCCGTCGCCGACGTTCCCAGGAGCCCGAAGGCCATGGCGGGCGACGGCTCCCCCTCCTCCACTACTTCGTCGGGATCTACTACTAGTTGTTTATGAACTGCAACAGTTTTTCCCGGCTAGATCTTGAAAGGACCGAATCAGCCTAGAGGGGGGTGAATAGGTGATTTTTGACTATCTGAAACTTCATAAACTATAAGATGTAGTTAGATAGCAAACCGGAGAGGCCGATTTGTTTGGGTAGGTACTACCGGGTGTGAAACACCGGTACTACCAACAAAAAAACGGCACAACCGGGATCCTAAAAGAACCTACAAAACCTATGAATGTAAGCTATGAAGGAATACAAGTTTCTGACCCACTTTCCTAAGAATGATATACGGTAAATCTACTCTCACCAAACCTTGGTTGCTACCCTTGATGTAGATCGAGCTTCCCAACCTAAGAAAGAGATAGGGATAGGAAGAACACGAAGAACACAATGACAAGTGAAGTAGAGACAATAGGAACAACAACAACAAGCACACGGGACACGCGATTTATCCCGAGGTTCAGCCAATCCACTAAGGAGTGCCTACTTCCTCGTTGTTGAGGTGACCACAAGGTCGGGAGTCTATTTCACCTCCCGTCACTCAAGCAACCACAAAGGCTACGAGAGTATCTCTACTAGAAATCTCAGGGTAATACAAACGCTTCGGGGAGCCCTCACAGTAAATCAATACGGGCTACCACGAAGAAACCTAACCGGCTAGAGCTCAAAGAGCTCAAGAGTAAAAGACACAAAGCAAGCTGGCAAGATGGAAACCAAGTGCTCAGTCGAAGATTGATGCTTCCCACTCTCGAATCTCACTTCCCTAGCTCAAATCTCACAAGGGAATGAATCTAGGAGCAAAGGAGGAGAGAGAGGGGTGAGTCAATGCTTGGAGAGTATTTGTCTCGAGTTAGGTCAGCAATAAGTGTATCGAGTGAGTGGGTCACCGTGAAAAGTGAAGAGGGGAGGCATTTATACTCCCTCAGTCCCGAGGTGGTCGGTACCACCGACCACCCCTGGCCGGTACCACCGACCAGTTCACAACGGTCGAAAGAATCCAGATCTGACCAAACGAGCAACCACCGTCCTCACGTCGGTGTACCACCGCGGGCGGTAGTACAGGTTATGGCGGTACTACCGCCAGGGCCAAATTGGCCGCGAACAGAGAGCATCTCACAAGGGACTCGGTCCCTCGGAAACTACCGCCCAAAGGTCGGTACCTCCGAGGTCGGTGGTACCGAGGTTATGGCGGTACCACGCCAGTCCATTTTCAACTTAACACAAGAGAGCTTCGCGAAACCAAGATACTTACGCCGTCCGGTACCACCGCGGGTACCACGCGGGCGTAGGTACTACTGAGGTTATGGCGGTACTACCGCCAGGTGCCATTTTAATTCTACACAGGGAGCTTCGCAAACTTGGTTACCACCGGCCTTGGGTCGGTAGCACCGAGGGCGGTAATACCGAGGTAATGCAGTACTACCGCCAGGCCAAAATTAGCGCGGACAGAGAGCCTTGCAAACTTGGAAAATACGGCCATGGGTCGGTACCCACGCGGGAGGGCGGTAGTTACCGAGGTTACGCGGTACCACCGCTAGGTCAAAAACAATCTACACAGAGAGGGTTGCAAACCCGGTTACTACCGACCTTGCGTCGGTACCACCGCGGGCGGTAGTACCGAGTTTTATGGCGGTACTACCGCCAGGTCATTTTTGACCACAACAGAGAGGGTTGCAAACCAGGTTACTACGACCTTGCGTCGGTACCACCGCGGGCGGTAGTAACCGCCGAGTTATGGCGGTACTACCGCCAGGTCAATTTTTTGACCAACACAGAGAGGGTGTTTGAGCGCTGCGCAGAGAAGCCGTGGTCGGTACCACCGACCACCCATTGTCGGTACCAACCGACCATATGAAATTACCCTCTAGTGTTCGTGATTGTGCGGTGTCTCTCAAGCGAACTAAGGTTAGTCGATTTGAGCACTTTTCTCCACATCTAGCCAACTTACTTTGTGACCCTCTTCATAGTCCGGCTTACCTACAACTCAAGTTAAAGTTGAAATTTTAAACTACCCACTTGAGCTAGGCATCTTTATGTCCAAAGTATCCTACGTGCTTTGTTCACAAGATTTCACGTTTCAAATCTTTCAAAGGACTAAACACCTGCATACATGCTTTATATAAACTGGTTAGTCCCTAATTTGATTGTCATTAATTAGCCAAAACCCACATTGGGGGGCGAATGCACTTTCAAACTCCCCCTTTTTGGTAATTGATGAAACACCAACTTAGGCTTATAATTAGAGATAGAAAGAATTGGAGCTTTTGAATTCCAAAATTTAGTTGAAGCTCCCCTTAGTGTAGCTTTGGATATGATTTCAAACCTTGATTAGAAGGCAAGGTTGCATACACAGAACAAGAGCTCCCCTAAATTTTGCAATCCGGGGGTGCCTAAGTGTGTGACAACATCAAATATATCAATTTGTGATGCATAAACGGTATAACATGGTGATATCACATAACAATGTAATAAGAAAAGCGAATGCGCTATTGAAGAAAGAAAAGAAATCAAATCACATAGCCATATCGAAAACAACAATCACCATGACAACGAGCATCAATAACGAGGATGAACCAAGCATGAATATAACAATAAGCATAAAAGTTTTACATCCTCAGCATATCACAAATCAAATGTAGCATACCACACTTAGTCTCAAAGATTACCCTCTCTCACAGCTATACAACAAGATAAGCCTAACACTCCCCCTTTGGCATCAAGTACCAAAGCGGGTAGGCCAAAGATAAGCAAAGAATCAATAATAGCTGCTGGAAGATCCATCATGATAAGAGCCCCTGAAGAGAGAGGAATAGGCACTCGCACCAACGTCACCACCAGGGAAGGATGACGGAGCAGAAGAATCAGGTGGTGGTGTAGAGTCGCGAGGGCCACCACTCCCAGCTGGATCGGCGTCGGGGCCAGCAAAGCCACACGTACGAGCCACCACCCCCTCCTTGATACGATGTGGACCCGCCAGCAAAGGACGTGCCCATACCATAGTCAGGGAAGAAGGAATGAGGCTGGTACTGAGGTGGTGGCGGAGGATAGAACTGATGGGGCGGATACAACATGGAGCTGTAAAAACCCGCCTCACCACCACCTGGAAACTGGGGCTGCTGCTGGGCGTGCTGCTGGGGGAGACCACCACCACCACCACCACCACCACCATCATCATCATCATCATCACCACCGCTCCGGGCTGGAGCATCGTACTCAGCAACGGATCTGGATGGGGTCGGACCGGAGAGCGCGGAGGAAGCACGAGATGCTGACGCACCTCCTGCTGATGTCGCTCGTCACGATCGGCTCCCGATAGCACATCCACGCAAGATCTTGCCAAGGGGGAGCGAAGAAAGACCGCCACTCCTACGCCTCTCACGACGCGGAGGAGGAGCGATAGCATGGGGAACATCTCCACCCGGCTGAGCCTCGCCAGGCGCTGCTGCATCTGCTGGGACCTCACCACCTCAATCAACTTTTTCTTTGTCCTTGGAAGGAGCCGAGGTGAACTTGCGAACACTGTACTCCTTCATGGTGCGATCATACTCAAAGGTGGCGCCAACCACATGCTCAATGATATGCATAAGATATGGAGCATATGGTAGGGCCTTGTGAGGATCATTGTATACATCGGAGATCTTCTGCCAAGAAAGTGAGAGATGCTAAACCGTCCATCTGGCAGAGCAAAGCGGACTAGGACCTTGGCAGCATCATCTCTCAAGTTATCTTGATCTCCAATTTTGGGATCCAGAGTCAGGCGCATGATATTGTTGAGGACGTAGTAAGCGGGCTTCAGGCCAGGGACCTTGAAGGTCGCCACTGCCCATCCCAAATAGACACCTGAGCTGCAACTGTTCTAGTACATACCCCTCCATACATCTCTGAAAGACGAGGGGCATCTCTGTCCACATGATCGAAGCCCAACAAACCGAGCAAATGTGACGAAGGCACATCTGTAGTGGACCCCTTGGGTCATCCAATGCAGCACGCGAGCTTCCTGATCAATGAACAAAGTTGCCCAGAACTGGCAAAGAATCTCCTGGTTGAGCTGCGCTCGCCAGAGATCAGCCCCAAAACTCTCCACTCCTCTAACCTCTGCACCAGGGCCTGAATGTCCTCAGAATCTTTGTCGGTCAGAGAGGAGAGAACCAGTCTCTTATGAGCAAAAAGAGGAGGATGTCCCTTAGCACAAAAACCCTTCCAGCACACTGTCACATAGAAATCTTGCTGGAACCTGGACCAGAACCTCCTATCCACAGAAGCATCTCTAACAACAGATAGGGGTTCTCCTCACGCTGCCTCCTCATCAAGCTACCCCGCTTTCTATCGGAGTAATCCATGGGATTTCCAAGAAGAGCGAGAGGGACGGCGAACATGACAGCTTCGGCTTCAGGGTGCATGTCAAAAACCGGTTGATTAGCATCAACCCTGAAGTCCGAGGGGATGCCGGTCCAAACTTGAGGATCGATGGAGCGACCCTCACGATCGAGACCAGCTGAAGGCACTCCTCCCACAATGACGCTGTGCAGGCGACCAGCCGGACCAGCGACAGGGGGCGGAGAAGGCTGAGGAGGCGGAGGAGGCGAGGAGCAGCATGCCCACTGCCACGGACATGACCGCTCCCGCTCCCCCTAGCGCTATCCACGCTGCGACGGCCCGTATGGCCGCAGACGAGCGTCCACGGACTTGACGAGAGGAGTCATCCATACTCCCAGACCGAACACGGCGCCCGGGAGTGCGACGCGGTGGCACCCCTTGCACATGACCACCTTGCTCCAAGGCGGCATACTCCTCATCATCATCACTAGGGGAACGAGCACGAGAGGGCCTCCGGCTCATCTAGACAAAGACAGCATAGACCAACATGAGACAAAGATGATGGAAAGATTACTTCAACGGATGTAGAAAATAAGACGATCGAAATCGGGAAGGAGAACGCTCGCTGCGCGGCGGGCGGTTACTACCGACCCCTGGGGGCGGTACTACCGACCGCACAGCAGCGTGCGGTTTCCTTCAATCCAATCTACCAAATCGCTATGAACTTGCGAACCATACATCCTAGAAGCATCTTCATACTAGATAGAACAATCCTACCAAAGGAATCGACCTAGAACAAAGTACATTGAGAGATCGGGCATGAACACCCTAGTACCTTGCTACTCGTGAAGAGGTCGAAATCCAATGAAGGAGGAAACTTTGGGCTTCAAGAACACCACCACGACGATCTCCAACCTTCAAAGCACCTTTCCACCGAAGGGATTTGGATTTGGGTGGAGGAGAAGGGAGATAGAGGAGGATGAACCGAGCGGTGGCGCACGAGCTCGAGCGGCGGCTGAAGGAGGCAGGAGGCGGGCGGTCAAAACGGATTGACTAGGGTTAGAAAAGATTCACCGCCCCCTTTTTATACTCGGTCAAACTCGGTCGGTGGTACCGCCCATAGGGCCGGTACAACCGACGTCGGTACTAAGCCCTATGGCGCCCTATGGCGGTACCACCGACAGCACAAAAACAGAGAGGACAGAGAGGGATTTCAAGAGAGCCTTGTGTGTTATACTACACATACTTCAAACATGTCCAGATTTCATAAAACCAATACATAGCCATGGACATAAGTGAAGTATGCAAAATAGATTTTGAAATCACATAATATTTTGTCAAACCATTTATCTAGGTCTCTAGGTGAAAACAAATATGTGCAAGACCTCAAGCCACGTTACGAGAATCAATGATATTTAGTTCACTCCTCAAAGCACAAAATCTTGACTCATCTAAAGGCTTTGTGAAGATATCAGCTAGTTGTTTTTCGGTGCTCACATGGCGTATTGCGATATCTCCTTTGGCTTCATGGTCTCTCAAAAAATGGTGTCGGATGTCTATGTGTTTTGTGCGAGAGTGGTTTACGGGATTGTTTGCTAGTTTGATAGCACTCTCATTGTCACACAAAAGTGGAATTTTGGTTTTCTCACATCCGAAGTCCTTAGTGTTTGCTTCATCCAAAGTAGTTGAGCACAGCAAGCGCCGGCCGCCACGTACTCGGCTTCGGCGGTGGATAGAGCAACACTATTTTGTTTCTTAGAACTCTATGACACCAAAAACCTCCCAATAAATTGGCAAGTCCCGGTAGTGCTCTTTCGGTCTACCTTGCAACCGGCATAGTCCGAATCGGAATAGCCAAGTAGATCGAAAGTGGAGCCTTGGGATACCACAAACCAAGATTCGGAGTGTGCACTAAGTATCGAAAAATTCTCTTAACGGCCATAATATGACATTCTTTCGGATTAGCTTGAAACCTTGCACACATGCACACACTAAGCATAATATCGGGCCTAGATGCACAAAGGTAAAGTAATGAACCGATCATAGAGCGATATACCTTTTGGTCCACTGACTTACCATCCACATTTAGATCAAGATGTCCATGGTAGGCATAGGTGTCTTGATGGGTTTGGCCTTGTCCATCTCAAACTTCTTTAGCATGTCTCTTGTATACTTGGTTTGACTGATGAACGTGCCATCCTTGAGTTGCTTGATTTGGAATCCAAGAAAGTACTTCAACTCACCCATCATGGACATCTCGAACCTTTTGGTCATGATCCTACTAAATTCCTCACAAAAGGCAACATTAGTACTACCAAATATTATGTCATCGACATATATTTGGCACACAAAGATATCATTATCAACTTTGCGAGTAAATAAGTAGCATCGGCCCTTCCTATCTCAAAAACCTTTTTGAGTAGGAAGTCCTTAAGACAATCATATACCAAGCTCTAGGGGCTTGTTTAAGCCCATAGAGCGCCTTGTCGAGCTTGTAGACGTGGTTGGGAAACATGGGTCCTCAAAACCCGGTGGTTGCTCCACATAGACCAATTAGGAGAGGGGGCCGTTGAGGAATGCACTTTTCACATCCATTTGGTATAGCTTGAAATCATGGTGAGTAGCAAAGGCAAGTAATATACGAATTGACTCGAGCCTAGCTACAGGTGCATAGGTTTCCCCGAAATCCAAACCTTCGATTTGAGTGAAACCTTGAGCCACCACCGTGCTTGTTCCTTGTCACCACGCCATGCTCGTCTTGCTTGTTGCGGAAGACCCATTTGGTTCCTATCACATTTTGCTTGGGCCTTTCCACCAAGGACCAGACTCATTCCTGGTGAAGTTGTTCAGCTCTTCTTGCATAGCCATCACCCAGTCCGGATCGTCAAGTGCTTTTCCACCCTAAGAGGTTCCAAAGAGGAGACAAACAAGTAATGTTCACAAAATTTGCCAAACGAGAGCGTGTCGTTACCCCACGCCGTATGCTCCCCAATATGGTGTCAACGGGATGATCCCGTTGAACTGTATGTTGAACTCTTGGATGTGGCACAAGTGATCTCGTTGGATGGGTCCATCTTCATCATCAATCATATGCATTGATGTCCCCATCTTCTTGGACTTCATGTTGAGCTTGGTTTGATCATCACTTGATGTATCACATGAACATCACCCACACTACCACCATTCGGAGTTGCGGAAGCTTCATCATGCGCATTTGGATGCACATGATGGATTTGAGAATCTTGTGGAGTGTGTGATGGTTCATCTTCATCATCTTGTATTTCAACAGGCCTCACATCACCGGTTGCAAGCTTCTTGATAGCTTCGGATGGAGGCTCGTCATTACCTACAAGCTCATCATTGACTTGCTCTTTTTGAGAGCTGTCGGATTCATCAAAAGTCACGTCTACCATTAACTCAATAGTGCCGGTGGCATTATTGAATACACCCGGTAGCCATGTTCGTTAGTACCATAACCAAGTAGAAAGCCTTCGTGTACCTTAGGTGCAAACTTTGAACTTTTGGCCCTCTTGTTAAGTATGAAACACTTGCAGCCAAAAAACTCGAAAGTAATGCACCTTTGGGTTGGTACCGGTTAGAAGCTCATATGGCGTCTTCCCTCTTAGCTTGTGAAGGTAGAGGCGGTTGATTGCATGACACGCCGTGTTCATTGCCTCCGCCCAAAAGCCATGGGAAGTCTTGTACTCATCCAACATAGATCTTGCGGCTTCAACAAGAGTTCTATTCTCCTTTCCACAACCCCATTTTGTTGTGGGGTATATGGAACGGAGAACTCATGCTTGACCCCTTCTTCATCAAGATACTCCTTGTTGGTGGTTCTAAACTCGGTCCCGTTGTCGCTTCTCACTTTCTTGATCTTGATGTCGAACTCATTTTGTGCTCTTCTAGCAAACTTCTTGAAGATGCCCTGCGTTTCTTTTATCTGCTAAAAAGAACACCCAAGTGAAACGAGAATAGTCATCAACAATAACGAAACCGTATTTGTTACCGTCGATGCTTTGATAAGCAACGGGTCCGATGAGGTCCATATGCAATAGCTCCAATGGTCTTGTGGTCGACACAATGTTCTTGATTGGATGCTTTGCTCCACCAATTGTTTTCGGCTTGGCACGCACTGCAAATCCTATCTTTCTCAAAGAAACATTGGTTAGTCCAAGGATGTGCCCTTCTCTTTGAAGTTGGGCCAAGTTCCTCATCCCAACATGAGCTAGTCGGCGATGCCAAAGCCAACCCATGCTAGATTTTGCCATTAGACATGTTGTAGGCTCTACCTTACTAGTTGAGAAGTCAACTAAGTAAAGTTTTCCCTTCAACACGCCTTTAATGCAATAGAGGAATCCCTTCTTCTAGACACGGTCACACCCTTATCCGTAAAGAGACAATCGTAACCCATTTCACAAAGTTGAGAAAACGGATAACAAATTGTAACTCAACGAATGCACAAGTAATACATTAGATATGGAATTGTCAGTTGGATAGCAATTTTACCCAAACCAAGCACTTCTCCTTTACCATTGTCACCAAACACAATGTTGTTGCATGAGTCGTTGCTTGGTTGAAAGAGGAGAACATATCTTTTGCCCCGGTCATATGATTGGTGCATCCACTATCCAACACCCAACTTGACCCACCGGAGGCATATTCCTACAAACAAGTTTATGTTCTAGATTTAGGTACCCAAACGAGATTGGGTCCCTGGGGGTTAGTCACATAAGCTTTTGGCACCCAAACATTTCTCATAATTTCCTCTTCTTGAGGGCACCAACATACTTGACTACTATCTTACCATCCTTCCCCAACAACACAAGTAATCACATGTATAGCTTCTTGATATGGGCTTTTGTTGCTTGGGGGCCTCCACTTGCTTCTCTTTGTTGATCTTACCATTAGCAAGTGGAGCCTTTGGATTGGCAACCTTGTTGGCCTTGTTCATTAGGTCAAAGAGAGGAACCCCTTTGTTAAAGTTAACAAAAGGTACCCATTGACCATCTTTCTACCATTGGCCTTACCACCATACCTATTGTACCCAATTCCATCCTTGATAGATGGGTGTCTTGCGGTCTTGAGGATATCTTTTGGTGTTGCACCCTACACTTGCAACCATTCCTCAAGATCATGTTCAACTATTAATCTCCTTGTCTTTCTTCTCTATCTCAACAAGGTTAGTTGCACAAGCATTTATATCTAGTTTATAGCATCTTTTGCAACCATTACTAGTTGAGGCATTAGAGCCATCGGAATCCTTAGAAGAAGTTGAAGAGGTGCTATTCCAAAGAGTGTTGTAGCTTAGTTCAAGAGTTTGATATTTATTTTGAGAGCTTGTGAGGCTCTCTTGAACCATGCTAACCTCATTCTCTTAGGCTTGCAATTGAGTCATTGCTCATGGAAACACTCCTTAGCCAACTTCTTGTTGGAGTCATTGGCTAAAGATAGTTCCACGGTCAATTCTCAACCTTCAACTTCTCCTCGGCAAGAGAGGCTTCCAATGCACGGTTCTTTTCTCTCTCTTGAGAGATCAAGTCCCCTTGCATTGCAAGACTCTCATTTAGACTCTCTAATTTAGTGAGCAATTTTATGATTTTAGCTCCACCTTTCTTTCCAAACTTTCTAATTAAGCTAAGCTCAAATTCATCCATATCATCATCACTACATTCATCACTAGAACAAGTAGGAGAGTTGGATGATACCTTCTATTCTTAGCCATGAAGCAAGAATGAGTGAAGTCATCCTCGTCGCGGAGAGGTTCTCGAACAAGCTTGACGAAGTTGTCAATGTAGCCATGTTGGAGAAGAGGCTTGGAGAAGAGGTCTTGTGTATGGCGATGTTGGCCGCTCCCTTCTCCTTCTCCTTGCTCTTGCTCTTCTCTTCATCACTTGAGTCATCTTCCGAGAACCACTCCTCACCAAGATGAGCTTCACCACCTCTTCTTCTTCTATGCTTCTTGTCATCACTCTTGCTATACTTGTTCTTGTTCTTCTTTTGTGGACAATCGGCAATGAAATGATCATTCGCTCCACACTCATAGCAATTTCTCTTCTTTGACTTCTTGAAGTAACCACCTTTGCCTTCTTGTGCATCTTCTTTCTCATGAATCTTCTAAAGTTCTTCACAATAAGGGCCAACTCATCATCGGAGTCTTCACTACCTTCGCTTGAAGAGTCATCTCGGGCCTTGCTTCCTTCTTCTGATTAGCCTTGAGTGCTACCACCTTTTTGTGGCTTGCCTCTTGTTCTTCTATATCTTCATCATCCAAGACTTCATGATGCTTTATCTTGGCAAGCATCTCATGAGGTCCCATGCTTCATAGTTAGGTCTCTCCATGATGATTGAAGCAAGGTTCTTGTTCCTCTCTATATGCTCTTAATAGCTTTCTTCCAGTGAGTAGTCATCCCACTTTGTGTCTCCGAGTGCTCTAATCTGATTGACCAACGTCATGAATCTGTCAAACATTTGTTGAGTGGTCTCATTTTTCTTGATTGCAAAGTTCTCAATCTTTCCATGAAGAAGCTCTATGTTGCACTTCCTCACACTCGCATCACCCTCATATGATATCCTGAGTGTATCCCAAATCTTCTTGGCATTCTCATTCCATGTACCTTGTTGCTTTCTTCAGGCTTTAGGCATGATAGAATCAATGATGCGGCTTGAACATTTTGTTGAAACTCAAACATATCATTGTCGGTGAACTCTTGACCTTCAACATGACTTGGTCCATTTTCAACAATCTCCCAAACTCTTGCAGCAAGAAGGTGTAGCTTCATCTTGTGTGCCCAATCATTGTAGTTGATTCCATCAAAGGCAGGTGGCTTGCCTAGATTGACGCTAGGCAATTGCATGACCTTGCCCATATGGCTATAGTCATATGGCACTCTAGTGAACTCGGGTCTTTCTTGCCTTTCTCTTCTTTCTTCTTCTTCTTCCTTCTTGTCATTGGGCGGCTGATTCCACCGCGTCCGGATGCTTCGGCTTTGCTTTCCAAAGCTCGCCTCAAACTCTCCATCTCATCTTTCATTCTCTTCATCTCATCTTCATGCTTCTTTGCTGATCTTGAATTATCTGAGCAGTAACCTTCTTGACAATCTCATCAAGCTGTTCTTGACTTATGGTAGACATGATTCTCCCTTACGCGGTGAAGCGCTAACACAAGGGTTAGGCTCCGATACCAATTGAAAGGACCGAATCAGCCTAGAGGGGGGTGAATAGGTGATTTTTGACTATCTGAAACTTCATAAACTATAAGATGTAGTTAGATAGCAACCGGAGAGGCGGGTTTGTTTGGGTAGGTACTACCGGGTGTGAAACAACCGGTACTACCAACACAAACAAACGGCACAACCGGGATCCTAAAAGAACCTACAAAACCTATGAATGTAAGCTATGAAGATAATACAAGTTTCTGACCCACTTTCCTAAGAATGATATACGGTAATCTACTCTCACCAAACCTTGGTTGCTACCCTTGATGTAGATCGAGCCTTCCCAACCTAAGAAAAGATAGGGATAGGAAGAACACGAAGAACACAATGACAAGTGAAGTAGAGACAATAGGAACAAACAACAACAAGCACACGGGAACCGCGATTTATCCCGAGGTTCAGCCAATCCACTAAGGAGTGCCTACTTCCTCGTTGTTGAGGTGACCACAAAGGTCGGAGTCTATTTCACCTCCTCGCCTCACTCAAGCAACCCACAAAGGCTACGAGAGTATCTCTACTAGAAATCTCAGGGTAATACAAACGCTTCGGGGAGCCCTCACAAGTAAATCAATACGGGCTACCACGAAGAACACCTAACCGGCTAGAGCTCAAAGAGCTCAAGAGTAAAAGACACAAAGCAAGCTGGCAAGATGGAAACAAGTGCTCAAGTCGAAGATTGATGCTTCCCACTCTCGAATCTCACTTCCCTAGCTCAAATCTCACAGGGAATGAATCTAGGAGCAAAGGAGGAGAGAGAGGGGTGAGTCAATGCTTGGAGAGTGTTTGTCTCGAGTTAGGTCAGCAATAAGTGTATCGAGTGAGTGGGTCACCGTGAAAAGTGAAGAGGGGAGGCATTTATACTCCTCAGTCCCGAGGCTGGTCGGTACCACCGACCACCCCTGGCCGGTACCACCGACCAGTTCACAACGGTCGAAAGAATCCAGATCTGACCAAACGAGCAACCACCGTCCTCACGTCGGTACCACCGCGGGCGGTAGTACCAAGGTTATGGCGGTACTACCGCCAGGCCAAATTGGCCGCGAACAGAGAGCATCTCACAAGGGACTCGGTCCCTCGGAAACTAGCCCAAAGGTCGGTACCCTCCGAGGTCGGTGGTACCGAGGTTATGGCGGTACCACCGCCAGGCCCTTTTCAACTTAACACAGAGAGCTTCGCGAAACCAAGATACTACCGACCTCGGTCGGTACCACCGCGGGCGGTACTACCGAGGGTATGGCGGTACTACCGCCAGGCCATTTTCAATTCTACACAGGGAGCTTCGGCAAACTTGGTTACCACCGGCCTTGGGTCGGTAGCACCGATGTGACACCCAATTTTAAGAACAAAATTGGAGCACAATATATGTATGCCAGGATCAATTTTCATACATATATCCACATCATAGTAATATCAAAACAATGCTTTATTAATATATCGTGCATTATTACAAATGACCCTCGGGTCCAAAAGAAAAGTACAGACTCTCAGTCTAACTCTAAAATAAACTCTGGTGTCGATGCGGAAGATCTGGACTCCACTCCACAGGAAGGTCGACCGGGGGTAGCGCCATCCTAGTACAGGCCGTCAGGGTTGTAGCCTCCGTCTTCTGGATACTCCTGCTCTCGTACGCGTAGTCTCCAGCGTCTGGGTGGGGTAGCAGGGGGGACAAAGAGGAAGGGTGAGTACATCGAAATGTACTCCGCAAGTGTGGGAAATATATGCTTATGAGGCTTATAACAAAGGTAGGCTGACTTTGTTTGACTCAAGCGCCTAAAGCGACACATCCTATTAATCCTATTAATCCTATGCACCTATTTACTGGGTTATAGACAGATACTGTAGAAAAGTAACAACACTCGGAGTCGCACCGAGCAAGCCACACTCGGAGTCACACGAGCAAGCCAACACCTGAAGTCCATCAGGCAACCGCACCTGAAGTCCATCAGATGACCCGAACCCAAAAACCAACCAGTAACCAACTAATCTCGAAGAAGTCCAAGCCCGCTCGTGACCGTGAGCACGGCTGATATATCAGTTTTACACTCTGCAGAGGTTGCAACATCGTTACCATGAGTCGTGCAGATCCCGTCACGCTAAACTGCCAAGGTGCATAGCAGGTTGCACTGCAAGGCCTTTACAAAGCCCCCTCCAAGTCCGTTCCACACGTACCTCTAAGGTTTCACCCCGTACAAAGGTCTATGACCCCCAGGGCCCCCTCATGAGCCACTAAAACAAACCCGTGTGGACCCTCAACTTAAAGGTTGCTAATTAATTAGCCAGGTCCAGCCCATCCAGATCTCATGGTTGCGCTGTGTTTGTTGCGGTTACTTGTCCAAGAACCGGGTCCTAGGGATCCAGGCAGGATAAATCTAGCACTCGCCAGAACCAAAAACCAAAAGCAGCTGCCCGAGTCCCACGGCACAAAACCACCAATACGGGTCCATCCTGCCGGATTTACCTAATAACCATGTTACTACAAATTACCATGTCCACATTCGTTTCATAGTTCATTAATCAAGATTATAAACATTTTAACTCCATACCAACCATGACTGCAGGGCTAAGCAAGACACCTACCCGAACATCCCAAAACAGGCGACAAGGATAATATGTACAAATTCTAGTAAACCATAACATGGGATTCAAATTAATGACAAGCATGCATCTACAAGATCTAACTACTCTAGTACCAAAAGTAAAATTAAGTAGGTGCAAGATGTTCAAGGACACTGCCTTCGGACTGGGTCGAATCAACTGGGTCGCAAGGATGGTCTGGAGCGTCCTCGTACTCCGCACTCTCTGGCCCAAGCAACATACTGGCACAATACATAGAAATAAATAACAGTACAACAAACAGTATGAAAACAGTAAACTAATAGATCTACTGCGTAGAGAACAAAATTATGAAACTAACGCAAGTTGAATGGGTCGAATCGGAGTTAAAACGTAAAAGTTATAGGCGTTTGAAGTTGAGTGGCAAAACTGTAATGAGATTGAACTCATTTTGTGGATTTAAATAAAAGAAAACTGAATTAAAAGGCAACAGGATCGGCCTCATTACCGAGAAGTACAGGGGCTAAACCGAAAGAAAACCTAGACTCAGGGAACAGTGGATCTGGATCGCGGGTTGATTCGATTAAAGGAGGAGGATTCTTGCAAGATTGCGCGGACGGCTGATGCGGCGCTGGCGTGGTGCTGACGGTGCGCCACGTGGCGTCACGGGGTTGGACCGGCGTGCCGCGTGGCTATGGACTGGGGTGGGGGTGACGTGGTGGACAGGGTTCACGGGACTGTGAACCCGGTGTATACCGGTTCGTGAGATGAATTAATCTAGGCCGTCAGTTTTGGATCGGACGGTGCGGTGGCAGGGTTTGGCATGGCGGCGGGGCATGAAGAGCGGCGGCGCCATTGACGAGCTCGCCGGCGTGGCTCGGAATCCGCTAGGGTTCGGTAGCGAGTGGGGAGAAGGTTGGGAACGGTGGAGAAGCTCACCGGGATCTCGATGGTGGGGCTCGAATCGCCAGCCGGGGTTCCGAAGGGGGTCAACGAGGACGGCAGCGGCGGTGGTGCCATGGGTGAGACCGTGGGGCTCCCTAGTGCATCTACGGGACCTATCTAACCCAACAGACCGCACAGGGAGGAAGAGAGGATCACGGAGGGCTCACCGAGGGGACTTGCGCGGCGGAGGAGGCGCTCGGTCGGGGAGTAGACGATGATGGCGGCTCGGCGACTCGTGTAGGCGTGCTCCGGCGTGGATGATGCCGCGAAGCTCCGGCGTAGGCGTTCGCCGGAGAGGGGTCCCCCGACGCGGAGCGGCCTCCGCGAACACGACGGCACTCGAAGAGGGAGTCGGAGAAGCTGCTATGGTGGGGGAGAACCGAGCTTGCGTTGGGCTCGGCTATGGCGTGCGACGCAGTCGGTGGGTGTGTCCAGGGACCAAGGGGAGGTGGGCGCGAGGCGGCGGGGGGTGGTACTTGTAGGCCGGGGGCGAGGGGCGGCTGGTGAGTGCAGAAGGGTTCCGAGGGTGTTGGCGGCTGGATGAGCTCGGGGAAACCGCGGGCGCTGCATCGCGCGTAGGGCGGAGCGGGAATCTCGCTGGAGGTTGGGGGCGAGCCTGACAGGCGGGCCCACCTGTCAGCGAGTGAGCAGGCGAGCGCGGTGCGGGGCGTGAGCGGACGCGGCCACTCCTGCTGGGCTCGACGGGAGGGCGCTGGGCCGTGGGCGCGGGTTGGGTTGGTGCTGCGGGGGAGTGAGGGCGCGGCGTGGCCGGGCCGCCAAGGGGAGGTGGGGTGCGGCCCAGGTCGCGCAGGAGTTGGGCGCGAGTGGGAGAGGGGTTTTGAGGCACTTGCCTGTTTCTTTTATTTTGATTTTTCCAAACTTGCAAAACCATTTGAAACCCAATTTCAAAATAGTTTGAAATCAAATAATTTGAAGAGTTTTGAAAATATTTTCCCTAGATTTTGTAAATAAAACTTGAGTTTAAGATCTGGAAAACTTTCATAAATATTTTATTTTTCTAAATAGAATAAATTTCGATACGGCCTATACGGGTTTAACAAACTTATTTACCACACAATAAAAATATGCAATGGCATGAATGCAACATGAAAATGATAAATAAATTTATTTCCTCCTCTATTAAACTAGCCAACCTATTTAGTTTCTAATTTCTTTAATTAAATTGGGGAAAATTAAATCAGGGTGTTAACACCGAGGGCGGTACTACCGAGATAATGGCGGTACTACCGCCAGGCCAAAATTAGCGCGGACAGAGCCTTGCAAACTTGGAAAAACCGGCCATGGGTCGGTACCACCGCACGGGCCGGTAGTACCGAGGTTACGGCGGTACCACCGCTAGGTCAAAAACAAATCTACACAGAGAGGGTTGCAAACCCGGTTACTACCGACCTTGCCGTCGGTACCACCGCGGCGGTAGTACCGAGGTTATGCGGTACTACCGCCAGGTCATTTTTTGACCAACACAGAGAGGGTTGCAAACCAGGTTACTACCGACCTTGCGTCGGTACCACCGCGGGCGGTAGTACCGAGGTTATGGCCGGTACTACCGCCAGGTCATTTTTTGACCAACACAGAGAGGGGTGTTTGAGCGCTGCGCAGAGAAGCCGTGGTCGGTACCACCGACCACCCATTGTCGGTACCACCGACCATATGAAATACCCTCTACGTGTTCGTGATTGTGCGGTGTCTCTCAAGCGAACTAAGGTAGTCGATTTTTGAGCACTTTTCTCCACATCTAGCCAACTTACTTTGTGACCCTCTTCATAGTCCGGCTTACCTACAACTCAAGTTTAAAGTTGAAATTTTAAACTACACTTGAGCTAGGCATCTTTATGTCCAAAAGTATCCTACGTGCTTTGTTCACAAGATTTCAACGTTTAATCTTTCAAAGGACTAACACACTGCATACATGCTTATATAAAACTGGTTAGTCCCTAATTTGATTGTCATTAATTAGCAAAAACCCACATTGGGGGCGAATGCACTTTCAAACTCCCCTTTTTGGTAATTGATGAAAACCAACTTAGGCTTATAATTAGAGATAGAAAGAATTGGAGCTTTTGAATTCCAAAATTTAGTTGAAGCTCCCCTTAGTGTATGCTTTGGATATGAATTTCAAACCTTGATTAGAAGCAAGGTTGCATACACAAGAACAAGAGCTCCCCCTAAATTTTGCAATCCGTGGGGTGCCTAAGTGTGTGACAACATCAAAATATCAATTTGTGATGCATAAACGGTATAACATGGTGATTCACATAACAATGTAATAAGAAAAGCGAATGGCTATTGAAGAAAGAAAAGAAATCAAATCACATAGCCATATCGAAAACAACAATCACCATGACAAGAGCATCAATAACGAGGATGAACCAGCATGAATATAACAATAAGCATAAAAGTTTTACATCCTCAGCATATCACAAATCAAATGTAGCATACCACACTTAGTCTCAAAGTTACCCTCTCTCACAGCTATTACAACAAGATAAGCCTAACACTCCCCCTTTGGCATCAAGTACCAAAGCGGGTAGGCCAAGATAAGCAAAGAATCAATAATAGCTGCTGGAAGATCCATCATGATAAGAGCCCCTGAAGAGAGAGGAATAGGCACTCGCACCAACGTCACCACCAGGGAAGGATGACGGAGCAGAAGAATCAGGTGGTGGTGTGTAGAGTCGCGAGGGCCACCACTCCCAGCTGGATCGGCGTCGGGGCCAGCAAAGCCCACGTACGAGCCAACACCCCTCCTTGATACGATGTGGACCCGCCAGCAAAGGACGTGCCCATACCATAGTCAGGGAAGAAGGAATGAGGCTGGTAACTGAGGTGGTGGCGGAGGATAGAACTGATGGGGCGGATACAACATGGAGCTGTAAAAACCCGCCTCACCACCACCTGGAAACTGGGGCTGCTGCTGGGCGTGCTGCTGGGGAGACACCACCACCACCACCACCACATCATCATCATCATCATCATCACCACCCCGCTCCGGGCCTGAGCATCGTACTCAGCAAACGGATCTGGATGGGGTCGGACCGGAGAGCGCGGAGGAAGACCGAGATGCTGACGCACCTCCTGCTGATGTCGCTCGTCACGATCGGCCCGATAGCACATCCACGCAAAGATCTTGCAAGGGCGGAGCGGAAGACGATCCGAACGACACTCCTACGCCTCTCACGACGCGGAGGAGGAGCGATAGCATGGGGAACATCTCCACCCGGCTGAGCCTCGCCAGGCGCTGCTGCATCGCTGGGACCCTCACACCTTCATCAACTTTTTCTTTGTCCTTGGAAGGAGCCGAGGTGAACTTGCGAACACTGTACTCCTTCATGGTGCGATCATACTCAAAAGGTGGGCGCCAACCACATGCTCAATGATATGCATAAGATATGGAGCATATGGTAGGGCCTTGTGAGGATCATTGTATACATCGGAGATCTTCTGCCACAGAAAGTGAGAGATGCTAAACCGTCCATCTGGCAGAGCAAAGCGGACTAGGACCTTGGCAGCATCATCTCTCAAGTTATCTTGATCTCCAATTTTGGGATCCAGAGTCAGGCGCATGATATTGTTGAGGACGTAGTAAGCGGGCTTCAGGCCAGGGACCTTGAAGGTCGCCACTGGCACATCCAAATAGACACCTGAGCTCTGCAACTGTTCTAAGTACATACCCCCTCCATACATCTCTGAAAGACGAGGGCATCTCTGTCCACATGATCGAAGCCAACAACCGAGCAAATGTGACGAAGGCACATCTGTAGTGGACCCCTTGGGTCATCCTGGCAGCACGCGAGCTTCCTGATCAATGAACAAAGTTGCCCAGAACTGGCAAAGAATCTCCTGGTTGAAGCTGCGCTCGCCAGAGATCAGCCCCAAAACTCTCCACTCCTCTAACCTCTGCACCAGGGCCTGAATGTCCTCAGAATCTTTGTCGGTCAGAGAGGAGAGAACCAGTCTCTTATGAGCAAAAAGAGGAGGATGTCCCTTAGCACAAAAACCCTTCCAGCACACTGTCACATAGAAATCTTGCTGGAACCTGGACCAGAACCTCCTATCCACAGAAGCATCTCTAACAAACAGATAGGGGTTCTCCTCACGCTGCCTCCTCATCAAGCTACCCCGCTTTCTATCGGAGTAATCCATGGGATTTCCAGAAGAGCGAGAGGGACGGCGGACATGACAGCTTCGGCTTCAGGGTGCATGTCAAAAGCCCGGTTGATTAGCATCAACCCTGAAGTCCGAGGGATGCCGGTCCAACTTGAGGATCGATGGAGCGACCCTCACGATCGAGACCAGCTGAAGGCACTCCTCCCACAATGACGCTGTGCAGGCGACCAGCCGGACCAGCGACAGGGGGCGGAGAAGGCTGAGGAGGCGGAGGAGGCGAAGGAGCAGCATGCCCACTGCCACGGACATGACCGCTCCCGCTCCCCCTAGCGCTATCCACGCTGCGACGGCCCGTATGGCCCGCAGACGAGCGTCCACGGACTTGACGAGAGGAGTCATCCATACTCCCAGACCGAACACGGCGCCCGGGAGTGCGACGCGGTGGCACCCCTTGCACATGACCACCTTGCTCCAAGGCGGCATACTCCTCATCATCATCACTAGGGGAACGAGCACGAGAGGGCCTCCGGCTCATCTAGACAAAGACAGCATAGACCAACATGAGACAAAGATGATGGAAAGATTACTTCAACGGATGTAGAAAATAAGACGATCGAAATCGGGAAGGAGAACGGCTCGCTGCGCGCGGGCGGTACTACCGACCCCTGGGGGCGGTACTACCGACCGCACAGCAGCGTGCGGTTTCCTTCAATCCAATCTACCAAATCGCTATGAACTTGCGAACCATACATCCTAGAAGCATCTTCATACTAGATAGAACAATCCTACCAAAGGAATCGACCTAGAACAAAGTACATTGAGAGATCGGGCATGAACACCCTAGTACCTTGCTACTCGTGAAGAGGTCGAAATCCAATGAAGGAGGAAACTTTGGGCTTCAAGAACACCACCACGACGATCTCCAACCTTCAAAGCACCTTTCCACCGAAGGGATTTGGATTTGGGTGGAGGAGAAGGGAGATAGAGGAGGATGAACCGAGCGGTGGCGCACGAGCTCGAGCGGCGGCTGAAGGAGGCAGGAGGCGGGCGGTCAAAACGGATTGACTAGGGTTAGAAAAGATTCACCGCACCCTTTTTATACTCGGTCAAACTCGGTCGGTGGTACCGCCCATAGGCCGGTACAACCGACGTCGGTACTACCGCCCTATGGCGGTACCACCGACAGCACAAAAACAGAGAGGACAGAGAGGGATTTCAAGAGAGCCTTGTGTGTTATACTACACATACTTCAAACATGTCCAGATTTCATAAAACCAATACATAGCCATGGACATAAGTGAAGTATGCAAAATAGATTTTGAAATCACACATAATATTTTGTCAAACCATTTATCTAGGTCTCTAGGTGAAAACAAATATGTGCAAGACCTCAAGCCACGTTACGAGAATCAATGATATTTAGTTCACTCCTCAAAGCACAAAATCTTGACTCATCTAAAGGCTTTGTGAAGATATCAGCTAGTTGTTTTTCGGTGCTCACATGGCGTATTGCGATATCTCCTTTGGCTTCATGGTCTCTCAAAAAATGGTGTCGGATGTCTATGTGTTTTGTGCGAGAGTGGTTTACGGGATTGTTTGCTAGTTTGATAGCACTCTCATTGTCACACAAAAGTGGAATTTTGGTTTTCTCACATCCGAAGTCCTTTAGTGTTTGCTTCATCCAAAGTAGTTGAGCACAGCAAGCGCCGGCCGCCACGTACTCGGCTTCGGCGGTGGATAGAGCAACACTATTTTGTTTCTTAGAACTCTATGACACCAAAAACCTCCCAATAAATTGGCAAGTCCCGGTAGTGCTCTTTCGGTCTACCTTGCAACCGGCATAGTCCGAATCGGAATAGCCAAGTAGATCGAAAGTGGAGCCCTTGGGATACCACAAACCAAGATTCGGAGTGTGCACTAAGTATCGAAAAATTCTCTTAACGGCCATAATATGACATTCTTTCGGATTAGCTTGAAACCTTGCACACATGCACACACTAAGCATAATATCGGGCCTAGATGCACAAAGGTAAAGTAATGAACCGATCATAGAGCGATATACCTTTTGGTCCACTGACTTACCATCCACATTTAGATCAAGATGTCCATTGGTAGGCATAGGTGTCTTGATGGGTTTGGCCTTGTCCATCTCAAACTTCTTTAGCATGTCTCTTGTATACTTGGTTTGACTGATGAACGTGCCATCCTTGAGTTGCTTGATTTGGAATCCAAGAAAGTACTTCAACTCACCCATCATGGACATCTCGAACCTTTTGGTCATGATCCTACTAAATTCCTCACAAAAGGCAACATTAGTACTACCAAATATTATGTCATCGACATATATTTGGCACACAAAGATATCATTATCAACTTTGCGAGTAAATAAAGTAGCATCGGCCCTTCCTATCTCAAAACCCTTTTTGAGTAGGAAGTCCTTAAGACAATCATACCAAGCTCTAGGGGCTTGTTTAAGCCCATAGAGCGCCTTGTCGAGCTTGTAGACGTGGTTGGGAAACATTGGGTCCTCAAAACCCGGTGGTTGCTCCACATAGACCAATTAGGAGAGGGGGCCGTTGAGGAATGCACTTTTCACATCCATTTGGTATAGCTTGAAATCATGGTGAGTAGCAAAGGCAAGTAATATACGAATTGACTCGAGCCTAGCTACAGGTGCATAGGTTTCCCCGAAATCCAAACCTTCGATTTGAGTGAAACCTTGAGCCACCAACCGTGCTTTGTTCCTTGTCACCACGCCATGCTCGTCTTGCTTGTTGCGGAAGACCCATTTGGTTCCTATCACATTTTGCTTGGGCCTTTCCACCAAGGACCAGACTTCATTCCTGGTGAAGTTGTTCAGCTCTTCTTGCATAGCCATCACCCAGTCCGGATCGTCAAGTGCTTCTTCCACCCTAAGAGGTTCCAAAGAGGAGACAAACAAGTAATGTTCACAAAAATTTGCCAAACGAGAGCGTGTCGTTACCCCACGCCGTATGCTCCCCAATATGTTGTCAACGGGATGATCCCGTTGAACTGTATGTTGAACTCTTGGATGTGGCACAAGTGATCTTCGTTGGATGGGTCCATCTTCATCATATGCATTGATGTCCCCATCTTCTTGTCGGACTTCATGTTGAGCTTGTGTTTGATCATCAACTTGATGTATCACATGAACATCACCCACACTACCACCATTCGGAGTTGCGGAAGCTTCATCATGCGCATTTGGATGCACATGATGGATTTGAGAATCTTGTGGAGTGTGTGATGGTTCATCTTCATCATCTTGTATTTCAACAGGCCTCACATCACCGGTTGCAAGCTTCTTGATAGCTTCGGATGGAGGCTCGTCATTACCTACAAGCTCATCATTGACTTGCTCTTTTTGAGAGCTGTCGGATTCATCAAAAGTCACGTCTACCATTAACTCAATAGTGCCGGTGGCATTATTGAATACCCGGTAGCCATGTTCGTTAGTACCATAACCAAGTAGAAAGCCTTCGTGTACCTTAGGTGCAAACTTTGAACTTTTGGCCCTCTTGTTAAGTATGAAACACTTGCAGCCAAAAACTCGAAAGTAATGCACCTTTGGTTTGTTACCGGTTAGAAGCTCATATGGCGTCTTCCCTCTTAGCTTGTGAAGGTAGAGGCGGTTGATTGCATGACACGCCGTGTTCATTGCCTCCGCCCAAAAGCCATGGGAAGTCTTGTACTCATCCAACATAGATCTTGCGGCTTCAACAAGAGTTCTATTCTTCCTTTCCACAACCCCATTTTGTTGTGGGGTATATGGAACGGAGAACTCATGCTTGACCCCTTCTTCATCAAGATACTCCTCTATGTTGGTGTTTCTAAACTCGGTCCCGTTGTCGCTTCTCACTTTCTTGATCTTGATGTCGAACTCATTTTGTGCTCTTCTAGCAAACTTCTTGAAGATGCCCTGCGTTTCGCTTTTATCTGCTAAAAAGAACACCCAAGTGAAACGAGAATAGTCATCAACAATAACGAAACCGTATTTGTTACCGTCGATGCTTTGATAAGCAACGGGTCCGATGAGGTCCATATGCAATAGCTCCAATGGTCTTGTGGTCGACACAATGTTCTTGATTGGATGCTTTGCTCCAACTTGCTTTCCGGCTTGGCACGCACTGCAAATCCTATCTTTCTCAAAAGAAACATTGGTTAGTCCAAGGATGTGCCCTTCTCTTTGAAGTTGGGCCAAGTTCCTCATCCCAACATGAGCTAGTCGGCGATGCCAAAGCCAACCCATGCTAGATTTTGCCATTAGACATGTTGTAGGCTCTACCTTACTAGTTGTTGGGCATTCTTAACGTCATTACCAAAAGTAGACTTAATTCTCTAATTCTGATAACGGCGCCAAAAATGCCAAACCTATCCCTCATGCCACTTAAGCCAAGTTGTCATCCCCAGCATGACATGAGAGACGCGGTATTGAAATATGCATTTGCTCATCAAGATAAATAAATAAAGGGAATCTGCAAGCGCACAGATTAATACCGATGCAGCATTTTAACCGGGAAGTATTCCAGGTATCGTTATTTATATTTTTACCACTGGGAAGGGATTCTAAGCATCGTAGTTGATCGTGGAATGAGAATATAGAACTGAGTATCTATCATTGCATGTATAATATAGAGCATCTATCTATCTCATCATACAGGGATAAATGTCACATAGAATATAGATAAATATGAATAGTGACAAGGATAATTAATCTGATCAGCATAACTAGCCACATATAATAATGATAAGCACCTCAACAGATATTCTAGCAAGTCATTAGCATGGAATTAGGATGAACTACAAAGATATTCCCTAAGTAATTATTAACTATAAAGTCTAGCATTATCATAGTTAGTGCAATTATACTTGGCAATCATAGCGAGAAAAGACTACACCCATGCATAGTGAATATTAGCAAGGAAGATGAAGAACATAGCAATCACTCCCCTGTAATAATGTTGCTCTGCCTGCCCTATACACGAGAGGGGGACTATATAAGAATCAACGAAGCTGTCACTATCGCGAACTACCCACCGATCCGGCATATAGGGTGCAATCGCAGATAAAGACGGTATAGACACCACGTCTACACAATATTTATCATTCACCCACTGCGCACATGGATAAACGCTATACGATCCTAGGCATGTATATAATTCCAATCTAACTATGCCAAGCATATAACTACGATAAACTAAGAACAATATAATTGCTAATATAATCAAGTAGAGCAAAGTCATATTCAATATATTGAAATAGAACAAAGTAGTATTCATAATATTGAAGAACAATGATGAACAATTGAAGAACAAGAGAGGAATTACCAAGAATCCTCTTGACAGATCCGGGAACCAATCGAAGAATGACTCCTTCTAGTTCTAATCCTATGTAGCTATGCTAAAACTAGAGATCTAGTTGATGTGGTGGCTCTAGGGCTTGATCAGAGACTCTCTCCTCCTGATGACTGAATTAGGAACTGAATAATGAGACAGAGGTGCCTGCTCCAGGGTCCAGGGCCTTGCTTATATAGTCTTTTCGGGTGAATCTGGGCCGTTGGATCAAACCGACATTGAACGGACGGTTTTCCTTAATCCTTTAGGTCGGTGGAGCATAATCCTCGAGGCGGAGCCTGATTGGCTGCAGCAGCAGGGCGGGCGCCCTAGGGGGGAGGGCGGGCGCCCTGTCCCCGGGCCCGCTCGGCCTCCCGCTCGTTCCCGTGGCTTCTGGACTCTTCCACATTAAGGAAAATTGGGGGTTACGTTAATTATCCGTCATTAACCCGACATGTGGGCCTTTCCTTCATATTTCCTGATAACCCCCTGCAGAAATAGATAAACAGCAAAACTCGTGGAATTCTGTCAGATAAAACCCTAAGTCTGGGTGTTTATTTCATATGGATCCTTTTCTCTATTTATTTGATAGATATAATTGATACTTAAGGACCGTCAACAAACTCCCCCAAGCTTACCTCTTGCTCGTCCCTGAGCAAGGATAGTCTCAGTGATGGATCAGAAGTTGCTGAATGCTTTTGAATTTTGACGGTACACATGCTTTCAAATAGAGTCTTATCTCTGAGTTAGAGTAAACTGTCAAGACTTAAAACTTACTCATTGTGCCTTTCACTATGGGGCTTGCAACTGTCACCTTTGTCTTGAGCGGTTAAAAGATAGAACAGTCTAGTCAAGCGCCATGTCTCTTATTCTTGATCAGCTATAGCTCTGGAGTTTTTGCAGATTTTCAAATAAAACTCAGAGATTCCTTGTATGACTCTCTCAGGTCTCTCATTTGTGGTATTTCTGGATCCTCACCAAGGCAGTAATGGTGTTTGCCTTCTCTCAAAGCAAAGTATGTAGTATTTGTGGTATAAGGCAGAGTGATATTGCCTTCTCTCTCAACCTATCCTAATAAGGTTTTTGATATCTGGAGCTCATAGGTGGGAGATAAGGTATACATACTTACAAGACATTTATTGCATAGTCAAACCATGGATCCAGAGAAACAAGTCAATAAGTCAAATCAAGATGTGCATGTGTGGTGAATGAATGGTGTATGGTGATAATGGTGGAGAGTGTCTAATTCTACTTTTGCTCTTTTTGAGGGGATACATACCTTTCTTGCTTTTGGTGCTCTTTGAGGAGGATGAGATGCTCTATATTTTTATTTATTATTTTTTTTCCTTTCCTCTCAGGTGGGTATCTTGTACCCCTAATTCTACTGTCGGACACTTGTCCATTTTTACCTCTCTTCTCACACTTTTTCACTTTTTTTTTTCATCGAGGTTCCGAGCACTTGCTCCTTTTTATTTCCTCGTAATATTTTTCTTTTCGAGGTTCCGGGCACTTGCCCCTTTTTATTTCCTCGGATAGAGCACTCATCTCCTTAGAACAATTTAGCAAGTGGTAGTAACCAAAATAACTTGAGCATTTATTTCACAGGGAATAACAGGAAATAGGAAAATGTTTTTGGCTATTCTCTCCCGGGTTAGGAGTAGAATAATTTTGTGTGGATCTGGAGATGGAATGGATGGATGTATGTGGATGCGTACTTCCGGAGTAGAAGCAGCATATATGAGTGAACGTGCAAGTGAATCTTGATTTAACCACATGACAAGCTCCTAAGGGTCTACACAGCTTGACTACACTCAATGCTCATAAGTAGTAAAAAGTAAATGTATAGCTTAAAGTCTAGCAAGCATGTAATGGCTGTGGTAGGAATTTAAACTCTCATCATAAAGGAACTCATCATGTAGCATTTTAAAGATTTTCAAAGATAAAATTCTCCAGAATTCTAGCATCTCTAGGAATAGATAAACAGCAGCTCGACCTTTCCATATCATATCCGTTAACAACTTAGACTTTAGATCAAGTTCTCTTCCCACAAGTTCAGGTTTAGAGTAAGCTTTTAAATAATAACAGTTATGTCTAAACTAGAGAGAGAACTTCTAATTGAAATTAGGCAGAGCAACTATTCATCATATCCATGCTAGAGTTTTATTATCTAGATTCATTTTAGCATAGCCACTTTATTTATTTATTAAACACACTAAGCAAAAGATATAGATATATATATATATAAGCACAAAATCTTTATTTGGTTTTTCATCGTTTTATTTTAATATAGTATAAGTATAAATATAAAGATAGATATAGAAATACTTAGCGAGATAACGGGGGTGCTCTCCCCCAAGCTGGATCTTGACGTAGTTTCTCTTGATGTAGCTAGCAGATAGCGGAGGTGTATTTGAAAGTCGGCAGCACCCTGACAGCGATTAGAATGTCCTCCGTCTGCTAGTCCTCTTGGATTCTGTGAAGCTCAAATAGACAACAAAGCTTGTGGAACTGATTAAGTGTTAGCATAAATATCTAGCCTTTATCATGTTGAGCCTCCTTGATTATTTTTATGTTTTCATTTTATAAAGCAGAAGAAAATATTTATTTATTTTTTTATGCCACCACAGTGAATGTACTTATGGGTTTTATGCCACTCGTATACTCACATGGGGCTTCTAGAGTTTTTTTTTAACATTTTTATTTTCTTTCTAAGATAACATGAATATGATTAACTAAACAAACTATTAAGTAAATATCTGAGAAGGGAAATGGATAACTACCAAGTTACCTCTTGGCAAGGCGTCCGGCATTTTTAAGTCCTCCGAACGGGACTCTATGTGTACTCAGTTGTCTTGGGAGTCAGTGGATGGCGTAGTCGGTGGTTCCGGCAGCGCCTCCTCCTCGTGTTCAACTGTCTTTTCTTTCCACACTTGTCTTGGTGCTTCGGTCTCTTCAAGACAGTGCTGATTGAGTGGTATGTCCTCAGATCTTACCACTTCTCCTTCGTAGTCTGCCCATCCATCCTTGATGACCGGTTGCTTCTGGTTGCGGTTCCGCCTCCTTCTCCTTGTCCTGACCTGCTTAGATTCTTCAAATACGTAGTTGGGGTCAGTAAAGTAAAGGCGTACCTTCTCAGAGGGGAAGTGCATGTGGACTTCTCCAGTTCCAATGTAGATGATTGCTTTGACAGTACTGAGGAACGGTCTTCCAAGGATGATAGGTGGATCATACTCGTCTTCTCCCATGTCAACAACCTGAAAGTCTGTATGGACAAAATGATCGTCTATCTTGACAGGGACGTCAGTTACTGTACCTTCAACCTGTCGGAATGTCTGATCTGCCATCTGGAGACGAATGTATGTCGGCTTCAAGGGCATGGTTCCGAACAGCAGTTCATAGGTGACCTTGGCCATTATGTTGACGCCCGACCCAGTGTCGCATAGTGTCTTGTAGAAGTTGTACCCATTAATGGAGCAATAAATGCTTGGCATACCTGGGTCGTCCTTCTTGTCCAAGAATGGTGACTTGAGTTGGCGATCTTGACCTTTGTGCACGGCAGTGACCATCTTAACTGATTCGGTCCACACTTGCTTCTTGCTCTTGTTCCTCTTGTTGGTCCTCCTTGGTTCATATTGGGGTTGCTCTAGGATTTGTACGGTCTTGTTCTTGAAGGAAAACATTTCCTTCCTCCCCTTTATGTGGAAACTAATCTTGGCAGCACTAGCGTAGATGACAGCTCCCGTGGTGTTCAGGAATGGCCTCCCTAGGATGACGGGAGCCCTCTCGTCAGAACCGGTCTCTATTACTACGAAGTCTGCTGGAGCGTACGAGGAACCAACTCGGACACAGATGTTCTTCAAGATTCCTCTTGGGTAACTTAGTGTCCTATCTGCAAGCTGCAAACACATGGTTGTTTCTAATAATGGTTGTGAAAAGAGTTTTTCGTAGAGTACCCTGGGCATGATGTTGACGCTTGAGCCAAAGTCACAGAGTGCTTCTGGGAAGTCTCGCATGCCGATGGAGATCGGGATGACGGGGCGTCCTGGGTCGCCTCTCTTGACTGGCAGAAGTTCAGTACTTACCTCAATGATGGGGTTACTCCAGTAATCTCCTGCATCAAATATGTCTACAAGATTTGCAGATTCTAATGCATCCGGTTGTGATGGTATACCGGGGTTAGTAGCAGGAACAGCAGCAGCTATTTGATTCAATTGAGATTCAATCATTTTATTAAAGCTAATTTGATTCTTGATGGCAGTAGAAAAATTATCCATTCTATTATTTATATTTTCTAGAATTTTATCATTAGATGCCAATTTCTTAGACATGTTATCCATTAGCTTTCCTTGATTAGACACTAACTCTCTTAAAGGTGGATAATTATTATTACTGAAAGAATTGTTACCTTGGTAATTACCTGAGTAGTTAGGCCTTTGTTGATTCCAACCTTGATTCTGCTGAGGACGGTTGTAGTAGTTATTGTTGTTGTTGTTGATGTAGTTCACGTCCTCTAGCAACTCGGGACAGTGATTGCCCGAATGTCCAACACCTCCACACTCCTCACAAGTCATGTGGGAGTCGTAGACGTGCATTACTTCCTTCTTCTCTCCAGCTCGGTCATCGAGCTTCTTCATGAGTAGGTCTAGCTTGGCAGACAGCATGTCTACCTCCTTGAGCTGATGCATACCTCCACCTCTCTTGCGGGTCTGAGTTCTCTCTTCATTCCAACCTTGGTTGGACGCCATCTTCTCCACAAGAGCTGTGGCTTGTGGTATGGTGAGTGATAGGAATGCTCCTCCAGCTGCAGCATCCATGGTCTCACGGGCACTATTGACGAGCCCATGATAGAATGTCTGCATCAGCAACCAGCTCTCCATTCCATGATGGGGACATTCTAGGATGTAGTCTTGAAAGCGCTCCCATGCTTCTGGAACGGATTCATCGTGCTGTTGCTGAAAGCTTGTAATCTTCCCACGGAGAGCATTTGTCTTGCCCATGGGAAAGAACTTGGCTAGAAAGTTCGTGGAGCAGAGTGCCCACGTAGTATTCTTCTCCTTTGTAGCGTAGAACCACTGCTTCGCTCTCCCCAACAGTGAGAATGGGAAAAGGCGAAGTAGTATGGCGTCTCTAGGAACATCAGCCATGGTGAAAGTGCTGCAGATCTCCAGGAAGTGTTGAAGATGAGCACTAGCATCCTCGTGCGGCTTCCCACAGAACTGGTTAGCTTGCACCATGTTGATGAGCCCAGGCTTGAGCTCGAAGTTGCGGTCGATCTCCACAGCAGGTCCAGTGCGGATGTTGTCCGTAGTGGGAGCTGAGAACTCGCGGATCGACTTGTTCGCCATAGCTTCGAATTCAGCTGACAAGTTCCGGACGAAACTTCGGCGGTCTTCTGATTTGGATGAAGTTTTGCGCTGAAGTGTTGACGATTTGAGCTTGGCTCTTGTTCTTCTGAATAAGGCTTCGGGGTCGTCAACAAAGTTGTCTGGAAGATGTCTTCTATTCATACATCACCCTGAAATAAAATAAAAAATGGAAAATGCAGGGGTAAAACTGTACGAGAGAATTGATAAGCTCGAATATATTAGTGATGCGAATGATGTCTCAAAGTTCTTTATTCATTCCAACTTAGAAATCAACCTTCCCCGGCAACGGCGCCAAAAATGCTTGTTGGGCATTCTTAACGTCATTACCAAAAGTAGACTTAATTCTCTAATTCTGATAACGGCGCCAAAAATGCCAAACCTATCCCTCATGCCACTTAAGCCAAGTTGTCATCCCCAGCATGACATGAGAGACGCGGTATTGAAATATGCATTTGCTCATCAAGATAAATAAATAAAGGGAATCTGCAAGCGCACAGATTAATACCGATGCAGCATTTTAACCGGGAAGTATTCCAGGTATCGTTATTTATATTTTTACCACTGGGAAGGGATTCTAAGCATCGTAGTTGATCGTGGAATGAGAATATAGAACTGAGTATCTATCATTGCATGTATAATATAGAGCATCTATCTATCTCATCATACAGGGATAAATGTCACATAGAATATAGATAAATATGAATAGTGACAAGGATAATTAATCTGATCAGCATAACTAGCCACATATAATAATGATAAGCACCTCAACAGATATTCTAGCAAGTCATTAGCATGGAATTAGGATGAACTACAAAGATATTCCCTAAGTAATTATTAACTATAAAGTCTAGCATTATCATAGTTAGTGCAATTATACTTGGCAATCATAGCGAGAAAAGACTACACCCATGCATAGTGAATATTAGCAAGGAAGATGAAGAACATAGCAATCACTCCCCTGTAATAATGTTGCTCTGCCTGCCCTATACACGAGAGGGGGACTATATAAGAATCAACGAAGCTGTCACTATCGCGAACTACCCACCGATCCGGCATATAGGGTGCAATCGCAGATAAAGACGGTATAGACACCACGTCTACACAATATTTATCATTCACCCACTGCGCACATGGATAAACGCTATACGATCCTAGGCATGTATATAATTCCAATCTAACTATGCCAAGCATATAACTACGATAAACTAAGAACAATATAATTGCTAATATAATCAAGTAGAGCAAAGTCATATTCAATATATTGAAATAGAACAAAGTAGTATTCATAATATTGAAGAACAATGATGAACAATTGAAGAACAAGAGAGGAATTACCAAGAATCCTCTTGACAGATCCGGGAACCAATCGAAGAATGACTCCTTCTAGTTCTAATCCTATGTAGCTATGCTAAAACTAGAGATCTAGTTGATGTGGTGGCTCTAGGGCTTGATCAGAGACTCTCTCCTCCTGATGACTGAATTAGGAACTGAATAATGAGACAGAGGTGCCTGCTCCAGGGTCCAGGGCCTTGCTTATATAGTCTTTTCGGGTGAATCTGGGCCGTTGGATCAAACCGACATTGAACGGACGGTTTTCCTTAATCCTTTAGGTCGGTGGAGCATAATCCTCGAGGCGGAGCCTGATTGGCTGCAGCAGCAGGGCGGGCGCCCTAGGGGGGAGGGCGGGCGCCCTGTCCCCGGGCCCGCTCGGCCTCCCGCTCGTTCCCGTGGCTTCTGGACTCTTCCACATTAAGGAAAATTGGGGGTTACGTTAATTATCCGTCATTAACCCGACATGTGGGCCTTTCCTTCATATTTCCTGATAACCCCCTGCAGAAATAGATAAACAGCAAAACTCGTGGAATTCTGTCAGATAAAACCCTAAGTCTGGGTGTTTATTTCATATGGATCCTTTTCTCTATTTATTTGATAGATATAATTGATACTTAAGGACCGTCAACACTAGTTGAGAAGTCAACTAAGTAAAGTTTTCCCTTCAACACGCCTTTAAATGCAATAGAGGAATCCCTTCTTCTAGACACGGTCACACCCTTATCCGTAAAGAGACAATCGTAACCCATTTCACAAAGTTGAGAAACGGATAACAAATTGTAACTCAACGAATGCACAAGTAATACATTAGATATGGAATTGTCAGTTGAGATAGCAATTTTACCCAAACCAAGCACTTCTCCTTTACCATTGTCACCAAACACAATGTTGTTGCATGAGTCGTTGCTTGGTTGAAAGGAGGAGAACATATCTTTTGCCCCGGTCATATGATTGGTGCATCCACTATCCAACACCCAACTTGACCCACCGGAGGCATATTCCTACAAACAAGTTTATGTTCTAGATTTAGGTACCCAAACGAGATTGGGTCCTTGGGGGTTAGTCACATAAGCTTTTGGCACCCAAACATTTCTCATAATTTCCCTCTTCTTGAGGGCACCAACATACTTGACTACTATCTTACCATCCTTCCCCCAACAACACAAGTAATCACATGTATAGCTTCTTGATATGGGCTTTTGTTGCTTGGGGGCCTCCACTTGCTTCTCTTTGTTGATCTTACCATTAGCAAGTGGAGCCTTTGGATTGGCAACCTTGTTGGCCTTGTTCATTAGGTCAAAGAGAGGAACCCCTTTGTTAAAGTTAACAAAAGGTACCCCATTGACCATCTTTCTACCATTGGCCTTACCACCATACCTATTGTACCCAATTCCATCCTTGATAGATGGGTGTCTTGCGGTCTTGAGGATATCTTTTGGTTGTTGCACCCTACACTTGCAACCATTCCTCAAGATCATGTTCAACCTATTAATCTCCTTGTCTTTCTTCTCTATCTCAACAAGGTTAGTTGCACAAGCATTTATATCTAGTTTATAGCATCTTTTGCAACCATTACTAGTTGAGGCATTAGAGCCATCGGAATCCTTAGAAGAAGTTGAAGAGGTGCTATTCCAAAGAGTGTTGTAGCTTAGTTCAAGAGTTTGATATTTATTTTGAGAGCTTGTGAGGCTCTCTTGAACCATGCTAACCTCATTCTTTAGGCTTGCAATTGAGTCATTGCTCATGGAACACTCCTTAGCCAACTTCTTGTTGGAGTCATTGGCTAAAGATAGTTCCACGGTCAATTTCTCAACCTTCAACTTCTCCTCGGCAAGAGAGGCTTCCAATGCACGGTTCTTTTCTCTCTCTTGAGAGATCAAGTCCCCTTGCATTGCAAGACTCTCATTTAGACTCTCTAATTTAGTGAGCAATTTTATGATTTTAGCTCCACCTTTCTTTCCAAACTTTCTAATTAAGCTAAGCTCAAATTCATCCATATCATCATCACTACATTCATCACTAGAACAAGTAGGAGAGTTGGATGATACCTTCTCATTCTTAGCCATGAAGCAAGAATGAGTGAAGTCATCCTCGTCGCCGGAGAGGTTCTCGAACAAGCTTGACGAAGTTGTCAATGTAGCCATGTTGGAGAAGAGGCTTGGAGAAGAGGTCTTGTGTATGGCGATGTTGGCCGCTCCCTTCTCCTTCTCCTTGCTCTTGCTCTTCTCTTCATCACTTGAGTCATCTTCCGAGAACCACTCCTCACCAAGATGAGCTTCACCACCTCTTCTTCTTCTATGCTTCTTGTCATCACTCTTGCTATACTTGTTCTTGTTCTTCTTTTGTGGACAATCGGCAATGAAATGATCATTCGCTCCACACTCATAGCAATTTCTCTTCTTTGACTTCTTGAAGTAACCACCTTTGCCCTTCTTGTGCATCTTCTTTCTCATGAATCTTCTAAAGTTCTTCACAATAAGGGCCAACTCATCATCGGAGTCTTCACTACCTTCGCTTGAAGAGTCATCTCGGGCCTTGCTTCCTTCTTCTTGATTAGCCTTGAGTGCTACCACCTTTTTGTGGCTTGCCTCTTGTTCTTCTATATCTTCATCATCCAAGACTTCATGATGCTTTATCTTGGCAAGCATCTCATGAGGTCCCATGCTCTCATAGTTAGGTCTCTCCATGATGATTGAAGCAAGGTTCTTGTTCCTCTTTCTATATGCTCTTAATAGCTTTCTTCCAGCTGAGTAGTCATCCCACTTTGTGTCTCCGAGTGCTCTAATCTGATTGACCAACGTCATGAATCTGTCAAACATTTGTTGAGTGGTCTCATTTTTCTTGATTGCAAAGTTCTCAATCTTTCCATGAAGAAGCTCTATGTTGCACTTCCTCACACTCGCATCACCCTCATATGATATCCTGAGTGTATCCCAAATCTTCTTGGCATTCTCCATTCCATGTACCTTGTTGCTTTCTTCAGGCTTTAGGCATGATAGAATCAATGATGCGGCTTGAACATTTTGTTGAAACTCAAACATATCATTGTCGGTGAACTCTTGACCTTCAACATGACTTGGTCCATTTTCAACAATCTCCCAAACTCTTGCAGCAAGAAGGTGTAGCTTCATCTTGTGTGCCCAATCATTGTAGTTGATTCCATCAAAGGCAGGTGGCTTGCCTAGATTGACGCTAGGCAATTGCATGACCTTGCCCATATGGCTATAGTCATATGGCACTCTAGTGAACTCGGTGTCTTTCTTGCCTTTCTCTTCATCTTCCTTCTTCTTGTCATCCTTGGGCGGCTGATTTCCACCGCTTCCGGATGCTTCGGCTTTGCTTTCCAAAGCTCGCCTCAAACTCTCCATCTCATCTTTCATTCTCTTCATCTCATCTTCATGCTTCTTTGCTTGATCTTGAATTATCTGAGCAGTAACCTTCTTGACAATCTCATCAAGCTGTTCTTGACTTATGGTAGACATGATTCTCCCTTACGCGGTGAAGCGCTAACACAAGGGTTAGGCTCCGATACCAATTGAAAGGACCGAATCAGCCTAGAGGGGGGTGAATAGGTGATTTTTGACTATCTGAAACTTCATAAACTATAAGATGTAGTTAGATAGCAACCGGAGAGGCCGGTTTGTTTGGGTAGGTACTACCGGGTGTGAAACACCGGTACTACCAACACAAACAAACGGCACAACCGGGATCCTAAAAGAACCTACAAAACCTATGAATGTAAGCTATGAAGATAATACAAGTTTCTGACCCACTTTCCTAAGAATGATATACGGTAAATCTACTCTCACCAAACCTTGGTTGCTACCCTTGATGTAGATCGAGCCTTCCCAACCTAAGAAAGAGATAGGGATAGGAAGAACACGAAGAACATAATGACAAGTGAAGTAGAGACAATAGGAACAACAACAACAAGCACACGGGACACGCGATTTATCCCGAGGTTCAGCCAATCCACTAAGGAGTGCCTACTTCCTCGTTGTTGAGGTGACCACAAAGGTCGGAGTCTATTTCACCTCCTCGCCTCACTCAAGCAACCACAAAGGCTACGAGAGTATCTCTACTAGAAATCTCAGGGTAATACAAACGCTTCGGGGAGCCCTCACAAGTAAATCAATACGGGCTACCACGAAGAACACCTAACTGGCTAGAGCTCAAAGAGCTCAAGAGTAAAAGACACAAAGCAAGCTGGCAAGATGGAAACCAAGTGCTCAAGTCGAAGATTGATGCTTCCCACTCTCGAATCTCACTTCCCTAGCTCAAATCTCACAAGGGAATGAATCTAGGAGCAAAGGAGGAGAGAGAGGGGTGAGTCAATGCTTGGAGAGTGTTTGTCTCGAGTTAGGTCAGCAATAAGTGTATCGAGTGAGTGGGTCACCGTGAAAAGTGAAGAGGGGAGGCATTTATACTCCCTCAGTCCCGAGGCTGGTCGGTACCACCGACCACCCCTGGCCGGTACCACCGACCAGTTCACAACGGTCGAAAGAATCCAGATCTGACCAAACGAGCAACCACCGTCCTCACGTCGGTACCACCGCGGGCGGTAGTACCAAGGTTATGGCGGTACTACCGCCAGGCCAAATTGGCCGCGAACAGAGAGCATCTCACAAAGGGACTCGGTCCCTCGGAAACTACCGCCCAAAGGTCGGTACCTCCGAGGTCGGTGGTACCGAGGTTATGGCGGTACCACCGCCAGGCCATTTTCAACTTAACACAGAGAGCTTCGCGAAACCAAGATACTACCGACCTCGGTCGGTACCACCGCGGGCGGTACTACCGAGGTTATGGCGGTACTACCGCCAGGCCATTTTCAATTCTACACAGGGAGCTTCGCAAACTTGGTTACCACCGGCCTTGGGTCGGTAGCACCGATGTGACACCCCAATTTTAAGAACAAAATTGGAGCACAATATATGTATGCCAGGATCAATTTTCATACATATATCCACATCATAGTAAATATCAAAACAATGCTTTATTAATATATCGTGCATTATTACAAAATGACCCTCGGGTCCAAAAGAAAAGTACAGACTCTCAGTCTAACTCTAAAATAAACTCTGGTGTCGATGCGGAAGATCTGGACTCCACTCCACAGGAAGGTCGACCGGGGGTAGCGCCATCCTAGTACAGGTCGTCAGGGTTGTAGCCTCCGTCTTCTGGATACTCCTGCTCCTCGTACGCGTAGTCTCCAGCGTCTGGGTGGGGTAGCAGGGGGGACAAAGAGGAAGGGTGAGTACATCGAAATGTACTCCGCAAGTGTGGGAAATATATGCTTATGAGGCTTATAACAAAGGTAGGCTGACTTTGTTTGACTCAAGCGCCTAAAGCGACACATCCTATTAATCCTATTAATCCTATGCACCTATTTACTGGGTTATAGACAGATACTGTAGAAAAGTAACAACACTCGGAGTCGCACCGAGCAAGCCACACTCGGAGTCACACCGAGCAACCAACACCTGAAGTCCATCAGGCAACCGCACCTGAAGTCCATCAGATGACCCGAACCCAAAACCAACCAGTAACCAACTAATCTCGAAGAAGTCCAAGCCCGCTCGTGACCGTGAGCACGGCTGATATATCAGTTTTACACTCTGCAGAGGTTGCACATCGTTACCCATGAGTCGTGCAGATCCCGTCACGCTAAACACTGCCAAGGTGCATAGCAGGTTGCACTGCAAGGCCTTTACAAAGCCCCCTCCAAGTCCGTTCCACACGTACCTCTAAGGTTTCACCCCGTACAAAGGTCTATGACCCCCAGGGCCCCCTCATGAGCCACTAAAACAAACCCCGTGTGGACCCTCAACTTAAAGGTTGCTAATTAATTAGCCAGGTCCAGCCCATCCAGATCTCATGGTTGCGCTGTTTTGCCGGGTTACTTGTCCAAGAACCGGGTCCTAGGGATCCAGGCAGGATAAATCTAGCACTCGCCCAGAACCAAAAACCAAAAGCAGCTGCCGAGTCCCACGACACAAAACCACCAATACGGGTCCATCCTGCCGGATTTACCTAATAACCATGTTACTACAAAATTACCATGTCCACATTCGTTTCATAGTTCATTAATCAAGATTATAAACATTTTAACTCCCATACCAACCATGACTGCAGGGCTAAGCAAGACACCTACCCGAACATCCCAAAACAGGCGACAAGGATAATATGTACAAATTCTAGTAAACCATAACATGGGATTCAAATTAATGACAAGCATGCATCTACAAGATCTAACTACTCTAGTACCAAAAGTAAAATTAAGTAGGTGCAAGATGTTCAAGGACACTTGCCTTCGGACTGGGTCGAATCAACTGGGTCGCAAGGATGGTCTGGAGCGTCCTCGTACTCCGCACTCTCTGGCCCAAGCAACATACATGGCACAATACATAGAAATAAATAACAGTACAACAAACAGTATGAAAACAGTAAACTAATAGATCTACTGCGTAGAGAACAAAATTATGAAACTAACGCAAGTTGAATGGGTCGAATCGGAGTTAAAACGTAAAAGTTATAAGCGTTTGAAGTTGAGTGGCAAAACTGTAATTAGATTGAACTCATTTTATGGATTTAAATAAAAGAAAACTGAATTAAAAGGCAACAGGATCGGCCTCATTTACCGAGAAGTACAGGGGCTAAACCGAAAGAAAACCTAGACTCAGGGAACAGTGGATCTGGATCGCGGGTTGATTCGATAAAAGGAGGAGGATTCTTTTGCAAGATTGCGCGGACGGCTGATGCGGCGCTGGCGTGGTGCTGACGGTGCGCCACGTGGCGTCACGGGGTTGGACCGGCGTGCCGCGTGGCTATGGACTGCGGGTGGGGTGACGTGGTGGACAGGGTTCACGGGACTGTGAACCCGGTGTATACCGGTTCGTGAGATGAATCTAATCTAGGCCGTCAGTTTTGGATCGGACGGTGCGGTGGCAGGGTTTGGCATGGCGGCGGGGCATGAAGAGCGGCGGCGCCATTGACGAGCTCGCCGGCGTGGCTCGGAAATCCGCTAGGGTTCGGTAGCGAGTGGGGAGAAGGTTGGGAACGGTGGAGAAGCTCACCGGGATCTCGATGGTGGGGCTCGAATCGCCAGCCGGGGTTCCGAAGGGGGTCAACGAGGACGGCAGCGGCGGTGGTGCCATGGGTGAGACCGTGGGGCTCCCTAGTGCATCTACGGGACCTATCTAACCCAACAGACCGCACAGGGAGGAAGAGAGGATCACGGAGGGCTCACCGAGGGGACTTGCGCGGCGGAGGAGGCTCGGTCGGGGAGTAGACGATGATGGCGGCTCGGCGACTCGTGTCGGTGCTCCGGCGTGGATGATGCCGCGAAGCTCCCGGCGTAGGCGTTCGCCGGAGAGGGGTCCCCCGGACGCGGAGCGGCTCCGCGAACACGACGGCGCTCGAAGAGGGAGTCGGAGCAGCTGCTATGGTGGGGAGAACCGAGCTTGCGTTGGGCTCGGCTATGGCGTGCGACGCAGTCGGTGGGGTGTCCAGGGACCAAGGGGAGGGTGGGCGCGAGGCGGCGGGGGGTGGTACTTGTAGGCCGGGGCGAGGGGCGGCTGGTGAGTGCAGAAGGGTTCCGAGGGGTTGGCGGCTGGATGAGCTCGGGGAAAACGCGGGCGCTGCATCGCGCGTAGGGCGGAGCGGGAATCTCGCTGGAGGTTGGGGGCGAGCCTGACAGGCGGGCCCCACCTGTCAGCGAGTGAGCAGGCGAGCGCGTACGGGGCGTGAGCGGACGCGGGCCACTCCTGCTGGGCTCGACGGGAGGGCGCTGGGCCGTGGGCGCGGAGGTTGGGTTGGTGCTGCGGGGGAGTGAGGGAGCGGCGTGGCCGGGCCGCCAAGGGGAGGTGGGGTGCGGCCCAGGTCGCGCAGGAGTTGGGCCGAGTGGGAGAGGGGTTTTGAGGCCCTTGCCTGTTTCTTTTTATTTTGATTTTTCCAAACTTTGCAAAACCATTTGAAACCCAATTTCAAAATAGTTTGAAATCAAATAAATTTGAAGAGTTTTGAAAATATTTTCCCTAGATTTTGTAAATAAAACCTTGAGTTTAAGATCTGGAAAACTTTCATAAATATTTTATTTCTTTTCTAAATAGAATAAATTCGATACGGCCTATACGGGTTTAACAAACTTATTTACCACACAATAAAAATATGCAATGGCATGAATGCAACATGAAAATGATAAATAAATTTTATTTTCCTCCTCTATTAAACTAGCCAACCTATTTAGTTTCTAATTTCTTTAATTAAATTGGGGAAAAATTAAATCAGGGTGTTACAACCGAGGGCGGTACTACCGAGATAATGGCGGTACTACCGCCAGGCCAAAATTAGCGCGGACAGAGAGCCTTGCAAACTTGGAAACTACCGGCCATGGGTCGGTACCACCGCGGGCGGTAGTACCGAGGTTATGGCGGTACCACCGCTAGGTCAAAAACAAATCTACACAGAGAGGGTTGCAAACCCGGTTACTACCGACCTTGCGTCGGTACCACCGCGGGCGGTAGTACCGAGGTTATGGCGGTACTACCGCCAGGTCATTTTTTGACCAACACAGAGAGGGTTGCAAACCAGGTTACTACCGACCTTGCGTCGGTACCACCGCGGGCAGTAGTACCGAGGTTATGGCGGTACTACCGCCAGGTCATTTTTTGACCAACACAGAGAGGGTGTTTGAGCGCTGCGCAGAGAAGCCGTGGTCGGTACCACCGACCACCCATTGTCGGTACCACCGACCATATGAAATTACCCTCTACGTGTTCGTGATTGTGCGGTGTCTCTCAAAGCGAACTAAGGTTAGTCGATTTGAGCATTTTTCTCCACATCTAGCCAACTTACTTTGTGACCCTCTTCATAGTCCGGCTTACCTACAACTCAAGTTTAAAGTTGAAATTTTAAACTACCACTTGAGCTAGGCATCTTTATGTCCAAAAGTATCCTACGTGCTTTGTTCACGAGATTTCAACGTTTCAAATCTTTCAAAGGACTAACACCTGCATACATGCTTATATAAACTGGTTAGTCCCTAATTTGATTGTCATTAATTAGCCAAAACCCACATTTGGGGGCGAATGCACTTTCAGATCTACTACTAGTTGATCCTGTGAATATATCAATGGTATCAGATCGCCTCTAGTTGTTGGATCTGGTTTCGGGTTTTAACCCTAAGAGGGTAAAAGTTTCCACATCCGATTCGGATGAACCCTAAGAGGGTAAAACATGGTTCGGTTTTTTTTATCCGAACAGAACCAAAAACACCACCGTTTTGCCGACGTTCGGGAAAAGATACAAAGGGTGGATTGGATCCTAACCCTAAAACTGATGAAAACAGAAAGTGGATCCGATCTAATCGGATCAAATCCCTAACCCTAGAAAGTTTTTCGGCCGGGAGGAGGAGCTTTCTCACCTGGCCGCCTCGTTCCCCGCCGTCGTGCAGGACCGAGCAGCGCCGTCGCTCGGGGCGTGGCCACGCCGCCGGCGTCGCTGCGCCTGCAAAGGGCACCGCCCGCAAGGCCACTCGACGGCGGCGCGCTCAGCAGAGAGCGAGCGCGCGCGCCGGCCAGGGGCCCTACGGCGGCGCCATCTTCTGTGTTTTCTCCGGTGGTGGCAAGGAGGCCGCCGCCCTGCTCCCGTTCGCCCTCGCTGCGTCGCGGTCGGGGGTGGAAGGCAGAAAGGAGAGGAGGAGAAAAATGAGTTAGGGTTTGGGGAGTGGCAGCCGGCGCCGTTTTTGCTCGCGCGAGGGGTGCGGACAGCCGTCCGATCTCGATCGACGGCTGTCGGCGTTCGGGCCGTGTTTCAGCCCATGTGGGAGGTCGGCGCAGGCCGTTTTCCCGGCCCAGGCCCAGGTTGCGGCCTGGGCGCGGGAGGGGGAGAGGCCGCCGCGGTGCGCGCCGCACGGCTGGGCCGAGCAGGGCCGCCGTGGGCCGTTTTGGCCGGTTGCATTTTTTTCGGTTTTTATTCTTTTTCCAGAAGCATTTTCAATGTATTTTGATGTATTTTCAATTGTTTTAATGTATATTTTCTGTGTAAATTTATTCGAACAAAAATTTTTGCACAGAGAATATTAAAGAATGTGAATTGCTTCTGGAAAAATGAAATATAATAAACTGTTAATTGTTTCCGCTGCGTACTTTGATTTTAATTTTCACTGTTAAATTCGAACCAACGGGAGAATTTAATTTTGAAAATAACATGTTTTTTGTCATTATAATGTTATTATTTTTCTGACCAACGTTGATAAATAATAATATTATAATTTACTGTTCCATTAAAGGTTTATGCATTGTTTCTATCTCTGCCCAACGGTGATTTAGTTATAATGCATAAAAGCAACTCATTTACTATGTTTTATATTGTTCTCACTATTTTTGAACTATGTTTTCAGGCTACATTCTGATGAATATGGTCAAAGATATCTCACCTCTCAAGGGGGATAACCACTTGGAGTGGGAGAAGAAAATTGAGCTGGCTTTTCTGTTGGCTGAGGTTGACTGGATCCTCACTGAGCCTCGTCCCACAGTGCTCAAGGAGCCTGTGAGAGAGGAAGGTGAGAGTGATGCCGCTTGGAAACAGCGGGAATTGGACTTCGGTCCAGAAAAGATAAAACATGATTTGGAGCGGGTTAGGTGGGAAAAGACCAACAAGAAGTTGGTTGTAGTTGTTAAGAACACTGTAGATCCTGCCATCCTGAACTCGCTCCCACCAGAATGTGACACGGTCACTGAAATTCTGGAAAGGTTGAAGAATCAGTTTACTGGTTCCTCAAAAACTTATGCCACTCTGGTGATCAAGAACAGCCAATGCACCAGTATAGACCTCAACAACAGCAACAGCAACAGCCACAGCAACCTCAAAGGAGGGTGGTGGACCCTAATCAGTGCCTTGAGTGCTTGAAGCCGGGACACCACAAGAAAGATTGCCCTGTTTTTTTGAAGAAGATCTTGGCAAGCAATGGTGAGAATGTTATTACATTTGTAAATGAAACTTTATATGTTAAATTTGATAAATCTACTTGGTGGATTGACTCTGGTGCAACGGTTCATGTTGCAAATTGTTTACAGGGATTCAATTCGACAAGGACTATGCAAAGAAGCGAAAGATGGGTTAGAGTCGCCAATGGAGTTCGAGCTGATGTTGAAGCTGTTGGCAATCTTCCTCTACAGCTTAATAATGGATTTATTTTGATTCTTAGATATGTTTTATTTGTTCCTTCATTGCATAGAAAATTGATTAGTGTTTCACGCCTAGACAAAGATGGTTATGGTTGTCATTTTGGAGATGGCAAGTGTGAGATACTATTTAATAATGAATGTGTTGGTCTTGCCTTCGCGCAAGAAGATCTTTATTTGTTATCTCTTTGTGATAATGTGAATGTTGTCAGCAATGAGAATGTGAATGAGATTGTATCCTCGTCGAACAATCCGAATAGAAAGCGAAAGCGAACTCAAGATGCGTCGTCGAAATTATGGCACTGTCGTTTAGGCCATATTTCGAGGGGGAGAATAGAGAGATTAGTAAAGAATGAGATTCTTCCTCCATTAGAGTTCACCGATTTTGAGCAGTGCATCGACTGCATCAAAGGTAAATATATAAAGCAAATAAAGAAAGATGCCAAAACAAGTGCGAGAATATTACAGATAGTCCACACTGATATTTGTGGACCATTCCCTGTTAAAAGTGTGGATGGTTATGACTCGTTTATAACATTCACAGATGATTGTTCTCGCTATGGCTATATTTATCCAATTAAAGACAGATCAGAAGCATTGGATAAATTTAAGATCTTTAAGCTTGAGGTTGAAAATCAGCACAACTTGAAGATTAAAATAGTTCATTCCAATCGTGGTGGAGAGTATTATGGGCGACATACCCCATATGGCCAAATTCCTGGTCCTTTTGCAAAGTTCTTGCAGGAAAATGGCATAGTTGCTCAGTACTCCACACCGGGGGAGCCTCAGCAAAATGGAGTAGCTGAAAGGCGCAACCGTACCCTGATGGATATGGTGCGCAGCATGATGAGTTACTCATCCCTCCCACTAAGTCTGTGGATAGAGGCGTTAAAAACCGCTATTCACATTCTAAACAGGGTCCCAAGTAAGTCGGTGCCTAAAACACCGTATGCATTGTGGACAGGCCGAGTACCCTCACTGAACTACTTACGTGTGTGGGGGTGCCCCGCTGAGGCCAAAATGTTTAACCCGAACATTGGGAAGCTGGATCCCAAAACAGTGAGTTGCCATTGTGGCGGAACCGTCCTGATTATAAGAGTTCAAGTACTGTCTTAGCCATATCCGTCTGACTTCGACTCATACTTGATCCCATATAACCCCGGTAGTCCGGAAATATCAAAGGATTTCTATCACCGTACATCATACAGGATCACATCGTTCAAGGATTACATTCGTAAAGATACATCTCAGCGAAAACGAAACCGAATTTAACACCAGAGTGCGGAATTTAAAATAGAGTTATTACAATACTGAATTTTAAAAGTGCGGAAGCTGAAGTAGTTTAAAACACGACCACCACACGTGTGGTCCAAATAAACATTGTTTGATAAAACCCACTCAACACGACTCACTCCTCCTTTTTAAGATAATGTGCCACCAACAGTCTCAGACCAGCAAAAGAAAAAGGGAAGCTTCTGGACGACCCTGCCCTGGGCCTACTCCTTATCACCTTCCACTGGGTAGAGGCAGTGCTTACAATAGCCGAAGTAGACCTGGCCATCTGCAACAACGGGATAAACCCTGAGTACGGGAATGTACTCAGCTAGACTTACCCGTCCAACTGAAAATAAAGATTTCAAGGGTATGCAAGGTCTTTTGGGTGGAGCTGGGATCTTTTGGTTGCGAAAAGCTCAATTTTAGATAAGAGGTAATTGATGATAAAGATGAGCTGCCATTTTTAGACCTATTCCTTAATTCTAGGTTTTTCACCTGTACTAGAGCACTCACTTGAATCTATCAATCAATAATATAACCATATCCAGTTGACTTATCCACATTTTAGTTGAACCTTAAATCACCACCTGGAGTTATATCGTGGTGAAGCTCGCCATAGTTTCCCACTAACCGGGGAAGACGGCGACTCGAATCGAATTCCAAACCAGCTGGTGAAAGACCTTTAATACCAGCCCACACTTTCCCCGTCGGGTCCATGCATTGGGCAACCGCTCGATGCTTGTTCGTGGTGGTAATCGTCGCGGCTCACAGCACGGACCGCCCAATTGGAACCTGGCGATGGCCTCACGCGGCAGATCGCAATTTCCATACTAGAGGGCACGACACGGGTTGAGACCGGCCCGAACAGCTTCTAACCGGCTTTGGGGTCGATGATTACGGCACCGACGTATCCCTAAGTAAAAGGGCGCGTTCAAAAATGAACGAGGGCCAACATCGATACAAACCTACACGATCCAACGGACGGACTGCCCCAAGTTTCCAAACTTGTGCCTTGCCTTCCAGTTGACCGTATTTCATTACTACTCCGGTTCTTTTCCACGATAGCAAATATAGCCAACCGTGATCCGGTAACTACCCATCAGGGTATTACGGAAACATTCTTAACTACCACTTTTATTAAGCAACTAAGCAATTCTATATTATAAATAAGTAACAGGATAACAAGGTAGATATTAATCAATAACCAAGGAATGGTAATGCAGCAAGTAGGATTCATTCCAACTCCTAACCTAATGCATCACAATATAAAAGGACTCAAGTAATTTAATTTGCAAAAGATAGGAGGCTTAATATGCTCCGGGGCTTGCCTTGGGTGAAGACCGAGGCCTCGTGGGAGGGGCACTCGGGCAAGTTAGTGTCGCAGGCGGGGTCGGCTTCCTCGGCTTGCTGGAGCTCCGGGATCTGCTGCTCGGCGTTTGTCTCTGGCTCCTGGTCGGGCTCCGGAGGGGTCGATCCTATTGCATGCGATGATCAATAAATAATTACAATGCGGGTGCAAGATGTGTGGTATGAAAAGAGCATTTCTTGCAAACCAACAAACCCAACTTGTTGAACCACTTTTGACATTGAGGTAAATACTTATTTAATTCATAAAACAAAATCCATTTATTTACCTTTTTTCTTATTTAATAATTCAAAAGAAACTTAGGTTTGAACTGCAAGTGCACTTTTCTGGACTCATAAATATCCACGAAAAATCCAGAAGGCAAACAACAGTTGCTGGACTTCACTGAACAAATTTCAGCCAAAAATAAAATACAGAACTGCAGATATAAAAATGACAAGCAAACTGCCCAAAAAGGTGCTTTGAACTAGCTCCTCATCCAAAAAGTGTCAAACATCAGATTTCATAATTTTCCTGGCTTCTTCTACTCATACACATCCTACTGTACAGAACTTGTGGCAAGAGCATAAACATACAAGCCTACACAAAATAAACAAATCTATCCCAAGTTAAACTATTTGAACTACAACCCTACTGGAAAAGGGTGCTAAACTCATTTTCATATTTTTCTCAGATTCTACTCCACCTTTCATATTTATCAAGAAAGTTCCATGAATAGAAACATTATATTATTTCTTACATGAATTTCCAAAGAAAAACACAGAAAAGTACATTTGTAAAGCAACTTCAGATTTCTCCATACAACAGCTCATGCTTACATTTTTCTCAGCTTGGACATCATGAACAGAGACTTCACCAATTTTATCACATTTTATTTCGGCATATAAAATACCTTAATATTTATTCTAAGAAATCAGCCAAAAAGAACTTTTAACCATAACAGAAACTTTTTCTACATAAACAGTGCATCATATATTTTTCACAGGTGTAAAACATGATAATAAACTTACACAAAATTTTCCAGGAATTATCTCAACCAGAAAACATATATAACCATTTATCTAAATAAAAGCTTATAAACTGAATTAAATAAAAACAGTAATAAAAAATTTTCCCAAAAATACTTTCATATTTTTCCATGGTAGATCTACTCATAAACAAGCTAACAAAACTAAAAGTACTCCATTTGGACTTGTAAAACGAGCTACACAAAAATAACAAGCATTTCTAGAAAATAAAGGTAAAAAGGAAAATCATTTGAATTTCCCGGCCAAGCCTTCGTGAACTCGGTCCATGGGCCTGGTGAGGCTGACGCGCGGGGCCGGCCAGGTCAACGGGCCCACGTGTCAGTGAGAGCCGAATAGGGGACAGAGGTTGACCGGCGATAGCTCGTCGGCGGCGAGGTCGCCGGCGGCGAGGCTAGGCTAGATAGATTCGTCTCGACAAGGCGCATCCAGTGGTGGTGTTGGTTTGTCCAGCGTATGGCCAGAGCGTGCCGGCGGCGAGCGGCGGCGCACGGCGGCGACGGCAACACACGGCTACGCCGTTTCCGGCGGTCGCCGGTGGAATTAGGGAATGCGCCCTGCTCAGGGAACCCTAGGGAGGCTACTAAGGGGGTTGGTTTAGCTCGGATGGCTCTAGGGGAGCTTGGCCACGTGAGAGGGCCGCGGCGGCGCTCATGGCGCTCGGCCAGGGAGAAGAGGGAGGTAGGAGGCGGTAGCGTTGAGGCCAGTCAGTGTTCTCACCTTGCCTTGGCTCGGTGAGGCTCGAGGACGAAGGAGAGGAGGCAGTGGCGCTCAGGTCGGGGAAGAACGGCGATGCGGACTCTGCTGCGGCGATGGCGTCCGCGGCGAGGCTCTTCGGGCTCCGGCGTCAGTGGGGCTCGGCGAGTGGCCCGGAGGTGCGCACCGTGCGTCCGAGGTGAAGGCGAGGCTCGGTGCGGGAGGAATCGGACGAAGACGCTCCGGTGAGGCCGGAACGGTGTGGGGGTGGTTGCGGCGGTGGTCGCGGCGAGCGGGGAGCGCTCGGCTCGTGTTCGTGCGTGGGTGAGAGTGCGAGCGAGAATGGGAGAGTGTGTGCGGGTGAGTGAGGAAGCGATGAGAGCGCTTGGGGTCTTGGCCGGGGGCCTTAGCCGGCCGGCGGTGGTGGCGGGGGCCACGGTCGGCGGGCGACGCGCGCGGCAGCAGGGCTCGGCAGGCGAGGCAAGCAGCGACTGGCGAGCGGGGATAGCTGGCGTGCTCCGGGGGAAGAAGATCGGAAGGGGAGTGGCCAGCGAGGATTTGGCGCAGAGATCGCCGGCCACGCGGCGCTTGCGGCCGGCGTACGGCGCGGGCGTCAGGCGGGTAGGGGTGCGCGGCGCGCGCGGCACGCGGGTGAGGGCGCTGGGCCGGCTGCGGCGCGGGCGCGCGGGGCTGGGCCGGCGCGGGAGCAGGCCAGCGCGGTGCGGTGCTGGGTTGGCGCGCGCGGGTGAGCTGGAGCGGGCGCGGGTTGGGCCGAAAGGCCAGATGGGCCGGAAGTGGGGCGCGGGGAAAAATTATTTTCCTTTTTCTTTTTCCAAATATTTTCCAAAGTTTGACCACTCAAAAACAGTTTCAAAAACTTCAAACTAGGTTTTTAGCCAAATATAAAAGTTGCTCAAAATAGTTTTCTCTACAACTTTCATATAGGACACTTTTTCTGAAAACCATTTTTAAATCCTCCACATAAATAAAGCCAAATTTGAAACATAAACCATTTTGTTTGACTTATTTTTATTTACAAACTATTTTGAACTAGGTCGAAACTCCAACATGAAAAGCACTCTATTCAATGTTCTCTATTTTATAAAACTCTTTGCCAAAACAGAAATCCACTTAGATCATCAAGTCCAATAGAAATCCAAATCCAAATAAATAAACAAAAGACAAAAGCACTCTCATGCACATGAAATGATGCAATGCATTGCTTATGCTTTCTTAGTATCTAATTGTAGTGCCTAATGCAGTGCTTGACACTAGGGTTTCACAGCCATTTCATTGGTTATCCTGAAAAGTCCAAGGGTTATCGTTTCTACTGTTCAGACAGATATACAAAGTTCGTAGAAACGAGACACGCCGTGTTCTTGGAGGATGAAATGATCAGGGGGAGTCAGGCAGTGCGAAAGATTGATCTTGAAGAGAAGCGGGTATATGTACCCACTCCGATGATTCAGGAATCATTCTTCACACTACCTGTTCTCAATGTCCCTACCGTGCCAGACACTGTAGTGACAGAACCTGTTGTTGACGTCCCTGTGGCAACACCTAGTGAACATGAGGAACCTGTTTCACAGGAACCCATCGAAACTAGCGTTGCGCATGAGGAAGAACAACAACAAGTTCCGATTGAACAGGAGCCATCTGATGATGGGCCGAGGAGGTCCCAAAGAGCTAGAAGATCTGCCATTCCAGCAGATTATGAAGTGTATAACACTGAAGAGTTTCAAATGGAGGATGATCCCACCTCATTTGAACAGGCCATGAGAAGCGAGCACTCGTCCAAGTGGCTTGAGGCCATGGAAGATGAGATAAAGTCAATGAGTGCCAACGGTGTTTCAGACTTGGAGATAATTCCTAAAGGGGCCAAAACGGTAGGCTGCAAATGGGTCTACAAGACGAAATATGACTCCCAAGGGAATGTAGAAAGATACAAAGCGCGACTCGTGGCAAAAGGCTTTATGCAAAGGGAAGGGATTGATTACAATGAGACCTTTTCTCCAGTCTCATGTAAAGATTCCTTCAGAATCATAATGGCCCTAGTAGCACATTATGATTTAGAGTTGCATCAGATGGATGTGAAAACGGCTTTCCTCAACGGTGAGTTGGAGGAAAACGTTTACATGGCACAACCGAAAGGTTTTGTCATGAAAGGAAAAGAACAGATGGGATGTCGCTTGAAGAAATCCATTTATGGATTGAAACAAGCATCCAGACAGTGGTATTTAAAGTTTGATGGCACTGTAAAGAAGTTCGGGTTTATGGAAAATGTTGAGGACAACTGTGTGTACTCCAAGTTCAAGAATGGAAAATTTATTTTTCTAATCTTGTACGTGGATGATATCTTACTCGCGAGTAGTGATATCAGTCTACTAAGGAGACAAAAGATTTCTTGTCCTCAAAGTTTGATATGAAAGATCTCGGTGAAGCATCTTTTGTTCTAGGCATCGAGATTCACCGAGATAGAAGAAAGGGGGTTATAGGATTATCGCAAAAGACATACTTGGAAAAGGTTCTGAAAAGATATAGTATGCATGCGTGTAAGCCTTCACCTGCACCGATAGTCAAGGGTGATAGATATGGGGATTTTCAGTGCCCCAGGAACCAATATGAAACTGATCAGATGAAAGCGGTTCCATATGCTTCAGCTGTCGGAAGCTTACAGTATGCACAGGTGTGCACACGCCCTGACTTAGCATTTGTTACCGGGCTACTTGGCAGATTTCAAAGTAATCCAGGACTAGAACACTGGAAGTTGGTAAAGAAGGTCTTGCGTTATTTGCAAGGCACAAAAGGCCACATGTTGACGTACGGAAAATCAGATTCCTTGAACATAGTGGGGTTCTCGGATTCTGATTATGCGGGAGATGATAGAAAGTCCACATCAGGGTATGTGTTCACTCTCGCTGGGGGAGCAATATCGTGGAAAAGCTCCAAACAAACCGTCACTACATCGTCCACAATGTATGCCGAGTTTGTAGCATGTTATGAGGCAACTGGGCAGGTGAATTGGCTAAAAAAATTCATACCTGGTTTGAAAGTGGTTGACAACATCTATAGGCCACTGAAATTGTACTGCGATAATAATCCGGCAGTACAATATGCTCACAACAATAGGTCAAGTGGTGCTGCCAAACACATTGACATAAAGTTTTATGTTGTGAAAGATAAAGTCCGGGATCAAACCATAAGTCTCGAGCATATCAGTACGAGTAAGATGCTCGCGGATCCGCTAACGAAAGGCTTACCACCCACTGTGTTCAAGGAACACGTTGCCGGCATGGGGTTAATGGAAAGCCTATGATTCCTGGACTAAAGGGCCCAAAAGTAAAAGTATCTATTTCAGAACAGAGATGAACATTATGGCTGTCAAGTCTATCGGCAAAAGACCGTGACGATGAGGCATGCCTTTTGCGCAAATCTGTAATGGAATGAGAAAAGTAAAAGTAAAAGAAACTGGTGAGATCAAGGGGGAGATTGTTAGACTGATCTCTCTCGCTAGGCCATTAGGCCTTGACCTTGCGCCCTGATCGGGGGCGCCCAGCCCATTTAATGGGCTGGTGGGCCCCCGTCGCACTGCGCAATATAAAGAGGGTGGGGGCCGGCGGCTCTAAGTACGAGGTTCACCGTGAGCCGCATCCCCCACCGACAAACCCTAATCCGATCTAGCGAGGGGCGCAACCAGCGACGGGAAGTTCCACCACCGTCGTTCATCGTCCCTGCAGCTCTGGACCACGTCCGTCTACGCCATCACCGCCGGACTCCTACGTCTCCGTCTCCTCCTCCCGTCGCCGACGTTCCCAGGAGCCCGAAGGCCATGGCGGGCGACGGCTCCACCTCCTCCACTACTTCGTCGGGATCTAACAACCTCGGTATGAACTCCTAGACCTTTTCCCCTCTCGGATCTAATGCCTAGTAGTCCATAGGGCTTGTTTATGAACTGCAACAGTTTTTCTAATGCCTAGTAGTCCATAGGGCTTGTTTATGAACTGCAACAGTTTTTCCCGACTAGATCTACTACTAGCTGATCTTGTGTATATATCATTTTTAGGCACAAGTTCAGTACTAGCTTGTATCCATCATTAGTAATAGCTGCTGAATGATACAGGTTCAGTACTAGCGGGTGAATCAATCCATGCAGCTTTGCACGTCGATATAGGACCAAGGCTCGAAAAAATCGCAATACGCAAAATAGGTAGCAGAAAAAAAAAACGCTGACGTCGAGTGGAAAAATCGCGATACGCAACTTCTTCGCGCGCGGAGATATACGCGCTCCAGCCCCCTGAATGTGAAGTTGCCAAAGATAGCAACATGTTTTGAGGAAATCGCGATGCGCAACTTCTTCGCGCGCGGAGATATACGCGCTCCAGCCCCCTGAATGTCAAGTTGTCAAAGATAGCAACATGTTTTGAGAAACTGCTGAAGGTAGATTTTTGTGATTTTGCCAAAATAGTAAGGATAACAAGTTGATTTTTAAAACTGCTGAGATGCTCTTATGCATTTTTTAGCACTTTAACACATTTTTTTAGTGTCTATGATAATGGGGTTCACACGTCATTGCTCCCTCCCTTCCTTCATCTTCCTTTGCCCGCTGCTCTCAACGCGCCCCAACGCGTGTCCACCGGTGGCCTAATGTGCGCCTACGCCACCGACAGCAGCCCAACGTGCGTTCGTGCTTGCCCACCACAGAGAGCTTGCTCGCGCCCGTGCTGCCGGTAGCGGCGGCATCTGTTATTGTGCTCGTACGGAAAAAATGTAAATTATTTTTCCATAGAAAAAATTGTCTCTTGTGATTGTGATAGATGAAGGAGGCTAAAAGTAAAAGAAGATGTGCATATTGTTAGATCTTCGTCTAAAACAATTCATGTGTTAGAATGCTAAAAATATTGTACATGGTTGTTGACTAGATAAGTTTTTTTATGTAGTCCCTCAGTATAAAAAAATGATGTCCTGGCTCCTCCCTTGATTATGATTAAAACTGTCATTCTAACCCTGTAAACGCTAAGCTGGACTTATTTGCCACTGCTCATATGTGCATGAACAGGTTAATGAATGCCATATATGACATTTACATTTTTACCACTTTTCCTTAACCTATCTTACTAAAGACTAAATGTAGTTGCACTTTGTGATATTTTACCACTTTCCTTAACGTGTCTGACTAAAGACCAAATGTAGTTATATTTTATGACATTTTGCCAATTTTAAAAATTGTTTGATTGAATACTAAATGTAGTTATATTTTAGGATGAGATGAGGGTAATCAGTGGCAGATGCAGAACACGATCAATCAAAGACAGAGCTGGTCTCTTCTTCGTACTCTATTTCTTTATTTTTTATTTTTTCTCTATCGATTTTTCTCTAATTACCTCTAATTTTACATTAATGTACTAGCTGTAGGGGCTAGAGCCCACCCAACCCCCTTTAAGATCCGCCCTGGAGGTAATACTTTTTTTCCGTCCACATGAACCATCTTATCTTAGCTTTCATATTTTGCAAGCATGATATATCATTTCGTTTATCACTCTCTTTGGTCTAGTTTATAAGGCGTCTTTTTTTATCTAGTTTGCAAGGCGCCTTAACATGTCACGGTCTTCTTAATCATACTTTGACCATTTATTTATTTTATATTATATCATTTATGTTTATAAACTTATAATTTTTGGATATGATATTTTATTACAAAATTAATAGTATCAAATTTGCATGACAATAGTTAATAGTATTAAATTAGGGGTCAAAGATTATAAACTTCAACTCTTGACCTACGAGAAATGGCTTATAATTAAACTAGTGGACCAGATGGACTTGTAAATAAAATTCGGAGAAAAGAGCTGCACATGGTATTCAATGAAACAAAGGAACCATGATAAGGAATCATTGCCACGTGCCTCATCCCTCAATGGAGAATCTGGTCCACCAGGCACTGCACCATGCGAAATTCCAAGAATAAGAGACGTCGTGGGTGTCAGTTTCCCATATAGTACCGCCGATGAGATTACGGGTGTGTTTAGCCGTAGCACTTTCAAATATGGACTACCTAGAATCCAAAGATTCATCTTGACATGTACATACTAAAAGTACAATTAATTATTTTTGTACCTACATTTAATGCTCTATGCATGCGTCTAAACATTGATGTGATGAAAAATTTTGCAAAACAGGAGAAACTAAACAGAGCCGGCCTTGTTTAGATGCAAAATTTTCCCTATAGCGTTTTCGTTGTTATTTGACAAACTTTATCTAAATATGGACTACGTAGACTCCAAAGATTCGTCTCGTCATGTACATATTATATTAAAAGTACAATTAATTATTTTTTTTACCTACATTTAATGCTCCATGCATACGTCCGAACATTGATGTGATGATTGATGTAATGAAAAATTTTGTGAAATGAGGCGAACTAAACAGGGCTTGCAAAGCTGGATTCTGGATGACAATTGTCCATGACACTGAAAGGGGCGAGAGAGAGAGAACAGTAGGACAAAAGGCAAGTGGAGAATATCTCTATCCGTTTTCCATATGATCTTTTTTGCTTCTAGAACCAAGATGTGAGCTGTCCATCCAAGAATCGTGAGGCAACAACGCATGATAATAGGCCGTGGCTGGGCCCCATCAATCCATCATGGGGCCGCCGATGAGTCATCGCACGATCATTAGTTCTCTGGCGTCTTTGATTTCGCAAGAAAAGGACGGATTAAGATGCCCATCCAGCGAGACGTACGTCATCACCGACTCCCCGTCGATGGAGAGAAATAATCGAAAATGCATAGCAGTGGTAGTAGTAATAACCCACTCGACCGGCGAACCGGCGGCGCGGAACGTGGCCGTGCGTTGGGTGGTTGACAAAAGGGCCAGCCGCTGCTGCGAAAGCAGGACGGCGTGGTGCTGCCGAGGCCGAGGGGGAACATGGTGGAATGTGTTGGGTAGGGTAGGGTAGCTAAAAGCCCAACGGTTTGATTCGATTGTTCCATGATCTTCTGAACTACTCCGAGTATGGCGTGTGGATTTTGGCGGTGGCCACTTGCATTGTCGCGCCCACCGCATGGCAGGGGTCACTCAGGCGGGAATGCCAGGGCATATGCCGTTGCCTGGACGTGTGATTTCTGCGGTTGCAAATCACCGTTTTGGCTAATTTATATGGAGACTAAAAATTAGGACCGGTTCTAGCTTATAAGCTCAAGCGAACAGACTGGCTGTCGTCGGATGGCCCTCTCTTGCAATTGACAGCCGAAGGCCAACAGTTATTATGGAAATTGAAGGTCCACCGGCACCGAGAGAATCACACATCCACATGGAGACGGAGTACGCCGGCCGATCAGGGGAAGTAAACAAACGCCAGTTCAACGTGGATGACGGAGCACTGGACCATTGGACCCGTTGAAGATGACGGTGGTGGTAGCAGGATGAGTGGAGGAGTACGTGTACTCTACGCCCTATGCAGCGAGTGCTGTGTGCCAGACGCCAAGACTGCCCGGTCAACAACAGCTACGGTCGGTGCAGTGCAGCTTTTCTTTCCTTGTTTCTTTCTTCCTTTTGGAGTTTTGCTTCCGCCCTCCGAAGAGAAAGTAGTAGGTGCACGGAGCACGGTGCCCCCCGGGAACCGTCAGCAGCCGGACGAACCAGCCGATTCGCTGTGGCTGACGGGAAGGGAATATGCCCCTCCTCCGCAGCTCTGCTCGCTGGCTCGCTGCAGCCTGCGAATTTCTCGTGCTCTGTCTGCATCGTCACCAGGGCAGGGTCTCGTGAATGAACAGCAGCAGTAACTACGAGTTTTTTGATAGGAGATCGGAGTGGAGAGGCACTACAGACAGACGCCGACAGCACAAGGAGAGAGCAGAGTCCGCAGAATTGCAGAAAACCATCAAAAGCTATCTGACGAGTGACGACTGCTATGCGGTGCGGCGGTGCCATAATGCGAACTGGGCTGCACTCACAGAGGCCCATAAGTTCACAGGATAAAGGTCTCGTATCTACCGGCCCATAACGGCCCAACAAATACCAAATCATCGACTTCACACTATTCGCACACCGGCATCCTACCACCCCCAACCTCTCTCTCCCCTCGCCGTCGCTGTCGTCGCCGTCCGTGCGAGCCATGGATCTAGGCGCTCCCCGACGAGGGCGCCTACCGATCCACCTCTTGTTGGCGTCGCTCACTGTCCTCGTGCTCCTCACCGTGCGCTCCAGCGCCGAAGTCATCACCCTCACCGAAGAGACCTTCCCCGACAAGGTAACCCCTGCCGTGCCCTTCCTCCCGGTCTCTCTTCTCTCCGCCTTACCTTACCTTACCTAGTCGGGATACTTGTCACGGCTGTGCCTTTTCTGTGCTATGCTGATGGACCCACGAATTAGCGACGCTACAGATCGGCGTGCTTAGTCATGGAGCGAGCTTTGGCAGTTGTATGCCCAATCGTTCAATGGTTTCACTTCGATGAGTCCATATATAATTGCTAAGTTGCCACTCGCCATTATGAAACGGATGGATCCTAACCTTTGCAGTCCTCTTGCCTCATATAGACGGTGCAATAGCTCGAATCTATTATTTAGTTATTACTTTCTAATGAGGAATTAGTCAAACAAAAGGCAGAGTGTGTTACTGTGACCTGCTTTATTGTTCCAGTATGCATGCTATTCAATTTCGTTGGTGCTTGTACGTTTGTTTTGGTCAAGCAAGTTTGATTCTGAGATATTTCTCTCTTGTTTAGACAAAGGAGAAGGACACAGTTTGGTTTGTGAAGTTTTGCGTCCCCTGGTGTAAACACTGGTAACACATGTTTCTCACGGGGGTTAGATGGATGTTGGCTTATCATGTATAGTTTTTTTTTTGTGCCACAAAACTGATTTGTTAAGGGCGTGCCATTTGCAGCAAGAAGAACCTTGGAACGCTATGGGAGGACCTGGGAAAGGTTATGGAAGGTGCGGATGAAATTGAGATAGGGCAAGTTGACTGTGGTGTCAGCAAACCAGTATGCTCAAAGGTGGATATCCATTCCTACCCAACATTCAAGGTGTTTTATGAAGGTGAAGAAGTAGCAAAATATAAAGGTAAACTTTGTTTCACCAGTTCACCATTCTTTTTGGCAAAAATTCTAACCTTAAACCACATTTGGTCTTCTAATTTGGCCCACCCCCCTTATGAGCATCTATGGAGTATGGATTATACTCGGAGTGGGAGTGGGATCAGTGTAAATCTTTGTAAATTAAATTCGAATTCGAATTTGATATTTTAAATAGTTTGTGTATCTGACAAGTGCTCACTTCCCATGGACAATTTACTTCTATGAAGATTTTGCTAAATTCACTAATTGTGCTGCAGATACGGTTATGTTTAATATCAGAGGCAATATGTGTAACTGAATGAAGAGAAGCACACATCATATTTCATAAATCAGTAAATAATCTCTTATTGATCATGCTGGTTATTATCAAAATGAATATCATTTGTGTTGCTGAACTCTTTGTAGCCATTGAATGCTATGGTACTGTATTGTTGGAGTTGTTGCTTACAAGATGCCTATGTAGCTATGCAGTACTTCCTAACGAGTACTTTCTAATGAATTCAAATCCTTGGGAGCTTGGACCATGCCCCAAAAGCTGATTATATATGCAATAGTCATTTGCATTGCTGTTCATCACCCAGTACTCAAATTCACCACTTACATAGATGCATCCGCTAGCTTACACTTAACATTAAGTACATGCCACGACTTTGTAGCCATTTTTTAGAACAATTCCGTGCTTCGTAACTGCCAATTATCTAGATTACACATTCTTTGTTTCCCCCTACTTTTGTTTCTACTTGTCCGTTGTATCTTTATGCCTGTTACGGTGCTTTTGCACGTGAACATATTCCTTTCGGTTTGGTTTTCTGCTTCATTTGACAGTATTCTGTACTGACATCCACATGAAACTGGATTCATCCTCATCCATTCTACTGCAGGACCTAGGGATGTGGAATCACTGAAGAACTTCGTGTTGAATGAAGCTGAGAAAGCAGGGGAGGCAAAGCTCCAAGCTGATTGAGGCTGGGGAGTTTCAGCAAGCATGTGCATGTGGCATGGACAAGGAACAATGCTTCGCAACATTATCCTGTATCCTGGCATTTACAAAGCCAATTTACAGGAAAGAAATGACCTTGTATCTCTGAGTTTTCCTCTTCGAAAGCACGTCTGAATTAGTTCATGAAAGCTGTACTCCACACCACAGGTTTCACACTGACAAACTTAAGTAATGATTAGAATGCAGCGACGTAAAGGTCTACTTATGTCACTTGCGCATCGCCTGCGGCTAATTCCCATTCAAGGCTTGTTTGCTTAATCCCCAACATGTACTGGTACTGCTTAGTCCTCAACATTTACTTGATGGATGGAATTAAGGATCTGTTCCTTTTGGGTCCGGCTCCATGATAGGAAAAAAAAAAAGACACTGCTACAACGCATAAGACTACCAGCAACGGGGGACCCTATCTAGGTCGGCTACCCCAATTTCATTAGGACGAGCGTTCACTAGGTTGGCTACCCCAATTCCAAGACGAGCGTTCATTGCTTTACATTCGAGCGAACTGCTTTACATTCGAGCGAACGCTCTAATTGTACGTTTTTCTTTCCTTTTGTTTTTTGCTTCTGTTCTTTTTTCTGTACGGACGGGACTAATCAATATTTTACCTTTTGTGATACACGAAAGTGGAGGCTGTTGAGGAAAGATCACGTGCACATGTTTCTTCTTGCCTTTTTCTCTATTTTTTTCTTTTCTTATTTTACCTTTTTATTTTTATATAAATTATTTTATACATAATTTTTGTTTTTCTACTAATATATTATGATATTAATTTATATGTCTAAATTCTTGAGAACTTACATGTACAACTTTATGTCTAAGTCATGTGTAAATTACGTATATATCTAAGTTATATAAGCAAATTCTACACATATCTTTTCTTTTTTTTAAAAAAAAAACTAAGTTCTACACAAAAATTTTATACTACCACAATTTTTAATATAACATTTTGTGGAGGTGAACTTATTAGCACAAGTTTTTATCAAAATTTTGTTGGGCAAGTTTATAAGTTGTATAGGTAACACAAGTTATATTGATTAAATTATGTAAAGTTGTATGAACTAATTTATGTACACAAGTTGTGTTTTGATAAACTTTTGTACATAAGTTATGTTTTCATAATTTTTGTCTTTCTAAGTTTTGATATAAGTTATAACAATTTGTTTCTTTGTGTGTTAATAACTTTTATGTTTGCAAGTTTTGGCATAAGTTATAAATTAATTTGTTTCTTTGTGTTCTTTGTAAATAAGTTGTGTTTCATAACTTTGGGTTTTCATATTTTTCATATAACTTACCATTATAAGTTGTACATATAAATTATACATGTGACTTTATAGCTTTAAAAAAATGTTAATTTTTTATAGAAAATAGAAAACTTTCCAAAAAAGGAAAGTTGCGAATTTTTTTTTTGCTAAAAAAGAAAAGTCGCGGAAGTTGTCTGATCGTTCGCTAGATTTAAATCTGGTGAACGTTCGCTGTTTAGTGGTGTCGGTCCGCTACCGTGGATAGCGGATGGAATGGGCTGCAGCGCGGGTCGGTAAGCGCCCACCTCGTCCGCTATGCCAGACCCACGCTCGCTCCAGTGGGCCCCATCTTATTTTGCAACAACAAAAATGCTATATCTCATAAACGGAAAACTCAAATTAAATTTCAATTACACCATTGAATTCATTGTAATTAATTCTTTAAAACTAGATCTCTCATTAATATATTGTGATAAGTGAACCCACAGTAGATAGATGATGATATAGAGGATGAGTGGATACGGGAGAGGATGAAAATAGATGAACGTGAGTGCGGATAGTCTAAAGAGATTTCCTGAAGGCAGAGCTGTTTGGGAGAAACGTCAAATGGGCCTAATTCCTTTTCTTTTCTGCAACGAGGCTTGGGTAGCCCTACTAATGGGTGAGATTCCAACCCATTTCCACCCCATTCCATATCTGATTAATTATTTTCTAACCTCATCCCACCCCGTTCCAAATCAATTTATACCCAACCCGTCCCAGCCCATTTTGTATTGGGTTCCCATGGGTTCTGCTACCGTGGGTTACCATGGGTTCTCATATGTTTAGCTTTTGTTTCTAGGATTTGACTTTAGCGTGGGACCCGCATATTGATCTGGCAGTGCCAATTGACATGAAGTAGCTGCTTGTTAAATTAAATTATCTGCAACAAATTTCAGTCAATTCAGGTAAAATTTTATAGTGTGAACGCGAGCTTTTATTTCTATGGTCCGACTTTAGCGTGGGGCCCACATATTAATCTGGCAGTGTCAATTGACATAAAGTAGCTGCTTCTTAAATTAAATCGGCTGCAATAAATTTCAGACAAATTGAGTAAAATTTTATAGTGTGAACGCGAGCTTTTATTTCTAGGGTCCGACTTTGGCGTGGGGCCCACATATTGATCTGGCAGTGCCAATTAGCATGAAGTAGTTGCTTGTTAAATTAAATCATCTGCGATAAATTTCAGTCAATTCAGGTAAAATTTTATAGTGTGAACGCGAGCTTTTATTTCTAGGGTCCGACTTTAGTGTGGGGCCCACATATTAATTTGGCAGTGTCAATTGGCATAAAGTAGCTGCTTCTTAAATTAAATCAGCTGCAACAAATTTCAGTCAAATTAGGTAAAATTTTATAGTGTGAACACGAGCTTTTATTTCTAGGGTCCGACTTTGGCGTGGGGCCCACATATTGATATGGTAGTGCTAATTAGCATGAAGTAGCTGCTTGTTAAATTAAATCATCTGCGACAAATTTCAGTCAATTCAGGTAAAATTTTATAATGTGAACGCGAGCTTTTATTTCTAGGGTCCGACTTTGATGTGGGACCCACATATTGATCGGACAGTGTCAATTGACATGAAGTAGCTCCTTGTTAAATTAAATCATCTGCAATAAATTTCAGTTAATTCAGTTAAAATTTTATCGTGTGAACGTGAGCTTTATTGAAAAGCGTTGACTTGAGACCCACATATTGATTTGGGGAAGCGTGACCCATTCCAGCCCATCCCAACCTGATTTGCGAGTAAACCCAATCCATCCCAACCCATTTGACATCTAAACCCATTATCACTCATCCAAATAGTTCCATAGCACAACCCAACCCAAAAACTCCAAACAATACCCAACCCATTAGCAGGCCTAGGCTTGGGGAAGGCTTGTCCGAAGGCCTCTTGCGCTCATTGATCAAGTCAAGAACCTCAAGCAGTTTGGCGGCCCAGGCGTGGGTACACCAAGGCTGTGTGCGACCTGCGAGCAGCGGAGGCGACGTCGACCCCAGCGATCCCCCAAATCACTAGATCCGCCGCGACCATGCGGCCGGCCGGTGGCCGGCTGCTTCCCAAACACTCCCCGGCGCCCTCTGCCGCGGCTGAGGCCACCCCAGCGCTGCCTGGACACCAGCGTTATCCGCAACCTCGACCCCGCCTTCTCCCGCTGCGACTCTGACGCTGCTAGCCTCTGCAGCAGTCGGCCAGTCGCTCCGCTTCAACCGTCGGTGCGGGCGTCGGCGCCGCCACAAACTTCTCTGACCGGACCGCGCCACGCAGACTGCAGGGCTCCGTGTCGTCAACGCTTTCCTCGCCCCCGCCGTCACGCTCCGCGGGCCCCTAGGCCCGCTGCGCGCGACATCCAGGCGGCGCTCCACCTCCTCGTCGACCGTCTCCACTTGCCCCGCAATGACGCCACATTCGAGGATGACCTCATCCAGGACCTTGCTTGCACAAAGACTTTTGGGACTTTATGCGATTCAGAGCTTGTTCAGCCAAGAGATCTTCAGAGTTCTTCAGACCAAGCCCAAGAACAACCGACAGAAGTACAGGACCATGCCGTACGTTACGCAGCGGCACTACAGTCGTCTGGACTGTGGTGGACATGCAGTTCTTCAGATTATCATACCGCACGGCAAGGAAGCCAGAAGTTCAGAACAAATGGAAAGGGCACTGCTCTACAGAAAAGAGCACATCCGAGAATGTCTGTTATCCGGTACTGCAGACGAAAGCCCGGGCAACAGTCTCTTACAAATTGCAACAGTGTCGGCGACATTGATGGCTAGGAGAAAAAGATGTCACGAAACACATGCAGATTATGGTACGACGCAACAAGACTACGTTCCATAATGGCCGCTTGTTGCAGGTAAACTGCTGAAGTTTCCTTTTTTCAAAAGCATGCGTGCAATCCACATCAGCTCCTCCTAATTCGTAGCCCTCACCATAGTTAATTTTCCGCACGATGGCGATGGGCCAACAACAGCCTTGATACTCAAGAGCCCCGGCCCCTAGCTATCTTGCTCCTAATGAACAGGTACAGGGACCACCAAGAACAATGCCATAATTTTGTGTGCTTCTGAAGCATGCTTGTTGGTACAGGTGTCTGTCCTTTCTACGAATTGGACGTACACCTTGCATTGCATCGGAGTAACTTCTGAACAAAAGAGAGCATAATGTGTATCATCATTGTTAAGTTGTTTTTTTAGCTTCCCTTCTATCCATTACATCCTTGAGAGTTGAGAGACACTTCAAGGGGGTATTATGTATGTATTCACCTAAACCCTCTTGAATAAAAAGAAAAGAAAAGAAAGAAGAAATTATACATATATCACATTTTTTTTAGAGAAAAGAATAGTGGAAAATTGTACATTATGATGGAGAAGCGGGGGTCAGAGGTTGATCCATCCTCTGGTGAGAGAACCAAAATTTTTCCTTCTTTTGCTGCAGCTGCTAGCAGGACAATAATCAACATCTGAACGGTGTAGCCACGCATGTACAAATGTACACCGGCCACTCCGGCAGTCCTCCAGCTCGTCCGTTCTCTTCTATGGTTCTCCTTTCTATCTTCTCTTGTTCTGCATAGATGGTTACGAAGACGGCGAGGGAGAAGTGTCGACGTGCCATACCATGACCTCTGAACAATCGGAAGGAATGCCCTTCACCTTGCTAAAATCTTCCAGAACCACTTGCTGGACGAACTTCATGGAGTCCTGAATGAAAAACAATAACAGCCGAAACATGTCAGGGCAAGTAATCTTCGACTTCTCAAGAACGGAATCATTATTCCTTTTGGCATTATCACAAAGGAGCAATAAACACAGCCTTGTATGATTGACCATCACAACAAACAACTGCTTTAGAGCAAGTTTAATAATTCAGCCTGCTGCTGGCTGTAACCCTCTTTGCAGTCCACCTTTTAGCTCACTCATCCAATGATTAAGCCTTTGTTATAGCTATATGACCCCACTTGTCTCTCTCACAAATTGCATTGGTTCTTGTGTCTAAGCGGGCTGTAAGCTTACAGCCCACTTCTCTTCTCTCTCCTTTCTTCTCTCCTCCACCTCAGCATTTAGCCTTCTTGCAGCCCACTGTTATACTTGCTCTTAGTTGTTAGATCAAGAAATATCAACAGTCAATTGTAACCCTAAAAAACTCACATTTTTTTCTTGGAAAAAGGGACGAATAAACCTAAAAGAACCTTTTTTTAAAAAAAAAAAGGGGGGGGCTAGTAGTGTCCTACTGCTACAACTAGCCAAGCGACAGCCACCAACTGGATTGCCTTGCAAAGGACTTCGTCATGACTGCACAGATCGTACTTAGCCATGGACCCCTCCTCCCACCGCACCAAGAAATCAGCCCAGCGTACCGGAATATAGTAAAGAAAATAAGCACGGTTTGTCATTTGCAAATGCCGTCTCCAGATCCTCTGGGATTCGATCTGTTTTGTCGATTGCTGCACCTGCACTGTAGTACCGGCTACCGACACCCACGGCATTTGCTAGAAGAAACCAGCAACTAATCTTCTTGATCATCAAATGGGAACACTCATCTTTGCGTAGACATGAGGGGGCCGTGTTAGCGACCTGTGACCGGTGACACGGACGGATATGTTTGACCCGGGGAAGTTAGCAGGACAGATGGGCCACGAGACACATGGCTTTTCCCCCTCGTCCTCCATCCCTCTCCCTACCACAAGCTACCTGCGCCACATGCACGAGCACAGCAACCATGATGAACGGCGCGCTAGCGGACGCCTGAGACGCCGCTTTCATGGCGGAAATGCCTCTTTCAATGTGACCTCCAATCAACCCCGGCTGTGGGCGTCTGCAGCGCAAGGGCGGCGTGCAGACCACACCACGGCGCCGTGCGAAAGGCGAGGCGAGCACTTGCTATTCTGGGATTCTTGGACACATGGCAACGCCGCTCGCGGTAATACTTACTGGTCCGTCCGTGAATAGACGAGGTTTTTGGTGTTTGTGCCATAAGTTTGACTAGATTTGTAGAAAACATGTACAATATTTATATCTCCAAATAATTTTGTTAAAAAACTAGATTCAAAGATCTTTCCAATGATACCAATTATGAGACTAATAGATGATACTTGCTATTTATAAAAATTGCCAGCAGTTGTTTCTCGGGAAGCGAAAACGTCGTCTATTTAGGGACGGAGGGAGTACGTACTACCGTACATCGTTAACATGCATGTCGTATCGAGAGTAGTAGAATACTAGTGATTGCATTGCATGCGGCGACTGACCTGGGACTTGTCGGGCTCGGAGGTCGGGTAGCGGCCCCAGCGCTCGGGGTCCCAGAGCACAGAGCTGTTGAAGGCGAAGCCGTGGGCGTCCAGCTCGGGAGGCCTCGTCGCCGTGGAGGCGGAGGCCGCCGGCGCGGTGCCGTTAACGTTGCTGAAGTCCTGGGAGAACCACCCGGTGACCGCGGACGCGCTGCACGCGGGGCCCCGGACCACGACCTTTCGCTCGTCGCGCCACATCGTCGCCACCGGCCACGCACCGAACGCGCTGCAAACACGTCGTCAGATTCTCGATTGTCAGGGTCGTCAGAAGAGAAGACACGTCGTGTCGTGATTACAGTAGTTGTGTGTGTGTGCTGTACAGACTACAGTAGTTGTGTGTGTGTGTGTTGTACAGTAAGTAGGTAACAGCAAGCAGTGTCCATGTCACGTTTGCCGTTTCGAAAATGCATGCAGTCAAATGCCAAAGCGCGGCAGCTGCTAATCAGTGAGCATTAATGCCGCCCCAAAAAAAATATCACTAGGGATGCGGCCGCAGGTGTAGCTAGCCGTCCGTACTATCTTAACCAGAACAGTGGTTAAACCATGTGATGATGGCCGGCGGTGCTGATATCAGGCAGCAGAGTAGGTTGGCGAAATTGCAGTACAGACTGGATGGACATACGTTTGTTGAACCGCGAAAAGTGGTTAGCATGATGATATGATAGCTAAGCACCAACAAAGAGGGCAGGCTTTGAAGCAAAGCAAAACTGAAAGAAGAGCGGATTTTTACGTTCTCGGAAAGGAAAGAAGACTGAACAGAAACAGCACCACTTGATTACTACTGATTTACTGAACATCAGTCGCTGGACGCACGAAAAAAAAAACCCTGCAGATAGAGCCATTTCTGCAAGTTGCCGCACCGCACGGCACATCGACTTCAGAAGAAACGTGACTGGAAATACGGAATTAATGTGCATTTTTTGAGATTTTATTTCGTGAGGCGGCGAGAGTGCTCTCGTCTCGTGCATCCAATGGCATGCAATGCAATGCAACCGCGCTTTGGCGTCCGCGGTCACCACCACCATTTCATTTCTTTCCGGCCCGGCGCCCTATCAGATCCGACGGAGAGGCTCCGTTAGTTGAGGGGTGGCAATCATCATCTCACGTCACCTCACCGATCCGTCTGGGCGTCTCCTACGGTACCGCAACAGTATAACACCAAATGACCAAACCGGTAGCATACCGGACACCACCCGCCCCGTCGTGATGTCGCCGAAGCACCGGCTGTACGGCGACACTTGCAGTAAATAAATAAAATAAATAAAACAAAATAAAAAAGGACGCAACGCAAGGGAACAAAGGCAAAGCCAACCAGTCAAGGACCAGATAGAGTTGGCAGCTGCCATGCCATGCCGGGGCTCTCGTCTGTCTGCCTCTCTGTCTGTACGCCGAGCGAGATCTGAACTGGGGGAGCTAGTAGTCGTACAGTACAGCGCAGGCGCCGGAAAAAGGAGTTGAGGTGGACAGCTAGCTAAAAGGGAAAGACACCCTTGAATGGCGGACGCCGGGATGGGGAGGGCGAGTGACCACCTCCTCACACCGTCACATGCCCCGGATTCTCACCGCCGGGCATGCGGTGCGGTGGTGGCGTGCCGGTGCGTGAGCTGTTGCTCTCAGGACAGCCTGACAAAGTCGCTCGCAGCTAGCTAGCCGAGCGATGACCAGTGTGCTTTGGGCGCTAGCGCCATGGCGTCGACGTGCGCCTGGCTATAGCGTGCTCGCATGCATCAAGAAAGATCGTCGGCGCTTTAATCCTCTTCCTCTGTTTTGTTTAGCTACTGCAGTACTACTACTATTACTGCGTAATGAAAAGGAGAAGTACTAGTTTTGCTTTGGCAATACGCGACGGCGAAGCAAGGATAGATGATGATTGGCTTGGCTGGACACTGGACTGGACTGCTGGTGGTACGGTACGACGGTACAGCACCTGATTTCCCTGAGCTGGTCGAAGAAGCGGAGGTCGAACACGTCGCCGAGCCCCGCGAAGAGGACGATGCCGGCGAGGCGATGGTGCTCGATGTGCCCTAGCGCCACGTTCCGCTGGTGGTGCCGCTCCCTGCCCGCGGCGGCGTCGGCGGCGGTGAAGTTGTCCCTGTACGTGAGGTGGCGGTACATGAGCCCCGTGGCGCGCAGCAGCCGCGCCGTGGCCGGCACGTCCGGGGCGGCCTCCACCACCACCCACAGCAGCGGCGGCGGCACCAGCCGCAGCGCGTGCGCCATCCGCGTCAGCGACGCGGCGCGCTCGCCGCCGGGCGTCGACTCCGTCGTCGTCACGACCACAAGCAGCGGCCGCGGGGACGCCGGGTCGCCCAGGCCCAGCAGCCCCCCCGCGCCGCCGTGCGCCAGGAGGCTCCGGTTCACGGCCCCGGCCCCGGCCCCTGCCGCCGTCGGCAGCGCGCGGACCACGTGGCTGCTGCCCACCCGGCCCGCCGCCGCCGCCGCGGACGTCCAGTCGGACACGGACGACGGCGCGAAGCCGGTGAAGAAGCCCATCACGAAGCAGAGGGAGGAATGCAGCAGCGCCTTCTTCCACAGCTGCGACCCGGCCTGCTTCTTGCCCCGCCCACCGGCGCCGCCGTGTTCCGTGGACAACCCCATCGCAGGAGCCAACGAGCACAACGCCAACGCCTGTGCCTAGCTCCTCGAGCTCCCGGAGGGCTGCTTAATCCGCGTCGCGTCGTGTCGAAGCTGGCGGTGTAAGCGTGGCCGAACTAGCTAAGCCTAGCGTTCTAGCTAGACGACCGCCGCACAGCAGCAAGCGGTGGTGGGGAGGCAAGCAAATTTGGTAGTGCTGGTGGTTTAAAAACGGCGGGAGGTGGCGAGCAGGGGAGGAGCGGCGCGAGGAGACGAGACGAGAGGAGAGTACTGGATGGCAGCAGGCTATAAGCGGAGCGGCCGGGCGAGGGGTGTCACCGGTGTCGTGTTGGTGTCACGCTTTTTTTTTCGCCCTTTATTAGACTGGTCGCAGTGCTCTTCGGTATATGGTACTGAAGAAGCAAATACCGGATTTTAGTGGTGCGGTCGATACGTTTTTTGCTACGCTAAACACCAGGACGAGCGACCTTCGCTATCTGTAGAGTGACCTTCGCTATCTGTAGAGTGGTAGCGGACGTACGGGACGTACGGTACAAGGGCTACATCGGGAGTGGCGCCCGCATGAGAGAGCTTCCGCGGTTGAGAGGAGAGGCAGAAAAAGATTCTCGAGCGGGCCCCACTATTTTAATAAACCAAAAAATGTTATATCTCACAAACCGAAAACCTAAATTAAATTCCGATTGTACCATTAAATTCGTTGCAATTAATTCTTCAAAACTAGATCTCTCATGAATATATTTAGATAAAATGACAAGTGAGCCTACAGTGGTTAGAGGATGATATAAAAGATGGATGGATGCGGGAGAAATGAGTATAGAGGAGAGAATCTTGATGACGAGGCAGTATAGAGGATGAAAATAGAGGAACGTGAGTGCGGATAGTCTTGTCCCGGACGATGCAGCAGCAATCATTAGGTGGCGTGCGAGTTTAGTGACGCACTAATGGTAACACTTCCCCTACCAAAGCGAAGCCTATGTCTAACACTTCCCCTACCAAAGGGGGCAGCATGGTGTATTTCCTTGGTAGCCGTGGCTCTCGCCGGCGCCGCGTGGTGTTTTCGTCCTCACCACCACTAGTGAGGTGCTATACATGTCCCATTACGAATTCTTGTTCCCATGCCTGCGAAAAACGTTAGTCGATTTCACAACATTTTTCATGGTTTGACTTATACTCCATCCGTATACGAATTTTATGACGTTTTGAGAAGCATGCGCGACGCGAGTTTAAAAAGGATGTTGCTGGGGTGTGCGGAAAAATCATCGGCCAAGGGATTCAAACCCTGTCCACAAGCCTCAAGTCCCACCTGGCTGACCAATCCAGCTGCGAATATTTCTTATCTAGAGGATACCCAAAGACGTATTTATTAACGATAAATAGAGAAAAATACCACTTAATTAATGACTCCTTGGTAAGTATAATCATGTTCTAAATGACTTTTATTTCTTAGGTCTTGTTTGGCTGCACACAAAACACCAGCCTCAATCCATGTGGATTGGAGAGGATATTGAAGTGTAACTTGAACTAAATTGTACTTCAATTCTCCTCAAACCACGTGGATTGGAGTATATTCGTGTGCAGCGAAACAAGCCCTTGTATGGAGGGAGTATATTACTACCCACACATCCTATGTTCTCATATAGTATCTGACCATCCTTTTACCACCTCCGTTGCATGATCCGCTCTAACCGAGCTACCCTACTCCGGCCATCCTCCTCTTACATCTATGTGTGGTAATGGATTGTGACTCTTATGCTTCCTTCACAATCTAACTAAGTCCTATCTTATTTTTGTTTAAAATCATATAATATTATGATCCAATCCTTATTGAGTCTGATCCTTCAATTTGCTATGCTAAATTGAAGCGCCCTTTACCTTGCATCTGCGCCATCGCTTCGCCCCTATGCCCACCTCCACTAGGGTCTAATCGTTTTCCCAAACCTTTTTCTAAGGCCGTGAAGCACAATACAATACAATGACTGCGCACATTAAACTTAAAGCTACTTGATGAAAGTAGAGAGTTTACCAAAATTTTAACAGTCGTATTCACACAATATCGTCGTACTATTTCTGATGAAACGTTTGGAAGGAACGTAACAGGGGATTTTTTAACAGAAATTAGAGGAGGTGACTAGCTTACGTAAAGATGACATATCGCAATAAAACTTGGCATTGCAGCCAGTCTCGACCCCAAGCACAGCCAGAGTAGTTCTTACTCTAAGTTGCGCCGATCGGACTGTTCTCGCTGTAGCCGTTTTCTGCTTTCCTTTCATCAGTTGGGTATTCTTAGTGGTTTCCTCTCTTGTTTTAGTGTTTCTTTCGACACTGGTTCAGTCGGCTTTTTTTCTTTTGTCGAGTTGTGTTTGTATCTGTTTTATTTTCCTTTTGCCCTATCTAATAAAAATTGAGGCAAAGCTTTTGCTGCCCTTTAAAAAATCAACGTGCAGTGAAGTTGCATAATGCATGCAAGTCTTTGTACAGTACAATACAGATGAAGCAACACACTACTGGAAAACTCAGACGACACGGACTAGACTATCCTGTTGTCGTAGCATACAGTACCCGGAATACAGTTTGAACGTTGACGTGTAGATAAAGATATAGTGGTCGATCACTACCAGTGACTGCACTACTGCATGCAATGCAATGCAAGCAAGAATTTAGAGCGTGATTAAATTCCCGATCGAGCATGGCTGAAACTGGGTCAACTTTTGTTTTTGTGTTTGGTCACTTCACTTTGGTGAGCGTGAGAGACGGTGGCGCGGCCTGGCTGGCGGGGGCGCTAGTGGGCAGCAGCGGCAGGTGCCGGGGCCGGTAGGATCCGGGCAGTAGAATCCAGAAGCACTAGCCAGCGTCGGAGTCGGAGGACCTTCTACGGTGGTTGACGCCCTCTTTTGGTGTCTGATCTGCATCTGATGTGTGTCATCATCGCATCGCCTCTGACCGAATCGACCCCCGCCGCGGTGGCACCCGGGTGACCCGGGTCGATGACGATGAGCAGTGGGCGCTTTTCTCCCTTCGAGCAGTGGCGGATCTAGGATTTTAATTATGGGGGTACGGACCTAAAATATTGTTTGGTTATTAAACAAAATCAAGATCCAAACTAAGAAATTAAATTATTATGATTGTTTGGAAGGAAAATGACTTAGCTTTTTTTTTAAAAAAAAACTGATTAATTTGTTGTCTTTTTTATCTTATACTTGTGTCATGTGTATTGAATCATTCTTGAACTCCCAGTCTATAGAAGAAAGAGTGCTATAGTATAGAGCTACTAGCTATTTCCCTTTTGGGTTGAGCTTAAAATATTGCTATTTGATAAAGTGTGCTAAGTATATAATATATTATAGATATATAGTGGGTGTTTCTAGAAAAATTTTGGGGGTACAGCTGTACCCCCATGCACCTATACTAGATCCGCCCCTGCCTTCGAGCCCGGCCTCGTCTTCTTCTTCTGCTGCTGCTGCGGCCTGCGGTGCGGTCCCGCGGCCCCGGTGGAAACTGGAAACAGCGCCGGGCACTCGTGATTCGTGAACGCTCTGCCGCTGGCAGGCACTGTCTCTGCCTCAGCTCCTCAGCCCTCCGGGCTGGTTGGCAGCAACCGGCCGGCTCCCGAATGTTGTCGTCAGTCAGTCAGCTTAAAAGGCGCGTGTTATTCTCAACCATCACGCGGACCGTGTATACTATATAATCCATCACAACAAAATGACAGCGCATGCATGTGATGAGCGTACAGTATACGGTTTGCTCAATGTTCAGAAAAAAAAGAAGAAGAGGAGGAAAGAAAACCGGACCATCTGGCATCTCGCTTTGCTCAATGTTCGTCAGCGTTTCATCATTCACTCACTCGCCGCTCATGAACATCAACAACTTTGCCATTAAAAAGCGACCACCTTTTGCCCCCGTTCTGTTGGCACCTGGCCCTAAATGGTGATGAGGGAGTGAGGGACATCTCTACCCCACAAAGATAGCACCAAGCAGCCCGCCGTTTCGTGCTGCATCTTGCAGATGAAGCAAGAAGTTGGTTGCCATGGAATGGAACCAGATGAAGCAAGAAGTTGGTTACAATACAATGGAATGGAATGGAACCCGCCACCCAAAACCCAAAAGGGAAATGGAAACAACCTGAGGACACAGAACCGACACTATTCCGCTGTCCGACGAACTCATCCGCGCTCCGGTTGTTTCGATGCTATGCTACATACCGCACACAGCAGCCGCACGCTTCCCCGCCGGCCTGCGACTGCGACATCGGTCAGCTTCCTGGTGAGCAGTGAGCACATGGAACGCACCAACCGTTCCGTCCTTGTCCCGCAGGAGAGAAGACGCAGGGTCAGGGATGATCAACAATCATGCCCAGCCCACGCGGCCATGCACGAAACGTTTCTTTCGCCTAACGCGGTTTTTCCTCCGGTTCTGTCGGTCGCGGGCCAAGAAGGGGGAACCCGTGCCATGACGCCGGCCTATGCAGGTATACAACTAGTATACTACTATAACATACTAATTGACCTGGGATTTGTTTTCTCAAAGACCCCTGACTAGCAGTAGCAGGAACTGATCTTCCGTGGATCGCAATATATGTGTGTGCGGAGGATGAGCTGGTTTCTCGCGCGTTATTTCGTATTCGCCCATATGATATGATGCGGGACCCTTCCTCCACGCCCGTGCGCTGACAACGGTATCGACGTATGCGCGTTTAGAATAGTAGCGACACACATGTTTTTAGTGGGTATAAACGCACGCTCCTGCTATCTCTGGTTCTCCTGTCTGGTTTCTTCCGAAGGCCCACTTAGCTTCTAGAGTTTAGTTTTTCTCGTGTCTAGTTTCTCGACAAAGGAGCCATTCTAATTTCTACGAGCTATATTTTTCTCTTTCGGGGTTGCGGGTCTGTGGGAGAATAAAAGGGCGGGGGGGTTGATTTAACATCTATATAGATGCGAAAGTACTATTAAAAAATAGTCAGGGGGTCTTTGAGAAAACAAATATCTAATATAAAGTACATTGACTTTGTTTCTTAAAGGCTAAAAAATAGTTATCCGTAGTACCTAAAAACAAAACAAGACAAAGTAAAAATATATTAAAAAATAAAATAAAGTTTTGTTGAACTTTATATTCGTTGTATGTAAAAATATGAAAATTAAATTTAATTCTTGAATTTAAAAAGTTTGATTATAATCTTACAAACTTTGTAATCTTAGATTCATAAACTATAAGATTATAAAATTTTACACCGCTATATTAAAAAAAATATACCTAGAATTTATAAACTTTGAACTATGATATTTTAAACTCTATGTTGCTAGGATCATATTTGGTAAACTTTAGACTTAGAATTAAAAACTTTAAAGTATGACATTACAAACTTTGTATAACTAGGTTCAAAAATGTTGCACGATGATAATATGAAACTTTGTACAACTTTATACAGTTAGGTTCAGAAACTTTACACTATGGCAATATAAAACTTTGTTCTACTAGGTTAAAAACTTTGCACTCAAAATTTATAACTTTGAACTATCACATTAGAAAAAAAAACTTTATACTGCTAGATCAATACTTTGATGTATCACATTATAAACTTTTGTACTAATAGCTCCAAATTTTACACTCAGCTAAAATTATAATATTTAAACTATCACATTATAAACTTTAAATTGTTAAGTTCAAAAAGTCATACATCAGATAAACTTTACACTCAGAGTTTATGTTTTGATAATATCAAATCATAAAACTTTATAATGCTATGTCAAAAAACTTTATGATGAGACACACTTTATTTTTATAATTGAGGAACTTTATATTAACACATTTAAAACTTTGTATTTGAAGATTTAAAACTTTATAATTTAAAACTTTATACTTTAAATTCAGGAACTTTATACTACCACATTTAAAACTTTATACTTTAAAATTTAAACTTTTAATTTTAAATATATTTTTAAAATTGAGAAACTTTATACTGACATATTTAAAACTTTGTATTTCGAGCTTTAAAACTTTATAATTACAAAACTTATATTAGCATGTTTAAAATTATATATTTCGAAATTTAAAATTTTATATTTAAAATTTAAGAACATTATACTAGTATATTAAGAACTTTGTTTTTCAAGGTTTAAAACTTTATAAGTTCAAATTTTACATTTAAAATTTAGAAATTTATACCAATATATTTAAAATAATATAAAATTTATATGGTTAGATTTAAAACTTTATGATTTTAAAACTTTATACCTAAATTTGGAAACTTTATACTAGCTTTTTAAAATTTTGGTACTAACATGCTATGAACCTTGTACACTTAAAATGAACCTTTGTAATTTAAAACTTTGCATTAAGTTTGAGAAACTTTTTAGTAGCACATTTGAAACTTTGTACACCTAAGCATAAAACTTTATAATCAGATAAATTATTTCGAAATATATCCAACATGGATCTACTTTTGTAGATCTCATCGTAATAAGAATAATGGTAAAAACGGAATTAAAAATAAATGTTTTATAAAAAAGTTATCACATTTTAAAGATTGTATATAGTGTTTGTGAACCCAAGAACACAGATCTGGTACGCACTCCACGTGTCTCCCTCTGCTCACGCTAGCCGCTCGGTCCTCATGTTGCTACACTTCACGTTCGTAACTCGATCTCGTTCTACTTGCGCCACGTGTCCGTGCGCTGCTACATGGCAGAGCGCACGTGCGTCCAATAACAATTTGGGATATGATGAGGTTTCGTGTCGCCCGGTGAGGGCCTCGTGCCCTAATTTTTTATTTTTTAGCCTTTTTTTGAAAAATATTCACAAATAGTCCTTTTCAGGTTTGATTTCAGTTTATGGACCCTGACGTCGGCGCCATGACTTTTGGCGCCGAGGAAACACGTCTCGGCGCCATGACCATTGGCGCCGAGGTCTTCGGAAAGCGTCAGACGTGGCGGTGACCTGGTGCGGACATGGACGAGGGCTCAGCGCCATAGATCTTGGCGCCGAGCTCATTTCCGTAGATCCCGGCGCTGAGCTGTGAACCTTTAGATCTCGGATAGTTAATAGAACAAGTACTGTAGTTCCTTGCTATATGCTACAAACGTTGCGTGGTGCAACCGGTTAGCGCATGTGATCGTTATCCTTGAGACCCTGGGTTCAAACCAGACTGCGCACTTTGTTTTTGCAGTTTAACAATCTTTTTTGTCCATTTTTTTAATCTTTATTGATTATTGAAACTCAGGTCACCTTTATAATAACAATAACGTTGATTTTTCTGCATACCTGAAAATCTGTTTTTGTGCAAATTTCAAATATTGATTTTTTTATAATAACCATGTCACATTTAATAATATAGGTTAATGTTCTATTAAAATTGTAAGATTAAATATAACCTTTATATATTAATATTTATGATACATAATTAGTATTATTAGGGATGGTGGGAGTATATTATAACTTTAATTTTTATTTTACTTATATGTTGCTACAGTGAAATATCGAGCTCCGTAAATTATAAATAACAATTAAGGAGTGAAATATCGACCTCCGTAAATAATTAACAAAGGGTTGAATATGTGTGTCTTATGTTAAAGCAAAGCATCCTGACTAACTATAATAGATGCAAGTTTTTTAAGTACAAAAAAAACCCAACTATAATAAAATTGTAAGATTAAATATAACCTTTATATATTAATATTTATGGTACATAATTAGTATTATTAGGGATGGTGGGAGTATATTATAACTTTATTTTTTATTTTACTTATATGTTGCTACAGTGAAATATCGAGCTCCGTAAATTATAAATAACAATTAAGGAGTGAAATATCGACCTCCGTAAATAATTAACAAAGGGTTGAATATATGTGTCTTATGTTAAAGCAAAGCATCCTGACTAACTATAATAGATGCAAGTTTTTTTTAAGTACAAAAAAAAACCCAACTATAATAGATGCAAGTTTTTTAAAGTGCAAAAAAAACCCAACTATAATAGATGCAAGTTTTTTTAAAAAAACCAACTATAATAGATGCAAGTTTTTTAAAGTGCAAAAAAAAATGGTCGGGCTCGGAGCTTGAACCCAGGACACCCCTTGGATATAAGGGGTGCATGTGGTAACCAACTGCTCCAGACGTTGTTTGTTGCATATAGCAAGGAACTACAGTACTTGTTCTATTAACTATCCGAGATCTAAAGTTTAACAGCTCAGCGCCGGGATCTAGGGCAATGAGCTCGGCGCCAAGATCTACGGCGCCAAGATCTATGGCGCCGAGCCCTTGTCCATGTCAGCACCAGGTCACCGCTACGTCTGACGCTTTCCGAAGACCTCGGCGCCAATGGTCATGGCGCCGAGACGTGTTTCCTCGGCGCCAAAAGTCATGGCGCCGAGGTCAGGGTCCATAAACTGAAATCAAACCTGAAAAGGACTATTTGTGAATATTTTTTGAAAAAAAGGCTAAAAAATAAAAAATTAGGGCCTCGTGCACCGACGCCGTTCGTTTGGGTGGGCTGCAAGTTATTAACGATTTATTTAGGCGCACGCAAATGCGGTTGTTTATTAGGATTAAATATATGCGTGCTTCAGTCTAAGCCGGCCAGTAGTGAACCAGCCATGTAGGGCCTGTTTGGTTCGCGGACGAGTTTAGCCTGGCTCGCATAGAAGGAGCCTGGTTCTGGGTAGCCAGGCCCAATACATACAAGAACGTGGTGTTTGGTTGTCTGTATGCACGAGACAGGTTGAGCTGAGAAGTTGTTTGGTTGCTCGTATGAGAACGAGTTGCATAAGATAAAAATATATAAATAATCATCATCATGACATTTATTACGGACAACTATTATCGTATAACACTTAGTTTACCTTAATTCTCCTTAATATACTTCAAAATATATTAATATCATTTAATATATGCTAATAATATATTAATAACATCATTAGATGACTAATTACCTGCACCACGCGAGCCTGGCCGGCAGAAACGGCCGATTTCTACGTTCCTCTAGAGCCAGGTTGCGGGAGGAATCTTGCACGAGCAGAGCCTGGCCAGACAGATACGCGAACCAAACAAACGCCTGTTCTCGCATCTGTGGAGCCTGGCTGAGGGGTGATGCAGCCAACCAAACACACCCGTACTGTACTAGCTTGGACGTACGCTGTACGCGCACGGCCACCAGATCCAACTCACCCGGCCCGCGCGCCCGGCAAACTCTGTAGCGCACCCAACACGGTGACACAGGGCACTCGCGGCTCCGTCGCACTCGCACGGCGCGTCGACGCGTACGCTCCCCCGCACATGTCACCGGCGGAGTTCGGCTGGCGTTTTCTGTCCGGGGAGGGAGGGGGAAAAAACGCGGTGGACCTCATTGAATTGCTAGCTCCATGGATGGATTGGATGGATCCAGCTCGGCGGCCTTTGACTTTGCTGATGTGGGTATGCGAACGGCGGCGGCGAAATTTTGGGGTGCGTTCTCTCTTCTCTCCCCCCATGTCCGGCGGGCTGCGGTTAGCGCCGCCGTTGGGCCGTCGATTCGGGGGCGGGTTTGTTTTCTGTGACGCCGTGCCGGCCGTCGTACGAGTCAAGTCTCAAGTGGGAGGGAGCTCTTTTTGCATTGGGCTGGGTGTTAGGTGCCGCCGCGCGCTCACCTCACCTCACCTCACCTCACCGGGCCTCTCGTTACGTTTCACCTACCGGCGGCTACTGCGTGTTAGGGAGCAGCAGCGGGGCGGGCCGGTGGTGCTCGGCATTTTTCTTTAGCTTCAATTCATTCGAGGCGACGACAACAGATGGGGGTGTTACGGGCTCGGTGCAGAGCATTTTATGGGTTCATTTTCACCTCGCCTACTCTGAAAACCAATCCAGTTTATAGCTCACAGAGCTTTCAGAAAAGAAAAAAAGGGGGCAGCGTATCTTGTTTATACTGTATATCGCTATGAAACATGCATATGATGTACCATACCAACAAATCGTGGGACCACTCGATAGCTTTTGTAATAAAAATAGAAGAAGAAAAGGAGAAAGTATGCTATCAGTGTAACCTTTTTCCCTTTTCTGCCACCAAAACTTTGGTTAAACAATGTGGTTCGTTGATCTCATGCAATGCAACAATGTTAATGTAATGTTTAGTGGACTATTCCGACTTGTACGTGAAGACTAGGCCGGGGTAATATTCCGCGCCATTGCCAATACTGAGCGTACGGGTTGCAGGCTCCACAGAGAAAAAAACAATCTTAAAAGGGAGGAACAGTTCTGCATTTAGTCTAGCCACTATTTTTTTTTTCATAAAAGATAATTAAAATACGCTTCTGAATCAACAGAACCTCTCCGAGGTCAGGTATAAGACTCCAGTGCAATGCTCCACATTTTTGGTTGAATGGTGCATATCAACGGTGGTTGGTGGAGACTGACAACTTGATGCTGAGGCACTGAGACCTGAGAATCAACAACATAGGTTGAGGAGTCCACGTTGCACACTTTTTTTTTTCTTGAAGAAAAAGAATTTGCGTAGATACCCCGTGACTCTCCCGTAAAAGGCCAGATTTGAAATGCTTCTATAAGCGGCCCGGTCCGTATACAAAGCAGAGCATGGTTCCATATGGGCCTCCTAACTACACTCTTCCATATGGGCCTCTTGTCTCAGCAGACTGGCCCATGGTACTAGATTGTGCTTAAGGCTTTTACAAAAGAAAGAAAAGATGGCACCAACTTTGAACACTTTCCAGATGGTGGTGGCATGGCATTGTGCTAGTTCTTCATTTCTGGCTCTGACTTTTGCATTGTGCCAGTTCTTCATTTCTGACTCTGACTTTTGCATCAATATCCGGGCTGTGGCATGTGGCACCTTCTTGTTAAAAGCAAAATAGTGACAAGTCACCTTCATAGCCTTCAAACCTTCAGTTCCAGCGGAGTGGATTCCAATATTCCATCCAGCCTTATCAGTTACTGTATCGCAAGCAAGACTTCGATTAGTATATCACAAAGAAACGTCTACTATCGAGGAACATCCATCGATGAATCATGGATGTAGGCCGGAACGAAAAGGTAGCAGTCTTTTGGTTCTACACACCATGGTCCATGGAGCCACCCAGTTGTGCGCTCTTCCAGGGCTGCATTCATCTGTCGAAACAGGAAAGGTCACAGGTTCAGATGTCTCGTGTAGTGTTGTGTTGCTTGCTCCACCAACAGAGCCACTTTCAGGGGTGCGCAAGCCTTGTACTGTCGCAATCGGGTAATGTTCAATATCAGAAATTCAGAAAAACAGCGGAAAATGTGACCATGAAGTGGAAGCAGCTCTGCAGGTGGTACTGCGACTGCCGCATTTAATTTTGTCTTTGTGATGTCGTCCTCCAATTGTCCAAACACGTGCAGCTTTCCATCAGCTTCCTGGATAAGATAAGAAACGGCGCGGCGGCCAACGAAGCCCGCAGCACTTTTACTTTTTAATCATGGATTCTCTCTGTTTGTTCTAACCAAAGTTACAAGCCCCGGAACTGCAAGTTTACTTTTTTCTTGACACTGAGGGAACCCCAATTTCCAGGGATCGTTTAAAACCCTTTATCTTGAACTTTGAAGAAATTGGCATCTACTTAATAAACTAAGCTATTTGGCTTAAAAAAATAATATTCCACCACTTTTGAAAGTTCACGTATAACTCGATTTCAAATTTATAGGATAAAAGATGGAAATAGATTTTATAGATCACACTGTTATATTTCTACTTTATAATTTATAGTATTTTCTTCAACTTCTACCATACCATATAAATACAATAAATGAGTATCTCTCGTATGACCAACAATAATATACATATATAATTCATATACAATCATATGAGCTTAATTAATGTGTATAAATTATGATTATTAAAATAAATTCAATTCCAAGAATTTAAACAGGATCTTACTTAGTAAAATGGAAATACAAGCACTAATAATTATACAGGCAGACCGAGCCAGGAGGAGAAACCTCCCGAGACCTCAGTTAACCTGAAAAAAGCTAACCACCAAAAGGACTGGAACCTACTAGAGCGAACAGAACGAAAACCTCCTAAACTTCTTGCAACAGAAAGCGCGCATGGCATCACAGTCCATCGTCAGAGTTTAAACGGGACGCCACAGACAGAATGAGACACTTCAGCTGCAAAGTTTACTTAATTGTTGACTCCGCTGTGATTGTGAATAGAGGATCTGAACAATCAACTATCTTTAGGATTAGTGCCTTGGTGGGCATTGCGAAGTTTGCACCAGGCCCACATTACGAGATCCTGACCTCACTGCATGTCCGCATGTTTGCTGGCAGCATAAAAACCTGCCTACTTCGTTCAAATTCACTAACTTTTGACACGATCATGTCTCTTATATCCAGCAAATCTAAACAAAAAAAACATTTTTATACCAATGCTCGAAGTTTTCAGAGATAGTGTGAGTTGGTCAGTTCTCGATGTTGGATATGCAAATATTAGTCCAAAATGGAGAAGGCACAAAAATGACGTGGACTCAGTGGCGGATCTAGAAATAATATTTAGGAGGGGCTAGGCCAAAGAGAACTAGAACAATTGAACTCAATTATATCTCATATAAAACTAAGATATAGCAGTTTTAAAGCTTTTACATGATAACTGTGATAAATAATCAAAATTGCATTATAAAACACATAAGGAAAAGTAAAAGATACAATTTTTATAACTAACCAACAATGATCGACGTCCCGCTGCCGCATTCTTCACGAATAATTAGGAATAATCTATATACAAGAAAAAAATAATTTAGTAACACAAAGACATTTTGAACCAATCTGTAATTTATCAAATCTTAAAATAAAATTTGGAACAGTCGAACAGCTATGAAATTAAAGTTCAAAAGGCAAAAATTTGAAACAAGTTTATACCTGCCTGGCCGTCGCTGCCGCCTGCCGATGGCCTGCAAGCTGTAGTCGCGTCGCCCCGCCTGCTGCCTCCGGCTGATGCCCGCCGGGCTCCTGGCGCCTCCGTCTGCCGCGCCGCTGGCCCTGGCCGTGCCGCCGCCCGCCGGGCTCCTGGCGCCTCCGTCCGCCGCGCCGCTAGCCCTGGCCGCGCCGCCGCCCGCCGGGTTCCTGGCACCTCCGTCCGCCGCGCCGCTGGCCCTGGCCGCGCCGCTAACCCTAGATGGAGCCGCCGCTCGCTTGCCTCGCGAAGACACGAACTCGCGTGCTCTGTCCGTCTGTCCGCCTCCCCTTCTCCCTCCCAAAGTCCCAATCGAGTGAAGAAAAAAAGGCCCATGAAGGAGACCAAAAGGCCAGTGTTCTTGATGGGCTATGAATACACCTTTTACATATTGGGCCACTCACTCAAATACAAGAAATAAAGGCCCACGAACGAGACCAGCGCCGGACTCATCTTCAACCTCCGTCCAGAACACCTTCAGCCCCTCCTTCCCATGGTTAATGGCTCATATTTTTTGGGGGTTGAGGGGGGACCTCCATTGGCGCGGCGACGTTAGGGGGGGCTAGAGCCCCGGCAGCCCCCCCTGTAGATCCGCCCCTGCGTGGACTCATGGACTGAAGATCAGTTTTGACCTAACCAACAATGGCAGCTGTATATTATGCCATATTTCTCAGAATTTCCACGTTGCAGACAAGTGAGAGCGCGCTAAAAAGATCGTGACCATATCATTAGAGTTGGAACGCTTTGGAACGTTTCATCGTTTTTTTTGTTGTTGCTATCATTAGTAAGTACGTAGTTTTAACGCTTTGGAACGTTTGTTCGTTTTTCTTTGGTTGTTGCTATCATTAGTAAGTAGTTTTGAGCTGACTTGTAAATACCATGTGCCCATCTGATAGGTTGTATCACTTGACGCGTGTTAGACAATGGGAGCCTAAGGCGACCACAAGTCCATATACAACAAAGGAGTTGTTTTGAATAATCGGTACCGTTTCCATTATTTTTTATATGTCATGAACAGTGCTGAGCTCCTCATTTTAAAAAAAGGACCAAATTCACATTACCAAACAGTGGCGGAACCAGAGCGAGCAGGGGCTGTGACCCCATGAACGGTAATTTTTTTATTAGATATAAAAAATTCAACTATATAGATAAAAAATATAAATTCACTATTTTTTAATGATAATCTGTGTTTTTTTCATTAAGAATATTAAATATATATGTAAAAATATTAAAAATCTATTGATATATATATATATATATTTATCGTATTTATAAGGTGTAATCAAATTGTCCAACCTCCTTTAATGAAAAGTTTTGGTGCCGCCTCTGTTACTGTATATAGGCCCTGTTTGGATCCATGGCAAAAGTGCTAGTTTTGCATTTTTTGCTCTCTTTTTGCCATGAGATCCAAACAGCTTGGCAAAAAAGTTGGCAAAAGAGCAAAATTTTTGCTAGTTCCTCTTGCCACCAAAACCTGGCAAAATAGGCCAAAAAGCCTCGGGGTGGGCGCACGGACGCCCAATACCCCCGGTCCCCACCCACCCACACTTCATAAAGATGCTAAATCATCATTAAATAGGGGCAAATCAGTCATTGTGCACCAATTAATGTAACTTTAGCTATGGGATCCAAACAGCTCTACAAGACAAAAAATTTGGCTACAAAAATTTTGCCAAAGTTTTGCTAGTGGCAACTTGGATCCAAACAGGGCCATAGTATTCCCTCCGTCCACAAAAAACATGCAATTATGGGATCCGTGCCGGTCAAATTGACTCAAGTTTGACTAAGGTTATAATAAAACATATTAGTATTTATGTCGTTAAATAAAATTATTATAAAAATATATTCTATTACTAATCTAATGGTATATTTTTGTATCAAAAGTATTAGTAACTTTTTTATATAACTTTGGTCAAAGTTCGAAATGTTTGACTCCTCGATAAACGAGAATTGCATATTTTGTTGAACGGAGGGAGTAGCATATTTGCTTGTCTACTTTTTTTAGATAGATAATATAGAAACCAAGCTTCCAACCTTTTATCGAAGAGGCAACATCCAAAACTATTATAAAGATTTGGCAAATAAAGTTTTTCTTGTCACAAGACACATGGTGAAGCATGAAACTTTTTCTCGAATAAGCCCTTGGTGGCCCGTATTTCATTAAGAGAGAGGTGAAGCATGAAAAAAGGAAAAAATAACAGCTCCATATAATTGACCAATTCTATGAGAAGTGAATGCATTGTATTATGCCATTTCATTCGCTTGTTACCTTCTGAGGCTCTTCTAATTAAAGAGAGACTAATGGAATTGTACTAAGTACATTAGACACAATAGCCATTGTTGTTTCTATTCCCTATGAGCTAAATGGATAGTAGAGATGTTTCAATGATTGCACACATCCTTGATACACACCCTAGTTATTGAAACATTTATTTTTCATCAACACTTGCCTAATACCATCCTGTCGGGGGACCACAAAAGGGGTACCCCCAATCAACGCAAAACAAATAAGTTAAACCTAGAGCACCAATTAATAAGAGACCAAACTAGTCTAACCCCCTAAAAAACCAACCCCTCGAGGCCTACAACGCTGGCCCACCAAGCCGAAGCCCGAAAACCCGTTAAGCGGAAGTAGGCCGCGCTGGACCTCCAAGCCAGGCCTCGGGCGAACGCTCGTTCTCCGTCTCGCCCGAGCCCTCCAAGCCAGGCCTCGGGCGAACGCTCGTTCTCCGTCTCGCCCGAGCCCTCCAAGCCAGGTCTCGGGCGAACGCTCGTTCTCCGTCTCGCCCGAGCCCTCCAAGCCAGGCCTCGGGCGAACGCTCACTCTCCATCTCGCCCGAGCCCTCCGAGCCAGGCCTCGGGCTGGCGCTCGTTCTCCGTCTCACCCGAGCCCTCCGCGTCAGGCCTCGGGCGAGCGCTCCACTGCCCTTCAAGCCTCCCTTAAGAAGGAAGCTCCCTGCTTCTCAGCTCTGACAACCGTACCAGCCCCATACTGCGCACTTAGTGCGTCCGCCTGCTCCGGTCACATCCTCCGGTACACAACGTGTGCCACAGTGAACCGGAGCCAGAGTCAAGCCTCCTTTTTCACCACAAGCATGGGCAAAAAGGCACCAGTACAACACTGTTAGGCCATACCCTGCACTGTAGCAGGCTCGAGCCACATCTCGAGACCTGGATTCCCCGCCGTCCAACCGGGTTTTCCGGGACTTGCCCATACCTGCGGGGGCTCGAGCCCCCCGTAGGCGCCACCTCGAGGCCGGCTCCGCGCCCCTCGAGCCCTAACTGCTTTCATGCTATTGGAGGATAGGTACCCCAAGACCCGGAGGGACCCTGACACGCCCTGTACGTGCCGGAACGGGCGCTGCACGGCCTTCACGTCGCCGCGCCTCCACATCCGCGCCCGGAATGGAGGCCACGCTTCAAGGACGTCTCAACAGCAACACCCACACTGGCTCCAATGACCCCGACAAGACAGACTTCCTACCCTTCGCCGTATTGGGCGTTGTATATGTCACTCCTGTGTAACCCCGGCCTCCTCTTGCTCTATAAAAGAGGACACCAGGGCCCTTCGCGCACGGGTCAACACACAGAACTCCGAGATGAGTACACACAACACATACACGAGTCCGGACTCCGGTCCACGCTCGTTGAGCTTGTAACGCCCCTGTACAAGCACTTAGGTCCAAGTAATACAAGAACATCCTCCCCCGCAGGACGTAGGGCCTTCTTTGCCCGAACCAGGATAAATCCTTGTGTCATCTTGCATCACCATCCAGGAAGAGAGCACGCGATCATATTACTAGTTGGTGTCATACCCCCGGGGTCGAAACATCGACAGTTGGCGCGCCAGGTAGGGGCCTTCGCGTGACGGAGTCGATTTCTCGTTGTTTTCTGGATGGCTTCGTCCACTCCTTCATTCTCTGCTGGTGTCATCGTTTGGTTCGGGAGCCTTGAGTTCCTGGCCACCGGCAGCGGCAACGAGCTGACCCTGCTCTCCACGGAGAGCCCGAGCGGAGGGCGTGTCACGCCACCCCGCGCGGAGGGCGTGTCACGCCACCCCGCGCGGGGGGCGTGGCGCGTCGCCCACACCACCACGTGTCGCCACCTAGTGAGCGGCGCCGTCGTCACCATCGTCGCCAGGCACAGGCGGTGCCCGCGGCGTACACCCACTTCCCCGCGGCCGACGCAGAGTCCTCGAGGAGAAACCTGCCCGGCGCGCGGCCGGAGACTTCTAGGGCGCGCGCGCACTCTCCCAGCGAGTTCGCGTTCGTCATGCGCACGGACCGGGAGCCTGGCCAGAGGCCCCCGAGCCATGCTCCGTTGACACCACCTGGCTTCCTCCTGCACGGGGTGTACCGCGCTCGACGCCAGCGGCCCCCGTTCGGCCTCAACAACTCCACAGCTGTCGACGCCCACCACCTCGACAAGCGCCGTCAGGACCGGGCGGCGGCAGAGCGGGAGGAACGTCCGGGCGTGATCCTACGAGCCACCACCAACCTGTCCGGGGACGTCGCGCCCTTCCCCGCCGTCCGGGGACGTTGCGCCACGTACCGACAAAGCTCCTCGTCCGGCCGCAACGCCGCCCGCAACAAGGTCAGAGGGCGCCAACGGTCCTTCCTCGAGGCCTAGCCTCGAGGCCCCGCGACGCCGCCAACGACTGCGCAAGAGGGCGCCAACGGGCCTTCCTCGAGGCCTAGCCTCGAGGCCCCGCGACGCCGCCAACGACTGCGCAAGAGGGCGCCAACGGGCCTTCCTCGAGGCCCCGCGACGCCGCCAACGACTGCGCAAGAGGGCGCCAACGGGCCTTCCTCGAGGCCTAGCCTCGAGGCCCCGCGACGCCGCCAACGACTGCGCAAGAGGGCGCCAACGGGCCTTCCTCGAGGCCTAGCCTCGAGGCCCCGCGACGCCGCCAACGACTGCGCAAGAGGGCGCCAACGGGCCTTCCTCGAGGCCTAGCCTCGAGGCCCCGCGACGCCGCCATCGACTGCGCAAGAGGGCGCCAACGGGCCTTCCTCGAGGCCTAGCCTCGAGGCCCCGCGACGCCGCCAACGACTGCGCAAGAGGGCGCCAACGGGCCTTCCTCGAGGCCTAGCCTCGAGGCCCCGCGGCGCCGCCAACGACTGCGTAAGAGGGCGCCAACGGGCCTTCCTCGAGGCCTAGCCTCGAGGCCTCACGACGCCGCCAACGACTGTGCAAGAGGACGCCAACGGGCCTTCCTCGAGGCCTAGCCTCGAGGCCCCGCGACGCCGCCAACGACTGCGCAAGAGGGCGCCAACGGGCCTTCCTCGAGGCCTAGCCTCGAGGCCCCGCGACGCCGCCAACGACTGCGCAAGAGGGCACCAACGGGCCTTCCTCGAGGCCTAGCCTCGAGGCCCCGCGACGCCGCCAACGACTGCGCAAGAGGGCGCCAAGGGGCCTTCCTCGAGGCCTAGCCTCAAGGCCCCGCGACGCCGCCAACGACTGCGCAAGAGGGCGCCAACGGGCCTTCCTCGAGGCCTAGCCTCGAGGCCCCGCGACGCAGCCACCAGTAACAACGCCGGGGGGCTTTCCCCTCCCCGGCATCAGGACGATAAACGCAGGACCGTTTCGAACAAGGAGGAACAACATCCCTCTCCGTGATCAAAAAGCTACGTTCCTCTTTCTAACGTTTGGTTTTCCGTTCTGTTTCTTAAAAAGGCCAACGTTTACAAAAACAATGATTAAAATGCCCACGTCCGCGTTTGCTCCATCCCGAATAAGAACCAGAGGAGCAAGGGACGCGGGTCGGGTCTTCGGGAAAGCGGACCGGGTCCCGGCCGCCTGACGCCTCCGACGGCTAACGGCACCGGCCCATCCGCAGAACTGAAACACGGCCCATAGATCGAGCTCCTCAGGTTCAAGAAAAGGAAGAAACAAAGGCGGGCACGCTAAGAAAAAACACAAGCCTACTGCACTGTTGCTCCGTTTTCCAAAGTCATGACAAACCTCGAAGGACGGCTGACCCTCAAGGGTCATGCCAAAGCAGGCAAGGAGCGAACCTATCGCCTGCGAAAGGCTACGGTCCCCTTTGCCGACCGCACCAAAGAGCACGACGTGATAATGGGACGAAAATACGGGGCAGAGGCTAAGGAGAAGTTTTCGTAAAATCAACAAGAAAGACGCAGTGTTCTTTCCTTGATTTAACTTCATATATTCTAATGCGTACAGAGTGTGCAGGAAGCCTCGGCCACCCTGGACCAACTCGACGGGGCCCGGGACGTGGTGCTGTTGCATTCGGTCGAGTACCTGTGAGACCTCCAACGGGTCCTCGACGGTACTACGTCTGAGGCCAAACAACCGAGGGCGTCACCAGCAAACAACCCCACGACGGTTGGCGCATCGACCCGTGACCTCGATGGAAGCTCCAACTTTGCCCTTGCCATGCGCACAACCACGGAGTCCGGTGAATCTCCCCCGACAACCCCAAGCTCGACTCCAGTTCGGAACATCGAACAGCTACGTCGTTTCTATCCCTAAAGCCTCGAGGCTTCGTACATTTCTCGTATTTTGTACAAACATCGCATCATGAATGAATAAAAGTTCAATTCCAAGTTCTTTATTTCGTTCAAAGCAGAGGTAGCCTCGACTCTGTCTAATCAGAGTCAAGACTCCCTCGGGGGCTAACCAGGGGATCCTCCCTAAGTTCCTAAAAACCTCACACGTTTTTTACTAAACTCGACGTTATTTTATTTATCTATGCCTCGAACGCGCCTCACGACTAAGAAGAAAACACCTTGAGCTCCCTAAGGGTCAAGGGTGTCGAGACGGGAGCTCGCCTACGCCCCCGGGCTACGGTACCTCCACTCGCTCCCACCCTCGAAGGACTCAAGTCTATGTCGAAAACTTAGTCGAAGCAAAACTCAGGCAAAGAAAAATAAGAAAACTCGAGCGCAAAGATGTTTCAATATCATCTCGGGCCCTCACCCCAAAGCCCTCGAAGGAGTCTTTCCCACTCCTCCGAGGCCTCGGGGGCTATCAGGAGAAGGGTCTCTCCGACCCGACGTCCGACGCCCCCCGAGACTTACGTTTTTGCTCGCTTTTCAAAATCTTCCTAGTCTCGCCTCTTTTTTTCTTCCTAGTCAAAAAAGAGGCAACAAGGAATGAAATGCGAAAATGTCTTTACATTAGGCCTCGAAGGCCGCGAGCATGTTCTTTCTTACAAAAATATCCTCCCACGAAGGACACAACACAAGGGCTCGGTGGCCCAAACTAAATTTGTCTCTCCTCTTGAGGCTCGTCCGCAGGAGCAATCACCGAGGGGTCTTCAGGAGCCGAGGGCGCTGCTGGGGGAAGCCCCACGTCCTCTTCAAAGAACCGAGCCAGGGCCTCCCCAGGGGCCTTGACGACCCTGGAGAATTCCGTGATCTCCCGCTCGGCTTCGTCTTCATCGTCCAGCAGGATGTATCCTTGGCTGACGGTGTCGAAGTTGAGGCCGTCGTAGTGGCTGGAGATCACGGCGAAGGCCCGCTTCACCCCAAGATGCAGGGCACCGCGCACCCGGTCATCCACCTGGCCCCTCAGGGCGGCCAGATGGCTGGTCAGGGAGCTCCCCGACTGACCATCTACGGTCCCGAGGGACGCGCAGGCCTCGGCGGTAGCATCTTGCAGAGCCTGGTGATCCGAAGCCTCAGCCTGGTAAACCGACTGCAGGGCGGCCGAGGCCTCCTCCGCCTCAGCAAGCTTCCCCTTCAGCTCTGCAGAGGATCGACACAACTCGTCAAAAGAAAAATAAAACGCGATGAGGAAACCATAAGGCCTACGGAACAAAAGGTCACTTTTCGCCACACCCTCCCACTTCTGGGCGTCAGTGGCCAACGCCTCAGCAGACTTCCGAGCCTGCTCGAGGTCTGTGCTCAGGGCCCGCGCTTTGGACGCCTCCTCGGCAGCCTGAGCACGAAGGGCCTCGGTCGCCTTCTCGGACTCCTCCAGCTGCGATGCCAAGTTCTTAACCTTCTCCGCCTCCCGGGCGGCGTACTCTTGGGCCTCGGCAACCGTGGCGGTCAGGTCCGAGCAGCGGACGCTCAGCCCGCCCGCCTCGGTACTCTTCTCGGCAAGCTGCTTCTGGGTGTGGGCGAGCTCAGCGCTCGACGTCTGAAGCTGCTCCCAGACACGGCTCTCCCGACGGAGGAAATCCGACTTAGCCCGAGAGGTCTCCATGAGCTCCTAAGGTGGATAATCAACCAAACATTAACCCCCCTTTTTACGACAAAACGGGAAGAAGAGGATCGCCCAAACAAGGGTCCTCACCTGGACGGCCCGAGGGAGGTCCCTTTCCACCAACATCAGGGACGTCTTCAACGACCGCGTGAGGAGCGAGCCGAGCTGCCCGAGGATGTTCCAGTTTCTGGCCTCGGGGGCATCGTCGAGGACAAACACCGGCTCGGCCTCGGGATCGGCTGGATCCCTCCACTCCACTCGAGGACCGCCCCAAGTGGGAGAACGACCTCCCAAGCGGGCAAGGGCCGAGCTTTCGCCCCCTCCTCCGACCTCTGGTACCGGCAGCCTCGGCGGCGCGCTGGTAGCCTCGCCCTCCACCTCTGCTTTCCCACCTTTTGGGGAAGTCTCGTCAGAAGAGATGTTATGGATCTCCTCCGGCAAGCGCGACCCCTGAGGCAGGACGTCAGCCCCAGCCCCGGGCGCAACGGCCTGGGACGGCTCTGCCTCAGCCGCCTTGGCGGCCTCGACTTTAGCGGTCGAGGCCCCCGGGGCGCCTTCATCCCTCGACGCCCCAGAAGCAGGGTCCTCCTCTGGTGCCCCACCAGAGACCGGGGCCCCCTGTGGGAACTTGACGATTTCGGGCGTGCTGTCCGGCCCGCCTGACCCCGGCAGTGGTGGCGTCACAGACGGTGCCACCACCGCGCCGGCGGAGGAGGTCGCACCCGCTTTCAGCGCCTTCCGAGGGCGGAGGGATAAGACCTCCGCGGACCGCTTACCGCTGAGACAAGAGAAGAAAGATACGCATCAGGAAGAAAAAATCCCCACACGAGCAAGCATGGGACAGGCAAGCGACGAGTGCTCACCCAGCCCTTGGCACCCTCCTCGCAGAGGGCACGGGTGGGGTCTGCAGCCGCGGTGTCCCTGCAGGGGGAACCCCGCTCGGGGGAGGTGGGAGCTCCGTCTCGAGGATCTCCGTCAAAACCCCCACCGACGGCGGCGTCGACGGGCCCTGAGTGGACCCGTCGCCCCCCTGGGGCGCAGAAGCCTCGCCACCCGCGCCCAGGGCAGGAACAGGGCTCTTCCCCGCCGCCTGCGCCCCGGGCACGCCCATCACGGGGCTCGCCAACCGGACCGACAAATGGTCCACATCTGGGAACCCCGTCAGGGGCTCGGAGTCCCCCTCCAAGCCCTCCTCGTCTTCATCATCAGAATCCTCCTCCGTAGGGGAGGACTCTTCCGGCTCACCATGGAGCTTCTGTTGCCTCCGACGCCTCTCCAGGTCGTCACGGTCCTTCCGACGCTTAGCCCGCCTGGTGTTCTTGTCGTCCTTTCTCTTCTTCCTCTCCTCGGCCATGCGCCGCCTCTCCTCCCTTTCCTCAGGAAGGGGAGGTTTCGAGGCGCTGACCCCCTGTAAACCCTGCAAAAAGAAGGAAGTAAGGATCGAACACGAAAAAAGAAAGCTCCGCGGCAACACACCCAAAGGATCGATCCCCTTACCAAGCTGATGTACCCGCGGAACGGGCGCATTGGAATACTGAGCAGTTTGTTCGCGTCCTTCGCCTCCTTTACCGCATCCCTCGCCCGGCGAACGAGCTCGGGATAGGCGACCGGGGACGCCCTCATCTGGCACCCCTGCAGGAGAGACGCGTCGTCCCTCATCTTCGCCATGATCAGGGGCCGGTTCATCAGCGGCAGCACGCACCGCTGGTGGAACCAGACCACGACCATCCCGGCCGTAAGACCCGCCTTCCGCAGCCTCGACAAGGCCTCAAGTAGCGGGTCGAGTCGACTCTGTTGACACGATTTTTGGCTATCCAAAATATGTGAAATATTTATTCCATATTAAATAGAATAATATATGTGAAAATATTTATTCCATATAAAATAATATAAGTCGTTAAATGCTATCAAATATGAAGCCTGCAAATAATAAAATAGTATGTCTAAAAAAAAGAAAATAGAATTACCATGATATAATATTGGTTATTAAACGCAGTACACCTAATAAGTAGACTCAAAGGCGTGCGTTCATGCATGTGCCTCTTTTATATAAAATTAAAAGTTATGTTCCATATGAAATATTTTATATATGAAAATGAGAGTATAAAAATAAATAATAAGTAGAGAGGAAATTAAATGTACAAGAAGTTCCGGTGCGAACAAATATTCTTCTTTCAATTATCAATTATTGATAATAGAGACTGGATATGCCTGCACGTTGGTTCATGAAACGTCAACTAGCGCGCGTATAGTTGCAAATGACCGAGCTAGTCCTCTGCCATGACCGAGCTTTGGCTAACCGCACGTCGTGGCGCGTGGGTGCGTACCTTGCGCGCTCTTTAATTCAAAACAGTCAAACGTGAAGCAAGGGATTAGTGCAGTAAAATTAAATTAGAGAGGGCGGCAAATCTCCTGGAGTCCTGGCAACCGACCGACCCAGCTCTGGCCTATAAATAAATGGTCATCTGTACTTCTCCGGCCCTCTCAACTCCAGATCGTCGCCAGGCTGCCTCGACTCCGTACCGCCGCCTGCCGCTGCTCCTGCGAATAAGCACTCCGGTAGTTAGAGCACCGCTGGCTGCTGTCCCCTCATCGCCTCAAACCACCAACTAGGCCATCGCCGCTGTTGTGCTTTCAAGGAGAAAGCCACCACCAGGTTGCCGGCATCGAGATTTCTAGTTGTTCCTCGAGAACTGCAGCGATCTTGAGGATCCTGAGAAGGTGAGAAGCTCCTCGTGCTTCGCGGCAACGTTCTCTCTTCTGTTCTTGCTGTGCTGGTCTCCGGCTACAGCATCGACAGACTTCACCAACAATTCGTCGTGCTTTGGTACACGGCTGGCCCGTCGTCGCTGCGATGAGCAGTGCACGTAGGTCTTACCCCGGTAAAAGGTAAAATAATCGGTGATGGTTGCGCATGGGCTACGAGCCCCGGTAAAATTGTGAAAGGCCAACATATGTGCCTCGGTGAAATTTGGGTTTGGACGCGTGTTGGCTCCTTCCCACGGTTGAAATTGGTGGACGCGCTTTGGCTCCACCCGGTCTATGGTATAAAGAAAATGGTGGACGCGCTTTGGCTCCACCCGATTCATAGTAAAATTGATGGATGCGATTTTGGCTCCATCCAATTAAGGTTCGCGGTATAAAAAAATGGTGGACGCGCTTTGGCTCCACCCGGTTCATACTAAAATTAGTACGGATGCAAATTGGTTCCATATCCGAATAAATTTGCATACGTAAAATTTGGCCACGGTAGCGCCAAACCTGTTTATATTCATATCATTCATTAAAACAAAACAAATAACTTGCATGTTACGGCCATTAAGAAAATTCATATGTCGGTTATTATCAAATCAAGCAAATAGCTGTATGCGCATATACGATGGCTAAAATAAATACTATTGTGCTGCATATTGAGATCATGCATCTTATCTACACTAAACCAACTATCGCCTTCATGTCATGGCAGGTCCAAGCCATACATACGTACACCCCGTTTTCTCTGTTTGCATGAGAGGCAGTAAGATCAAACCATCTGCATGAGATAAATTAAATGTGCTAATCTAGTGTTGCGCCAAAGTCAATATGAATAATGCATTTAAATCTGATATACATGCAGAGATAGAGTCAAACGGTTACTCTGATGGCTATTGTTCTAGCCATAATTAATAAATAAAATAATGCTTTCCTTATGTGTTTAGATAGCATACATCTAAATTCATGTCCGGCTAAACTAAATAAAATTAGTTTAGTCATACCAGATTGTGGCCAAACCACACAATAGACTAAACAAATTTAGTTTATTCATGCTAAATATCATCAAGTCATGGCCGCTCACGCTAAATTTAATTACTATAGTGCCAGGGTCAAAATAGTCGAAATACCACAAACAGATTTAGCTAAACCAAGTAAGTTTAATCATCTTCGGTATCAAGTAAATTACGACTCAAAATGCCATGCATCAAGTAAATTAAATATTGTGACTTAGTTAAATTCAATATATGAAAGGTCGTGTCTAGTCAGGTTAACACAAATAAAACAGTGAATATCAAATTATAGATTATGGTGGCATATTATATCATGAACACACATGCTAATTTTGATAAAATAATTTGTCCCCATGCAAGACATCTAAGTTCGGCGCTACAATATATCTTTCAGAGCCATGGCAAAATAAACATCTCACCTCAACCCAAATAAAATATTGCACCAAATAATAAGTGCATTATATATATCAGAACTTGTTGATCCACGATCTCATCTAACATAACAAGATTATCAAATTTAGTCTCTCAAGTAAATTAGGTGCATATACATGAATATAATGTACCACCCAAATGAACGTTGATTAAATACATTATTTTTTTCTCTTGGTCGACATGCATATATGTCGCACTGCATAATCAAGATGTCCCATGGCAGAGTTAAACATGGCGCCATATCATGGTTTAAATAAACAACACGATATGCATGAATTAAATATGTGCATATCACGATTTGCTAAAAAGTTAAATCAGCTAGCAATCAGTCATATATATTAGGAGTTTATGTTTACTCCTCAATGAATTCATACCATGTTAAAAAGAAATGATAAGTCCAAGTTTATCTCAAGCATGCATCTACGTCCATCGGCAACTACAAGAATGAAGACCTTATTTTCTTTTGTAGTTTGTAATAGCCAGCCATATGATGTAATCTTATTTTTCATGTACTTATATTGGAACTCTTAATCAGGGGTGTTCTCTACGGAGAGGTAATTAACATAATTTTTATGCAAATATAAGAATTATGGAAGTATGGACTCGCAATACTTGTTCTTTAACTTTTGTCCCAATTAAATTAAACAAAAATTAAATTTGTCTCTGCTGACGCGGAGGCGGGTCATAGCCACCCGTTTTCCCGCCATCAGACTCTGCCTCTTGTCGACGACGCCGTAGTTCCAAGAGTCCGGCCGCGACTCGATGACGCGGCCGGTGTATGCTGGCAGCAGCCCGTCGTCGTTGCGAAGGTAGAACCAGCCCATGCGCCAGTCCTTGTTCGAGGTGGCCGCCTGGGACGGGATGTACAGGCCCGACCTCTGCTGGCGAACGGAGAGCACGCAGCTCCCCGACCTCATCAATCTCCGCCGACCCTCCGAAACCGCCTTCGTGAAGAGCTCGCCCCGGAAGAGGTGGATCCAGAGCTCCCAGTGGGGCTCGATCCCCAGGAAGCCTTCGCAGACGGTCGCGAAGATGGCCGCCTGTGAAATAGAGTTGGGGGCAAGGTGATGCAGCTCGAGCACGTAGTAGAAAAGAAGCGCCCGGAGGAGCCGGCTTGCCGGCACCCCGAACCCACGCTCGTGGAAAGCGATGAAGCTGACCACGTAGCCGTTCGGGGGCCTCGGCTCCTCCTCCTCCGGACCGGGGGCGATCCACTCTGGCCTATCGGAGCCAGAAAGGCCCCGAAGAAGTCCTCTCTGCACCAGCTCCGCCAGCTTCTCCGGGGTGGCGGCAGAAGCGCCCCACGGCTCAGCGACGTCGGCCATCCCGAATGACAGAAGGCGGAGGCGCAGATGTCACAAAGAGGAAAGCCCTTGGACGAACGTCTCACTCCACCAAGCGAGGCCTCGGGCGAACGCTCGTTCTCCGCCTCGCCCGAGCCCTCCAAGCCAGGCCTCGGGCGAACGCACGTTCTCCGTCTCGCCCGAGCCCTCCAAGCCAGGCCTCGGGCGAACGCTCGTTCTCCGTCTCGCCCGAGCCCTCCGAGCCAGGCCTCGGGCGGAGTCTCCCACGACAGAGGAAAGGTAACCGCACACGTTTAATGCGCCCACCTAACCACGTCTCGAGCCGGTTGACAGGTACACGCGGCGACTCCCCATCCGCTCAACTACCAGGGGCCACCACGACCGCCGCTCTGACTTCACGTCTGCCGCCCTGGCGCCACGATCTCCACTCCCTGATGACTTCCGCTTAAAAAGGCGCGCCCAACGGGCAGAAGGATTCCCAGACGACGGAGGCTTCTTCACGAAGGTAAAAACGGGCCCCGGCCCTTCCAAGCCTTGAAGCAGCGAAGGCTGGCCCTCGAAGAGGGTTCGACAGCCGGCTTCGAGCACCCGAGTCAGGGACACCAAGGGGCGCCACTCGCAGCATCGCTCGAGGGCCAAGCCCTCGAGGCCCCTCACGTGTATCCAAGGCAGGGCGCACAACGTGCAGTGAGATCCCCTCGGAGGGAGGCATCGAGCCACCGGGTCCTATCGAATGGACCCGGCACTCCTGTAGACCGAGCACCCATGCTTTATGAGATCGCCTCCGGGCTTCAGTCGACCCTATCGAACGGGGCACGATGTCTCACTTGGATTCCCCCGTTACCAGCTCACCGAAAACCTCGATACTCGCCCGCTCGTGGTAGTACGAGGCATCCCCCCTCGCATCCGATCGAAAGGACTCGCGGGATGACAAGCCAGGGCAACCGGCGTGCTGGACAGCTCGAAGAGCCGGCCGGTCGGTTCAGCCTGGCACCCCTCAACGAAAGAGGGTCGAAAAACTCGGAGGCTCGACACTCCCGAACCTAAAAAAACGTAACTAACACTCACACTCGCGAGAAAGCCCACAAGGGAGTTCTAACCACTCCCCAGTGGCCTCGGGGGCTACATCCGCGGGTGTCGCTCGCACGACACCCACGGAATCAAAATAACCAAACCCTCGAGAACCAGTTAGCTAACCCTCGAGATCCCGATAGGGAGCCCCTGCTCGAGTGCTAGCAATCGAACAAGGACTCGGGGGCTACTATCGGGGGACCACAAAAGAGGTACCCCCAATCAACGCAAAACAAATAAGTTAAACCTAGAGCACCAATTAACAAGAGACCAAACTAGTCTAACGCCCTAAAAAACCAACCCCTCGAGGCCTACAATGCTGGCCCACCAAGCCGAAGCCCGAAAACCTGTTAAGCGGAAGTAGGCCGCGCTGGCCCTCCAAGCCAGGCCTCGGGCGAACGCTCGTTCTCCGTCTCGCACGAGCCCTCCAAGCCAGGCCTCGGGCGAACGCTCGTTCTCCGTCTCGCCCGAGCCCTCCAAGCCAGGCCTCGGGCGAACGCTCGCTCTCCATCTCGCCCGAGCCCTCCGAGCCAGGCCTCGGGCTGGCGCTCGTTCTCCGTCTCACCCGAGCCCTCCGCGTCAGGCCTCGGGCGAGCGCTCCACTGCCCTTCAAGCCTCCTGTAAGAAGGAAGCTCCCTGCTTCTCAGCTCTGACAACCGTACTAGCCCCATACTGCGCACTTAATGCGTCCGCCTTCTCCGGTCACATCCTCCGGTACACAACGTGTGCCACAGTGAACCGGAGCCAGAGTCAAGCCTCCTTTTTCACCACAAGCATGGGCAAAAAAGCATCAGTACAGCACTGTTAGGCCATACCCTGCACTGTAGCAGGCTCGAGCCACATCTCGAGACCTGGATTCCCCGCCGTCCAACCGGGTTTGCCGGGACTTGCCCATACCTGTGGGGGCTCGAGCCCCCCGTAGGCGCCACCTCGAGGCCGGCTCCGCGCCCCTCGAGCCCTAACTGGTTTCATGCTATTGGAGGACAGGTACCCCAAGACCCGGAGGGACCCTGACACGCCCTGTACGTGCCGGAACGGGCGCTGCACAGCCTTCACGTCGCCGCGCCTCCACATCCGCGCCCGGAATGGAGGCCACGCTTCAAGGACGTCTCAACAGCAACACCCACGCTGGCTCCAGTGACCCCGACAAGACATACTTCCTAGCCTTCGCCGTATTGGACGTTGTACATGTCACTCCTGTGTAACCCTGGCCTCCTCTTGCTCTATAAAAGAGGACACCAGGGCCCTTCGCGCACGGGTCAACACACAGAACTCCGAGACGAGTACACACAACACATACACGAGTTCGGACTCCGGTCCACGCTCGTTGAGCTTGTAACGCCCCTGTACAAGCACTTAGGTGCAAGTAATACAAGAACATCCTCCCTCCGCTGGACGTAGGGCCTTCTTTGCCCGAACCAGGATAAATCTTTGTGTCATCTTGCATCACCATCCAGGAAGAGAGCACACTATCATATTACTAGTTGGTGTCATACCCCCGGGGTCGAAACACCGACACATCCTCATTGCACAACTTAAACACACACTTGGTTAGTATTGTCGAAACCCTTAGATTTTGACAATAGGGTGAAAAATAGTTTGTAGTAAACAAGGGTCGAAGATACTGTTCCATCAACCCACCTTTCATTTCTCAAGGTCACATTTCTTATATACTCCGTCTGTCCCCAAAAGCTAGACGTTGGGGCATTTAATTTTTGTGTCCACATTCACACTGCCTTGCATGCATTCGGATCATTTTGTGTCCAGATTCATTGATTCTCGAACGAATCTTGTCAGCAGCTAGAACGTCAACCATACAGGGACAGAGGGAGTAGCTAGCATTTACAACACCTGGACCGTTTTACCCCTGCTGTTTGGGCTTGATTTTCGGAATATTCCGTAATAGACTAGGCTAAATTAAAAAGAATCCTTACAACGATCTAAAATCAAGTTGGACTTGACTTTTAGAACCCTTCGTCAGGTCTTGTGGTCTGCAACATTTCACAATGCTCTCTAGCACCTTTGGCAAGGGCTTTGCTAGTGATCGAAGGTATCTTTGCCTCATCAATGCTTCATCGAGGCAAGCTCCAAAAATGACTTTGCCATGACACAATGTCTGTCTCGTGTCCACCTCAATGCTTCTCTACAAAGATATCCCATGAAGTGCTTTGCTCGAGACCAAAATTCATCGGTTAGTAGCAAAAATGATTGAGAGATCCCTTTGGTCCTAGGCAATCCCAACAGGTAGTAATATAGCAATCGTTGTCAACCAAAAATATATTTAACTAGTATGTATTTTTGGTAGACAACGATTGCTATATTTAACTAGTATGTATTTTTTTTACGTAGACCATTTCGACATGAAAACCTAAATCTAAAATACTCCAACTTTTCAAGTATGTGTTGTGGATCTAAAAGACAACAAAATTATAAACATATACAGACTATAAATAAAACAGAATCATTTCGACCGAACCGAATACAACATGGCAGCAAGCATGTCTTCTTCACATATTTTTCCTTCATCCATAGCATTCTCCTCCACCTCCAAAACAAACATCGATAACATTCACGAGCTGTTTGGCTCCACCTTTGTATCGCAAATGCAAATGATTTTATACTTACCAGCGGGAATACAAATGAACTAGTTTTATTTACGTTACCATTACTTTCGAGCCAACCAAACAGTTCGTCAGTTCCCAGCAGCGCACAACACAAATAGCACCCGTTCAAGAGAGAGGAGAACAACTTGGATTATTTGGAAATATAGAATGCGTTGGTGAGTTTTGAGTTCGTGTAATTTTCTCACTTATATTTGTGGTATGAGTTTAGGATCCTATTGGGGACCAACCCATCTTTTTATTGGAATAACTTCGCTTCATTGATTAAGTAGAATCATTTACAATCGAGTTGTGCAGGCATTGCTGCAAGAAGCTAGCTTCATCCATGATGATCACTGCAACTTCAGATCGATGCTTTCTATAACGAAACATAGCTCTCCTGCAATTTTTTTCCCCCTAAAACAAGAGCGAGAAGAAACGTTGAATAGCTAGCTAGCTAGCTAGTACACTCTGCCCGCCAGTTCTTGCCTAACGCATGCCGCCGTGTGGCTCGCCATGCGCTCGCGCCTGACATGCATGGGGCGCCTGCCTTCTTTCGTCTTTCCCCTCTGTGCAGCTCTGCTTATGCTCTTCCAAACTTTTTTATAACGAATTAACGAGCAGAACGAACACAGAACACGCGCGCGCGCGTTGCTGCGCTAGCTGAATTGTTCAAAACGATTTGATATGGTGTTTTGGAAGAGACCGGAAAACGGATGCCAAATAGGAATAGTCGCTGTCTGGTGCCGAACGAGTGCGCCCTACGCTCTGACCGACGCGTCAGGTAGTTTGCAATGTAGCGGGCGGCCAAGTCCGTGTCGGTCAACTGCATCTCCAGACGCTAGTGGCAAAAGTCCTGCTCTCGAAGCAGACCCTTTGACATGCATGGGATAAGAGTTCTGGATTCGCTTGCGTCTATATAGTGCTTACTGCTTAGTGCGCAGCGCACCCAATCGACGGGAAAGAATTGTGCTTGATTATTACAAGACGACGTCTCCAGCAAAACTGGAAGAGTTATTTGCTGTTTGGGCTGCTATATTTGGAAGACAAAGATATAGTCCAGGATGATGAGCAGCAGCACGTACTACTACTTGTAACTGGGCTGAAAGCTTTCGAGATTGTTCCCAGCAGCCTGAAAATTGAAAAGCACCAACATTGCAGTTCGTTGCATATACGCAAGGACGGTATGGATACACCAAGCTAGAGCACAGTCCTAGCACGCCTTTGAGTTTGAGGTGTATTCCATTATTTTTTGCCTAACGTGCAGGTCATGCTCCCTTTGATTTCCATGCATGGCCACTCCTGTCTGACTCTGACCTGCATACTACTACCAGTCTAGTTTTATGGTCGATGTCCCGACAGATGGCTGGAGTATATGTGCTCATGTTTTGCATGACTGAAGTTAAATTAACGAGAGGATGGCCATTATTAGACCTGTACATGCTGATTGATCCTTTTTTTTTTTGTTCGTACCGCCTACAACGTACGCTCAGGGGGCCGCCACGCGCAAACGACCAACAAACAATAAGGTCTTGGTTTCCGACCAGCATTTCTACGGAGTTGGCCTTCGGGTCACCTCGCCTCGAAATACGGCATTGTGGAAGAACTACAAGAGACAAAAAAAAAAAACATTTCGAAATCAGTCGTGCGTACTATGTTGGTTTTGTAAACTAGCATACATACATGTACGGAAAAAGAATACATGTTGTTTGATCGGACTACTTCCAGGCACTACTAGTCTACGTATTATTCACGAAGAAGAAGGCATGAGTGACATGCACGGTAGTAATTAACTATAGCAACCATCAGGCTCCAAGAGTTCAAAACCTGCCAAACTTGGCCAAGCACAGCACGGACGTACTACTAGTAAACCGTAACTGAATTGATGTTGACCTGATCGTCAGCATTGTGTGCTGTGCGTCAATCGATCTGCATTATAATTCCACGAAGGAAAAGACCCTCATCACTCGTAGAGTAGGAAAGATGGGGGAAGAAAAAAAAAATCTAGACACGTCTCGATCGATCTCCCTATATATACCACCACCAAATTTTACTTTTGATTTACCAGCTAGCATTGATGATCGTCTGCTAGCTCTCGTACAGCTAGCTAGCTAGCACTAGCAGTAGCACTGCTGCTCCGGCCTCGCGCGCGATCGATCGCGCGGCCATGGACTACGGCAACGCGAGCACGGGCGCTACGGCGGCGGCGCCGCCGCCGCAGCAATATAATAGTTACTGTCGCTCCGTGTCGCCGCCGTCGAGGGTGTCGTCGTGCTCGCCGCCTCCGCCTCCCGCCGTCCAGGAGGTGGTGGGCAACGTGCCGCCGACCGTCGTCCTGAGCCCGTGCGCGGCGTGCAAGATCCTCCGGCGCCGCTGCGCCGACGGCTGCGTGCTGGCCCCCTACTTCCCGCCGACCGAGCCCGCCAAGTTCACCACGGCGCACCGCGTGTTCGGCGCCAGCAACATCATCAAGCTCCTCCAGGTGTGTGTCGTGTGTGTGTGCGTGTGGGCGCACGGTTTCTTTAATTTCTGATGAGCGCTCAGGTCAGCAACAATGTGTACGTGGTGGACATGCACGTTATTAGTTACATATATAATCTACGTGGTGTACGGTCCGTGCAGGATTTGCCGGAGAGCTCGCGCGCGGACGCGGTGAGCAGCATGGTGTACGAGGCGGAGGCGCGGCTGCGGGACCCGGTGTACGGGTGCGCGGGGGCGGTGTGCCGGCTGCAGAAGCAGGCCAACGAGCTCAAGGTGCAGCTGGCGCGCGCGCAGGCCGACCTGCTCAACGCGCAGACGCAGCACGCCAACCTGCTAGCCCTCTTCTGCGTCGAGATGGCCAACCGCCGCGGCGGCGGCGGCGGCCAGCAGCAGCAGCCGTCGTCGCCGATGACGGTGGGCGGCGGTGGCGGAAGCGGATCATCATTCGGCACGGCGTACCAGCTGCAGCAGGCGTTTTACGACTCGGACCTGGACTCAGCGACGTGGCCGGATCACGAAGCCCAGCTCTGGACCTGATCGATCGATCGACCGGTAGCCGATGCATGCATGGACTCGATCTCGTAGTAGCTCGATCGGATCACAAATACTAGTAGCGCATATACGTGCTGCTACCGTACGTGTAGGAAGTAGCTAGGAACGACGGTAACGTTTCTAGCGCGTTGGGCTGCTGCAAGACGCTGGTACGTGTGTAGCCGGCCGTAATTATGAAGCACACCCCGTCAATACGACTATTTTGCTCTTCAAAAAATGCATCTTATGAATACATGATCTTATTACTCCGTACTGTATTACGCAACGTACAGGTTCGGCTGATGGAGTACCACCGGCTGATAACGACGATGCTGATGAAAAATATTTTGTTACGATCGTACACCGAGAAGTACTCCCTGAGCGTGCGCCCACGAGGCTCATATGCATGGCGTTAGCATGAGCTGACTTATTTGCTGTCTACAAACTCCTACCGTCCTAACGTACTACTAGCATGTACTATAAGCTAATTTGTGTGTGCTACTGCTATTGCTACACCAACTGATTTTAGGCAATTGCCGGCGGGCTCAAATGGATCTCGAACGAACGGTCATGTGCGGCGGATATGCGTGCCAGCTCCATTCATGACCTGACTACCGCCGTCTGCAGGTCATCTACGGCTTGAGATGCGCTGCCGTAAGGTGTTTCACACCTTCTATAATCACACGCATCGCAATCAAAAGAAGAATTCTAGATCGAACGATCAGAACAAGAACAACCAAATCCTCAAAGAAAAAAAAAACAGAAAAAAAACTGGCTACGCCATACAGTACATGCACGGCACGCCCACGTCTGTCAGCTATAGTAGCCTCATTCGGCATGCATACCTACAGTATCGTCGTCAGTGATAGATTTTCGTGGGCATGTACCATGCGTGTTGCCTTGCCTGGAACATGCTGTGCAGACCGCCGCCGCACACGCGCGACAGCAGAGCTGAGCATACATGCATACATGTCCCCATGAACAAATCAGTCGCTCGCCGTCTCTCACAGACGACACCAAAAGAAGGCGGCCAAACTCTATCTCCAAGGCGTACTTTATTTGGACCGGCAGGCCGGCCGGCCGTCTTATTAGGTCCCGTTTGGCAGAGCTCCCAGAGCTGATTCTCTGCTGAATCCAGCAGGAGCTCTGCCAAACGGTTATTCAGAGAGAAGTGATTCGCTGCTGATTTCGTGAAGTGATTCTCTGAAATGAACTAACGGGCTGGGAGCTGAAAAAAGTAGCTTCCCCCTGATTCTGCGAAGTGATTCTCCATGCTGATTTTAAGAGTTTAGGCTAAAGAATCAAAGAGAATCACTTTCAGCCACAGAATCACTTCTCTCTGAAAATTAGCTTCTATAGAGAATCAGAATCAGATAGAGCTCTACAAAACTAGCCCTAACGGTTTCCAAGTCTCGCATGCCAACCATGCGAGCTCATCTGCATATACTCCCTCCGTCCCTAAAAGAACGTCGTTGTGAGATGCATGTCACAAGTTTGACTCAGGCCTTGTTTAGATCCCAAAATTTTCCATCACATCAATGTTCGGACATATGCATGGAGCATTAAATGTAGGTAAAAAAATAACTAATTGTACTTTTAGTATGTACATGTCGAGACGAATCTTTTGAGTCTTGTTGGGTCATATTTGGACAAAGTTTGTCAAATAACAACGAAAATGCTACAGTGATTTTTTTTGCAAAATTTTGGCATCTAAACAAGGCCTCAATTTATAGAAAATACGTGCAACATTTAAATCTTCAAAAAATTTGTTAAAAACTAGATTCAAAGATCTTTCTAATGATACTAATTATGTACCATAAATACTAATATTATGTAATATATAATTAGTCAAAATTGTTTCTCGGGAAGCGAAGCGACACTCTTTTAGAGATGGAGGGAGCAGACGACGACGGTCGTCGTCGGAGTACCTGACGCACATGGTACGGTCATCGTCGTCAGCCAAGTACCATACCTGTGCCAGCAAATCACTGAACAGCAGCATTATTGGTCGACCCGTAGTTAAGTGCTAGCTGTCTTTGTTTAATCATAGCTTCCTAGAAGTTCCTTACTTGATCTGTATAGTGTACTCCCTCCGTTTCTAAATAACTGTCTCTAGAAATCCGTGTTTCTCTCACAGACACGTTTTCCGGACGACAGATAAAAAGGGACGGAGGGAGTACTTTATTTAGAGAGCGAGGTCTGCAGCAGCCTAGCTAGGTAGGAACTAGGGTGTTCAGCGTGTGCTACGTACCACCGTGGAATCACGTCGCATGCATCCAAACATGTCCATTGGATGTACATGCACAATGTCCAAGCGACACACAAATGTCAGACGAGCTGCTCCCAATCTGCTGGAAACTTTGGGAGAGTCGTGATGGCATATATATGATGGTAATTGAACGATATTTGTTTGTGTTTTTGTTGCCATCTTCTTTGGGATGGGCGGAAGAAGTCATCTTGTGTGCTCACACCTTGTGCACTATCCGTTACCACTGTAGGTATATGATTCATAAAAATGGAAAATCGATACATGGATCCCACGCAAACCAACAGCGTCAAATCCCAAATGACCCACCTACCTCGCCGGCCGGTCGCCGCCGGAGCTGGTAGCCAGAAGGCCGGCTATGGGTCACCATAATGGCGCCATGGCAGCAGCGACGGTGCTTAAGCTAATTTTCAGCAGGGAGAGTGACACTAATTAGGTTAGAGCAAAGAGCAAAAGTATACTCCCTCCGTACTCGTAAAACATGTCGTTTAGGACAGCGACACGGTCTCTAAAAGATAACTTTAACCTCATGTTTTTAATAAAAATATTTATAAAAAAATGATATATGTATACTTTTATAAAAGTATTTTTTAAAACAAATCTATTCATATAATTTTCACATTTGCAAACTCAACAACTAAAAAGTTATTGCTGATTTATATTCCCAATGTTTGATCTAGACCTTGTCCAAAGCGATATGTTTTACGAGTACGGAGGGAGTACAAAATATTGCAAAGTGGCCTGGGGTTGACCCCATGTTAGCCTCAATATATATATCTCCGCCCCTGCTTAAATGACGGCGATTGGAGGACAAACTTCCTTGATGATGATATGATGACCTCAGATATCATCGTGGAGGATATATTTACATGTCACTCATAATTACGGCTAGTGGTAAAAACAATGACAGTTGACTCGCTAAGTAGGGAGTGTGTGTATAAATCTGATCTAAACGGAGATCTAGATGGATTTCATCACCAGCTTCATCAACGGCTTTACTTCGGCCAGACCATGCGCTTCGCCTCCATTGACTTTGTCGCCGACTCGGTGAGGCACCTGACCCTCAGCATCGCCTCTAAGACTATCTCCAACGGACGACGCATCCTGATATGCAAACTCAAAATGGCTACTCTACGTTGCTTTATCGAACAAAAACGTCGTCCAACAGACGATGCAAATGGCAGACCCATTTTGGGTGAGACCCAATGTGAAACCCAAATAAGCGTCGCTGTGCATACTGTGTCCAGCTTTGGTCAGGCTGCTCAAATCATTGTTGCCTTGTCTTTATGCATTTGCTGTTGGAAATGACAACTTGTAGGTCCGTGACCTTTTTCCCACGTAGAGACGCATACTAGTCAATAGGTCTCCAATTTGCATCTTATTATTGAAGATAGTCTAAACAATCAGATTATTCGTTTTGGCAATCTAGACGTCAGTGTCATAAATATGAGAATGTATGCTATGAAAACCAGCTTTTTGTGCAAACTATAGAAACTCTAATCAAGACCACAAGAATCTAATTTGATGGTTAGATGTGAAGGTAGACTATTTTAGCACTTAAACCCCCATTGTGCTCACGCCTGTTTAGATTAGGATGAGATGAGTGGAGGGGTTTAAGTGTTAAAATAACTCATCATCAGATTAGATTCATGTGGTCTTGATTAGAGTTTTTATAGTTTGCACAGGAGGCTGGTTTCATAGCATACGTTCCCCATAAATATTTATGCTCTTTTCATAAGTCCGATTAAACATGAAAAATATATAAATTTAAGATACCTCTAGTGACTGGTTTATTCTTTTTTAATCTAGTTGCAACGTAGATGCTCACATACATGGACGCACACTCATCCCTATGAACACCACATATCCTACCCCTACGACCACCTTCGAAGAACCGATACCACTAAAAATAATAGTGTCATCTTCGTAAAACCGAGTTAGACCAAAAAAATCTCGAGATTGACGAAGTCATCACTGACGCCTCACTATCGACGAATACATCGCCTACTATTAAAAGAATAGCACCGTTAAATTTTAGAATAAATAAAAAAATACGAGCATACGAGCACTCAACCAGCCGAGTTACGTTCAGCTCGCATGATTGATTTATTATTCGGAGTCAGGTTTCGTGTGTCTCCGTCGAGGTTCCGTCCTTCCTCAGTAATCTAAGAATTACTACCAAGGTGTTATAACCTTGACACTTCTTACTTAATAAAACACGTGTTTTTGAAACATGTTGTCACTGTGTTTATTTATTCGTGGGCTCATAAGCCCAATAGCGTATATGGGCCCGCTCACCCGTTATGGCAGTGGAGAGCGCTCCGGCCTCGGATCTTATTTTTGGCAACTTTATCGTATATATGCACATCTTCTCAATTGCTCTATTGCTGTTTTGAATTCAGGCTTGAGTTAGAAGAGTGATTGTTGGGCCGAGTGCTTGGGCACTCCACAAAGTCTTAAATACATTCGGCAAAGACTTTCGAAATCGCAAGTCCTGATATTTTTCACGTAATTTTCTCTCACGCAGTGAGCAGAATTCGAACTCGCTCGCGCGAAGCCTCCTTTATCACTGCACTACACACTCACATACGTTTCATCACCGTTTCGGTTCCTCGTATATTATACTAAACTGACTGTAACTTGCTTATTTGGGACCCTAAACGAATTCAAATTAAAAAGTTGTCAACTACAAAGTTTTCTAACTTTTCGATATCTACAACTTTTATTTTGGTAGTTTTTCCATCCGAGGTCGTTTATAAAAATTTGAATTTCAAATTTGACAATTTGAAACGTAGTTTTCGTTGACAAGATGATTTCAAATCAAAAAGTTGTCAACACCAAAGTTTCATAACTTTTTGAGACCTATAACTTTTATTTTGGTCATTTCTCCATCTAAGGTATTTTAAAAAATTCAAATTTTAAAATTTTTAAATTCAAATACAGTTTTGCAAGACAAGATGATTTCAAATAAAAAAGTTGTCAACTACAAAGTTTCATAACTTTTTGAGATCTACAACTTTCATTTTGGTCATTTCTCCATCCGAGGTCTTTTGAAAAATTCGAATTTTCAAATTTTCAAATTCGAACGCAGTGTTGCATAACTAGATGACTTGAAATTAAAAAGTTATCAACTACAAACTTTCTTAACTTTTCAAGATCTACAAAGTTTATTTTGGTTGTTTGACCATTTGTGCATCCGACATTATGGTTCTAATATTATTCACAAATATTATATATCACTTTTCTAGTTTCATAAACTACCGGAGAGATACGTAAGATTTGTGTACAAATTTATTTTAAGTTTGTTAAATGAAGAAATCACCAAAACAACAATTGTTCATCTTGATAAGTTAAACAACTTTGTAGTTGAATTTTTTTTATTTGGATTAATTTACTGCTTCAAAATGTGATTTGCAAATTGGCTTTGCCGAGTGCAAAAAAAAAAAACACTGCCGAGTGCCCTAAAAAAAATACTCGGCAAAGAATTTCTTTGCCGACTGCTTTTTTGGCACCCGACTAAGAAAATCTTTGCCGAATGTTTTTATTTGGCACTCGGTAAAGATTGGTTTTCCGTAGTGACATATACACCATAGTACATGTACTATATTCTTCTTTAAAAAGTTATGTTTTACAAAGTTTGACCAACATTAGTCAAATTATATGTGAATTTAGGACTTAAAATTAAACTTGCATCAATAGATTTGTGTTCAAAGTACCGCTTAGATATTGATTTTTTTTAAAAAACAATTGTCGATATATTGTAACTCTTATCGTTTTGTATGGAGGAAATATTAATTGTAAGTAGAAGTTTGAGTTGTACTTAAGAATGAGAGGTAGGGAGAAGGCCAAATAAGTTATCCCCAAGTCACGATTACGTGATAGAGGAGCAGAAGGTAGGCAAAATGGTACAAGAACCATATCCACTAGTATATTATGGAATATCCACTCGAATCTTCTGTCCAAGGCACATCACGGAAGAAATGGTACGGTCCGTCACCTTATCGAAAAAAAAACATTCTCTGAAACCAGATAGAAATAGAGACTCCTCCCCTCTTGCGTCCTACCACATATTGCACGACATAAACTAATATGCAATAGCATACCAATTCCAGACTCCAGAGAGCCTTTTAAACTCCAGTTTTTTTTTAAAAAAAAAATAGAGCACGTACTGCAAGCTTTGTGCAATTAAAGCTTTGTTCTTATTAAGTTCACCAAGGACGAACCAGGACGTCCATTTAGACGGCATTATCAGTTATGAAGCTGTTTTGTTTGTCAGTTTGTGTTTATGCACCTAACATGTGGAAAAAAATGTGCTTAGTGTCGGTGTTTGCTGTTGCCGACCAAGTCCCCACCTATTATAGTTTGCAAGCAATCAAAACCATTCTTCCACTACCTTATTGCACCAGCACCACACCACAATTATTTGATCAGCAAGCTTCCGGGCATATATACGATGCAGTTCACCTTCAGTAAAACGTCGATTTTGCAGCTCAAGTAATCTGACGAACCTTGCTGCTACCTTGAAATTTCAGGCACGATCTTCATATGGAGAAATCTCTTCTTTGAGAAACGGATGGTGCTGAACTGCTGATGAGTACATTTCTAAGGAGCACAAACTGAACTGAACTTCTCCAAAGTCATCCATAGAAAAAAAAATGCTAGACTATTTAACACCAGTAGTTCATACTTAAACTCGCTTTGCTGCTACTTCACAAGCCATGAGTTGAAGCCTGTATCTACCGAATTGACAATCCCTTATGGCTTATGCAACGAACTTGGCCACTAGATCAGGCATTCAACAGCCAAGATTCATGATTAGTACTCCCTCCATACCCATATTAGTTGACGTTTTAGAAAAGATTAGAGTCAAACATTGGGAATATAAATCATCAATAACTATTAAGTTTCTAAGTTTACACATATAAAAATTATATAAATAGATTTGTCTTGAAGAATACTTTCATAAAAGTATACATATATCATTTTTTCATAAATATTTTTATAAAATTAAAAGGTCAAAGTTGTGTTTTGAACACCGTGTCGCTGTCCTAAACGTCAATTAATATGGGTATGGAGGGAGTACGTGATAGAACGGTGCCTTTTCAAGGCATAAATTCCTCCTGGCCAAGTGTTTCCCCCCCCCCTGGCGAAAAGAACGGAAAGGGGTGGGCACAATTGTGTGGGCGGCCGGGTGGATGCCAGCATCTTCCCTTTTCCATCAGCTACAAGATACGTTTTCATAATGGTAACCAGTGACGTTCGTAAACTACCCACCTCACAGCTCGTTTGATGTAGACAAGCCCCGTTCTCAGGGTTCTTTTCACATCTGTCCTCCTGCAACTTCAGTTTAGCACTTCAAGCATAAATCCGTTTTGCCGGTTCCAAAATCTGAACTTTTGTGAGTAGCATTTCACGTGTTGTGCAAAGCTGGGAGAATATAGGATTTCCCATCTATATGAGGGAATTTGCGTAAGAAGTTCGAAGATTAAAAGGTTGCTCCTTTGCTACGTCCATTGCCTTCTTCAGCCAACAAAGAACATAAGAACAGGAAAACAGGCAAAAGCCTTCCTCCCCCTCCCTCTCTCATTAGCAGCAACTCAGGAAGCCATCAAACTTGCTGCTCTTGGTACTTTTGCCATGGTTCAGATCAAAGAGTTGTATCCTCCCCCAAGTTCTTGTGTTAACAGTGTTTTCTACCCATGTTGATGTTTTTTGTATGAATTTGTGTATACCTTGACTTCAATCTTGCGCATAGCCGGATCGTCATGCCCATGTCGATGGAAGAGGTATGATGATCCAAGAGCAAAATACAAAGTTTTCAAATGATGCTTTCGCTTTCCTGCACTTGAGTTGGCAAATGAACTGATAATAAAGCTGAATCCTCGTGTTACACAGTATGAAATAGGCTTGAGCTACACCATCATGAAGATGGAGCAGCAAAACACAAATAGCAAGGAGGGTGTAGAGGTACTGCAGCAAGTCCCATTTGAGGATGAGAAGCTTGGCAAGGGCCAATTCACCTCAAAACTTTATCATTTGCAAAGGTTTGTATGTACGTACCTTCTTTTAGATTTATAAAAAGGTTATCACTTGTAGAGGTCTGTTAGTCTGTATCTACCTTCTTTTAGAAGATTTTTAAAAACTTCATATCAAATTGAGGTCTGTATCTACCTTAATCTACCTTAATTTTAGAAGAAATAAATAAAATAAAAAACATGTGGACATTTTAAGGAATCTTGACAATGCTTAGATATTAAAAGTAAAATTATGCGCAGCAAAATTCCATCATGGATGAAGGGCTTTGCGCCTGCCAGCGCTCTCACAGTGCATGAGGACTCTTGGTGTGCATTTCCAAAGAGCAGAACAGGTTAGCAATTTTTCACTTTGGCCATTTTAGAACAGACAAGGTAGGGTGAGAATGCAATGTGCGCTCAACTTGTTCCATTGTATTTTCATGATGGCGTGAACTCCATCTACTCTGCCTCGCACACTACTAGTGATCAAGGTATTCAGAAGTGCTACTCAAAACCTGAGCCTACATTGATAACTGAATACTTACTTCAGGCTAACTTGGCTTAATTTCTTCACCGTTTGTCATCAGTGCCCACTATTCAGCAAGTGTTCACTCACCATCGACACTGTAACCAGAACCGACAACGGTTGCTCTGAAAATGTTAGGTCTCTTAAACCTTAATCACACTTCAAAATCCAGTCTCAGAAAATGAGAAGAATAGCAGAGTACTAATAAGAGCCTACTAATAATGTGCACCAGGTGCACAATCTGACCAGCGAGCAGTTAGCCAAAAGAGAGGTTGAGATCATCGACATCGCATCTATATCACGAGACTACTGGAGTAAGGTGATCGGTGCTCCAAATGTCGACCTGACATCCTTCAAGTCACAACGAACAGAACGAGGCCCTCTTCTGAAGGGATGGATGGTATGGAGCAATACAGATTTCTCAACTACTAGTATGTATAATATGTGTCAATGCCCACTGGACAATGGTGCCGTTCAGAAGCCTGGTACTGCTGTTATCAGGTGACAGACATATCACGTTATCACATATGCATGTCTGCAGGATTCATGCGCTCCGGTGATGACCACGTACAAGCTGGTGATCATGGATGCTCCGATATGGGGCCTCGGCGAACGTATCGAAGATTGCATCATTGCGGTAATGCCGAATTGCCGATATATCACGCGCCTTGCTGCTAGATTGGCATTCTCTGAATGAATAAGAGCACTTCGCCAGTTCGTCAGTCATCAGTCAGTCAATCTGCACCTGCCAGCAAAGCAGGACGGCACAATGTTCAGAAGTTCAGAGATTTATTTCTCCTCTCTTTGTCGAGAGGATTCCTTCAGAAGCTCGGCTCTAATGCAGCGTGTGTGTTTGGTTCACACAGGGGGAGAGGGCGCTGTTCTTGGCGTGCCACCGGCTGTGCTTCGCGTGGATCGACGAGTGGTACGGCATGACCATGGAGCAGATCCGGGAGATGGAGCGGCAGACGGACATGCTGCTCAAGAAGGTCAGTGTGACAGTGTCTCTAAGCAGCACGCTCTCTCGCGCCGTGCCAGCACGTACATATTTGCTTCTTCTGAATAAATGAACCTGGCGATGCCCGATGAATTAGCTGACGCGTTGTTTTCATTGCAGACGCTGAAGAAGCCAGGGAAGGCCGGTGGCAAGCACGACGGCAGCAGGAAGACGCTGAAACTGAAAGACGAGATAGTGGCCGTGGGGAGCTGCACGCCTGCACGTAGTGTGACGGACCATTGATTCTGTTGACGGCCTGTCGCCGTCGGGGCCGGGGTATTGGCGGCAGAAGCCCGACGCGCTGTACATGGGGTGTCAAATAGTATGTCATAGATTAGGCATGCGTAGTGTGTCCACATCTGTCTGGTAACACTGAAGAACACATGCATCGATGTATGTATGTATATATATACAATCAAGGCAGACATTTGTGGTTTGTCTTTAAACCACACAAAACTAGCAAGTTAGCTCGTGCGAATCGCGCAGGATTATTTATATGTTTTACATAAAAAAATGTTGATTGGTTCTAACTGGCATTGCATGAAGGGATACTGAGCCAGACAGCTATGGCTAAGCGCCTAAGCATGTATCTGAATTCTGAACCATAGGCATGAAAAATCCAACGTCTGATATTGATCCTTGGGCTAGGTAGCTTTTACCAGTCCTTAACCAAACAAGCCCACATTGCATCATCGACATGAACCATGTGGTTTATTACTTACCTTGTAGCTATTGCCATAGCTCTCGCCTCTATTTTCTAGTTTTCCCTCTTTTATCCCATGGTTGTGATGGTTTTTGACTTGGATAATTCTTGTGTATTAGTATAGTTTCTGTGCTAACGTTACGGTTTCGTTTCAGAGATGCCCCATGATATTCTTTTTCTATAGTTTAAGTTTCACGTAATTATATATGACAATATATATAATCTAGAAAACACTTATGCATAACAAAACATAGTAAAGTCATGTCTCGCCTCATCCATCTAATTTACGATTTGCTACTTGATTGATTGTGTGTTGCTTCGAATATATATAAAATTCCATCACATAACGTCACACCAAAAATAATAAATACAATAAAAGAAGCATGAAAATAAAAAGCAACATGTTTTTCAAATGAATAAGTGAGGTCACCAATGATCTTTTTTTGCTTCACAAACATAATAATTTGCATATGATTCATGACGAATTAAAGTTTTTCTTGGAATAGTAAGCATTTCTTGCAATTTTGAGCTCGGACAAAATAAGAGCTATTCCCTAGCTTGTTTCATCTCACAAGAGTCAGTCAGTCAGTCTTTGATCTTCCTCTCTTGTTGTAATGCACGAATATTTCATTTGCCGAACTCTCCCCCCCCCCAGAAAAAAAACATATTGTGTGCAAAAATAACCAACCAAAAACTAAGTCCAACAACGTAACACATATATGTTTTGCAAAAAAAATGCTCAAAAGATGACAAGATAAATAAAAGATAACAAATAGTAGCATTTTCTTTCATATCTAGTACATGCTACTCTAACCCAAACCAAATTCCCATAGAATCTAAATTTACTAAAAATCCATTAATCCTCCTCCACATCCTAAAAATCTTTGTGTATAAAGTGAATCACATCATCTATAGGTGATTAACAGGGCCACAGACCGCACATGGATATTGAAAATTTGGAAATGTTTAATGTTTTACACCGATCCATCTAATTGAAGCTCGAATATGGTGATCTAGCTTTCAGGAATCTGAAACTCCACAGCTTTCCCCTATTTTAGAGATCAATATTATATTTGCATTACCCTTGCAACATTAAAAGCCATATTATATGAAAATATAAATATTTCTTCAGTCTTAAATCTTGGAACACCGGATCAAGCAAGAAAAATATTATTTACTGAAGAAAGAACAAAATGATAAACCTACTAAATTCTGAGTTATTGACCAAACACATGGTTAGTCTTTTTAGTTGTAGAGATTTGTTGGACATGAGAAAAATTACTCGATTATTTTTAGGCTTCAACATTCTCCTGCCAAATGTAATTATTTTTAGGCTTCAACTATCACCAGTGATTATTTTTAGGCTTCAACAAGACTGTATGGTATTGGGAGGAGGTTTAGCTTCCCTTCATTCTTCACTCAAGACTGTATCGATAGTGATATACATGCTCAATACTGTATGGTACTGAGCTGCAAAATTACAATTCTGAATATATAGTAGAATAGAACCAGGAGATTTTTCACGTAAGATTTTTTATCTTGGATTTCTTTATAGACATATAAAGATGCTAGTCTTTTCATGTTCTGGTTCTAAACTTTGTAAATGGAGTTTTTCTGAGCACACAATCGAACGGCCTAAATATTTTTCTTTTTGATGAATAAAATCATAGTAGCTTTTAATGTATATTTCGAATTAAGCAATTTGTTTGTATTGGATAACAACAACTTCTTTGTTTAGGTATTTTTCCTTCTGAACCTTTTCGTTCAAATGGACTGTTAGGTCACCGTACAAATTGTTTGGAACTTTTAAATTTACATTTTGAGCTTAGCAATTTGTTTGTATTGAATTTTGCAATTCATGTTGCATTGGGAGTGCAATGGCTGCACAGCAAACCGCAGACTCAGCTCTCTCTGTTACGCCCCTGTTAGCCTGTTACGATCTGGATCAGCAAGCAGAAGCAGCCAGCCAAGCAGACGGTGACACCGAGATCACGGACTGGAGAACGCGCCAGAAAGAGAGAGGCCACTGAAAGCAGAGTTTACCCGCGTGTGATGATGATGATCTGTGCAGTTGCGGCCTTGGAGTCCCGCACGGAAGAACAAGAACCGCCGACGTGGGGCGGAACCGCCCCTGCCGCGTGCCACCCGCCGCGGACACGTACACCCCTCTCTGTCCCGGTGGCCGGTGGAATTATAGAACCAGAGCGAGCAGTTGCTACTCCTTGCGAAAATGGAAATGCCCTCCAATCCAAGTACACTTATATAAACGGGCGCGTGGCACCTTTCTTTTCGTCAGGCACTACTACACACACGGCTGGACCAGGCAGGCGCTGCTTCTCCTTCAGAGAAAGATAGCGCATCGTGACCGACTTCGTGAGTGAGAGAGACAGAGACAGAGACAATGGCGTCGGCGACGTTTCTGGAGGTGCTCCTCGCCATCTTCCTCCCGCCGGTCGGCGTCTTCCTTCGCTACGGCTGCGGCGTAAGTGGAAGAATAATTCTTATCACCTCAAGGACATTTTCCTAGGCTGCTCGGGTGGGTGTTGTGCTGATCCTGACGTGAACGATATGATGGATGGATGGATGTTGCAGGTGGAGTTCTGGATCGACCTCTTGCTGCCCGTACTGGGGTACATTCCGGGGATCATCTACGCCGTGTACGTGCTGGTGGCCTAAGTTAAGTGAGACGGCGAGGCGAGGACTCCGCGGTGACGATGGCAGTTGTGTGAGGAGGAGGATATATATATATATATATATATATATTTGAGACGAAAGGATGATGATGATATGTGACTTGTCCGAGTGCGTCTGTCTCGATTATGTGAATTACTAGTAGTGAGTATCGGTGGACGGTGTTGAATGTGTGTTGGAAGTTGTGTACGTGTACGTAGCTGGGGCAGAATTGTGTGTCACGGCATTGTTTGTTGTTTCTTTCTTTGATCGGAAGACAGCACTGAATGCAATTGCTGGAACCGTGGAGCGTAATTGGTGTTATGTAATACGGAGTAGTTGCTTACGGTTCTCTGTTCTGCGACGACCATCTTCTCCACAAACTATTGAACTGGATGGATTAATCACAGGAAAGCACTAAAGCATACCATATCAGGTGGAGTCCAATAAAATTGGATAATTTAACTGGATTATATAAATATATATAAAAGAAAAGGAGGAAACCCATCTAGAGAAACAGCCAGGGAGGAGTTATTATAAATACTAGTCGGTACCCCGTGCTTCGCACGGGGCAGGAAGCCGTAGTACAACGGATCATATGATTATACATGAAAGTATAAGATTAATAAAAATAGTTACAGATGGGTCCCTGCTTGATCTTTTCGTAGAAGGGATGAATAAGTTTGGCAAAGTACGTACAGCTCATGGTATAAAATAATTGAAGTTGTCTACTTGGGGAGTAAGGCTTGTCATGGCAGTGTTCTCCGGCACACTAAGTATGATCATGATAGTTAGAGGAGGAAGAAAACATTGAGGACCTGGAAGTCTGGAACTGTGTAGGCAGACAGATTACAGTTCACATGTATCGTAAACTTGGTATGGATTTATCTAAAAATATCTTGATATGAGTACCCTTTAAATTTATAGATGTAGTGGTACTTCTCTGAGGAGCAAAATTTTGAACATCTAAACGAACTTGGCCTTCTTCTGGAACCAATATAGCATCTACAGAGTCATTGAACTGCATATAAAAGTAGAGAAATAATTAATGGATAATCTTAGGAGAAGAATGACATCTGTATCCTGAGAATTCTAATGCCAAATTTCGACGAAGCAAGAGCAATCTTTGAATGTCCGATTAGAGGAATTTGTTCTTACAAAATTCTTTAAGGTTCAGGGAGTGCAATATCTATCATCTCTAGCTTTCTTAATAGAACTACAGAAATATAACACTAACAAATGAGGTAAGCAATTTCGTGGTTTCTAAAATTGGCAGGTGAATAGGATGGAAACATAACACACATTAGGTAAACATAAGCAACATAGAGTAAGAAGTAATGGATAAATTGCTGAAATGTTTTGAGATTTGTTTCATGAGATCAGTCTATAAAAGCGGCGTCATGTTCTTTCATGAGATCAATGTAGACTTGTATAACATTTTTATTTAAAAATAGTGGCGCATGCAGGACAGGTTTGACATAAATCTATAAGGTAAAAAGAACTATAGGTGAATTATAGCAGTAAGCAGAGTGACCATGTTGACTAATTGGAAATAGAAGAATCACGACCAGAAGAACCATCATAAATCCTTCCAATGCATCATAATATTCGTAGTTATTATTGTGGTGAGAATTGTCTAGGGAAAAAAAGGACACCTCTTTTAGTTGATCTCAGTCAATCAACAATTCTCAGCATGGACATGATCATGGGGAAAGTTATCAATGTAAATGGATAATGACCCACAAAAGATAATAATAAATGCATTCAATGTGTATCGTGTCGAATCGAATCTACGGAGGGAACATCTAGTTTTGTAGCACAAACTACTGTTTACTATTAGGCACCAGAACACTGTTAGTATCAGGAAAATGTGAACATGGTTTTCATCAACATAAACAGAGCAGCAAATGATGGCAAAAGTAGTTCGTTTGGATAGTTTAAAAGTAATAGGGTCAGATACAATTAACCTGTTATGAATGACATAAAAGACTCAAGTGATAGGGCGAGTCATTTTTTTTGAAGCATTCATATAGCAGCGTCACACAATGTGTAAATGACAGGGTTCCTCTTCATAATTGTTGATGTCTTCAAACATAAGAAAGAATGGATGGCCGCAACAGATTAGTGTAATGGACATTGTAGATGTTGTGACATACCATATTCCTGCAATCTGATTTTGTCAGACAAACCCAACAAACTTGCTAAGCTAACTGCACGATGATTCTGCATAAGAAACTAACTAATCGATGTTTGATATTATGCAACGCACCCAAAAAAATTTACAGAGAGTTACGATTGGTTGAGCGGCTTAAGCATAGAGGGAACAGAGGGAATGCCACAGTATAAGGTTGACATGTGCAGGTGGACTCTTGTTTTCTTTAGTATTTGTATTTTCTAGATTCACTATACAACTGAATTTATTAAAATATGAAATTTTAATTAGGCAATATTTTTATTATTAATAATATATTCATTTTTTGGATTATTGATTACGACCTTTCTTTTTGATTTCTTTTATCAGTTGTAATTCAGTTTATTTCCTTGTACAAAATACTTTTGAAATATATGGAATCAGGTTAAAAATGATCAGATAAATAGCACTAATATTGGCCAGGAAATTTGAACATGTCGTTGTTAGTTGTATCATCACACAAGATTGGAAGTCTCTATGTTGTTTGAGTAAATTTTTTTAAAAGTACCCTAGCGCTTGCATCGTTTGTATGTTGTGATAGCACAGAATTTAGATGCAGAGGCTGTGAAGCTAATATCTGTTTCATGTAGCTAAGGTAGATGGAGAATACACATTGTAACAGCTGGGATATGTTATATATCTAAATTGTTCAAAAGTAGGTCTGTAACTAACATCAGAGGTGTTTTGGTTTTTGGTATTGATAATTGAACTCAATTTCGATCTTCATGTTTCTGCACATATGAAATAAAGAGGGAAAAAGTGAGTGCATATTCATTTTTTGTTGATCATATACATATTAAGTAATATTAAAAAAAACAGGAATAGTTCTTACGGACTAAAAAATGGTTGAAAAGCAAATGCAATATGATGGAGAGAGATCATGAGATTATTGGGGTTGTGTAGTGTAGTATTAAGTTTGTGGTGTACCTTGAACTTGTTTCTTCGAAGATACTACTGATGTGGTAACTCATTGAAGATTTCTTTATAAACAACGTTTTGAGTGTTGTTCGGTTGCTCAGGAGGGCTATTCTCGATTAAAATACGCAGACCGCTCGGTGATGTTACTCTTGATAAGGCTACATATAGTTGACCATGTGAAAACACTGAGTTTGGTAGATAGACGCCAACCTTACTGAGAGTTTGTCCCTGACTTTTATTGATTGTCATTGCATATGAGACTCGAACAGGGAATTGACGTCGCTTCATCTTGAAAGGCCATTTTTTTCAACTGAAGTGGCTACTATTCTTGGTATGTACTCTTTACAGCCTTTAGCTTTTCCTCTAATTATGACACCTTCAATGACACGGCGAGTTAGTTGAGTAACTATGAGCCTAGTTCCATTGCAAAGGCCTTTTGATGGATTGAGGTTGCGAAGCAACATGATTGGAACTCCAATTTTTAGTCTAAGACAGTGATCTGGCAAGCCACTTAGTTGCAATGTGTTAAGAAATTCAGTAGGATAAAGGACTTCGAGAGTGGTGTGATTGCCTGTGTCATCATCAATTGTATCTGAGCTATAGTATGACACCTCTTGTGTAGTTAGGTTTGCAACCATTTCAGAATTTATTGCAGTAGCTATTTCATTGGTTGGTGCTAGAATCGCTCGTTCGCAAAGGTAGGCAGCTGGGTCCAAATTCTCTGAGTTATCGTAGACAAATGAAATTAAACTCTGAAGGTTTCTTGATTCTGGTGGTAGTAGCAAGTATTCAGGAATTTGGATCCAAGATGCATCGCTTCGATTACTATGAGGAGAGCCAGGTACTGTTCCTTCACCCACTTGCAGTAACCATTCAGCAAATTCTTGGAGTTTTTAGCGCTCAGTAGTAGACAGGGATGCACACTGCAGTCTCATATTTTGTGTAAGGTACATAACTTTGCAAGCACGCCATAAATATGAACGTGTAATGGATGCAGATAAGATTTGTTGCTTTGTTTCATTTGGCAACACTGGGAGTGTCTGACGAAAATCTCCCCCAAGCACAACTGTGATGCCCCCAAATTGTTGGTTGGAAAGTGAAGAATCTTTAGATGCCATGAGGTCTTTGAACGTTCGATCCAAGGCCTCGAAACAGTATCTATGACTGACTGGAGCTTCATCCCATATTACCAAAGATGTTTGGTGCACTAATTCAGCGAGATGAGTGTTTTTTTAATGGAACAAACAGATAGTTCATGTATATCTAGTGGAACTTTGAAGCGTGAATGGGGTGTACGACCGCCTGGAAGTAAAAGAGATGCTATTCCAGAAGAGGCAACAGCCAAAGCAATTTTCCCTTTGGATCTGATATTATTTAACACGGTGTTCCAAAGGAATGTTTTTCCAGTGCCACCAAAACCATAGACAAAGAATGTGCACCCAATATTGTTTTGCACAGAATACAGAATAGCATCATATATTTTTTTCGGATTTAGATTTAATTTGGTAAGCTGCTCAGATGCTTCCACTGATAGGATGTCTATATCATATGCCTGCTCATCCATTAGAAGCCTGTTATGTACCATTGAGATGGCTGCTATATTTGGCTGAGGTAGATGGAAATGATCTAAACTGTGACCGTAGTTTTTAAGCAATCTATCTATTTCATGAAGAGCATAGGATCTAACTTGGTCCATTGATGAAACCATGGAGAAATTAATCTCTATTTTACTATGATTTGTATTGCAAAAAATATCTTCTCCCATGACATGCACATGTTCTTCAAATAAACTAAGTGGGTCCGTAACCTGGCAGAAAATAAGAATTGTGACAAACAACTCACGAAGCTGATGAGAAAGGGCCCAATGAGCTGCGTCAGTAATTGTATATGACCATTCACGATCATCACCAAGAAGACCCAAGGCTTGGCATGCAGCTTGAAATGTTTGATATTTATGTCCTTGAATGGTTTGAAGATCAGCATAAGACTTGGCTCCTTTAATGATATGCAATAACATCCGCAGGTAATATACATCTCCTTGGTTAGGGCCAATATTTGGTAGCCTGCCAATTTTTTCCGATTATTCTGTCGGGTATCCCAATACTTTCCATTTGCATGCCAAATAAAATGTTCAGGAAATTGAACATATGTATATTGAGTAGCCTGAGTAAATGTTTTGTTTGCATCAAACCAAGATGTAAGCTTTGTAACCTTATTTGTTGGATTCTGTAAGATCTGTTCTAGATAGTCATTTTCTGTGAATAAAATACAATTTTCGAATGGCAGGTGGACTTGAACTCTCTCAACCGCGGGGTTAGTATAGTGAATATCAAACTGAAGTAGACGCCACGCTGCCTCATTTGGAGCTATGCACCTACATTCTAGGTAGGAACGTATCTCATCAAATTCTTTTACTGAAGTTTCTGTAGATGAGCGCGTACGCTGGAATCCCACTCTTGCACAATCAAAGCCTTTAGCAAGGTACTTGAATAGGTATTTTTGCATTCCATCACGATTAACTTTTTCAACATTTATGTGAGCTTCATACTTTACCAATAAGTCAACATTGTGAGGAACAACAAATCTATTGTCAAGCTCTATTCCATTTTTTTGGCAGTGCTTCCGTTATTTGGTCGAGCGTACCGAATATGGCCATTCTGCAAGGTTATTGTCTTGTCACAGTATTCTTTAGGATAGTGCTTGGAGCATTGGCCATCAACCATACATGAGCAATTGGGGTTAGCAGAACCACAAGGACCATGGATCATAAATGTTCTGACAGCTTCATACCCGATTGGATCAATTGAGCGATCTGGTAATTGTGCAGATATAATTTTGTCAACATCAGAAGCTGTTAATGGATCACTTTTATGTAGCCATACTATAATATGAACATGTGGAAGGCCTCTTTTCTGAAATTCAATTGTGTATACAGCTACAAGAGGGCATCAGTATAAGAATCATAGCATATATAAGCAGAACAAAACAATGCATGGCAGTGCTAAATAGTGCATACCGTACCTGCGAGGACAGGGCCAAAGAACTCTTTTTTCATGATGTCATCGATTAAGAGCTATAGCTTAATATGGAAGACACAGTCAACAATGTCAGGCCTATCATTTGAGTGTTGACCTGGGATTAAGGCTAATGCTTCTATTACCTCTGACCACAGGGGATTGGATGTGAAAGTGATAAATAGGTCCGGGCAACCATAAGTTCGACAAAGTGCAATAGAGTCAAGATAATTTTGGTACAAATATCTTGGACCTCCTACATGGGAAGAAGGTAACACAGTTTTTTGTCCAGCTTGTAATCCTTCTGTGATGCCCTTAGTAACACTGTTACAAATTTCTTTGAATGAGGCAGATCTATATTTTTGCTGAAATGATTTAGTCCTGAAGTGGCTTAGACGATATTCTTCAACGCAGCAGTAGGCATCAACCAAATAAGCCTGTGTGCATCTCTTACAGCGCAATGGAGTGTTGAAGTCATTAGGCCTATCATGCAGCCTATATGCAAAGTATTCAAGCATAGTAGCATTCTTTCGCTTGATGACCTCTGATCGATGGCATCTTTGATAGCTAATTTTCTCATGGTAGCCATCTTCTCCATATGGAAACAAAATAGGATATTGCATTGCCATGAACTTGCAATGTTTCTCTTCAACTCTTTGCAGCCGACCAGATTTATCTTGTACTACTAAATCACGAGCACCATCACTTTCACCTAGATCTCCTGCTACCAAGCCAACAACCTCGGAGGCTACAGGCGCACTAAATATGTCACCATGCCTATCAGAGTCACCAAATAATCTTATGACATATCTGTTAGCAGGAGCATCAAATATTCTATCACGAGCTGTTCTGAACAGTTGGACAATTGGATTATGAGCGTTGAACATATCTATCAAAGCAACAACAATATCTTTTTTAGCATAAAAACCTCTTCTTTTGTAATCTGTAGTATTGATCCTATTCTGAACCTCATTATCAGTGTCAAATATGTATAACTGAGCATATTCTGGACGTTGCCCCTCTGTTGGCAAGAGTGATCCAATGCGGTGGCAAAGTTGGTCGCTTATCTTGAAGACATAAGGTCCATGACCATCATTGATAGAATCAATCAGATGAACACCCATGGAAGTAATGGCAAACATAGAGTTATAGTACCTAATGTTTTGAAAGAAATGAGTCAATAATGATGTATGGAACTTTTTGAGAATGTACTAATTATAGGGTCTCAGCACCTGATGTTTTCGAAGAAATGAGTTGATAATGATGTATCCACTCTTGTGAGAAGGCCATGTAAAGGTTCTGGAGGTGTTCTATATGGGGGCAACATGATACTTCCTTTTTTGCAGCACTTAGTATAGACAGGCAATGATGTGTCCCGGTCCCGCCGGACACGCTCTTCGTACCAAAACAGCGCTCCACAATAACAACATGTATGAGATAATGGACTGAGTCTCAAAGGTGAGAAGACTTTGCCTATTATTGAAAACAAAAGGAAGGGAATAAATTTGAGCGTAAGGATGTAGATTAAAGATAAATATAGATAATATGTTCAATAAGTTTTTTGTTTAAAATGTCTTTGCATAGTGTTAGCATTGGGTATAAGTATTGATAACAGGGCACTGTAAAGGATCATTGGGAACATGAACTGTAAATGAGCATTTGGGATAAAGATGAGAATAGACATTGAAAATCTTTTTTTTCTTTTTGCATTCCTACCTTTGTAATTGTGGAGTAGGTATGGGAATACATTGCCCGAACTGCTAAAACATCATGGTAAATAGAAATGAAAGATAAAGGAAATGGAAGATAACACGAATGAACATAAAAAAGGAAAGAATGTTTTGATAATGAACTTACGTCTATGGGTATTAGTTGGAGGCTCAGTGAGTTCAGAGATTGATGGTGAACCTATATATTTATTTTTAAAGAGGTATTAGTAATCAATGAGTATGCAGATAATATAATTCTTTTGAGTATTGAACACCTTGACCAAAAATTATAAGTAGTTGCACATGTATATGGATACAATAAACCCTGAATGTAAGGAATTTCATTTTGACAAATTATAAATAAATAATGGGGAGTAACTCTAAATCTATGATAGGAAGCAGGTCTTCTAAACATAAAAAGAGGAAACTGGAACAAATAATCTAAATAGTGCAGTGAGAATACCATTTTGTTCAGAGGCTAAATGACAACGCACATAGCGTCTGGAAGGAAGATGAAAACTTGTAGGGAAGTTCTCAAACTTATTTGCACCAACTCCATCAGGCGACAGTTGAACTTTATCAGCAACTTTATTTTTTGCAGGCACTGGCAAACATGAAATCTTAATTTAAGAAACTTCTTACATCAACCTTAAAGATTACATTGATAAAATCACATATTCTGGTAGTTAGCATCTATTAACCTGAAGCTGACGAGGACGTGCAAGGTTTCCCACGCGTGCTCCTTGTATTCGAATTTGCTATCTGTACAGAATGAACTGAGACAGTTCCATCCTTAAATGCTGCAGCAGCATGCATTTTACATATTGTATCATTCCCTGATCAAGAAGTGAGGCATACATTATTCAAAAAAAAATAGAGCCAACATGATGATATATGTTTTCATAAGCAAGGGGCACGTGGTATAATATCTAAAATAGAAGTTGGCACAACAGCAATCCAATAATATGATCAGGTATAATACCAGGAGGTTGAGCAGATAGACGCCGACGTACAGAGCGCTGCGTTTGCACATGGAAGGTTGCAGGGAATTCATCAGGATCTATGTCAGATTCATAAAAAGTGATGTTAATAAAATAGTTAAAAAAAGTTGTAAAGAAATACAAATTGTGCTAACCAGCAACTGATGAAGCCTCTGCCTGTGTACGCCTACGCTTTGTATTGGTTGCTGATGTGTTAGCAGTTCTTGGCATCATGCACATATATAATGCTTTGCTGATGTATTAACATGCACATATATAACGCTGCAGGAGGGCCAATAATCCAATCAGATTCAATCTGAACAACATATATTGATTTTTGATGTGTTATCAGTTTTTGGCATCATGTAATTTTGAGAACTTAAGGAGAGCCAACAATAAAATATAAATAAATCTTATATTCACATAATAAACTACCGAAACTAAATTCATTAATTTTGACTCAAATTTTTTTTAAAAAAATTCTGCGCCTGCATCGGGTATGGACAGGAAGGGCTTGTATCGTAAGCATGTGATCTTATAGGACGGGTAGCAGTGGAACGAAAAGGGAACCATCGTGTGATACGTAGCCAAAATTAAATTGTCTACTGTTACTAATAAAAAAAATTCCGGATAGAAGCCTATGAGTTATACTGCACTCTAATGGAGAGAAAATCGAGAGTTGGAGGCATGACCAAAATGGCTGAAGACAAAATGGAGCCATGACTTTTTAGGGTGCAGGATGTATGTATTATCGGGGAAAAATGGTAAGAACCAATGACCTCTGAGATTATCAGCAGGGCAAGGCAGGGAAGGTATTGACAAACGATCGAAATCTTTTACCTTAATCAATAAACCTGGGAGGAGCACTCCGGCGGAGAACCAGCCTGATCACACAGATGACGAAGCAAAACAGATGCAGAAATGAAGCCTGACGAAAGGAGGAAGGAGGCGAGCAAACCGACGACCCGCGTCTGCGGCCATGTCCGGAGCAAGTGACCGCGTTGTTCGGCGAGCAGCCGCACCTGTCGTCGTCGAGTACGGCAAGGCCCAGGAGCCGCCGCGAGGAGAAAAATCGTGGTGGGAGAGTACGCGGAGGCGACAATCTAGAGGAGGCGCGACCAAATGCGGCGATTCAACGGCCGATGGACCGGCTGACCAGATGAGGATGAAAGGATAAGTTCGAGTAGAATACCATTCCAGAGGCTTCCTTTATTAAATTGCATCTGGCCAGAGGCTCCCCTTATTAAATTCCAGTTGACGGAACAGTAAAACAGTAACCTCTGAGGGCCTTCGGATGGGCACATCGGATGGTCGAATGTGTGTTACGTAACTGTAGAACTGTACGGTCTCAAGTTCTGAGATCTCTTATATGATATGATATGATACAAGAGAGGCAAAGTAGACTTTTTTTTCCCCTTATTATCGTGAACGAGAGAATGGGCCTCTGATAAGTGTTGTTTGTGTTATTTGGGCCTATCCAAGCAAAACAATCGTAACGGCCCGGAGGCTCCTGGTGGTAAATTCGAGCCCAGCGAACCAGCGTTTTGCGGCCTGACGCGTCGACGTCGGCGGCGGCCACGCGTCGACAAGTGCAGGGCCCCTCGTCCGCCGTGTCAAACTTCCTTCGCCCACCAGGCACGCGCGGCGGCGTGTGGATCACATGAATAGGCGACCACAGCGCTTGTTTGCGCCGGGACGGCGTGGTCGACGAGAGAGAGCTGCGGCGGCCGTGACCTGCCGATCTGTGTCCGGGGAAAACCATCTCCGTTTTTCCTTGGAAATGCTCCTTTGCTCGGGGGGCCTTTCCCCCAAAAGATAAACGTCGATAGCTCTTGCGGCCTTGCGGGAAAGCCAAAACAGTCTTGGATGGATGTGCGATTCGGCGTCCTTGTCCTGCCGTCACGGTCTTGCAATTCCGTCCTGAACATGAAGACCTCTCCCGTCAGTGTCATCACTCATCAGCAACAGAAGGCTAATCAGACACTTCCTGCGGCTCATCTGATGCAGTAATATCGCAATTGCGGTAGTAGATCAGGGGAGTACCATGTGAGTTCATAACATACAGCAATCGCTGTTACATTTGAAAACACAAACATATTATTCCCCCATCGGGAGTACAGATGCTCTAGTTCTATAGGCAAAAAAGATTGGCAAACAGGAGGCCAGGACGTTGGCTCGGAACGTAGTTATTACAGCAGACGGAAATGCCAAACACTACTACTCTTTAGATTATTTATGTAAGAGAACGCATTGCCAGACAGATGAAACAACAAAATTCTCAACATTTCCACACCAAGGAAAACATCTGTACATATTGCGTGATTATCACTGCCATTCAGGTTCACAGCTCATAATCACACAAAGCTTGGTGCACAATTTATTTTACCAGACTAGGTATACGGCAATGAGAAAATTGAGCATGCTTGTTAAAACTACAGCAGAATAAACGGGTGGTAGGATGTGGCTCTACCCGTTTAGTTTCTGCACTAATAATCACAACATGTATACTCCATCCATGTGTACGAGGCCCATTTAGCACACCTTGGTATGTAGAACTGAAATCTAAGACCTATTCAGTTTGCTCCAACATGGTTTCAGGGCCAGGCTGCAAAGATAAGCTTCGCCAGTTGCTTTAGCTATGTCACAATGCATTCTCTGGGATCAGAGTTTTCCCTTCGGTTCCTTTCCCCATCGCCAAATCCAATGTAGAAAGCCTCATCATCATCACTGGCCAAATCTGCACTAGCTGCCTCATTCTCCATATGAAGTTCCGACCGTCTCCTATGTAGCCTCAACACATGCATGATGACATCAGATGAAAGTGCCACTTCTGTTCGAGAAGCATCAACTTCTCTCCCACCTTCATTAGAGGCTATTATCTGTTAAGAAATTAAACGGATACAATGTCAGAACTAAAAAACTTACTAGTAGAAACAACTTATCAAGTACAACTCCATAATCGATTGCATTTGCATTAGTAGAAACAACTTACTTGCTTTGCATTTTTAGGCAGTGACATCACTTTTTTCGCTGCAGGAGTCCAAAGCTTAACAGTTTTATCAATCCCACTAGTAGCCATGAATGGGAAATGCGGGTGGGGTTCGATGCAGTTAATTACACTTTTGTCACCATTCATCATCCTCATCAATTCACCTCCCTTCTTCCTCCATATGAACACATTCCCGCAATCTGATCCACTCACAACATATTCATCATGTGGTCCAAAGAAACTGACTCCCTTAACAGTTCGAAAATTCCTGTGACCTGAGTATACTTGTGGCTGATCAAGCGTGTCGAAAAACTCTGGCTCTACTGACACAGGATTTGGACCGAGACCCATATTGTGTTGGAACAAATAGACATGCTCATCATTGTAGGATACAAGCATCTCCCTTGCATAGGAATATGCAATACTGGTGATGTGGACCCTCCCACCCTTAATAAGGTGCTTAGGGCAGAAGGTATCTACAGGTTGGTTTATGTTTCTCGAATCATCAAACTGGAATCTCCTCATGTCATACAACCTGACATACTCATCAGAACCACCAACTGAAAAGTAGTAAGGGTTCTGTGGGTCAATGGCAATGCTATTCAGTCTTATACGGCGTCTGTCATTCAAGAAAGAATAGCAGGTGAAAAGCTTTGTTGCTGAATCGCTTCTTAAGTCGAACTGTAAGGGGGAAAAAATAGTTAATCCCACTGCACTAATCGTGTATATTAGCATATAGTGGCCTAGTGACATACATGCTGTACCAAGCCATCCTCTCCACAGCTGTAAAATATGTAAGGGCTTCCTGGTTCAATAGCCATCTTATGCACCCGGGAATCGTGCTCCCCAACTAGTTTTGTTGTGACTTCACCACCCTCCTTTAGTCTCCCTACTCGTACCTGGGTAGGAGAAGTGGTTTAAAAGGTTACAATGAAGAGAAAAATATCCATGATGTTTTGGCATGGAGTACAAGGAGCTGGTAGCCAGAAAAATCATTTCCAAAATGGTACTAAGTAGAAAGAAAATAGAAAAGTAGGCAATGCAAGTTTACTTCAAAATAATATATACTGCAAGAAAAGGTGCTAGTCAAGGACCGGCGGACCCAGGGCCCGGCGACCATGGGCGCCTGCCCCGGCTCCCCTGTCCCTGAGAGTGAGACGTCTTCGAGGTCGCACTCCAAACAGATACTGCTACAAGTACTACTATACTCCGTAGATGCTAGCAGCTTTTGTGGCCTGACTTGGACTGTTGGGCAGAGTGAATGGTTCCAAAATACTAGTAGTATACTACTTGAGTAGTAGCAGAAAAGCAAACCTGCCTAGTCAATGAGCCAATAAGAACGGAGCAATAGCACATTGTGTACAAGGTTATACGCCTATACATGGGGCAAATACACAATGAACTAAAGTAATGATGAACCGACCTATGGTTGCACGTGAGGTCACATATTTCTAACTTGTCTTCCGAGAGTTGTCACTCCTACAGAAAACTTATCCCTCACGGGTGTTTTTGATTTACGGAGGCGGACAATGCAACCGTTTCCATTGAAAGGTCATGGTTAATCCGGACATACGGAAGCGGTTGCTCTGCCCACCTCGGTTAATCAATTAACTGAGGCGGGCGACCTACGGCAACCACCACGGTAAATATCGTAACGGAGGCCTCCGTTAATCATTTAATTGAGTCGGTTGCTATAAGGCACCCGCCTCCGCTAACTGATTAACCAAGGCGGCCATTGGTATGTGCCCGCCTCCGTTAATGATTTTCCAATGCGGACAGCTATCTAAGTTCTCATGCTGGTCTCCATATAAGATACAGTGGTGGAACTTTTTAAGCTTTAGGACCACAGGCTCCATTCAATCTCTTTGAGGTTCGCCCAGGCTCCATTCAATCTCTCGGTCCACCACTGTAGTCAAGCAACACGAGTGCTTCAGGACATGGTCATAGAGATGCATGCAAGCATTTGTGGGACAATTTCCAAAACAACAAAGTTTTAGTTCTGTATAGCCCTAGCTTTTGAAAACACTGCTCCAGTGAAGACAAAAAAGATTCGAAGCTAAAATCCTGAGAGAGAAAAGAAGTTTTTGTAGTTTGCCTTTGTGTTTTTCGTGAAGGATCTTTTGCAATGCTGATATAAGTGTATAGATGCTGTTGTATGCATGGAATAATAGTCATCATGCCACCTAGGTTAAAAAATAAATTACCTAGAACCACGGCAGAAGCTCAACATGGTTTACAAATGTGTTGCATAAGTTACTTAGACTCGCAAGGCTGATGAACAATATTCTACATACAGCTGTCTTTCTCATAATAATTTATTATGATATTTTGTGCAACGGACTCAGTCTCTATACACATGGTTCACGTGTCAGGAAATAAATCATGGTAATTGGTTCCTTGGAACTTGTTTAAAGCTTATGAGACAGATAAGGAAAAAGTAATGTATCCATCTAAATCATTGTTGGTCGAGACAAACCTGGCCATCAGCAGCAACAGTTACGATGGTGCAGTCATCAGTAAACGGCATCACACGAGCATGGAAGACATTTTCTTGGTGGCCAGAAGGGTAAACAAGCCTTTTAGTTTTAGAAAGCCAGTCCCATAGTATGATGTTTGTGTCGTCTGAACCAGACACAAGGATGTCACCAGCAGGGTTGAAGCTTACGGTATTAACGCAGCCTTCATGCCCGCGCAATTTTCCATACTGAGACATCCGCAACACTATATGCTGCTCCCTCAAAGAAAACGAAAATGACAAACAGTTAGCACCGCATCAAAGAACAGTGATTCAAGCCAACTCAGCATTGTAGAAAGAAACAGTTATATAGCAAAACTACCATAAAAATCATGACGATAATCTGTAATATAGCTAGAGTTGGATCACCGTTGTAACACATGTGATCCAATAAGACATTTGCATAAATCTAGACAACTAGTAGATATCGAAATTGAACAAAATGTATAAATTATATCATCCATGTCACAAATTGCATCAGTAGTAAAACTGGCAGTCTTATTCGGACGCTTAAATTTTGAGATTTACAGCACTAGCTCCATAAATTCCCAAAATGAAGTTAAGCTGGAACTTTGTTCCATTGTCTAAAAAAAATTCCAAACATGACGTTGCTGAAGGGATACAAACAAGCTCAACGCCACATCAACAATAGAACCTACCGACCAGCCATCGTACTTTACCCAACCGACAGATATAACGAAACCCTACGCCTTGCCTTCCAAAGTCCGCCCAGCAGACATGGTCGAAATCATCTACCGACTAAGTAATACCGAATTCCGGAAGGACTCCAAAGTTCGAAGTACCAGGATCAAACAGAAATTAACAGAGAAGAAAAGAACCTCGGAGCCGCTGATTCGGCGGGAAGAGGCGCGGGGGAAGGAGGAGCCGATCTCGCGGCGGGCGACCTCCAAGAAGCAGCTACCCTTCCGGCCACCAGCTGCTTCGAAGGCGGCGGCCATGTTGAGCGGTGGAATGCGAGAAGAGAGTGGGGAGGAGGGGTTGGGGATTTTGCGGGGTTTTTAAGTGGTAGAATCTGCTAGTCGAGGCACAGGGATGGTTCTGGCTTTCTCGGACACCGGCACAGGGATGCCCCTTCCTCGTGCTTTCTTTACGTTTTCCGTTTGTACCCTTTTCTTTTTTCATTTCTAATAATCTCTCTCATCACAACTAATAAAAAAATTAAAAGCGAATATTATTTTGGTATCATAATTAATGTGGGTTCATTGTCCTGTCTCGTGTGATCCTGCACCATCGCCACGGCGTCCATACACGCACTCCCCTCGTTATTTCCCAAAATATACCACCATCCATGAGCCAATAATAATGGTTCTTTATAAAATATCATCTCGCGATCGCCCATTAGAAAGCAATTTTGTTGCAGTTCCCGATGATAATTCTTCGCTCGTCTCTGATTAAAACGGTGGTTAAGGCTTTCCTTAATCAAGTACTCTCTCCGTATAGAAAATAGATGACGTTTTAGATATGGTTTCGGTCAAATATTAGAAATATAAATTATGAATAACTTTTAAGTTGTTGAGCTTGGAAATATAAAAATCATACGAATGGATTTATCTTAAAAAATATTTTTATAAAAATATATATATAACACTTGTTGATAAATATTTTTTAGTATAAAAAGTGTCAAAGTTGTACTTTAGAGACCGTAGCGGTGACCAAAACATCATCTATTTTGTATACGAATGGAATACATGACTCTAGTTTCAATCACGTGATTTCTACCCACGTTGCATGTACGGCTCTATTCGTTTGACCTACAAGCTAGCTTTAATTCGTATAAATAATATCGTGGAACAATATTTTTCTCTCATCACAGTAAATCAGTGGTTTCAGCTTATCAGTCAGCTCAAAAGTCCTGCCAACAGAGCCACACCCTTTGGCGATTGTTTGACTTTATTTACTTTCTTTGAATGGGTGATTAATTATCTACCTTCCTTGTACTGCACAGGTTATTTGAACTATTCTACCGCACAAAAGACTTGCATATAGGTTCCAATCCTATTCTAGCATGACAATTTAAATTGGCTAGTGTAGTACAAATGACCCGTGCAGGCTTTAATTCTTACGAGAAAATTTAAATTAGCCTCATTCACTCCTCTCTTGTGCATTTTGATCCTTTCAGAAGCAAGGAAAGCGATTGTCTGAATTTAGACACCTGATGCTCTACGTTCTCACTTCCTGGGTGCGCCAACTGCGCGACCATCGCCGCCACCTACGGTAGGTGTTGAGATCTTCGTCGGATCCAACGTCGTCGACGAGCACCCACAGGTATTCACAGACTTCCTCTTCTTCTCCTGTTGTGTGAAATCAAGCACCCTGAACCCTAATTTAAGCTACCTATTTGTACTCAGGAATCAGATATGATCTAATCGCAAGTATATACAAGTCTATTTGTGCACGTGACCTTCTACTGGATCTGCATTCCCTCCCTAAATCAAGGTTGTCTAGAATCCAAGTAGGCCTGTTTTGTTGTTCTAGGAGCAGCCTAGTCAGTGCTAGACGCTTTGCGGGTGAATCTAGTGTTAATTAACACCGTCTGATTGATTCCTGGTTGCTTGATGCTACCTGGTCAGTAAGTGCTCGCCTTATTCCCTGTATAGAGACTAAAGAATAAAGCCACTGGATCACTGTGTTTTGATCCTTGATGATCTGTGAAGCAAGGATTACCAATCTCTTTTTGTGTCATCAAATGAGGGAGTAACATAATTTTAGCACTGCAATTACAACGTTGATTAGAACTGAAACATTTTACTTATGTTGTTTTTAATTTGATGGGGTTTTAAACCTACCTATAGTACTCGCATATTGTTGTAGTTGCTTCTTTTGCAAAAATATAGTTTTAAAAGTAAAACCAAAACATATACTCTTGTTTTGATTCACTGGCTGGGAAGATCTAGGTTGATGGCTTCACGTTATCTCCATTTACTATGTGTCATAGCTTTAAATCTCTCGCTAATATAATTTAGCTGATATATCTACTATAGCATGCTATAGCTCCACTATAAGTCTGTATAAAGATCTCATCCAAGTGTTTTACTATTATGAGAGGCTCGTGTAGCTGCTTTGCTAGGATCATTTAGTAGGAATTCAAGTGATGTTTTCATCACTCACGAGATTGCTACTTTGATACTAGAACATGGTGATAAATCTTGAGACCGGGTGGGAAAAGATTATAGATACAAGAGCCGAGCTCTAGTTGTATGTGTCCATTATTCAATATGATAGATGAAAAAACTTTGGATGAGAACTAAACATCCTCTAAATCGATAAGTTTGACATGCATCACAATAAGCAAACCCAAAAGCAGTTCTCTTCTCTTCTCCGGCATCCGTCAATATATTGCTCACATACATGTGCAACTGCACATTTTATTCTTGTTGGCTCGAACTGTCTACAAGAATCAATTTGAGGATTGACGGTCATGGTTCCCACACTGGAGTGTTGTTGGTTCAATACGTGGTATATGGTTCGCTTTTTCAACACAGTGCAGGTGCTGTAATGGGCTCGGCCCCTGCCCGTGCCATTCTGCTTCTAGCAATCCAACTATTCAATTCAAGCTCCTGCAAGCAAGGTTGCCCACTCGCCCGATGGGATCCGGCGATTCCACGAGGCACCGCGCGCTCGGCTTCGGCTGGCTGCTGCCGCTCCAGCACTGCAGCAGTTGCAGTGCAGCATTGAACACCGTTCGACAAGCAAACGTGGCCGGAGGCTCCAAGTGCGGCCGGCCGGAAATGCGATGCGGTTTCCACATGGGAGTGGGAGTGAACTTGCCGCTGCTCTGCTCCTGCCCTGTCCTGTTGGGGAGTTGTGCTTGTGCGTCAGCGCCACACACTGTAGCGTACGTCGTGCCTGCCTGAGGAGAACATGGCCAGATCGAGCTGGTGGCGGTGGCGGGTCACGGCGCTGGCTATCTCGGGTCGGGTGGCCGGTGGTGCTGATCAAAATGCTCTCTTGTCCTGACGTGACGTGACCGCTGGGTGCCAAGTTCAAGTTGTCACACGATGCAAGCATTCGTGCTGGAATTTGGAACTTAAATTGGGCGCTGGCTATCTCGAGGTGGCCGGTGATGCTGATCAAAATGCTCTCTTGCACGCTGTCATTTTAAGTTCAAGTTGTCACACGATGCAAGCATTCGTGCTGGAATTTGGAAGTTGAACCCGCTCAAACATGTAGTTGTACGATAAGGACTTGAATCTCTGCGCTGGGAAGTCTTCTTCATGCACATGCCAACAAGACAACAACAACACAGGGCTCTCGGGCTGCCTCTTGAACGGTTTACTCATTTACTCCGTATTCATTATTGATAGAAATCACAGGATCACTAGAAGTCGATCTAGCCGGGAAAAAACAGTTGCAGTGTATAAACAAGTCCTATGAACTACGAGGGAGTAGATCCGAGGTGAAAGAGTGATCAGGAGTTCATACCCAGGTTGTTCGAACCTGAAGAAGTAGTGGAAGATGTAGATCCGTCTCCCGCCATGTCGGTCGGCGTCCCGGGGTCGACGACGGCGTGGGGAGGAGATGGAGGAGTCGGAGTCCAGCGGTGATGGCGTAGCCGGACGTGGTCCAGAGCTGCAGGGATGAAGAACGGCGGCGGCGGGGCTTCCCGTCGCTGGCTGCGCCCCCTTCCGGATCGGGTCTAGGGTTTGTCGGTGGGGAGTGCGGCTCACGGTGAACCTCGTACTGAGAGCCGCCGGCCCCCACCCTCTTTATATGCGCAGTGCGACGGGGGCCCGCCAGCCATTAAGTGGGTTGGGCGCCCCCGATCAGGGCGCGAGGTCAAGCCCAGTGACCGTTGGGTCACTGGTGAGAGATCAGTCTAACAATCTCCCCCTTGATCTCACCAGTTTCTTTTACTTTTACTTTTCTCATTCCATTACAGATTTTCGCAAAAGGCATGCTTCATCGTCACGGTCTTTTGCCGATAGACTTGACAGCCATAATGTTCATCTCTGTTCTGAAATAGATACTTTTACTTTTGGGCCTTTTAGTCCAGGAATCATAGGCTTTCCATTAACCCCATGCCGGCAACGTGTTCCTTGAACACTGTGGGTGGTAAGCCTTTCGTTAGCGGATCCGCGAGCATCTTACTCGTACTGATATGCTCGAGACTTATGGTTTGATCCCAGACTTTATCTTTCACAACATAAAACTTTATGTCAATGTGTTTGGCAGCACCACTTGACCTATTGTTGTGAGCATATTGTACTGCCGGATTATTATCGCAGTACAATTTCAGTGGCCTATAGATGTCGTCAACCACTTTCAAACCGGGTATGAATTTTTTCAGCCAATTCACCTGCCCAATTGCCTCATAACATGCTACAAACTCGGCATACATTGTGGATGATGTAGTAACGGTTTGTTTGGAGCTTTTCCACGATATTGCTCACCCAGCGAGAGTGAACACATACCCTGATGTGGACTTTCTATCATCTCTCGCATAATCAGAATCCGAGAACCCCACTATGTTCAAGGAATCTGATTTGCTATACGTCAACATGAGGCCTTTTGTGCCTTGCAAATAACGCAAGACCTTCTTTACCAACTTCCAGTGTTCTAGTCCTCGATTACTTTGAAATCTGCCAAGTAGCCCGGTAACAAATGCCAAGTCAGGGCGTGTGCACACCTGTGCATACTGTAAGCTTCTGACAGCTGAAGCATATGGAACCGCTTTCATCTGATCAATTTCATATTGTTTCCTGGGGCACTGAAAATCCCCATATCTATCACCCTTGACTATTGGTGCAGGTGAAGGCTTACACGCATGCATACTATATCTTTTCAGAACCTTTTCCAAGTATGCCTTTTGCGATAATCCGATAACCCCTTTCTTCTATCTCGGTGAATCTCGATGTCTAGAACAAAAGATGCTTCACCGAGATCTTTCATATCAAATTTTGAGGACAAGAAATCTTTTATCTCCCTTAGTAGACTGATATCACTACTCGCGAGTAAGATATCATCCACGTACAAGATTAGAAAAATAAATTTTCCATTCTTGAACTTGGAGTACACACAGTTGTCCTCAACATTTTCCATAAACCCGAACTTCTTTATTGTGCCATCAAACTTTAAATAACACTGTCTAGATGCTTGTTTCAATCCATAAATGGATTTCTTCAAGCGACATCCCATCTGTTCTTTTCCTTTCACGATAAAACCTTTCGGTTGTGCCATGTAAACGTTTTCCTCCAACTCACCGTTGAGGAAAGCCGTTTTCACATCCATCTGATGCAACTCTAAATCATAATGTGCTACTAAAGCCATTATGATTCTGAAGGAATCTTTACATGAGACTGGAGAAAAGGTCTCATTGTAATCAATCCCTTCCCTTTGCGTAAAGCCTTTTGCCACAAGTCGCGCTTTGAACCTTTCTATATTCCCTTGGGAGTCATATTTCGTCTTGTAGACCCATTTGCAGCCTACCGTTTTGGCCCCTTTAGGAATTATCTCCAAGTCCCAAACACCGTTGGTACTCATTGACTTTATCTCATATTCCATGGCCTCAAGCCACTTGGACGAGTGCTCGCTTCTCATGGCCTGTTCAAATGAGGTGGGATCATCCTCCATTTGAAACTCTTCAGTGTTATACACTTCATAATCTGCTAGAATGGCAGATCTTCTAGCTCTTTGGGACCTCCTCGGTCCATCATCAAATGGCTCCTGTTCAATCGGAACTTGTTGTTGTTCTTCCTCATGCGCAACGCTAGTTTCAATGGGTTCCTGTGAAACAGGTTCCTCATGTTCACTAGGTGTTGCCACAGGGACGTCAACAACAGGTTCTGTCACTACAGTGTCTGGCACGGTAGGGACATTGGGAACAGGTAGTGTGAAGAATGATTCCTGAATCATCGGAGTGGGTACATATACCCGCTTCTCTTCAAGATCAATCTTTCGCACTGCCTGACTCCCCCTGATCATTTCATCCTCCAAGAACACGGTGTGTCTCGTTTCTACGAACTTAGTATATCTGTCTGAGCAGTAGAAACGATAACCCTTGGACTTTTCAGGATAACCAATGAAATGGCAACTCATTGTTTTGGGATCCAGCTTCCCAATGTTCGGGTTAAACACTTTGGCCTCAGCAGGGCACCCCCACACACGTAAGTAGTTCAGTGAGGGTACTCTTCCTGTCCACAATTCATACGGTGTTTTAGGCACCGACTTACTTGGGACCCTGTTTAGAATGTGAATAGCGGTTTTTAACGCTAGTGGGAGAGATGAGTAACTCATCATGTTGCGCACCATATCCATTAGGGTACAGTTGCGCCTTTCAGCTACTCCATTTTGTTGAGGCTCCCCCGGTGTGGAGTACTGAGCAATTATGTCATTTTCCTGCAAGAACTTTGCAAAAGGTCCAGGAATTTGGCCATATGGGGCATGTCGCCCATAATACTCTCCACCGCGATCGGAATGAACAATTTTAATCTTTAAGTTGTGCTGATTTTCAACTTCAAGCTTAAAGATCTTAAATTTATCCAATGCTTCTAATCTGTCTTTAATTGGATAAATATAGACATAGCGAGAATAATCATATGTGAATGTTATAAACGAGTCATAACCATCCACACTTTTAACAGGGAACGGTCCACAAATATTAGTGTGGACTATCTGTAATATTCTCGCACTTCTTTTGACATCTTTCTTTATTTGCTTTACATATTTTCCTTTGATGCAGTCGATGCACTGCTCAAAATCTGTGAACTCTAATGGAGGAAGAATCTCATTCTTTACTAATCTCTCTATTCTCCCTCTCGAAATATGGCCTAAACGACAGTGCCATAATTTCGACAACGCATCTTGAGTTCGCTTTCTATTTGGATTGTTCGACGAGGATACAATCTCATTCACATTCTCATTGCTGACAACATTCACATTATCACAAAGAGATAACAAATAAAGATCTTCTTGCGCGAAGGCAAGACCAACACATTCATTATTAAATAGTATCTCACATTTGCCATCTCCAAAATGACAACCATAACCATCTTTGTCTAGGCGTGAAACACTAATCAAGTTTCTATGCAAAGAAGGAACAAATAAAACATCTCTAAGAATCAAAATAAATCCATTATTAAGCTGTAGAGGAAGATCGCCAACAGCTTCAACATCAGCTCGAACTCCATTGGCGACTCTAACCCATCTTTCGCTTCTTTGCATAGTCCTTGTCGAACTGAATCCCTGTAAACAATTTGCAACATGAACCGTTGCACCAGAGTCAATCCACCAAGTAGATTTATCAAATTTAACATATAAAGTTTCATTTATAAATGTAATAACATTCTCACCATTGCTTGTCAAGATCTTCTTCAAAAGGACAGGGCAATCTTTCTTGTGGTGTCCCAGCTTCAAGCACTCAAGGCACTGATTAGGGTCCACCACCCTCCTTTGAGGTTGATGTGGCTGTTGCTGCTGCTGTTGTTGAGGTCTGTACTGGTGCATTGGCTTCTTACCCTGAGCTTTCGCATTTGGGCTGCCATTGCATTTCTTGTTATCCTTGACATAGTTGATTGCACCACCAGTTGCACCTTTGATTCTTTCCTCCTCTTGGGCACACATGGCTATCAACTTGTCCAATGACCAATCCTCAGGATTATTGTTGTAGGATCGGCAGGGAAGCAACAATCAGATGGATAAGGAATTTTTGAGAAATAGCTAATTCCTTGTCCATTGGTTTAAGCTTAGATGCCATACTGTTCATTTTCAGGATATGGTCTCTTACACCACCACCAGCATACTTTTCAGTGATCAATTTCTTGATCACCTGAGTGGCGTAAGTCTTTGAGGAACCAGTGAACTGGTTCTTCAACCTTTCCAGAATTTCAGTGACCGTGTCACATTCTGGTGGGAGCGAGTTCAGGATGGCAGGATCTACAGTGTTCTTAACAACTGCAACCAACTTTTTGTTGGTCTTTTCCCACCTAACCGGCTCCTGATCATGTTTCATCTTTTCTGGACCAAAGTTCAGTTCCCGCTGTTTCCAAGCGGCATCATCCTCACCTGCCTCTCTCACAGGCTCCTTGAGCACTGCGGGACGAGGCTCAGTGAGGATCCAGTCAACCTCAGCCAACAGAAAAGCCAGCTCCATTTTCTTCTCCCACTCCAAGTGGTTATCTGTAACACCCCGGGTTTTAAAATAATTAAAATAAATTAGAATTTAATTAGGAAATGGCCAAAACCGTAGATGGAGGAAAAATTCTAGCCAGATGTTTGTTGCATTCATGCCGATGCACAGTTTTATTGGGTGAAAAAGAATTTTATTAAACCCGTATAGGGAGAATCGGATTTATTCTATTTAGAAAACAAATAAAAAGATTTATGAAAATTTTACAAAATTTAAACTCAAAAGTTTATTTGAAAAACCTAGAACAATATTTCTTAAAACTTTTACAAAGTCGTTTGATTTCAAAACTGTTTTGATTTTGGCTTTCAAAGAAGTTTGCAAAGTTTGAGAAAAGAAAAGAGAAAAGAAAAAGAGCAAAGGGCCTCACTTTACCCCTCTCTCCATTTCTTCCTTAGCCCGGCCCGCTTGCACTCCACTCCCTCCCCATTCTCTCCAGCCGGCCCAACTTCTTCTCCTCTCTCCCTCTCTCCTTCGGCCCGCTCTCGCTCAGTCGGCCAGCTCCGGCGGCCCATCACGAGCGCCCGCTCCAGCCCTCCCCTCCCTCTTCTCCCATTCGCCCGGTGCGGGCCTAGCAGGCTGCAAGCCCAGCAGCCGGCCGCTTCCTTGCTCCTCCCCACGCGGCCCGCTCCCTCCTCTCCCCCTCCCCTCTGCACCCAACCCGGCGCCATCTACGCACTCGTTCCCGAGTCCTCCTCCCTTCTCCGCTCGATCCGGGGACCGAGCCGCAGCCGCCACCCCTCATCTTCCCTTTTAACAGAAGCCGCGCGAGCTCCGCGTTTGCACACCGCGACCTACAAACCCTCCTCCGCACCCTAGCTCGCTCTAGCACCGCACGACCAAACCGTCGGGCGCCGCCACCCACCTCCCCATCGCTAGCCACCACAGAGCTCCCTGCTCTCCGAGCCGCCACCACCTGCTTCATCTTCCTCCTCCGTCGGCAACAGAGACGCGGGACGAGTCCACAACACCAACCCTCGGCACCTAACCGAGTTTTCAGCGCCGGTCGCCGTCATATTACCAGAGCGAGCTCAGATCACCGCCGCCGTCTACCCTCCTCTCCGAGCCCCGAACGGCGACAAGCTTCCCGTCATCGCCCTCACGGTGAGCCTAGATGTCTTTTCCACCTCTCCCCGGTAACCTCGCCTTGCTCCACCGTACGACGCACTGCTCGCCCAGGCAGGCACCGAACGTTTCCCCCATGGCACCGCCGCGGGTCCGGCCCTCTCCGGCCCGTCTCAGGCACCGACAAGCCCTCCTCTGAGTTCGCTAGAAGCTCCTCTATCTTTCCCCATCTTCCCGAGATTTCTAGTGGCCTGTAGCGCGATCCCGGGCCACGCCGTCCATGGCGCCGCCGCGTGGCTCATGGCACCGCCGTGCGCTCTTCGCCGGCGACCGCCTCCTCCCTCTCGCGCTCACCCTGGCCGTTCAGATCTCAACCAACGGCAGAGATTAGATCCCACCGTTCGAAGCGGTATAGACCGCGTCTACCAGTCCGTGGACCCTGTCCACCCCGCCCACGTCAGCAGTCCACCGTACACGCGACACACCAAGCCAACCCCCTTGCACCACGTGGCGCCATGTCAATGCCACATCAGCTCGGTCAGCATCCACGCCGACCGGATCTGGTCGTTTTGCAAAATAGGCCTCATGTTTTCCTTGAATAAACCCGCAGTCTATTGTAACTGTGCGCTGAGTCTTGGGAATCTTGCAATAAGACCCCTGCACTTCTTGTTAATTGAGGTTCGGTCCTCAGATCGCTGCACACGCACTCCGCCCAGCTAGCGCTCACGGCCAACCCCGCGCCGCCACTTGGCAACCACGCACGCGCCAGCCGACCAGCCGCGCGACTTTTGCGCTTGAGCCCCTCCAGATAGGCCAAATGAACCCGCGGTCCACATCTTCTATTCTCTGTGTCTGTGTATTCTTTCCAAATAAACCCTGTACTTTATCCAAAATGAGGCCCGGTCCTGCGCCCTTTTGATTTTCTGTTTTATTTGTTTTAAATCACAAAATGAGTTCCAACTATCTATAGATTTGCCATCTAACTTCAAATGCCCGCTCATTTTAACTCCGATTTGACCCGTTCAACTTGCGTTAGATTCATAATTTCGTTCTCTGCGCGGTAGATCTGTTAGTTTACTATTTCCGTACTGTATGATGTACTATTTCTTTTATGCTTTGTTTGGGCCATGTGATGATGCTTGATCCAGCGAGTGCGAGCTACGCGGAACCCCAGAATCCAGCCTTCGTCTCCGTCGATCCGACCCAGCCCAAAGGCAAGTGTCCTTGCTCATATTGCTTCCGTATTTATTTTATTTTGAGTTAGAGTAGTTAGATCCAGTAGTTGCATGCAGTGTCTTAATACTGAATCCCATGTTAAGGTTTACTAGAACTTGTTTATATTATCCTTGTCGCCTGTTTTGGGATGGTTTGGGTAGAAGTCATGCTTAGCCCTGCTGTCTTGGGATGGGATGGTGGTTTAATAATAATCTTGATTAATGATCTATGGAACATGGACTGGTAATGAGTAATATGGTGAGTAGGTAAATCCGGCAGGATGGACCGTGTGGTGGTTTTGTGCCGTGTGACTCGGCAGCTGCTTTTGGTTTTTGGTTCTGGGCTTGTGCTAGATTATCCTGCCTGGATCCCTAGGACCCGGTTCTCAGAGCATGTAACCCGGCTTGACAGCGCAACCATGAGATCTACACGGGGTTTGTTTAGTGGCTCAAGAGGGGGTCCCTGGGGTCGCTGACTTATGTACGGGGATAAAACCTTAGAGTACGTGTAACACAGGCTTGAAGGGGCTTTGTAAAGGCCTTGCAGTGCAACCTGCTATACACCTCGGCAGTGTTTAGCGTGACGGGATCTGCACGACTCATGGGTAACGATGTGCAACCTCTGCAGAGTGTAAAACTGATATATCAGCCGTGCTCACGGTCACGAGCGGCTTGGACTTCTTCGAGATTAGCTGGTGGTTTTGTTCTAGTTCGTTAGAGAAGCCTTATGTGGTTATTAGTCTCATATGACATGGGTACAGAGGCTTCTTCTACGCGGGTTACTGCTTGGTACGGGAGTGATTCCCAGGCTCGGGCGCAGACCTGGTGTTATTACGGAAGGTAGCTCTCTATGACGTGACGTGTGGAACTAATACACATAGGACTCCTTGTAACGTCCTAGTTCGGGTCATTTGATGGACTTCAGGTGTGGTTTGCCTGACGGACTTCAGGTGTGGGTGCTTGGTGTGACTCCAAGTGTTGGTTGCTCGGTGTGACTCCGAGTGTGGTTTGCTCGGTGCGACTCCGAGTGTGGTTCTGTTACAGATGGAGACTGTGGTTATAACCTAGTAAATAGGTGCATAGGAAATAGGATTTAATAGGAAGTGTTGCTTTAGGCGCTTGAGTCAAACAAAGTCAGTCTACCTTTGTTATTAGCCTCATAAGCATTTATTTCCTACACTTGCGGAGTACATTTCGATGTACTCACCCTTCCTCTTTGAACCCCCTGCTACCCCACCCAGACGTTGCAGTCGACGACGCAGAGCAGGAGTACCGAGAAGACGGTGGTTACGACCCCGACAACTCACACCCAGAAGACGGTGGATACGACCCAGACGACTTGCACTAGGATGGCGCAGCCCCCGGTCGACCTTCCTGTGGAGATGGCGTCCAGTTTCCGCGAGTCTACATTAGAGTTAGACTGAGAGTCTGTACTTTTCTTTTGAGACCCGAGGGTCATTTTTGTAATAATGTTCGATATATTAATAAAGCATTGTTTTGATATTTACTATGATGTGGATATATGTATGAAAATTGATCCTGGCATACATATATTGTGCTCCAATTTTGTTCTTAAAATTGGGGTGTCACATTATCCCCCTTGAGAGGTGGGATATCTTTAACCATGTTCATCAGAATGGGGCCTAGAAACATAGTTCAAAATATAGTGAGAACAGAATAAAACATAGTAAATGAGTTGCTTTTATGCATTATAACTAGGTTGTTCGAACCTGAAGAAGTAGTGGAAGATGTAGATCCGTCTCCCGCCATGTCGGTCGGCGTCCCAGGGTCGACGACGGCGTGGGGAGGAGATGGAGGAGTCAGAGTCCGGCGGTGATGGCGTAGCCGGACGTGGTCCAGAGCTGCAGGGATGAAGAACGGCGGCGGCGGGGCTTCCCGTCGCTGGCTGCGCCCCCTTCCGGATCGGGTCTAGGGTTTGTCGGTGGGGAGTGCGGCTCACGGTGAACCTCGTACTGAGAGCCGCCGGCCCCCACCCTCTTTGTATGCGCAGTGCGACGGGGCCCGCCAGCCATTAAGTGGGCTAGGTGCCCCCGATCAGGGCGCGAGGTCAAGCCCGGTGACCGTTGGGTCACTGGTGAGAGATCAATCTAACAATTATTACTCCATGTGTTAGTGTCTGAATAAAAATACATTTCTAGCTACAGTGTTAAGTCAAGCTATATTCATTTGTCCAAATTTTCATAGGGAAACAACAATGTTTATGGTAGCAAATAAGTGTTATTATAATTAGCCGTGGATATATTTTTACAATATATCAAGTATATGATATAATAATTATTCAAATGTTTTCTATAAATATAGTTAAACTTAAAATACTTTGATTTGATCAGATTATATTTACATTTGTTTTAGGACGGAGCAACATTTAATTCTCGTTTGGCACGCCAATGAAGTTTTAGGAGCAGCTCTGTAGATTTAGCTAAAGTAATTTACATGAATCATTTGATAAAAACAACTTCTCATGGTAGACAAAAAAGAATGAAATCGTCATAAATGCTCATTCTCTCTCTAGCTCGCTCTTCGTTCCTCTCCTATTTTTCTTCTTCCTTAGCTGCTCAACCATTCATGCATCCTTATCCGCTCATCCTATTCTCCATCTGACCCAAGCTTCCTGTGGATGGTGGCGCCCGCACTCTATAGCGGAGGCGACAGAGCGGCGCTCACACCCGGTGACCTAGCGTCATCATTCCTCTCCGCTTGCGGGGGTGAAGCTAGGAGATCAAGACCACTATTTTCAGCTTTATCTTCCATCCATTCCTTATGAGAGCATGTTTTCACGAGCTTTATATATGAAGTTGTTTTATATTACTCGTTTGGTATAAAACTACTTTAGATAACTCTTGAAGCCGGTGATAAACCTATGCAAAATAGGACCTTAGAGATATAGATTTATGTAAAACATACATTGGACTAAGGGCCTATTCGGTAAAAGCTCTGTTAGGACAACTTCAGATGGCCACGCTTCACTTGAAAGCAAGTTTTCTTGGGAAGTTGACTTCTGTAAGAACCACATGGAATAAAAGCATAGCGTTTGGAAGTTTTCTTGGGAAGTTGACTTCTGTAAGAACCACATAGAATAAAAGCATAGCGTTTGGTTCTATATACCTAGAGACGCACCCTCTGGCCCATAGGAGCTTGGGGAGTCACGGGAGGGGATAACTATGGTGCAGAGAGCTTGGCGGCCGACGAGGTGTTTAGGGAGGAGTACCGAGGTAGAAAAGACCAGTGGCATAGAGGAGGAGCTTGACTGTCGAGTTCAGGAAGACGTGTGAAGTGTGATGGACACACTTGAGGACAAAGACAGATCGATCTAGCGGTGGGGTCAGTGGGGCTAAGGCCCCTCCTACCGTCATGGAGCCCTCTAGAGGCTCTCAATTTTTTTTGCAATAGTTGCTTTGAGGAGGAGATGCTGGAGCTTAAAGATAAACTTCCAGTCCCTTTTCAACTTTAATTCTAAATCCGTCTGTGTTTGAGGAGGACATTCACGTAGCGCTAGGGGAAGAGAGCATGCACGGTGGAGAGACTGGAGGCTTAAAGAAGATACTGTTGGATCTCGGCAATAGCAGCAAGGACGGAGGAGGGCGTCGGAGAAGGTGCTCCGTGGGAACGGCCACCAAAGAGGGGAGCACGAGATCGACAGGCACAACCGACGAGGACAGAGGCAATAGTGCAGCGCAGGTGAAGGAGGAGAAGCTGTGGTGATTTTTTCACTGCTCACTGTGAATATCATCGTGAAGAAAAATTACGTGAAGAATTCGAGCACGAACGCCATTTGGAGGGCTCGTAGCGTTTCTTTACCACGAGAATCCGCCTAGAATGTCCCAAACGGCACCAAAGGAGTTTGTTGCAGGCTGCACCGTGCATCTTGCAGCGTTAATCGCACCAGTGTCAGTATTGCTGAAGCGAACAGACCCAATGGGCCTTCAAATTTAAAAACAAGAACAAAAGGACCCTGAGACCATTTGGTGGCCGGACCCGGATGCCACGACTTACGGCCCAAAAGAGCGAATAGCGCCAAAAAGCCCACGGAGTAGAGTCATCAGTCATGAGAGGAGGGAGAACCTGCACGGAACGCAGCAGGCGATGACGCGTCGCGCCGGGAAAGCCTCCGACACCTGCTGGAGCCTTGCTAGCTTGGAAACAGCCGCAACGGATCCTCATAAATTCCGGCCATGCATCCACATGGAATCACCGTGCCATCTTCTCATGACTGATGACTCATGAGCTAGCTAGCGCAGCTAGCCACTAGCCTAGCTAGCGCGGGGACTGTGAATTTGCTGATGCACGGAGACGTACAGTACGTACATGCGCTACGTACCACGTACGGTCTCTCCAGCCCGGTCATGCGTACAGCCGTACAGGTTGTTCTCTCCTTTTGGGGTGGCACTGGCACAAGCGTGTCAGCGTCTCACCGTCTCAGCCTTGGTGTGATTTTTTTCTTTTTTCAAACAGAGCCTTGGTGACTTGGTGTGATTGGTTCGCTAGTTCTGCTTAGCGTGGACTAGAGCCAACCAGTCCCCATCAATTAAGCAGGCTCAGTCTATAATGGCTAACGAGACAATTGCATTTGTTGATAACCAAATTTTGGTTGCCAAAACTTGGGCAAGCCCGGTTTTTAGCTTCTATTTAGTTTTGTTATCAAAATTTTCTAATATCTTACATTTAGATTGCCAAGTCTATGGCAAATATTTTTATCATTTTTTGAGGAAGAACTACGGAGGGGAGAGATTTCTCGTCTTGGGTTTTATTAAAAAGGAGCACAAGAGTCCTAGGAAGCTGAAACAAACAGAGGCTATACCTATAGCTCCATGCTAATCTTTGTTTGCCAAGGATGTTTAAATCTACCTAGCTAACAACTTCTTCCTTTAGTCCCAAAATTAATGCACTCCTTCCATTCTAAAAAAATGTATTCTTGGCTCTAATCTGAATTAAAATATTTTTAAATTTAATTAACTCTATAACAAATAATATAACCTATGGCTTCAAATATATGTACCATTAAAAATATAGGTATTCTAGGATGAATCTAATGATACTTTTTTAATATTATAAATATTTATATATTTTTGTAAATAATTATAGTCAGAGTGAATGAAGATTGTTTTGACTTAGCATTGTAGCTAGAAGTACACTATTTTGTTAAGATAAATAATTAAGGACGACTGGCTATACTGACAGACGGGGCGAGAGGGAACGGGGCACGGGAGTACACACACCAAAAAAAAAATCACGGTGATCAAGATCAACCGGTTGGTTCATCATTTAGCCCACGGGCCACCGGAGCCGGCGGGTAAACAACTGCAAGTGACCGCGATGACGAAACAGATCGACACCAACCATTGGCTTCTTTCTCTATAAGCACCTGTTTGTCTACATACCGATCGTTGCATTGCAGCAGTGCTCCCCCAGACATGCGTCAGCCACTACTGAAAAAAATTTGGGAATGTTTGGAGCAAGTGGTGGCGCAAGATGGTTGAAACCCTGAGATATCCGGATAGCCTCACATGCGATGATATGCAGAGATCTCAGGGTTTCAACCATCTTGCGCCACCACTTGCTCGAAGAATTCACAAATTTTTTTCATAGCCTCTACATGCGATGTCAAGGTCACCCGTCTATTTTCATGATTTTCTGACTTCGTTTGTATTTTTAGTAATTTTAAATCCAATATCACGCAACTTGGTCGCCGTTTCTCGTGCACGAGACGGTCGAGTCTCCGCGCCTGTCCCTGGATACGGTGTCGAAATACCCTCTGAAGAATGAATACCATTTTTCGAATCGTTGAGTTTCATTATTTCATGCACCTGCAGTTCAAACGTGCGTCCCACGGAAAAAATCATCAAAATAAAGAAAATGCGCGAAATATAGCAAGATTTATGGAAAACACTTCAAATTTGAAATCTTGGCTTGTAGTACTGTAGCAAGGCCACAGAAAAAATTGGGAGCAAAAAACAAAAAAATATATATATGTTTTGCCGAGAGCTTCCTAAAGCCCTCGGCAAAGAACACCTATGCCGATGGCCAGGGCCAGGGCTCTCGGCATAGAATTTACCAAAAAAAAAATCAACCCTTTGCCGAGAGCCTAACAGAGGGCTCTCGGCAAAGGTAACGGCGCAGGGGGAGTCGTTCGCGAGGGTTCCGTTTGCCGAGGAGTATTCTACGCCGAGGGCTCGGCTCTCGGCAGAGGTGCTCTTTGCCGAGAGCCAGACTTCGCCGAGAGTCGGGCCCTCGGCATAGGTATCGTCACCGAGTTTCTTACGGTGCCGAGAGCTGTCTCTCGGCAAAGAGCTCTTTGTCGAGTGCCCGTGTTTTAGCCCTCGGCAAAGAGCCCGTCTCCGGTAGTGAGCTGCTGTTACACGCGACGCGATGCATTGAGTTCTCTCGTCTACTTGCATATTGTTTATTCTTCCTTCTTTTTCTCGTACACCGGCCGGGCGTGGTGCAAGAGCGTGCAGTCGTGCACCCACACAACCAATATAATATTGCAATGTGTACTGGTGGATCGATGGCCGAACGTGTCAGGGAGTACACTGATGATCGACAGATATGTAGGTGGAGGGCCTCAAAACGGCACCTATTTGCATTACATTCCAACGTGGTGGCCTCAATGGACCGGCGCAGACACACACACATATATATATATATATAAAAGTGCCATTCTACACCCTAGGTGTACATTACTATTCTACACCGACTTATTGTACTGAACAGAATTCAGTATCGTTCAGTAGTCGTGTGTTAGTATTATTCAGTATTTTCCGGTGCTGGGTGTAGTATTGACTCATACTGAACGTTGTTCAGTAGTACTCAGTATTTTTTTCTGGTCAGTTTTCACTACGGGAAAATCAATCTTTGCCGAGTGCCTGTGGCTTTGCCGAGTGCCAAATTTCGGGCACTGGGCAAAGAGCCTCTTTGCCGAGTGCCGGCCACGTGGCACTCGGCAAAGCGAAAACACAAGGCATGCTTTGCCGAGTGCCACGTGGCCGGCACTCGGCAAAGAGCCCCTCTTTGCCGAATGCCGGCCACGTGGCACTCGGCAAAGAATGTGGCCCCGAACTGTGCCACGTGGGCGGTTCTTTGCCGAGTGCCACGTGGCTGGCACTCGGCAAAGAGGTGCCTTTGCCGAGTGCCACCCACGTGGCACTCGGCAAAGAGCTCTTTGCCTAGTGTTTTTTTTCTGACACTCGGCAAAGCCAGTTTTTAAATTATATTTTGAAGCAGTAAATTAATCCAAATGAAAAAGTTTTTAACTACAAAGTTGGTTAACTTATCAAGATGAACAATTTTTGTTTTGGTGATTTTTTCATTTGACAAACTTAAAATAAATTCGTTCACAAATCTTATATATCTCTCCGGTAGTTTATAAAACTACAAGAGTGATATATAATGTTTATGAATAATATTAGAACCACAATGTCGGATGCACAAATAGTCAAACAACCAAAATAAACTTTGTAGATCTTGACAAGTTATATTTGTAGATCTTGACAAGTTATGAAAGTTTGTAGTTGATAACTTTTTAATTTGAAGTCATCTAGTTATGCAAAACTGCGTCGAATTTGAAAATTTTAAAATTCAAATTTTTCAAAATAGCTCAGATGGAGAAATGACCAAAATGAAAGTTGTAGATCTCAAAAAGTTATGAAACTTTGGTGTTGACAACTTTTTGATTTGAAATCATCTTGTCAACGAAAACTACGTTTCAAATTGTAAAATTTAAAATTCAAATTTTTATAAACGACCTCGGATGGAAAAACTACCAAAATAAAAGTTGTAGATCTTGAAAAGTTAGAAAACTTTGTAGTTTACAATTTTTTGATTGGAATTTGTTTAGGGTCTCAAATAAGCAAGTTACACATGGTTTAGTGTAATATATGGGTAATCGAAATGAAGATGGAACGTACATGAGTGTGTAGTGCAGTGGTAGAGGAGGCTTCGCGCGAACGAGAGGTCGTGAATTCGAATCCTGCTGACTGCGTGATATAAAATTACGTGAAAAATAGTAGAACTTGTGATTTCGAGGGCGACAAGTGTGCGTTGCCCAGTTGTAACACCCTGATTTAATTTTTTTCCCCATTTTAATAAAAGGAATTAGAAATTAATTAGGTTGGCTAGTTTATTAGAGGAGGAAAATAAAAATTTGTTTAATATTGTCATGTTGCATTCATGCCGTTGCATAATTTTATTGAGTGGAAAAGAATTTATTAAACCCGGATAGGGCGAATCGAATTTATTCTATTTGGAAAATCAACAAAATGATTACTAAAAGTTTTGTGAAATCAAACTCAAATTTTATTTTCAAAACCTAGGGAAAATATTTCCAAAATTTTCAAACTTGTTTTGAATTTTCAAACAGATTTGAACTTGATTTCAAAATGAAATTGCACAAGAATTGAAAAGAAAAAGAAAAAGAATGGCAACAGGGCCTCACCCTCTCTTTTCTACTCAAACCGGCCCAACCCAACTCCCATCTCTCCCCTCTCTCGGCCCGCTCCTTTTCTCCCTCACTCCCTCCTCTCCCTTCTGCACCGGCCCGCGCGCTCCCTTCCGGCCGCTCCCTCTTCCGAGGCCCACCACGTCTCCCTCCCGGCTCCCTCTCTGCGCACCGGGCCGCCTCTCTCCACAACTCGCGCCCGAGCAGGCCCAGCCGCAGCGGCCCACCCCGCGCGCACGCCTCTCCTCCCGTCTCACTGCACCACGGGCCCCGCTGGTCCCGCGCGTTAGAGCCACCGACATGTGGGACCCACCCGTCGGATCTATCCCTCACCTTCAACAAACTCCTCCGAGGATCCCTCTCACCCCTCCCTCTCCCGATCCGCACCGGCCGAGCGCCTTTCTCTCCGCATGATCTGGCCAGTCGAGGCCGTATAAACCTCAGGCCACCCCGACTGCATGTGCAGAGCACAAAATCTCCACCGGTTCTCCCTTCTCTCGCCCACTGCGCCGTCAGATCCCATCTCCCGCACCGAGCCGCAGAACGTCGCCTTCGCGGTCATCCTCTCCTTCCGAACCTCCCTCCGGTCACGTGGACCGCTCTGGTGAGCTCGTCACCCTCCCCTCTCTCCCCTGGTGCTTTCCATTCGGTTAAGTGTGGCCCGTAGGCTCCTCCGCGCGGACGCCGGTGGATTTCCGCCGTGCGGCATGGCACCACCGCGGGTCTGTTTTTCTCTGGTCTGCCTCCGGCGACGAGAACCTCATCATCCGAACGGCAGTAAGGTCCTCCCTTGATTCCACCCCGTCCCACGCTCTCTACCGGCCTCCATCACAATCCTGAGCCACGCCGGAGAAGCCATCAATGGCGCCGCCGTGCCCAGACACCGCCGCCGCCGCGCACGGTCTCCCCGGCGCCGCCAGCGCCCCCACTCCTCTCCCTGCACCGTCCGATCTTGTTTGGGTGGCCACGATTAGAAGCTATGTCGAAGGGGTATACACCGGTTGCACAGTCACGTGGACTAGGTCCACACGGGCCAGCTCACCCGGTCTGCGGACGCGTGGTGCACCGGGCAAACCACCGCGTGCCGCGTGGCGGCCACATCAGCCGCAGGGCGCCGAGTCAACCGGCCCCGTATTTTTTGCAAATGAACCCTTGTTGTTTCTCCGAATAAACCCGCAGTCCATCCATCCTATTCATTGTGTCTAGCAAAATCTTTCATCCCAGCCCCTGTACTTTTCGCTAAATGAGGCGCAGTCCTCTGCGCCGCTGCCCACTCCGATCTAATCTCGGCCGTCCGTTGGCAGATCAACGGCCGAGAATCAAACATACCCCTTCGCCGATGCACTTTTGTTAAAGAGCCCCTGTCTTTTCCGGAAATTAACCCGCGCTCCATCAGCACAGTGCAGTGAGTCTCTGAATTTCTTTTGATTCAGCCCCTGCGTTTCGTCCGAATTGAGGCCCGGTCCAGTTAGCATTTAAAATCAGTTTTGATTTATTTTAAATACGAAAATGAGTTCAATCTAATTACAGTTTTGCCACTCAGATTCAAATGCTCATAACTTTTGCGTTTTAACTCCGATTCGACCCGTTCAACTTGCGTTAGATTTATAATTTCGTTCTCTACGCAGTAGATCTATTAGTTTACTTTTTTCATACTATTTGGTGTACTGTTATTTATTTTGTTGTATTGTGCCATGTATGTTGATTGGGCCAGAGAGTGCGGAGTACGAGGACGCTCCAGATTTTCCTTGTGATCCAGTTGATTCGACCCAGCCCGCAGGCAAGTGTCCTTGAACATCTTGCACCTACTTTATTTTACTTTTGGTATTAGAGTAGTTTAGATCTAGAAGATGCATGCAATGTCAAATTTGAATCCTATATTATGGTTTACTAGATCTTGCTCTATTATCCTTGTCGCCTGTTTTGGGATGTTCGGGTAGGTGTCTTGCTTATCCCTGCAGTCATGATTGGGATGAGAGTTAAAATGTTTATAATCTTGATTAATGAACTATGAAACGAATGTGGAGATGGTAATTTTGTAGTAACATGGTTATTAGGTAAATCCGGCAGGATGGAACCGTATTGGTGGTTTTGTGCCATGGACTTGGCAGCTCTTATTTGGTTTTTGGTTCGGGGCTCGTGCTAGATTTATCCTGCCTGGATCCCTAGGACCCGGTTCTCAGAGCATGTAACCCGGCTTGACAGCGCAACCATGAGATCTGGATGGGCTGGACCTGGCCAAGTAATTAATTGCCTCCAAGTTGAGGGTTTACACGGGGTCGGATTTGTGGCACAAGAGGGGGCTTCTGCAGTGGTGCGTATATCCACTGTTAGCGGTAAAACCTTAGTGAACGTGTAAAACGGACTTGGAGGGAGTTTTGTAAAGGCCTTGCAGTGCAACCTGCTATACACCTCGGCAGTGTTTAGCGTGACGGGTAATGCACGACTCATGGGTAACGATGTGCAACCTCTGCAGAGTGTAAAACTGATATATCAGCCGTGCTCACGGTCACGAGCGGGCTTGGACTTCTTTGAGATTAGTTGGTTACTGGTTGGTTTTGGGTTCGGGTCAACCGATGGACTTCAGGTGCGGTTGCCTGATGGACTTCAGGTGTTGGTTGCTCGGTGTGACTCCGAGTGCGGTTTGCTCGGTGCGACTCCGAGTGTTGATATTTTTCTACAGAGTCTGTCTATAACCTAGTAAATAGGTGCATAGGATTAATAGGATTAATAGGGTGTGTCGCTTTAGGCGCTTGAGTCAAACAAAGTCAGCCTACCTTTGTTATAAGCCTCATAAGCATATATTTCCTACACTTGCGGAGTACATTTCGATGTACTCACCCTTCCTCTTTGTCCCCCTGCTACCCCACCCAGACGCTGGAGACTACGCGTACGAGGAGCAGGAGTATCCAGAAGACGGAGGCTACGACCCTGACGACCTGTACTAGGATGGCGCTACCCCCGGTCGACCTTCCTGTGGAGTGGAGTCCAGATCTTCCGCATCTTCATCAGAGTTTATTTTAGAGTCAGTTTCATGAGAGTTTGTACTTTTCTTTCAGACCCGAGGGTCATTTTTGTAATAAAGTTCGATATTATTAATAAAGCATTGTTTTGATATTTACTATGATGTGGATATATGTATGAAAATTGATCCATGCATACATATATTGTGCTCTAATTTTGTTCTTAAAATTGGGGTGTCACAGAGTGGTATCGGAGCCGTGTTGACCGTAGGACGCTACCCTAGTCAGTCGTCGAATTTACAAAACTATTTTTACAAAGTCTGACCCCTTTTCCCACTTCTGTAGCCTGTCTCTGCTGAAAATTCAAATTTTGTTTAAAAGTAGGTCCTCCAAACTCGTAAGAAGCCCTCCATAATTATGTGATCTCGTAGGTCGTTGAATGACATGTACTTGTGCATATGTAATGTTTTGGTTCTTTGTAATGATTGTTGGTGTGTTGTGACCGTCAGGTTGCGGCGACATCATTTGTTTAAAATATCTTACTAATCGAATTAACTAACCAAATCAGGGTTGTTATATATCTATTTATCATATCTCACTCTTACTCCTGGAAAATGTAACAGATGGTTGACACCAGGAGCAGCGCGGGTAACGCCGGTAACGCTGGCGGGAGCGGGGCAGGTGGCAACCAGCCGCCTCATCCCCATCCACCTCCACCTCCGCCTCCATACGACCCGCTCCAGATGGCCCAGGTGCAGAACCAGATGATGCAGAACATGGCCCAGATGATGCAGCACATGCAGCAGATGGCGCAGGCTGCTCAGGGTGCTCAGGGTGCAGGAGCTGCACAGCCACCCCGACCGGATGACACTCTCAGGAGCTTCATGACGACGCGCCCTCCAGTGTTCCACCACGCCATAGAGCCAATGGATGCAGATGATTGGCTCGAGACGATTACAGGCAAGTTGCAGCTTGCCCATGTCGGGGACCTTGATAAGGCCCTCTACGCCGCGCACCAGCTTCAGGGCCCGGCGAAGAACTGGTGGACTGCCTACACCGCAGCTCATGCGGACGCCAACTCGATCACTTGGGAGGATTTCCGTAAGGCATTCCGCGACCAGTACGTCCCTTTCGGCGAGATCAGGGTGAAGCACCGAGAGTTTCAGGATCTCAGGCAGGGCGCGATGACAGTGCGTGAGTATCTCACGCAGTTCAGCCAGCTGTCCCGTTACGCCCCAGATGACGTGGACATAGATGACAAGAAACAGGAATGCTTCAGGCAAGATCTCTGTCATTCTTTAATATATTCTTCCCATAACCTTGTTCATTCCTTTTGCTACCTGATAAATAATGAAATTGTTCTCTGCTTCAGGCATGGGCTCAACCCGGGACTCCGCTATGCCCTAGCTTCAAATGAGTATTCCTCATTTCAGAAGCTGGTTGACCGTGCCTTCGCGGTGGAGAAGGAACGGAAGGACCTCGATGCAGATCGCAAGAGGAAGATGACGTTCCAGGGACAGTCCTCCGGCAGCTCCGCCCGTCCCCGCTACGCTCCACCTGCCTCAGCTTCTAGGCAGATTCCCCAGCAGCAGCAGTACCGCCCGCCCCAGTCCCGGCAGCCCGCTCCTCAGTACAGGCACCCAGCTCCACAGTACCAGGCTCCACCTCAGCAGCAGCAGCAGCCACGCCAGGCTCAGGCACCTCGCCAGGGTCTTCCAGCTCCGCAGTAGCCCCGTCCAGCACAGGGGGCAGGACAGCTTGGTCCGTGCTACAAGTGCCACCAGCTTGGGCACTTGGCCAACCAATGCCCGACCAGACAGCAGGCTCCACCAGCACCTCGACAGCAGAACTAGAACAGGAATGGTGGCCAGAACTTCAGGCATGGGAAGGTGAACCATGTGGCACTGGAGTCAGCTCAGGAGGCTCCCGATGTGGTGATTGGTAAGTTCTCCATTGACGCATATCCTGTTACTGTGTTGTTCGATTCTGGGGCATCGCATTCATTCATATCAACACCATGCATAGCAAGATGTAACCTGCCTAAGTCTTTGTTGAAAAGCAAGCTGCTAGTCAAGTCTCCTGGAGGAGAAATGTTGACAGAGTATATATGCCCCAATGTAAGCTTATTCATAAGGGGGGTAGCCTTCCCTTCTCATCTCGTCGTCCTGGAGTCGCAAGAGGTGGATATTATTCTGGGTATGGACTGGTTGAGCAGATATCATGGCATTATCGATTGTGCTCAACGGACCATCACGGTGAAGCATCCAGACGGCACCGAGGTTCTATATCAGGCACCGCCAAGGATGATGAAGGCAGCCAGAGTGTATGAGGCAGTCGTGGTACCTGATATCCGAGTTGTTAAGGAGTTCCCTGATGTCTTCCAGAAAGTGCCAGGTATGCCACCTGATCGTGAGATTGAGTTCTCTATTGATTTAGTTCCTGGCACAGCACCTATATACAGGCGACCATATAGAATGGATGCCGAAAAGCTAGCCGAGCTGAAGACGCAGATCCAAGAGCAGTTAGAGAAGGGGCATATTCGTCCTAGTACATCCCCGTGGGGAGCTCCTGTGATCTTTGTTCCAAAGAAGGATGGAGGCCTGTGGATGTGCGTTGACTACCGCGCTTTGAATGAAGCTACCATCAAGAACAAGTACCCGATTCCTCGCATTGATGATCTGTTTGATCAGTTGAAGGGTGCTCATGTGTTCTCAAAGATTGACCTGCAAATAGGTTATAATCAGCTGAAGATTCGTGAAGCTGATATCCCGAAGACGGCATTCGTAACTCGATATGGGCTATATGAGTACACAGTGATGTCCTTCGGTTTGACAAATGCCCCAGCTTTCTTCATGTATCTGATGAACAAGGTCTTCATGGAGTTTTTAGATCTGTTCGTCGTGGTGTTCCTTGATGATATCCTAATATTCTCGAAGAATGAAGAAGAACATGAGAAGCTTCTGAGGTTAGTGTTGCAGAAACTCAGGGAGCATCAGTTGTATGCGAAACTGAGCAAATGCGAGTTCTGGTTGAAGAAGATTGCTTACTTGGGGCATATCATCTCAGAAGGTGGTGTATCAGTTGATCCAGGCAAGGTCCAAGATATATTGGACTGGAAGGTACCTGAGAGCGTTACTGAGATTCGGAGTTTCCTCGGTATGGCGGGATATTATCGCAGATTCATTGAAGGATTCTCCAAGATCGTGAAGCCGATGATGAGACTGACTGAGAAGGGTGCCAAGTTTGTATGGTCCCCTGAATGCCAGACTGGTTTTGAGGAGCTGAAAGCGAGATTGACCTCTGCTCCTATTCTTGTCATGCCAGATGTCCAGAAGAACTTCACGGTGTATTGTGATGCTTCGCGTCAGGGTCTGGGATGTGTGCTTATGCAGGAAGGTCGGGTGATTGCTTATGCCTCGAGACAGCTCAGGAAGCATGAGCTGAATTACCCTACACATGATCTAGAGTTGGCAGCTGTTGTTCATGCTCGGAAGATCTGGAGGCACTATCTGATGGGCAAGAAGACAGAGATATACACTGATCATAAGAGCTTGAAGTATATTTTCACCCAGCCAGATCTGAATCTTCGCCAACGGAGATGGCTCGAGTTGATCAAAGACTATGATCTGAGTATCAACTATCATCCAGGCAAGGCGAATGTTGTTGCAGATGCCTTGAGCAGGAAGGTCTACTGTAATGTGCTAGAGATCAAGGAGCAGCAGCCCAAGTTGCATGAAGAGTTTGTGAAGCTCAACTTGGGTATTCTTGGCCACACTGATGCAGTAGCAATGGAGGTTGATTCGACACTTGAGAATGATATCCGGGCAGGACAGCTCACTGATGAGTATCTTCTGGAGATCAGACAGTCGATCAAGGAGGGCAAGGCCCCGGGTTTCACGGAGGATGATCAGGGTGTCTTATGGTTCAGAGGCAGAATCTGTGTTCCAGATGTGAAGGCTATCAAGGAGTTGATCTTGAGAGAAGCTCATGATTCAGCCTACTCTCTTCACCCAGGCAGTACCAAGATGTACCAGGATCTGAAGCAGTATTACTGGTGGTATGGGATGAAGAGGGAAGTAGCAGAGTATGTGGCTTTGTGTGACACATGTCAGAGGGTTAAGGCCCAACATCAGAGACCTGCTGGTTTGTTACAGCCTCTGCAGATTTCCGAGTGGAAATGGGAAGAGATCAGCATGGATTTCATCACTGGTTTGCCCAGGACACAGTCTGGATATGACTCCATTTGGGTCATAGTTGATCGGTTGACCAAGGTGACTCACTTCATTCCGGTCAAGGAGACATATCAGGGCCCGAAGCTGGCAGAGCTGTACATGTCCCGCATTGTATGCTTGCATGGAGTACCTAAGATCATAGTATCTGACAGAGGTACACAGTTCACATCTAGATTCTGGAAGCGGTTGCATGAGTCTATGGACACTCGCCTCAGTTTCAGTTCGGCTTATCATCCTCAGACTGATGGACAGACAGAGAGGGTGAATCAGATTCTGGAGGACATGTTGCGAGCTAGTGCACTCCAGAACAGCCAGAGTTGGGATGTGAGTCTGCCATATGCAGAGTTCTCATATAACAATAGCTATCAGGCCAGTCTCAAAATGTCCCCATTTGAGGCACTGTATGGCAGGAAGTGCAGAACTCCTCTATTCTGGAATCAGGTTGGAGAAAGAAAAGTCTTTGGCCCTGAGTCTATAGAAGAAGCTGAAGAACAGGTCAGGCAGATCAGAAGCAACCTGAAGACAGCTCAGTCTAGACAGAAGAGTTATGCAGATGTCAGACGACGGGAGCTAGAATTCCAGATTGGGGATTTTGTTTATCTGAAGGTGTCACCCTTTAGGGGTCTTCGGAGGTTTAATGTCAAAGGGAAGTTATCTCCGAGATTCATTGGCCCTTTCAAGGTGATTGACAAGAAAGGTGCAGTTGCTTATCAGCTGGAGTTGCCTGCACGGCTGGCAGGTATTCATGATGTGTTCCATGTATCCCAGCTGAAGAGATGCCTCAGAGTTCCAGAGGAGCAGTTGCCACTTGAGGAGCTTGATCTGCGGGATGATCTGACTTTCTCCGAGCCGATCAAGATTCTGGACACGATGGAACGAGGCACTCGCAACAAGAGGATTAAAATCTGCAAGGTGCAATGGAAGCATTACTCCGAAGAAGAAGCCACATGGGAGAAAGAAGATGATCTTCGGGCAGATTTTCCTCATCTCTTCGCCGACTCTTCCTAATCTCGAGGACGAGATTCTTCTAAGGGGGGTAGGTTTGTAACACCCTGATTTAATTTTTTTCCCCAATTTAATAAAAGGAATTAGAAATTAATTAGGTTGGCTAGTTTATTAGAGGAGGAAAATAAAAATTTGTTTAATATTGTCATGTTGCATTCATGCCGTTGCATAATTTTATTGAGTGGAAAAGAATTTATTAAACCCGGATAGGGCGAATCGAATTTATTCTATTTGGAAAATCAACAAAATGATTACTAAAAGTTTTGTGAAATCAAACTCAAATTTTATTTTCAAAACCTAGGGAAAATATTTCCAAAATTTTCAAACTTGTTTTGAATTTTCAAACAGATTTGAACTTGATTTCAAAATGAAATTGCACAAGAATTGAAAAGAAAAAGAAAAAGAATGGCAACAGGGCCTCACCCTCTCTTTTCTACTCAAACCGGCCCAACCCAACTCCCATCTCTCCCCTCTCTCGGCCCGCTCCTTTTCTCCCTCACTCCCTCCTCTCCCTTCTGCACCGGCCCGCGCGCTCCCTTCCGGCCGCTCCCTCTTCCGAGGCCCACCACGTCTCCCTCCCGGCTCCCTCTCTGCGCACCGGGCCGCCTCTCTCCACAACTCGCGCCCGAGCAGGCCCAGCCGCAGCGGCCCACCCCGCGCGCACGCCTCTCCTCCCGTCTCACTGCACCACGGGCCCCGCTGGTCCCGCGCGTTAGAGCCACCGACATGTGGGACCCACCCGTCGGATCTATCCCTCACCTTCAACAAACTCCTCCGAGGATCCCTCTCACCCCTCCCTCTCCCGATCCGCACCGGCCGAGCGCCTTTCTCTCCGCATGATCTGGCCAGTCGAGGCCGTATAAACCTCAGGCCACCCCGACTGCATGTGCAGAGCACAAAATCTCCACCGGTTCTCCCTTCTCTCGCCCACTGCGCCGTCAGATCCCATCTCCCGCACCGAGCCGCAGAACGTCGCCTTCGCGGTCATCCTCTCCTTCCGAACCTCCCTCCGGTCACGTGGACCGCTCTGGTGAGCTCGTCACCCTCCCCTCTCTCCCCTGGTGCTTTCCATTCGGTTAAGTGTGGCCCGTAGGCTCCTCCGCGCGGACGCCGGTGGATTTCCGCCGTGCGGCATGGCACCACCGCGGGTCTGTTTTTCTCTGGTCTGCCTCCGGCGACGAGAACCTCATCATCCGAACGGCAGTAAGGTCCTCCCTTGATTCCACCCCGTCCCACGCTCTCTACCGGCCTCCATCACAATCCTGAGCCACGCCGGAGAAGCCATCAATGGCGCCGCCGTGCCCAGACACCGCCGCCGCCGCGCACGGTCTCCCCGGCGCCGCCAGCGCCCCCACTCCTCTCCCTGCACCGTCCGATCTTGTTTGGGTGGCCACGATTAGAAGCTATGTCGAAGGGGTATACACCGGTTGCACAGTCACGTGGACTAGGTCCACACGGGCCAGCTCACCCGGTCTGCGGACGCGTGGTGCACCGGGCAAACCACCGCGTGCCGCGTGGCGGCCACATCAGCCGCAGGGCGCCGAGTCAACCGGCCCCGTATTTTTTGCAAATGAACCCTTGTTGTTTCTCCGAATAAACCCGCAGTCCATCCATCCTATTCATTGTGTCTAGCAAAATCTTTCATCCCAGCCCCTGTACTTTTCGCTAAATGAGGCGCAGTCCTCTGCGCCGCTGCCCACTCCGATCTAATCTCGGCCGTCCGTTGGCAGATCAACGGCCGAGAATCAAACATACCCCTTCGCCGATGCACTTTTGTTAAAGAGCCCCTGTCTTTTCCGGAAATTAACCCGCGCTCCATCAGCACAGTGCAGTGAGTCTCTGAATTTCTTTTGATTCAGCCCCTGCGTTTCGTCCGAATTGAGGCCCGGTCCAGTTAGCATTTAAAATCAGTTTTGATTTATTTTAAATACGAAAATGAGTTCAATCTAATTACAGTTTTGCCACTCAGATTCAAATGCTCATAACTTTTGCGTTTTAACTCCGATTCGACCCGTTCAACTTGCGTTAGATTTATAATTTCGTTCTCTACGCAGTAGATCTATTAGTTTACTTTTTTCATACTATTTGGTGTACTGTTATTTATTTTGTTGTATTGTGCCATGTATGTTGATTGGGCCAGAGAGTGCGGAGTACGAGGACGCTCCAGATTTTCCTTGTGATCCAGTTGATTCGACCCAGCCCGCAGGCAAGTGTCCTTGAACATCTTGCACCTACTTTATTTTACTTTTGGTATTAGAGTAGTTTAGATCTAGAAGATGCATGCAATGTCAAATTTGAATCCTATATTATGGTTTACTAGATCTTGCTCTATTATCCTTGTCGCCTGTTTTGGGATGTTCGGGTAGGTGTCTTGCTTATCCCTGCAGTCATGATTGGGATGAGAGTTAAAATGTTTATAATCTTGATTAATGAACTATGAAACGAATGTGGAGATGGTAATTTTGTAGTAACATGGTTATTAGGTAAATCCGGCAGGATGGAACCGTATTGGTGGTTTTGTGCCATGGACTTGGCAGCTCTTATTTGGTTTTTGGTTCGGGGCTCGTGCTAGATTTATCCTGCCTGGATCCCTAGGACCCGGTTCTCAGAGCATGTAACCCGGCTTGACAGCGCAACCATGAGATCTGGATAGGCTGGACCTGGCCAAGTAATTAATTGCCTCCAAGTTGAGGGTTTACACGGGGTCGGATTTGTGGCACAAGAGGGGGCTTCTGCAGTGGTGCGTATATCCACTGTTAGCGGTAAAACCTTAGTGAACGTGTAAAACGGACTTGGAGGGAGTTTTGTAAAGGCCTTGCAGTGCAACCTGCTATACACCTCGGCAGTGTTTAGCGTGACGGGTAATGCACGACTCATGGGTAACGATGTGCAACCTCTGCAGAGTGTAAAACTGATATATCAGCCGTGCTCACGGTCACGAGCGGGCTTGGACTTCTTTGAGATTAGTTGGTTACTGGTTGGTTTTGGGTTCGGGTCAACCGATGGACTTCAGGTGCGGTTGCCTTATGGACTTCAGGTGTTGGTTGCTCGGTGTGACTCCGAGTGCGGTTTGCTCGGTGCGACTCCGAGTGTTGATATTTTTCTACAGAGTCTGTCTATAACCTAGTAAATAGGTGCATAGGATTAATAGGATTAATAGGGTGTGTCGCTTTAGGCGCTTGAGTCAAACAAAGTCAGCCTACCTTTGTTATAAGCCTCATAAGCATATATTTCCTATACTTGCGGAGTACATTTCGATGTACTCACCCTTCCTCTTTGTCCCCCTGCTACCCCACCCAGACGCTGGAGACTACGCGTACGAGGAGCAGGAGTATCCAGAAGACGGAGGCTACGACCCTGACGACCTGTACTAGGATGGCGCTACCCCCGGTCGACCTTCCTGTGGAGTGGAGTCCAGATCTTCCGCATCTTCATCAGAGTTTATTTTAGAGTCAGTTTCATGAGAGTTTGTACTTTTCTTTCAGACCCGAGGGTCATTTTTGTAATAAAGTTCGATATTATTAATAAAGCATTGTTTTGATATTTACTATGATGTGGATATATGTATGAAAATTGATCCTGGCATACATATATTGTGCTCCAATTTTGTTCTTAAAATTGGGGTGTCACACCAGTGGGCCCCTCCTCCAATTAAATAAAAAATTTTCCCTATTCTTTCGGGGTTTTTTTTATTTTTTTCTTTGCCGAGTGTCAAATATGTCAGCACTCGGCAAAGAGCGATTCTGCTGTAGTGTTTGCCTAGTGGTGAATATTCTACTCCTAGGGTGTAGAATAGGACTGCCGTATATAGTTAATATATATATATATATATACACACACACACTCCCTCCGTTCCAGAACAAGTGTCGTCCGGAAAGCGTGTCTGTGAGAGAAACACGGATTTCTAGTGACACTTATTTTTGGAACGGAGGGAGTATGGGAGAAGCACAGGGACAGATGGTTTCCAGATCGATGGATGCCTTAAGCTTCTCACGTCCATTATGCTTATTATGCCTGCCGGCCAGCTTGCTCACACATGTGTAGCATCATCGGCTGGTACGTGATCGATGGGGCCTAAAGTCTAGACGACGTACACCCAGAGCGCCTCGACGTGTGGCCATGGGATCGTCGTCATCATGCGGATTAATTTAATTGCCTTCATGATACCCCTTCCTCGTCAAGTTTCTGTGTTCTTACTACATGCAAGTTGACCCTTTATTTCGCTGTAATCTTGTAATCTACTACTCCTACGACAGACTGGTGTAGAACAATTACGCACGTAGTTACGTACATGATTACACTTAAAGCAGCTAGCGCGCGTGTGTGCCTGCTGTGCTGTGTCTTTGAGAAGTTTCAGGCACAGGCACCCATCAGAAAACTTTCACCAGCAGCTAGCCGAGAGGGCAAAGTATACCGATGGAGAAGAGAAAAAGGGTACAGTACTCTGGTCTACTATCAGCAAGACCATGCAAATTGAGGGGCCACACAAAAGTTACAGCACGGGGCACGCCCCAGTCCCCAGATACGAACATGCATGCATGCATGCATGGGCCATCAGCTGTCCGTATAACGCAAAACTGTAAACAAAGCCAGCATGCAGCACCGGCCTCTGCGCTGCGCAGCCTGCTGGTCTTGCATTGGCAGCAGCTAGCTTTTCTAATCCCCATCTGATGATGATTACATACCCTGCTGTTGTTTAGTGTAATAATAACGTTCTCTTTCTCCCCTTTGCCCTGCTTCGATCTTTTGCCGGCCGCCAGCTCACGGCTCAGGTCTTACAGCTAGCTCCCAGCGCAGCCTTGTCCCTACCGCGTGTGCTCCTTCGCTGGTCTCCTCCGGTCCAGTCAAACCTACCACCGTGATCGATCATCGATGGATCGATCGATCTCCAGTGTGCAGTGCAGTGTGCACAGTCCACTAGTCCAGCGCTGTAATGCCCTGCCCTGCCGGTGCCGGGCAACTCATCCCGGTCCACCAGGCATATATGTAGAGACAGGAGTTACAGTTGTCCACGATGCGGCCACGCAAGGCAGAGAGAGAGAGAGTGTGTGTGCCGCATTGCTGCAGCAGCTGGGCGGGCGCGGAGGCGAGAGAGTGAGCCGAGGCCAGGGAGATAGGTGAAGGTGGTGGTGCTGGAGAGATTCTCGCGGACGAGGGAGCACATGTATGTGCCCCCCCGGCCCCGGCCACTTGCTCTGTGCGCCAGCGCCACCACCGCGCGCGGGCGGACCAGTGGCCGCCGGGTTCCATACTTCCATCCCGCAATCCCGCCCATCTCCTGACGCGCCCGCCGCCCGGCGTGTCCCGGGCTCCAGGCCGCGGCCGCGCGGCGGAGGAGGAGGGGCGTCAGGCGTCACGTACGCTCGTGGATCTGGTCATGGTCATGCGCTGGCGGGGCGGCCTGATCGATCTGCATGCAGTCTCTCGATCTGCTCATGCGTGCTCTGCACTGTGCACTGGCAAGCAAGCATGCGGTCGATGCTGCTATTGCTGCGCCGATGTCGGGCGCCCCCACATCGGACGTGACCGCGGTACGCGTGCAGGCGTCAGACATGGTTAACGAACCAGGCGGCGGTGCTGATGCGGCCTGCGGGGCAGCAGGCCTCGCTTGCTATTTTTAGGAGGCTCTCTCTCTGGGTTCTGGACTCTGGAGTGCTTGATACTTTCGGATTTGCATCCATAGCTTTTGGATTGCTGCCAGTAGTACTACTAGTATGATATTGCATGTCTACTACTGTACGCTTGATCCTGCTCGGTCAAAATAATCCCACTGACCAATGCATTGGAAAGCGTAAACAGATGGAGCAGTGGCAAGCGCAGATGAGCTAATATAAGCCAATGTAGCTAGACGAGAGATTCACATCCACATGCATGTGTACACAGGCATCCAACAGCTACACATCGGCGTTAGATCGTGGTGCAGATCGAGACCAGATCGAGAGACATACACAGTACGAAAAAAGGAGTAATCGAGCCAAACGCCAGCAGCACCGAGCCACATGCGTTGCTGCCGTCTGAATAAGCGTACGTAGTACTACGCCCCCCTTGCGTCCAAAACTGCGTCGTCGTATCTTTCTGATAGTACGATGTAACTCTCTTTTTGCTCTGTACCGTGTACTGTATAACACAGCAGGGGTCGGTTCGGGGCAGCCAGTCGGTGCGGCGTGGCGTTTTATTCGGCACAGACATACTACTACTACTATACTATCACGGCGGGCGTTAGCCTCTGAGAAAAATTCGAGATTCCCATCTGAGCGAAACGGCACACCTCCTGCATGCATGATCCCTGCTTCTGCTTGACAATTTGTCGGCTCTTGACCTCACTTTGAAATTGGAGTAGCAGGAGCTTCATTAAACCGACTGACGAACGCCCGCCGATACGGTCTTGCATGGCCTTAATAACGAATCAAATCAAACTTGCAAACGAAACACAGTGGCTTATAATTTGCTTATAATCCATCTTCAGTGCGTGCAGCCGCCGTTTCTCGCCGAGACCACCGTGCTGATGATACTTCGTGTTTTATTCGTCCGTGCGCCTTGACTCGACTGGAGTACACTATACGCACTCGCATGTGTTTGCGAGCTTGCCAGGCCGGTATCTGCATGCTCACGCGAGGCGTGCTTGCTAGGCTTCAATATCCATGCATTTGCGAGCTTTTCCCGTATGCCACAAAGTCCCGGAGGGCCTAGAAGCGGAATGAACCCGGCCTCTCGCCTCGATCGGCGCTAGCTGCCGCGTTCGCCGTCTATCTAAACTCTACACGAAGTACATGTAGACGATGTAGTAGTACATACTGAGTACGGAGTATATATACAATGCGCGTTGCCAAAAGAGGCACCATGCTGGAATCCAATCATCCAAGCGTCTGGATCGCGGCAGGTTTCAGCAAGCTCGCGCCTCTATTCGCGTTAGCTCCCTAGCCAGTCGTCACCGCTTGCTCGGAAGCTTGGAAGCGAATTTGTTAGCCCATCCAGTACAACCACTGAAGCTCCACCGTTCCAGCCGGTGATGTGTGTAACAGTGTCAGTGTGCTTTGGTGCTCGGCATCTCGCCTAAAACCACCGCAAACTTTGTAGGAAAACTCTTTTTTTCCTTAAATTAAGCAACACGGGCCTACGACACGTTCTCAAAGAAATCACACCCACCGGACCAGCAATCCATCCAGACTGTGACACTGTGTAGGTACGTGCGGACACGCACGCTGGGCCTGTCTAGCTCATGACGAGAAGAAATAGGCGCGGGAGCCGGGAGGGCTGAGAGACCTCGGCTCGCGGCCTGGCCGCCGGTGGCAGCGGACTGGCCGGTGCGTGCCAATCGGCATCGGCGACGACGGACGGATCCGTCGATCGATCTCCGCCATCTATCAGCCGATGATGCCGAGGGACAGGGGAGGACGGTCACGCGGCCCGTCTTGGGCCCCCCTCTCACGTGCGAGTGCGATCGAGGAGGGTTTTCCGACCGGGACCGTCTGCGCCGCATCTGATCTGGGCGGGGCGTACCGCGCACCTCGGAGGCCCCCGCGGTGGCGTCACCGGAAGTGCTCGGTCGATCTGCTTTTCGGCCTGCTGTGCGGCATGCCATGCCGATGCCGATGCCGCGATCGCTCGCGCGGGCTGACGCCAGATCCCGTCCTGCCTGCCTATCTATAGCTAGCGCGCTAGCGTCTGTCTGGGCCACTGGCCTACTGCCCGGTGTGGCTTATGTGCCACGTCGTCAGTATGGATGGCTGAGGAACATTACTAGTTGTGACACGGGCGGTCGAGGATCCCTGGGATGGGATCGGATCTCCGAGGAGTTAAAAAGCCAGCTGGCAGCTCCGTTCTCGGTCGAGACCGAGAGACTCATGTATAGTACGTATAGTACGTCCGTCCGTCCGCGCGAACACACTAGAGTGGCTGTTGTCATCAGTACGTATAAACAACCCCCGATAGATTGCCGCTTATCGGCTTATGCATGGCATATGATGATGTCTCTGGCTAATCGTAGTACGTAGGGTAGCGTTGCTATATACTTCATCGGCGTCGTCACGCATGGCTGTATAGACTTCTGGTCTGTTTTCTTGTCAGGAAACGATCCTATCCTACACCGAGGGCCTTCAGCCCGTCACGTGCTGTAGTTTTGGTATGGATGTCCTTTTGTACGTGGTGTACCGTGTACGCTAATGTATATATATTCCCCCATTAAAATACGCGTCGGCGCTTTACGACTAACAGTGTACAGAGTATAATACCCTGATGCTACTCGTACTAATATATACACGTACGAAGGAAAGGATAAAGCAAATGGAAAGGATTCCTTTTCAGAGTGTCCGCTAGATTAATGCAATTGTCAATGACGCAAGGGGGGACTAGGCACTAGGAAGGGAAGGGAAGGGAAACACTGGGAAAGGCGTCAGCACGTTGTGTGGTAAAGGCAAAACGGCAAGGCCAGCTGTTCCCACCCGCTCTTACAGCTCGCCCACCACCTCCTCTGATCAGCTCGCTGATCCGTTCGGGTTTGGCTGGCCACTCGCCCATCTGTTCTTGTCTCCACCGCGGCCGCCCGAGACGAGCGATGATTTCGTAGCAGTGTCACGCTGTGCCAGTACGTAACTACACTACCCTACTGCAAGAGCACGACGGTTAAAGTAAAAACCGCATCTGTCTTCGTGATTACTACTGTACTAGGTGCGATGCGAGGGGTTGTGGTTAATCTATGGTCAGAGGGAGAAAACGACATGCAGGCCTTTTCTGTTACAGCTGCTGAGCTGCAGGCGAGATGGCCAGGCCAGATGGGGATCTCTCTCTCTCTCTCTCCTCACAGAGTCACAGCCTCACAGGGGGCGCCAGGGCAGACGCCAATTGTTGCCAGACTAGTAGCAGAGTAGGCTCTCCTGTTTCCGTTATCCGCCCGCCCAACCACCACGCTGCTCCCTCCCTCTCACTCCAAATTATAAACTCCGGCGCTATATAAAACCCCACTGCAGCCAGGCCTCTCTCCTCACCCACACCCAGTCCGTTTGCATTCCCTTGGCGCACACACATCGATCTAGCCGTAGTCGTCGTCAAGAAAGGGAGGCGTACGCAGCGCGCGGGCCGCCGGCGACAAGACAATGACGATGATGGCGCCGCATCCGCAGCCACTGCCACTGCCGCTGGCGCAGCCGCCGCCGGGGGCCGCGGCGTTCGGGGACACCACGCTCACCAAGGTGTTCGTGGGCGGGCTGGCGTGGGAGACCCACAAGGACACCCTCCGCGAGCACTTCGAGCGCTACGGCGACATCCTCGAGGCCGTCATCATCTCCGACAAGCTCACCGGCCGCTCCAAGGGCTACGGCTTCGTCAGTGCTCCCCCCGTCCTCTCCCTTCCTCGGTTCCTCCTCTTGGTTTGATTTCCTCCCTGTCGGCGAAGTGTTCTGATCCGGAACCTGCTTGCTCTGCATGCACGACTCGACTCGACTCGACAGGTGACGTTCAAGGAGGCGGACGCGGCCAAGAAGGCGTGCGAGGACGCCACCCCCGTCATCAACGGCCGCCGCGCCAACTGCAACCTCGCCTCCCTCGGCGCCAAGCCGCGGCCCCAGCCGCCGCACATCCTCCGCCCCTCGCCGCCGCACGCGCCCGCGCTCCACTCCCCGCACCAGCCCACGCCAGGTACTGTACATACTCCACTTGGCAGGTAGTAGTACGGACGGAGTAGTAGCTACTGGCACCCGCGGCCGCTAGCCTCTCTGACACACAGCTGCTGCCGTTCGTTATTTCCTGACGACCTGACAAGAGAGATCACATGTTTCTGGCTCGAATTCACTTGCATGGCAGCGCTGGCGGTGGGATCCAGGGGCGTGTCGCCGGTGCCCTGGTACTACCACCCCTCCACGACGCCCCCTCCGCCGCCTCCGCCGGCGGCGGCCGCGCACTACGCCCACGGCGCGCACCAGCAGTACCACGGCGTGCTCCCGTTCTACCCCGCCGCCACCACCTACGGGTAAGTACGCGCGCTCCCAGCTCCAAATTCCAATTCCCACCCGCGCGACCAACGTTTCGCTAGCACCAAAAAAAAGAAAAAGAAAGGTCATGGCGTTACGATCTGGCGTGCGCGCGCACCTCGAGCGCCGCCAACACGTCCCGCGAGGCTACGAGGATTTCTTCGTGTCCGGCCTCCCGCGCGCAGGCATCCTCTCTCCGCTCGTTGTCGATGCGGGGACCGGTCCAGTGGGCGCGCGCACTCATGCGTGGCAGCGGCCAGCGGCTTTGGTTTGGCGCAGCGAGCACGCGACTGGCGCGGGCGCAGGCACAGCCGCGCACAGGCTGGACCTGGACCGGACCGCGCTGCCTCGTCGTGCTCGCACGTGCCCACGTGCCGGCCTGCACGGCGGCAGAAAGAGGGGGGGGGGGGGGGGGGGGGGGGGGGGGGGATGTTACTGTATGCTATTGGGCACTGGCCATGTGTATGTGTTGGACTAGACCAAAGCACTCCGCTCATTACCCTAACGCTTAACTGATCTCGTCGCTGTCCTGCTGTATTTTATCGGATTACATACTGTGCGCCATTGCTACGGGTCCCCCCAACTCGTACTGATCGATGGAATTGTGCTGTTCCGTTCTGTTCATCAGGTACTCCCCGAATTACGTCGCGGACCTGAGCTACAATGCGGTAAGACACTGGATCTCTCATCTACTCTACTGCCAGATCGGGGGGCAAAGCGGTAATCGTGAATCGTGATGTTATTTGGGTGCAGAAGGTAGGCCAAGCGGCGGCGGCAGCTGGCGGCACGGGCGGGTCGTACCTACAGGGGCACTTCGCGTACCCGGCAGCGGCGGCAGCGCAGGGCGGCATGGTGGCGGCGCCCAACGGCATGATGCCGGTGTACCCGTTCTACCACTACCAGTACCACCACGCCTCGCAGGGTCTGGGCGTCCCCGCCGCGCACTTCTTCCCCCCGGTCTCCGCCGCCGCCGTCACCACCGTCCCGGCCATCGTCTCCAAGCCCACCGTCGTCATGGCCGCCGCTCCCAAAGGTTTAAACAAACATACAGTATCATCATAGCACCCAAACCTATCCAAGCTAGCCCACCGTAGCAACAACAACAACACGTACGCCGCCGCATGTGCAGCCGATGCGGCATCAGTCGTGCAGCCAAGCCACCCAGCTGTGCATGTGCTCGCTCGGTGCCATCCATGACATTTCTGGCCGTGCCAAGCTGGAGTGGCAGGCGCACGCAACTAGTACGCACGTAGTAATAGGCATTGAGATCCCGTACGTCCAGCTAATGGCCCCCCCGCATCTATTTGTACTGGTGTGTGTACCGCAGTGGAGCAGGTGACGGGGTGCAGCTGAAGGCACGAGACGGGCGACGACGACGGTGAGCGGGCGGCGCAATGAAAGGAGGAGGCCAAAGGCGCTCTGCTCTGGTTTAACAAGCTGCACTGCACTGCACATGAAGGGTGTCGTCCGTCTGTCTCTGTCGGGTCGGGGGGCCGAAGCAAAGCAATGCAAGGCCCCGCGTTCCATTACATTACATTCGTTCAATTCCCTCTAACTTGGTGTGTGGCGTGGCGTGGCGTGGCGTGCACGACCACCGCCGTACCGGCAAGAACAGTCTTCCTGTAACAAATGATTCGATTCGTCTCTCGTTTACCACCGTATTTTTCCAATGGTAAACCCGCTATCAGTCAGTGTCTGTAGTAGTCCGGTCGCTGCAGGGGGCAGCGGACCTCAAATAAAATCGTCGTAATATTTCACCCTTCATTCATCATCTCCGAGTGTGCATGCATGATGCATCATGTGTGTGGTGACTGGTGACTGAGCAGAATATGCCTTCAGAATGGTCCGCCATCGCGTGGCTGAGCTGAGCAGTGAGCACTCTGCCGATTCTACAGCACAACGTGCTAGACATTGAACTTTCCAACGGTAAGGTGAAACTACAGACTGCAGATGGCTAGAGTTGCCAGAAACGGCAGAATCGTCCCTTCAACGCTGGATTGACGATTGTCATCCGCACCGGGTATTGGGAATACTCCGCTACTCCTTCACGCAGTTTCAAATTTGCTGCAGCGCCCAAAGCTAAAAGCTACGCTATCGTTTTGCGTCTGCTGAATATACCGCGCAGCCAACTCTGCGACGGACGTACGGAGAGGCTGCAGCACCACGCGGGCAGCGCTTGCGGAGAGAGAGCAGCGGTGGGCCCCATGATTTCTATTATAAAAAATGTTATATCTCATAAACCGAAAACCCAAATTAAATTCCGATTGCACCGTTGAATTTGTTGCAATTAATTCTTCAAAACTAGATCTCTCATGGATATATTTAGATAAAGTGATAAGTAGGCTCAGAGTAGATAGATGATGATATAGAGGATGGATGGATGCAGAAGAAATGAGTATAGAGGAGAGAATCTTGATGACCAGGCAATATAGAGGATGAAAATAGAGAAATGTGGGTGCGGATAGTCTCAGCCTGCCTGCACTAGCTCACGCTGGATAGATCCTCTATATGAGGGGAAAAGAAGACTGTAAAAGTGAAAATAGAGGACTGGCTACAGTATGAATGTAGGAGAACGTCCGGAAATGACGGGTTCTGGGCTTCGGGGGTGTTTTGGTTCCTACCCTTAAAGTTTAGCCACTAAAGTTTAGTCACTTTTAGTTGCTAAAGTTACAAACACCCTTACTTTTAGTTACTTTTAATATTATCACTAAAACCATCTCCACTAAACTTTAGTGGCTAAACTTTAGCGGATGAGAACCAAACACCACCGATCTTCTCTACCTACGGCGGATGAGAACCAAACACCACCGATCTTCTCTACCTACGGAGCATGTGCTGAGAACCTCGAGCATTCCTCTTTCGTTTCCTCCAACTGCGTGAACAATTTTCACACCAATACATAACATAAACATTGTCAGAAAAAACAAAAAACGCAAATACATGGTGAACCCGTTGCACGGCTTCTAACGGAACAAAAATCGTATGTCAAAATATGGTACAGTTGGTAGTGTTCACACTCGAAACATTTTCTTATCATGCAATAAACTCACACATGAGAAGAAGCAGGTGGCGAATCTTTGGTGCAAGGACGAAAGCTACCATCAAGACCATAAAGGATTTTGAGCAGCTAGGCCTGGAGCTGTAGTTCGAAGGAGGGACCAGAGGCCCAGAGCTCAAAATGGTGGTGGTGCTGATTTCCGGCAAAGACTGGGAGCAAGCAATGAAGTCCGATCTGTGTGCTGTGGCTTCATGCTAATGTTTCTGAGTAATTTGTTAGGGCTCCTTGTTCCGTTCTTGAGAATGCAATCTGTTGAATGCTCTTTGTTGTTGGTTGTTCCGTTCTTGAGAATGTAATCGGTTGAATGCCCCTTTGTTGCTGGCGTCCTCAGCAGGACGATGTAAACTGTACAGTCCTGCTTTCCTAAGAAAGGGATCAATCCCTTTTAAATTAAACTCTAACGATACTCACCGTCGACACCTGCACAGTTGGATGCAACTTTGCATCAATAATGCAGTCACGTAGACTTTATATTGTCAGTCATATGACGAGGCAACATAGCCACATATATAGTCATCAAAAGTCAGCTAATTGAGCTTAAATTCAGTGTCACAATATATTAATTAGGTCCTGGAACCTTGGATCAAAGTCTGATACAGGTGGTCTTCATCAGAACAAAAGAAAAAGGGAAGTTACAATAGCAGATGAATAGAAGAGGCAATTTCCAAGAGCTAAACGTATTAACCAATGCTGGCAGTGTGAGCCACAGTTCTCTAACACAAAAAAAATATATATTCTATCCATCAAGCCATTAAACAAAATGCCTCCCAGATGCCAAGATAATACTACAGGTATTATTGGACTTGTATCCTTGATGTCCAATTGCTGAGGCAGTATGGCATAGGGTTTGTTGTGATCGCCAACAATGTAATTTCTCATCATATATTAGCTCTAGGCGCTGACAGCCTGACAGGACAAAGATATCATGGCCATATTTACTGTCTTCTAGGGTATTCATGGCTTGTTGCTGCGCTTTTTGGATTCGCTGTAAAGAATAACACCAAAAACCGTGAGACTGTAACCGAGCATTCCTGTTATGGACACAGGATTCCTGAATATCATAATCGAGACCACAACTGCAACAGCACCCTTTGCATTTCCGAGAACCTGGAGAGATATGGATATCAATAATAGAAGAGTTTAAATCCAATTTCTTAAAACAAGGTACAGTAAGATGGCAAACAAGCAACTATCGTAAAATAAACCAAGATAGAGCAATCTAATGATTATGCATCTAAAATACAAAGATGAGCAGAAAGGTTTACTGAGAGTACAGCAAGGTAAATATGCTACTCCCTCCATCACAAATTACAAGACGTTTTGGCATTTCTAGATTTATAGCTTTTACTATGAATCTAGACATAACATATATCTAGATGCATAGCAAAAATTATGAATCTAAAAAAGCCAAAACGTCTTATAATTTAGAACGAAGGGAGTACTTTTTTCAAACCCGTAGGACAGTAAGGTAAATATGTTACCGATTACAGAACATTTTACACTCAATTCTGACATTCCTCTAGTCGATTAAGTTTCCAATATTTTTTTCGATAAAATCGAAAAAAACATCAAAGGTGTTTCCTATTAGTGCAGCAAATCTATATTGTAGCCAATCAGAGACCCCATTTGTGTATGTTTAAAAGTCACTGTTATGTACTTCAAAGTTCAGGCCATACACATGTAAAAGACAAGAACAGTGTGTTTCTACCTCAGCAAAAACAGCAAAACACAGGGGTTTAGAAAGGTAGAATATTACTGGACACTTTGAATGCGTAGCAGTAGATCTTAATACCATTATCCAGCCCATCGTAAATATATTGAGTATAACACAAAAAAAACAAGAAAAGCCAAGTGTCCATAAAAAATTGAATTGACGAGTAAGAAAACATATGGTACCTGTAGAGTAAGTGCGCTAGTATGCTTGGTCACCAAGAAATTGGTCAAATTGACAAAATATGACAAGCAAGAATTGAACAATAGCAACCAAACAATCGTGAAATCCTTCTTTGCAAGCTGAATTGTAACGCCAACAACATTATCCTCCATAAAGATAGTTGCAGGAAGCAAGAAAATAACAGCAATTGGAGCCATGTACAATAACAGATTCATAGAATTGAGCTTCTCCCTGCAAGACATCACAACAGAGAAACACTCAGCATCCACACAAATGCAAAGTAGTAAATGAAGCCAAGGCAATGTGTACAAAATAGTGAATACATATAAAGGAGAAGACGAAGTTACCCCTCAGAAGACAGAAGAATTCCTTGCAATACAGTCTTCAATGCCCTTGCTGCAGTTGCTCCTATGCACATGATGAATCCAAACAGATGAAAGCTAGGCTCGCCCTGTAAGTTCAATTTGCAAGCTCCATATCAGTTAGTATCAGTCAGTATGCATTCAAAGCTAGGTTCTCCACTTGACTTCCATTAGGTATATATCCTAGTTGATGTGAAATATACCTTCTAAGATTCCTCATAGCAGTCATGGATGGCAACAAGTTGCTAGACTGAGATGCTACATGTTAACATAAGATTCCTACATCCCACTATTATTGGTAAACACCCCCAGTAGTCATTGGACAGTTTGCTAGCTTAGTATGTATTATATTGCACAAAAGAGCTATAACACAATGCTGTATATATTATGTATAACACAAGAGAATCAACTTACTAATGGCACAATTAGTGGCATGGTTCATGTTCAACAAATGTACATATCGGTTCCAAAAGGTGAGCCAATACTTTCATATTGAAGAATGAATACTTTACAGTTTAATTTCAAAATATGCATTACTTTCCAGAGAACAATTTTAAAATTGACTTGCAAATCCACAGTTTCCAGATAAGGTTTTTGCAGGAAAAAAATGAGCTATCCCTGTAAAAGCTCAGTCTAGCTGAATCTAGTGATAAAGTTTGGTTAACTGGATTAGTCTCCAGCTGATCACGTAGATAGTGAGCATCTGTTATGCCAGTTGATAACTTGGTGCTAATAGTCATCTATAGACACCGTGAGTATCCGTGACACACGCAGTGAATGGTTTCCATCTGATAACCCAAAATTCTATTCCCAACGAAGGTATGGTCATCAATGAACTGAGGCCAGATGCCTGCCAGCCATTTTAGTCCAATTACAGCTAGATGACAGATCCACCTGTTCTCTTCAGCTCCATCCCACTGCTCCCGAGTTCCGAGCTAGCCAAACCCGGATTCCCTCAGATCCAATCCCGACTCCAACAGATCTATCTACTGAGCAAAGAAAACGGAGACGGAGGCGGAGCAGTCAGTAACTTACGCCGCTGGCGATGATGACTCCAGTGACGACGGGCACGAGGGTGAGGTAGGTGACCCATGACTCGCGCTTGACGGTCATGATGTAGGCGAAGACGGCGGTGAAGAAGGGCGTGGTGGCGCCGACCGCCTGGTTGAAGGAGACGGGGAGGTACCGCAGCGAGACGTTCCCGGAGACGACGGAGCCGCAGAAGACGAGGCTGAGCGCGGCGATCTTGGCGAGCTGGACGCGGGAGCGCACGAGCTGCATGGGCACGACGCGCAGCCAGGCGATGGCGGCGTAGGAGAGCAGGGCGGAGGCGGACATGTGGCACATGGTGAGGAAGATTGGGTACTTGAAGCCGTAGTTGCTGAGGAGGTACTTGTTGAGCAGGAGCACGCCGATGTTGGAGGAGTACCAGGCGGTGACCAGCCCCACTGTGAAGAAGCGGCCGTTCCCCGCCGCGGGCCCAGCGCCGCCGGGGGACGGCGTGGCGCCGCCCTTGGCCGTCATGGCTCCTCGGCCGCCGCCGCCGCCGCCGCTGCTGGCCGCACACGAGCTCGCGCGCGGGCGCGCGGGGAGAGATCTGGGGAGGAGGTGGGAATGGGGCGCGGGCGGTGGTGGGTTGGGTCGCGGTCGCGGTTGAATTGGTGTGGTGGTGGGTTTGGTTGGGCTTGGCTTTGGCACGGGAGAGAGAGGCGTCTCCGTGAGCCTGCGTTTATGGGAGCGGGGAGGAGGAGGGGACGCCCCTGTCGTGTCCGCCTGTCGGTGGAGACAACGGAAGGAGATGATATCTTTTCCGCCTTCTCTTTCCGATGTGCTTTTTCGTTAAATCCAGAGTTGCAGATCAGAGAGAGGTTGGTTTTCTGTTTCTGTTTGGCTAATCATTTCGCTCATATTCGCCGGGGGCTCAGGCATTTACCTGTTTCTTTTCGTTCAGATTGGCAATGAAACCATACCATTATCTAGATTGGGCTAGCCAGCCACCGTATAGATAACGGTGTGGATATAAATTCGCTTTCGGATTGTATTATATGTAGTATATAGATAGGATAGAATTTTATTTCCAAAATAGTATGCATGAAATTTGTCAACGTAATAGACGTTCTACCAGTCTGGAGCTACATAGAGAAACTGGAAAACAATTTAAGCATAGGCGTTCTGCCAGTCCTCTTTTTCTTGTGTGTTGAAGCTCGCTGTGGGAAAAATAGTCGCTAGGATAAGTACAAGCATAAAAAAAAATAAAACCAGTAGCCTCCTAATCTCCTAGCGATCATTATTCCTAACTAACTGCTGCGAGTACAAGATGTACGGGTGCGTTTGGTCAGAACTCAGAAGTTTGGCAAGGAGGCGCAAATCGGCAACGACATGGAAATTCGTTCGGCAGCCGAGCATGACAGCACCGGCTCACAGACCCCAGACCCAACCCCGCGCACCCCGCTCGCTGATCGGGTCTTTTTTTCGAGAGTACGACTACAAACTCAGCACCACCAACCTGCCTAATTCGTGGACCCTGCCGACCCGGTCGCCCGGTTCGGTGGCACGGATACGGTCGCCTCGGCCTCGTCCCCGCACGAGCAGAGCAACGCGCCAAATTGTGCTGGGGGCCGAAGACAAAACGCTACGCCGAAGTCGACCTCGACCCCACGGCGAGGTGACGGTGCGCCGTGGCGCGTCACTCGGTTTCCGCGTTGCCCGCCATCTGGAGGAAGCCAGGAAGGTACTCCCTCCGTCCCTAAGACCATCCGCAATGGTCGTCAAATAGCTAGCTAGGAGGAATTCTATTGGCTCTTAATAGCACTTTACAAATAGCTAGCGAGATGACGTATAAAAATAATAAAAAAGTAGCACTCTTATTGGCTATCGAGGAGAGAGATCAAATAGCTAGCGACTTCTCAATAGCTAGCTATTTGATCTCTCTCCTCGATAGCCAATAAGAGTGCTACTTTTGTAAGTTGTCTCATCAAAATAATATTTATTTATGTCTCATCTAGCTAGCTATTTGTAAGTTGTCATTGAGAGCCAATAACATTTTTCCTAGAGACCAAATAGCCAGTGATTTGAACACCATTGCGGACGCCCTAAACAGACGTCGCCATTGGTGTGCGTGCCACGTGTTTGACTCAATTTGTAGAAAATATATGCAATATTTATATCTCCAAATAATTTTGTTAAAAAACTAAATGTAAAGATCTTTCCGATGATACTAATTACTTAGCATAAATATTAATATATTTTAATATATAATTGTCGGCAACTTTTTCTCGGGAAACGAGAACGACACTTATTTAGCGACGGAGGCAGTACCTCGCTGGCTTGCTGCACCACGCATCTCAAAATCTCATGCGAGTTAACACTCAACAGTGACGTACTGACGTGTCCAGTCCGAGGACGTTGTGCTTCCTACAGTATACTCCCGCAGAGTAGTACCAGCTGCGACCTCGACCTGCGGTGATAGGCTGGCGCATTCGTTGATTTCCAACTGTGCATGAGAAGGGGAAACAGGAAGAAATCATGGGTAGATCGGTCAGATTTCGACATCATAAAAAGTGATGAGAAGAGGCCCGGGTGAGTACCGAGAGGCCTGAGGCATATTCCGAGTGCTCCCTGTTCCGGGGGAGCGGTTCTCTTCTTCCTACTCATCGCCTTTCTGTGTGAAGTGTGGGTGTGGGTCAGCTCCAGGCTCGGATCAACCTCAAAAAAAGAGGCTAAACATGCTTTCATCTTACGATAATCAGCAGGGAAAGAGAGCACGAACTGCACGCAAACGGGAAGCCATCTAGGGAGACCATTTCTTCACCAGATCCATACAAACCAGGTCATCAGACATCAGACCACGTGTACCAGCCCGTGCTCGAACTGCCGAACCTTTGACCGAGCTTCTTCCAACTTCTAAGCTTCGGATCTCTGCACGCTCTCTTATATATTCGGTGCTGTGCTGTGCTGATGCGTCGCCATGGAACGACATGTCACACGCGGGGACCGGCCGACACTACAATACAGTCATTAGGAAACCGGTAAGCCCTGACATATTCTTTGACCTCCTGTAAAAATAAAAACCAGTAACTCCTGACATATTCTATGACCTAATGTAAACATAACCAAATAACCAAGGATTCCAAGGCAGAATCAACAGGGACTGAAGCACATGGTAGATCGTGGGCAGGAGCATAACAATATACTAAGCGAGGAGCACATGTGGTATGCTCGAATGTTTCTCCCAGAAAAATGTCTCCGGAGGAATATTCTCCGCTCTGCACCAACACTTGATAATTACTCCTAGTTACAGAAGCTGCAGTCAGCTACGTACTCGGCAACTTGAACAGGCGAATTTGACCTGGCACAAATCAAGGCAAAAGGAACACCAAATTCCGTTTCATCAATCAATAGAAAAAAAATATAAGGAGCACCAAATTATTATTGTCCTACAGAAGGAAAGTTTGGCGAGGTTTGGCCACGTGACCACCACCAGATGCACAAAGCGTCATGACAGCAAATAAGATTTTTGAGGAACGTCCACATGGACAAGGAAACATAAATTCTTATTACTAGTACTGTCCTAAAAAAGGACAAGTGTTCTTAGACATTGTCCCATTATTCCACTATAAATGTATTTTAACAACCTGCATGCTACCATGACACAGATACTCCAACATGAAAACATATATATAAATCTTATAAATTCAAGTATTTCCGAATATTCAACCCTTTTGGTCTCCATAGTTTAAAAGTGCTTTTCAAGCTCCCGCATAATATGAGATTGAAGAAGACTGCTACTTCAAGTAACCTCGTTGCATCAGAAGTCAGAAGAACATCACCAGCAAAACATCAAATTTTCTTCCAAGATCACAACCAATGTAAGCCTCAAATCCACCCTTCTCTACTGCTCTAATATAGATCCTTTTGCTCTGTAAAAGTTAGCATCAGCTTAATAGAGTTCCTCACTTTTCAACCAGCTCAGAAAACCAACTCTAACCATTTCGTCGATTCCTGCTAATCCTGGATCAGAAGACATTTGAGAACTAATTAGATCCTTGAAAAAATAAATAAAAGTATTGGTTTAGAAGGAAAATTAGTAGCATGTCATACACCTATCCATAATCTTCTAGTACATTCTCCTACAAATACTAGTCATCCACTTCTGATAGTTTCCTAGTAGTTTAATAAAGTTTTTATAGGACTCTTTCAGTAAACTCAAAATGACTGTATAAGAGTACTCACAGTGCAGAAGAAACCATCCATAGAAAGTATACTCTCCAATGCAGTTTTTTTACATGACACAACCAAAAAAATCACACCAATCATTCACCTCTCCTCTCCCCATTCACCTGAATTCTGTGCGGCCAGTTTGCCTGTGGCCACACTAGTAGCCATTGTATAGTGGTTATAGAAGCACCAATCTGCAGAAGCATAAAACGAAGGGAGGAGGCCTCGTATTCGTAGTAGCCTAGTAGGGGTCGAGTCAATCCCAGTTCAGATTCCGCAGAATGGGTACCATGGCCTCTGCTATGATGCCTGGGCCTTTGCTCCCCATGACCAGCATGGCTGCCAACGGTGGCTCCACGCAGTCCTCCACCACAGGACTCTCCGACGCACTGCTCGCCGCACAGGCCTTCCGCCTCTTTGTGAGCCAGCTGGCCGAGACGGCGCGCCGTTCGCTCACGGATCAGCGGCCATGGACAGACCTCGGCTACTTCCACGTAGCCGTCGTTGCCTTCTCCCTAGTGACCTCGCGACCGAGACTTCTAGGTCAGGGCGCACGGGATCTGCATCTGCCGATGGAAATGATGGACGCCTGCCCAACACACTGCGGGATAGTTTCATAGATTTTGTGACACGTGAAGACTCGGTTTCTTCTTTAGAAACGGTTTCTACATCTTTCTCCTCTCATTAAATCTCTTGCCACATCAGCAAAATGTCTATGTGGCAGGACAATTAATACGCATAGAAAACTATGATAGTTTCTGCATAGTGAGTGCCCTAAGAAAGCAAAGATGACAAAACCTCTAAGACGTGAATTTCACCGCGGCAACTAAAAGTCATCTGCAGATAATCCTCCCTTTATTGCTCACGCAGTCCATCCACAGCAACCAAGACCATCAAGTCAGCCCAATTCGCCTCAATATCAGCCCATGGCTCCCTGCCCGCTCCTTTTTGATCCTCACGTAGCTCGAGTCTCCATCCTTCATTGCCAAGGCTTCAAGATCCACCACTTATCACCTCTTATTCTTTTTCTTTATGCAATTCTTCTTCATTGGTTAGAACATTCGGATTATGCCTAGAACAACCCATTTTCTAACGTGCAACAATTTTTTTTATTAATTAGAACAATCTAATTTAATACCTAAAACAATTCATTTTTTCGTGGAACAACTTTTTGTTGGTCAGAACAATTTGATTTTATACCTGAAAGTCTGGAACAATTTTCTTTTGAATATGTAACAATTTTGTAGTTGTTCAGAACAAGTTGATTCTTGAACAGTAATTTTTCAATGTGGAACAATATTTTTGTTGGCTAGAAGAATTGAACTCTATGTGGATCAATTCTCGCTTTCAATGTGTTTTTTTAACTGGTTAGAACAATTCGACCTTATACCAAAACTTTGCTACGAACCAAGGCTCAGTCACGTTCGCCGATGGCAGTGAACTATTTAAGGAGACTGGGGTGCAATGTTGTTGTGTTGCTACTGTCAGTGGGGACGGTAGGAAGCAAACATGTGAAGTATGGTTGGCATGGGAGTTCAGTATTCCACTTCTACTCAACCCAAGCAAACACAGGAATAGATATGCACCCACAAATGTCTAGTATCCCGATTTCCTTGAAGGTGCACCAAGTCAAACTGTGAATTACATTTTATAGGAGCAACTCCACCAGTTCCCCTGTCCCCTTTCCTTTAAAATCTCCTATAGGGGATTGAGAAAACTGAATGCAGAGTTGGTATGGATTGGCTGGGGTAGCACGAAGAACCCTTTCGTCCGTAGACTACTTCCTAGGTTCTTCTTGCTTGATTACAATCGATACCGGGTTCTCTCCTTTATAGAGATGACTGACTTGACTCCTAAGGAAATATCCTAGCCAAATTGACCTAACTTATCTCTTCCCTAACAAACTAAACCAATCTAATCTAATCTGCCCGGTACTACTCACACGGTACAATACCGAATGGGGCCCCTAGGCCCGGCTCCACTTGCCATAACAAGAGTACAGGAGAGGGCTGCTGCAGCAGATTGAGGAAACCACGTGGCCTTTATTAAGTGAACCCACATGTCAACCTCATTACCTCTTCTCATCTCTTCTCTCCTGTCTCTCTATCGCTCTCTCTCTTCCCTCTCTATTGCTGCTCGTCCGCCATGGCTGCACTCGACGGTGGTGGCTGCTCGCCCACGCCTGTGGTGGCCAGCGCCCTCGCCGGCAGTGGTGGTGACATGGTCCGCGCACGACCGCGGCACCTGCATGCACACTTGCCCAGCACGATGATGGTGTGGTCCAGCATGGGCCCGGATGCCAGTGACAGAAGGGGAGGAAAGGGGATTGAGAAAAAAAAAACACTGCCTGCTCCCCTCTATTTGAGGGATTGAAAGGGAGGTTTTGAAGGATTGAGAAAAAATAGAGGGAAAGGGGATTTGCTGGAGCAGTTTTTTCACCTCATTCCCCTGTATGACAGTTTTTAGGGAAAGAGGATTGTTTTTATCAATCTGATGGAGTTGCTCTAACAGAATAAGCACATCACTCAAGTGAGTTGCCTAACTCCAATAGAATTTAAATAAGTCGAATAAATGGCATTTTGCCCATTTAAACTGAAAAAGTATGATCTTCGTTCCTGCACCATACCATAGTAACAAAGCGCAAAAAAGTAGACACTGATATTCATTACTCACCAGCATGTAATCTGCAGCACTTTCTATCTAAGGTTCATTCACATCTGTAGGATAACTTCCGAGGACTCTTAAAAAGGTTGCAAACTCCTGAAATAAAACAACATTAGCACAGTTTACATTCACCAGATTGTACTAAAAAAGAAAGAGCACCTTCAGATTTCCAAGAGCATTCTGAGTCTTTGGATCAGCCATTGATGCTTCAAGGTCAACGTAAAAGAGGTAATCAAAGTTCCTGGTTAAATCCAGAATCAAATGGGTTAGGAAGATATAAACACTTGAACAGCAAAGTAATGCTCATTAATGTAAAACTGCAGGAAATGAAATTGAATAACTTAGAAAGCCACAGGTTTAGCATTTAACTTTAAGAGTGAGGAACAATCATCAGGTACACGAAGAGGCCTTTCCTTGTGTGGACGACTTTCGATCTGCGCATCCATTCAAAAACAGAGCACAGATAGTGAATTTGTACAGAATGCGTGAAACTGACAAGACAAAGTTGTTTGGTAGACCTTTGTGAGGTTGATTTCCCTCAGTGCGAATACAGCAAGCGCCTTAAAGAGCTGTCCAGGACCTTCTTCTAGTGAAAAGACTATGCTTGTCTGAAAAATTGAACATACAACTGATCAGCTGCGATAACGATGAGGACAAGGTGTAACAATGGAAAAGAATTTGCACATAGATAGGTACCTTAAATGGTTTATCAGTGCGAGGTATGATGGGTTCTCGAGCTAGCATCATAAAACGGGTGACATTATCTTTGTCATCCTAAAGAAATTGACAGGCTAATGTTCAGAACAAAGAACAGAACGATTTATCTCATTTTACTATTTTAGCATGAACTCGCTGTACCTGAATATTCTCAGCAAGAACATCCAATCCATAGAGTTTAGCAGCCAATGAACTAGCAATAGCACCAGTGTCCTGGAGCATATGTTCTGCAACAATCTAGGGAAGAAAAATCATGCTATTGCTATGATTAAAAACAGAGTTAACATAATGAGTAGCTGAAATCACAATGTATCCAAAAATAACAAAAAAAAAGAGTTGCTAAAAGAGCAAAGAAAAGGAGATATCCGAATTAGAAGGTGAACAAAAAACCTCAGTCTACCTTTGCTGCACCAGCAGTGTCATCAACAGCCTCTCTATGCTCTATTCCTAGTCCTGTTAATGTGTGCTCACATTGCGCAAGAGCCTATCAATTAAAAAAATTATATGGTTGCAAGATTACCTCCAGCGAAAATAAACAGTAATGAGAGTATTAAAGACAGATCAACCAAGCAGTTCACCTGGGGATGACTCATAGCACTTTTCAGGTTTTCAATCTTCACACCAGGATTGGCTAACAAGCAATGGCGAACCGCAAGTCGAACTTCTCCTACAATGTGCAAACTATGCCGGAGCAAAAGATCATAGTTCCGATGTATGCTACCTCCCAATGAATTCTCAAGTGGCAGTACTGCCCTATCAGCTACCCAGTTTTGAACAGCCTGTCAAAGGAGAACATGAGATTAAAAAGAATGTCACATCGATTCACTAACCAGGAAAGTGTGTCTTTAAGACAAAACACATAAACCTCTCTCAAAATAGTTTTAGAAGAAAAAAAATTATGTTACATATTAACCTACTGCTCTCTTCTATTAAAGCAATGATACAAAACTCACCTATGTTTTCAAGAAAAAAAAAAGTACAGTATTAATCTACTGCTACCCGATAGTCAAAAGAGGTGCTTCCCTTATAGTCTATTCCAGGAAATTGACATGGCAAGTAACTAGGTATAATCTATCTCATCTCAGTTCTCAAAGAACACAGCTACAAAAGAGCAGATATGTGACATTTTCGACATCTCTGCAAGCACAATTAAATCCGTATAAACAATACCACATCCCCTCCCAAAAAAGAGGTACAAACACCATTTGCTGGCTAGAACAGTAGGACTTGTTTTCTTCCTAAAGCAACACGGTTTTGATAAAGAAACATTTTATAAAAATTATGTGGTAGTGATTGATCATCAATATAAATTAGTGTCTTAAAAAAAGCAATATGGAGCAGTCTAATTCAGTGTTGGTACTTCTCAATAGATTTCATAAAACAAAACATTTAACCATTTGCAATTTGATATCCTTCCACAATCGCAACATGAGTCAAGTAAAGTAATTAGGATGTGCTCAAAAGGCAACACCCTTAGCTACCTGAAATGTGGTGTCAAAGTGCTCACAGGGCACAGTCTCACAATTCGGGTACGCCTTCTTTGCTGCCGCTTCACTGTACGCCCCAGCGCAACCCTGAATTAAACACCATAAGCAAAGTCGCATAAAATTATCCGAAACGCACAACACAAGCACAGTCGTAAGGAAACTAAAACAACACCCGTGAGACGCGTTTCGTCGAGCACCTACCTGGTAAGCAACCTTGAGCCCCTTCGCGTCCGTCTCCATGACATCCGCACTTGTGAGCGGCCCTAAACACCGCAAACATTAATTTTTTTGAAAAAAAAAACACGGGCAGATCACATACTAGCACAATTTAATTAGCAAACGCAAGCGCCGACGCGCCAGCGGACTTACGAGGCAGTCCGTGGGGATCGCGGGCGCCGGGGACGATTGGGGCGGAGACAGGCGCGGGCGGGCGACGCAACCCGTTAACGTCCACAGACTCGACGCCGTCCGACACCGTTAGCCGAGGCGGCGAGGTGGGAGAGACGGAGATGGAATTGAGGTTAGAGCTGTCACCGTCGGTGGCGATGCATTTGAGAGAAAGGCGGCACGGGGACGAGAACGGGGTGGCGTTGGCGTTGGCGTAGGCGTTGGCGGAGGGAGCTCGGGCGGGGAGGAAGGGGAGCCGGAGGCAGGCCGTGGGCGCCATTGCCGCCGCCGCGCAAAGCCCAGCGCAAGGGTCTTATGGTCCCCCACCTGCTGCGCAGTTCACACGAGACGAGAGGACACGGAGCAGAGGCGTGCAGATTTTTGCTCCCTTTGCCGGGACGAAGAAGGCATGCATTTCGTGATCCGGAGCTCCGGACCATCCGCATTTGCTGTTTCTGGGAGCAACCGACCGACCAAGGGATAAGTGGCTCATCAATATGGCCCACTAGAAAACGGCTACAGGCTTACAGCCCAGAATATTCCAAACATGAGCCAGAGTCCAGTCTAGCCCAGCACAACAATTCAGGCTCAGCGTAGCTTTGCAGCCCATTCACATGTGCTGGCTTGGACGTCATCACGGCAAAACCATGATGCCCCTATCGCCAACTCTCGTCAGCACAACAACAATTCATTGATCGTACGCGCTAGCGCCCCACGCCTTGATTTAAAAATCGTATGGAAAATGATACCTGCCAAAAGAAAATGCGAAAAATGATAGATAGGATGTCCGTAACTTCAGTAATTTGTCTCTCCCACACAGAAAGATTAAAACATGCAAATAATAGGAAACTGGAGATACTTTGCTCAACTCGCGCACCACGCGGCGATGCTTCCTGGCAGAATAATAGAAAGTTCGGCTTCGCAATCATGGCCTCGGTTTCTAAGCCTCCCTTGTTCCAATCGCCCGGGCAACACTGTACTGCTAGCAGTACACATCAGTTAGTTATTAGGGTTCCTCATCCATTAGGCTATTTTTTCTGCCGAAAAAAAAAAAATCGGCACTTGCACCATCAGCTTGTACAGTAAACTAGTGTTGGATCCTGCATCGAGCCGCCAAGCCTCGACCTTGTCTTTTTGCAAGTCCGGGGGGGCCATGCTTAACGGTAAGCGTGTCCCTTTCGACACTAATTAAGGAATCTTAAGCTTGTCGAACAGCATTTTGGCTCACCATCGTGAAACTGGTGGTTGCGAGTATTCTAATCGATGTTGTTGATGTGATCCTGATGTCTAATCTAATCAGAAGGATTGGGTGTGTGTTATTCTGGTTTCTGAAAGCGCGTAGCAGCTTGTACATGGATTAGTGCTCGTTAGTACTGGTGGCCTTGTGCCCTACTGCCCTTGTTCGACGAACCAGAGCACGCACGGCCTTTCGTGAGCGTTTTCACCGTTGGATGACACGTGAGAGACTGGCAATGCCATGTCTGTCGCTTCAAACCATTCTGCAGTAACAGTGGACACCGGCACTTCCGCTCTTTCTCTGAACTGTTCCGACCACTCGGTCGAGCTCTCCACTCTGTCCCACGACAACAGCGTAGTTGCCATCGCCATCCCGGTGATCACATCCACTTTTCCGCGAGAAAAGATCTTGGTGCTGGCTGCTGGTCACAACTACGGTTAATTCCAGGAAGCTTCAGTTTCAGTCCATGTGTGTGTCTGTACCCGGTTTTTTTTTCTGAGTCTAGTCTTTCATGTCCGTGCTCTCTCATCTGTATTTCCACAACTTGGTGGTACGATCGTATCAACGTACGGTATATACGTACACAAGAAGAAGGAAGGGGCCATACGGATCGCTCACGAGTCACGACGGGGCACAGGAATTCCCTAGCCCCGGGCAAGGTCAACGGCCCACTGCGTGGAGTTAGGACTCAGGAGTCGGGAGTCGGCACGCAGGAGCAGGATTTCCGAGTCCCCCACCCCATTTCCTTTTCCACACGTCGCCACAGTGGAGGAGGACGACGCGGGCGGTCAAAAGCCACCACACCAGGCACGCACCGGCCGGCCGCATCATCATCCGCCCGGGCCCAACGGCCAACACCATTCTCCCCGACCCGTCCCCGCCCCCCCCCCCCCAATCCAGCGCCAGGTCCAGCAAAACAACGCGTCGGCGGCGGCTATCGGCCAATGCCCCCGATGACCCATCCGGCAAATCTCTCCCGCCCGCCGCGCGCTGAGCTCCCTGACACGGTGGCCCGCTGTGGCAGCAGAGCGCCCCTGCCCCCACCCACCAGCCGAACCGCGTGCCACGCCGGTTATCCGATCAGGTTGGTGGCGCGCGTCCTCGTTTGACCGTTGAAACGCCCTTCCCGCCGTCGGATGCGAACACCTTCTCCCATCAGCGCCGTCCGTAGCTGTAGCCGTGCCGCGCGTCACGCACAAGTCACGCTCCCGCCCCGCCCACTTTCTCGTTACCTTCCTCAATCCTCAGCCATGGTGGAGTCCGGCCCAGTCGGGGGGCCGAGCAGGAGTAGCGGGCCAGGAGGCACCACGCAGCGAGCGAGCTGCGAGTCTTGTGCTCCAGCCGCCCCCGCCCACCTGCCTTTTATAAAACCCACGCCTGCGCTTCCTCTTTTGACAAACCGGTCGCGAGGGGAGAAAGATAAAGTCAATTTGCCCGATTCGCTTGCTGCTTCTGCTTGTGCCCGGTGGGGTGACTCTGTCTCTGTGAGAGGAGTGAGCCGGTCTTCCTCTTCTCCGCCGACGGGAATAAGCCTGCCTGCTTGCCAGGGCCTCCTCCTCTTCCCCCGGGGGAATTAGACGATGAGCGGAGGAGGCATGGACGGAGCTCCGGTCGCCGCCGAGTTCCGGCCCACGGTGACGCACGGCGGCCGGTTCCTCCAGTACAACATCTTCGGCAACCTGTTCGAGATCACGCACAAGTACCAGCCTCCCATCATGCCCATCGGCCGCGGCGCCTACGGGATCGTCTGGTACGTGCTGTTTTCGAGCTTTCAGCCATGGCTGATCGATTTCTCTCGCGGAACTGCGAAAGATGGTTGCCGAGTGTTAGGATTGATTACTGCTAGTTTAATTAATGGGTGATGGTCATGGATTGATTGGGCTTGGACCACCGACAGGTTCATTTTAAATCTGTAGAAAGACTTATATAGCAGTTGAGCTACTGCTAGCAATTTGTTGTTTAATTTAGCTGCTAGTACACTACTGTATCTACTAGTGCAGTGGTTGGTGAGTTCTCGAATCGAATGAAATGAACACCCTACCTCACCTTTTAGGAAAGTTTTTTTTTAGGAAATTACTGTTACGAGTCGTTGATTATAATTCTGATGAAGAAGAAAATAATACGAGTAATAATCTGTGCGGACGCGCGCGCAGCTCGGTGATGAACTTTGAGACGAGGGAGATGGTGGCCATCAAGAAGATCGCCAACGCGTTCGACAACCACATGGACGCCAAGCGCACGCTCCGGGAGATCAAGCTGCTGCGGCACCTCGACCACGAGAACGTAAGCAATACTAATAATAAGCACACACAGCATGGGCCGGTTTAATTTGGCGTGAATCTGACCGGGTCCATCTGTGTTTTGGGGGATGTCTGACGCGTCGATGAACAAACAGATCATAGGCATCCGGGACGTGATCCCGCCGCCGATCCCGCAGGCGTTCAACGACGTGTACATCGGCACGGAGCTCATGGACACGGACCTCCACCACATCATCCGCTCCAACCAGGAGCTCTCGGAGGAGCACTGCCAGGTACGGATGATGGAGTATGTGAAAGTGTGATCGATGGAGTTGGCCTGCTTGCCGACTGCTGGCTAATATTGTCGATCCGTCCGTGCCATCGCCGCGCGCATGTGTGTGCAGTACTTCCTGTACCAGATCCTTCGCGGGCTCAAGTACATCCACTCGGCCAACGTGATCCACCGCGACCTGAAGCCGAGCAACCTGCTGCTGAACGCCAACTGCGACCTCAAGATCTGCGACTTCGGGCTGGCGCGCCCCTCCTCCGAGAGCGACATGATGACGGAGTACGTGGTGACCCGGTGGTACCGCGCCCCGGAGCTGCTGCTCAACTCCACCGACTACTCGGCCGCCATCGACGTCTGGTCCGTCGGCTGCATCTTCATGGAGCTCATCAACCGCCAGCCGCTCTTCCCCGGCCGCGACCACATGCACCAGATGCGCCTCATCACCGAGGTGATCGGCACGCCGACGGACGACGAGCTCGGGTTCATCCGCAACGAGGACGCGCGCAAGTACATGCGCCACCTCCCGCAGTTCCCGCGGCGCCCGTTCGCGAGCCTGTTCCCGCGGGTGCAGCCCGTCGCGCTGGACCTCATCGAGCGCATGCTCACCTTCAACCCGCTGCAGAGGATCACAGGTCAGTCACACGTACTCCCAGACTCCAGTCGCCGCCTAGGAGCTTCTTTCTTTTCACCATGTGCAACTGGCTGCTGCTCAACCTGAACTCTGCACGTGTTCTTTTCTGTTCTCGTGCCGTGTCGACAGTTGAATATTAGTAGCTGGATTTTATTAGGAGAGGAGCAGCCGAGCAGGCACTATCATATTGTCGTCGGTAGTCGGTAGGACTAGCATGTGGTGGGGGGGCACTCACGATGCACTGATGCAGTGTAGTTGTAGTGTACATTTCCAGTTTCAGAGAGGAGTTGAGTAGTAGACCCCGCACCTGCAGTATGGCGGCACACATTCTCATTCGTCGGTCTAAAAAAGAGGCAATTCCCAGTACCATGCGCTTGGTTTGTCCGCCCAATTTTGGGTGTGGGAGTCTGGGATTGGTCTGGTCTCTGCATATGCAATCTTCTTTGTTTGTCTCAAATAGAAGCTTTTACTGATGATCCGCAGCAACAAAATGGGATGGTTCGGTGTTCTCTTCGTTGAATTCAGAGCTGAGACCATAAAAGAAAACCGGGCATCATTTATGTCACTCTATCACTAAATATAGTAGTAGTGATATACAGTACTGTATATACTCGACGGAACACTACCACACTGTGTATGCAAATATGCAGCTAACATGCTGATCGATAGAAAAATCACCTCAGGGACAAAAAGAGAGTCGTACGAAAATCCTGTTCCCGCTTCCTACGAGACAAACACTGATCGATTGAGTTACAATCACTGTAATTACTTGCATCCAGGTCGTCAAAGATGTTACTTTCTCCATATGCATCCAGTCCTACCATTGCATTATTTTGGGTGTTACTGCTTTGACCCATCCACGGCTTTGTAGCCTCCTCCATATCGCTTTTGCCGAAGTGACGATGACGGCTATGTTTTAAGATGGAAAAAAATGCTGTAGATAACCTTAAAAATTAGATTCGTCTCTAATGGCAGGCAGCAGTCTAGACCATAGTTTACTTCAGAGACTCCCCTATTCGTTTCAGATTAGCATTGCTTTTCTTTTTCTCCGGTGGTTTTAGATCGACTAGCATATATATAGTATAAACAGTGACTGTAAGAGCTCACGAATGACTGATTTCATTCTCTCAGTTTTTTTTCCTCACCGAGATCTGTTTTGCCATGCAGTTGAAGAGGCGCTGGAGCACCCATACCTGGAGCGGTTACACGACATCGCTGACGAGCCCATCTGCACGGAGCCATTCTCGTTCGACTTCGAGCGGCAGGCTCTAACAGAAGACCAGATGAAGCAGCTGATATTCAACGAGGCCATCGAAATGAACCCGAACTTCCGATATTAGATTGGATTTCATATACATAGATGCATGGTTCCTCGGTTATGCTCCTTTTGTTTGTAAATAGGCGTAAGAGATTGAAGATCCGGGGTAGACTGAACTCTGAACATTGCATTTGTTTGTTTGTTGATGCTCGAGCCCACCATCCCGTGTCTGTAAGGCTGTGTAATCTGTTGCTGCAGGTTTCAGGCGTTCCTGTAATGAGTTGTACCAAGAATAAAAGGTTTGGACTCTGGGTCATGTTTCTCGGGCATACAGAATCACAATTTTGTCTGCCTAGTTAGCTAGAAGCTTCTTACTTACTGAGTCATACAGCTGTTCAGATTCAGAGCACACAGAGCCACAGAGGCCAGTACGATGGTCATTACATTAGATAGACCATGATTTTATGAAAGATTACTTTATTTTAGAACTTTAGATGTTTTTTTATAAACTTGGTCATCATTGTGGCTCATACATGACATATTCGCAAATGTGGCTCATACATAACATATTCGGAAATGTTATGTAGTACTCCCTCTGTCGACGAAAGAATGGATTCTTAGAATACGTGTCAGTCAAACTTTTTAAACTTTGACTAACTTTATAGAAAAGAGTAATAACATCTATGATATAAAATGGACACATTATGAAAATATACTCTATGCTATATCTAATGATACGAATTTGAGATCATCAATCTTGATAGTTTTTCTAGAAATTTGGTCAAAGTTTAAAAAGTTTGACTTAGGACAACTCTAGAAATCTATTTATTCGTGGACGGAGGGAGTATGTCTATAAACTAGGTCAATAACAATTTAGCTCTGCACAAGTCACGAGGTCCTCCACAGCATGCGCCACTTTATTCCAAGTGTCCAACATGCTCTGCAGTACTCTCTCAATTTCAAATTATAAGTCTCCCTCCATTTTAAACTATGCGTCCACTTCGTTATTTTAGACATAACAATATATCTAGATACATAGCGAAATCACCAGGAAAGATGGTGTAATTTCTTAGTTATGGTAGGTAGGAAATTTCAAAGATAAAAATCAGAATCCCTGCAAAATCTGCATCTGGCAGTTTGTAGTGACTACAAGCAGAAATCAGGAAACGTTTCACGCATCAAACGTACCCTATCAGTGCGCAGCAAATGCATTTGGCAGAAGTTTCTATCAAATCGCCGATTCCATGAGACGTGGACGGATCCTGCTTGCCAAACGCACCCGATAATGCGCTAACTCATCTTCAAACCAAGAATATGCATCACTCAGAAAATCTGCCGACACGGGGATGACCATGGACTACACTCTGATAGTAGCAAGGCAGAGCAGGCGTATTAGCCGCCCAGAGAAAAATGGAAAATAGAACCAAAGCCCTACGGCTCCGACTCAAATTGCTCGACCAGTTAGGCAGTTAGACCTACACACCACCACAAAGAACCAGAACAGGCAGCGCAAACACAACATTATGAACCACAGGTGTGAACTGAACCAACAGAAACCCGCTAAAAGCAAGGTAACAAGAACATACTGCAGCCATATTTCAGTTGCATCCATACGATCATAGATCTACTAGTTTCAGTTGCATACAGCATCAGAGTCTAGGCAAACGGAAAAAAGGTCCCCATTCAACCATAGACAAAGTACCAAGAACAGCCTAAGGGCTCAACAGCAACAAATTTATTACAGAAGAGACTAGATAATCTGCTGGTTCACACTGACTCCAGATGTAAAAGATCATACGATCCCATACAGGCAGCACTTTGTATCACTCATGACTCATTTAAGCATCAGCATACCTGCATTCCAGAAGAGTGAACGATCAGATTTGTTCCACTGACCAAGCACAAAATGCGCAATCAATGGTTACTCACCCCAGTTCAGAGAGCTTGAGGTGGGCCTCTTTGTAGTCATCAAAGAATGCCTTCTCATCCTACAAGGCACACAATAATCAGTACTTGTCTCACTACAGATGTCCCTACCCTGGATAACGATGACAAAGGACATACCGCAGCATATTTCTCCACAAGAGGGCGAAAGGCAGGGTCGCATAGCAGGGCCTTGTCACTTGGGAGCTGAAGAAGGCCCTCCTTGTCACCACTCAGAAGTTCCCTACAGAAAAAGTTCAGGAGATATGGGATATCTATTAATTTCTCATATAACATTCAGCTGCCCAGGAATGACATAACAAAGGCAAACAAATTCTAAATATTTTTTAACTAAATGCAATTGCTTTTCAATAGTAAACAAGACACAGACTCACTTGAAGTAAGAGTTGTCAAAGACCAAAGGGTTCGTAGTCCAGGCCCCCTCGAAACCAGACCGCTCTTTGTGGCACCTTCCCTAAGAAAACCTCAAAGAAAACTAAATCAGTGCAAGCATACATATCACACACATTTCTGAAGCAAACATGAGTGGACAGTAACAAACCAAGGTGTGGCCACCGGAGAGGGCAACAATGTCCTGGTCGCTCAAACCCATCTGCTTGCCAAAGACTTGCCTCAGGTGGTCCGAACCTGGTTTACAAAAACAGCAAGCAAGGAATAAGAGTCAGTCCTCATGTCAATAAAAGTGACATCAAATGCCTTGCAGGACACATGGTCAATATAGCCTATCAATTCAGCATTCATGATAATCACAATGAAGATTAGAGATCTACCCTTAGTGGCATCAGGAAGGCGGCCCTCCGGCGGGGGCTGAGGCTTGTCCTAAAATAGAAAAGGAAAGATGCAAATACTAAGTTTCTACAGTGACAAACACTGATGGTGAAAAAGGCATGGAACAAATAATAATATCAGTCAGTCATGCCTATCTCTAGTGAAATATAAGAGAAAAGGGATACAATTGAACAACTTATCACCAAATGTTAACTAATTGTCACCCAACACAATGTAATGACAAATCAAGGGAAAATGGTATCAGCTTTCGACACCATGCAGAAAGTTTATGGTCTATATGTGTATAATTTGACAACATATCAAAAGGGCACATCACCATCAGGGTAAGGCAACCAGAACTATCTTGACGGCATGAGACTGACAACACATACTCATACCCAATAGCATACTCTGGAAAATTCAGTGCATCCAAAAACACGTGGACCTCCACAATAAAGAGACAAAGACCCATCAGATGGTATTGTAAGCCAACACATATAACAGGATAAGGGCAAACTGGTTCGGCAACACTACCATACCTCACCCCATGACCTACCTACTCAACACAATATATGTGCAAGACGACAAGAATCCAGCAGGTAGTGTGAAATAAGTATATATCATCATTCAAAGCGATAAAAAGTTGGATGGAGAACACCAATACAAAATGATAGAACCGATTATTTTTCCATGCAAGTCCAACATTTCAACTTTTTTTAGCAAAAGGAAGGCTATATTGACATCCTCCAATTGCAAACCAGCACAAAAGAACTAAACATAAATTTTAGTTATTAGTGGCATCCTTTCTCATCTTATGAAAAGTATGAAACAAGCATTATAATGACTCTCCAGTCTCCTATCACGTCTACAAGAGATAAAGGAATGAATTGGTACAAAACAAACATGAACTATATAAACTGAAAGATGCATCTCATATATTTGACACACTACAGTAAACAGCTAAATTAATTCTACCGCACAATGGCCCACCATTCAAAGATGATATCTACAAAATAACCAATAACCTAAACGAGTGGCCACGTCAAAGCCCAAACAATGGAATGAACACACAAAGCAGAAATATGCGTAGACACAAATCTCAACAGCAAAAGGTTGCAGGAAAATAAATGCTACCTGCATCGCTAAAATCACGTGCCACGTGCCAGGAATAAATGGTAATCGCTAACTGTAAGAAGCATCTACCAACAGGTGAAACGCACATAGATCGGCGGTACTGGTTGGAGTGAACAACCACAATCTAACTAAACGACCTTCACACTAACCTCGTCGGAGATTTCAAAACAAGACCATAAACCCTGACTAAACCCCAAAGACAGTAAAAAATGGATAAAAAATCTCACCTCCCTACCGGGGTGGAAGGGGATCTCAGGCCCACCGGTGACCTCCACTGCCACAACTCCAGCAAGCTGCAAAAAGGAGCAGAGAGAAAGAGAGGTACAGGGTCAAAACGCGCATCCATTCGGGCAGATCGAATCATCCAACCAGATCGGTGCGAGATCGGGGACCGACCTGGTAGAAATCGGCGTAAGAGAGGATGGGGAACTCCTCCTTGATGGGCTCGAGCAGCCGCACCGCGATGTCCAGACCCGCGTTGGCGCCGTGCGCCAGTTCAGCGGGGTTCTTCATCGTACCGAAGGGACCGCCGGTCTTCGACGACACGTCGAACGTCCCCGCGGAGTGCCACCTGCGCGACAAACGGAAACTCAGATCAGGCGACCGGGAAAAAAACTCACCCATAAGATCTAGAAATGCGCGCGCAGGGAGGACGGGGGGGTAGGTGGAGGGAGGCTTACGCGAGGCGGAGCATGAGGGGGGCGCAGCTCTTCTCGGCGATGAGGGCGCGGAGCTTGCGCTTGGCCTTCTCGACGGCCTCGCTGTACTCGGCGCTCACGGTCGGGTAGGTCTTCGCCATGACTGCGAGAAGAGAGCTTCGGATCGTAGAATGCGATGCGACGCGGCTGAGGGAGGATCACAAAAGCTGCAGGGGCAAATGGCCGCCACGCTCCCCTGGGGTTTATATTGCGATTTGCGACAACCGAGAGGGCGGAGGATTGCTAGGAGGAAGGGAAGCTTCTCGTACGATGCATCGTGGCCGTCAATCCGAGCGATCGTGCGGTCACAAAGGACGTACAGATATATATATTTTTTGGAACAATGGATCGTACTGTACATTTGGACGGGCATGATTGGGCCGTGCGCCCGTGCTGCCTGCCAACGCCATTTGGCTCATCAAATTTCACTAATTTACCCTTGCAAAGTTATTAGAAGACGAGAATGTATGGATGATATTTTGGTCATTTCGTCTGTGGCGCCTGCCCTACATCTGCGGATTAACGGCGACGGTTCACGGCTTCACGGACGCGCGGGCCACGTGAGGCGCGCGGTTGGTGGCACTGGCCGGCTGAAATAGTAACGCCGGCCACTATTCTCGAGCAGAGTGCCACCGGCCTGATCCATCCTATCTCACGCACTGTTCATTGTCCACCCTCCACCGCGCGCAAGCGGCAACGGCAAGCCGGCCATGAATTGGCTGTCCTTGCAATGTTTATTACTGGCAAATGGTACACCGTGCAGTCGTGCACCTTGCCGTGAACGTGATGGAAACGATCAGATGACCAGCAATGGGTACACCAGACCACAGGCACAGATCCGTTTCTCATTCTCAAGTTTTGGTCCAACTTTTCATCTCTTGTGATCCTTTTCGCACGCACAACGGAGAAACTTGTTCTCATTTCTCCATTTTATTTTATTTTTATTTTTCTCCGTATATTCCAACAAATGGGACGAGCAACAAATGCTTGCAGCAACTTTTGAACGGGCAGAAATAAATAAGAGGGTGGTTCTGACTATGTAGCACTTTCGTTGTTATTTAACAAACTTTGTAAAATATGAGTTAATTAGGCTTAAAAATATCTCAACATTTATAGATAAAAAAAATAGTTATTTTTTATCTATATTTAATATTTATATATACATCTAAAGATTCGATATGATGTGAAATCTTCAAAAAATTTAACAACTAAACATGGCCTAAAAAAAGGTCACCACCACTTCCACCGGCTGCCTTCAATTCATTCATAAGTACACGGAGTACTACAGTAGTCTGTAGTTGTGGAGCTACGTACAAGAACAGCAAACCTGCTGCACCCGCGGCTCTGAATTTTCACCTTGGACCAAAAGCCAAAACCAAAGTGCACGATCAGCCATTCCGGCAGCCGACTAGTCTGTTTTTCCTGAGCAGAACACGGTGCCCATACATCACGACATTGAAAAAGCTCGGCGTCAGCCTGATATCTGAATATGGCCGCTTCGTTCTACATGTCTTGAAAGGAACTTTATTTGCGCGAAGACTGGCGTCTGAAGTCTGAACGCGAGCTCAAAGACATGTTAAACAAAAGGTGTTGTTTAGTTTTGGAAAATATTTGGGAAACACAGTGTAATACTTTCGTTGTTATTTGACAAACTTTGTCCAAACATGGACTAACTAGGCTTAAAAGATTCGTCTCGACATGTACATACTAAAACTACAATTAGTTATTTTTTAAGCTACATTTAATGCTCTATGTATGCAGCTAAAAATTAATTTGACGGGAAATCTAGAAATATTTGGAAGAAGTTAGAGAAACTAAACAAGTCCGTTCCAGTGGCAGACCACACAGGGAGACTCGGCGCCGGTGGCAGACCACGGCAACCCAAAGTCCAAAGATGGGTTGAACCGGACATATAAGGCCTTGTTTAGCTTCATTCTTGATAAAATAAATAACTAATTACATAGATTAGTTGTAAATCACGAGACGAATCTTTTGAGCCTAGTTAACACATAATTGAATAATATTTACCAAATACAAACGAAAATGTTACAGTAGCAAAGTTTAAAAAAATCAGCATCTAAACCAGGCCTCAGAGTGCAAGCTTTACCCTCTCTAGACTGCAGTTAGCGCGTGGAAAACACACGATTGTCCGGTCCTGAGTCCTGACTTGGACTTCAGCTATCGCCTCAAATAAATTTATCATAGTCGTTGCACTATACAGTACTAGTATATAAGGGTCAGTTTGGTAGATTGTCTGAGAGCAATGATTTTGTGACTGAAAATGTTCCAGTATGGAGAATTATTTCACAGAATCAAGGGAAACTACTTTTTTCAGCTCTCAGCCTCTTAATTCATTTCAGAGCACTTCACAGATTCAGCACTTTCTCCTGAAAAACTGTTTGACAGAGCTTCTACTGGATTCAGCAGCAGAGAATTAGATCTGGAAGCTCCGTCAAACCGGGCCTTAAAAAAAAAAAAGGGCGTAGAGGAAGACGATAAAAAGCAGGGAATCAGCGAAAGCCATGGGGGACGATGGGGGGCGACCGGGCAAGCAATGGAGCATCTTCTTATCCGAGCCGGGTAAAAAAATAGCCCACCCGGTACAGAGCACACCCACCCCGCCCGGTCACCCGGACACGGGCCACCACACCACGGCCGGGCCCGCCGCCAGGAATCCGCACCAAATGCGGACGCGCACCGCGACAACGGGTAATGGCACCCGCGCGGCGGTGATTCGCGCGAAACTGATGGTGATGACGACCTCCATGGCCCCGCCGTGCGCCCACATCCGCACAGCGCGGCACCGGCGGAAATTGTTTTCTTTTTCTTTTCCGGCAATTCCACTTGGGGGTGGATCCCACGGGCTGCTTTGCGGGATTCGCGCTAGCTTTTGTTTGCATCCTCTCGATGGCGGATTCAGCGCTAGCTTTGTTTTATGCATCCTTCGATGAGCGATCGGCGAAAAGCTCCAATCGCCCCAGGAGTGCGAGCATGCCGTGATAAAATTTGTACTGTACAGGTACTTATATGGATTAAATATGTTTTGGACCGGTGCACCTCACCAGCGTTGGTGGGCAGGCTTGCGGAGCAGGACCCGAAGTGCGTGTGAGCTTGGCAGCGAACCACGGTTTTTGGGCTCGCTGATTTTGGCCTTTTTAGGATTACAGGCTAGTAAGAAACAAAGGATCCGCTGGAGGCCCATCTAGAGCTCCCAAACCGTGGAGGAAAAAGATCTGGTTGGGCCTGCCAAGGTTGGAGGCAAAATAGAGCACGCAGCCAAACATAGGCCTCGTTCGGTTGTACAGGTCAGATTAACTCAGATTTCAAATAATTACAGAAAAAACATATTTATGTATGGAATTAATTGTAATAATACATAGCTGCAGTTTCGGTAGTCTAAATATAGTCAAAATTTTATGGTGAGCTAATTATTGTATGCTTCAACTGTATTAAAAAATTTATATTCATTGGATTTTCTATAACTTAGTTATATTTTTTTAGTTACAGAAAAACTAGATCTAAAGCTACATCAAAAACTTTGTACTAAAGTATACCATATTATATGTTCACTATATAGATCTACTCATGTGAAGTCCAACAAAATTTTGATTTTTATTTTATGATTTTTCTGTGATTTACTATGATTTTGAAAGATCCAGCAAAAAATAAAAAGAAAAAAGAAAAAGATAAAACCACGGTTACTGTAGCAAACCCACAATTAATGTAGCAAAACCGCCGTTCAAAAACTGGGCCAGGAGTTGTTAAAAGCACGGTCTAAAAAGTTGGGAAGTTGTTTGACCGATTTTGAAGTTAAGCGACAAAAAACGGACCTCCTCGAAATTTGAGTGTGGGAAATTGGACTCTTTCCTACCAGAACGATCGATCGATCGCAAGCGATGACGAAAGATGGTGACGACTGCCGATGTGATGAGTGACGAGTGACGACGAGCAACGAGTGGCTGGCTTTTAGTCAAGCTAAAGTCCACGGAAAGGGAAAACCGGAAGCCAGAAACGAGCAAGCGTGTGAGCTGTATCCAGCAGATTACCTTGGCCTTGTTTAGATGTAAAGAGTGAGTTTTTTTTCTCAACGATAGCACTTTTGTTGTTATTTGACAAACTTTGTCCAAATATGACCCAACTAGACTCAAAAGATTCGCCTCGACATGTACAAAAGTACAATTAGTTATTTTTTTTAAACCAACATTTAATGTTTCATGAATACGTCCAAACATTCATGTGATGGTGAGTGATGGAGAGAGAGTGAAAAAAAGTTGAAAGTTTGAATGCATCTAAACAAGGCCATCAATCACTCAATCCTGTAGTGCACGCACGTGCGCATGAATATTCATACAGTACATTCAAACCAGTAGGGGTACACCCCTCCTGTTTAACGTCAAAAAAAAATCATACAGTACATTCTACTCATCTACTCCATCCGTCCCTTTTTAAGTATCGTCTGAAAAACGTGTATGTGAGGGAAACACGGATTTCTAGATACAGTTATTTAGTGACGGAGGGAGTACTCCATCAACTACCGTAGTAGTACTAGGAGCCGATTCATCGACCTAGCTGTCAGCCTCCCATCTCGAGCTGCTCGAGAAGGATGCACTGGAGTACTCCCTCCGTCCTAAAATAGAAGTCATTCTCACTTCCTAAGAAATCAAATATTTTTAATTTTAACTAAATATATATATATATATAATTATTAATATTTATAGTACATAATTAGTATCATTAGATATATCATGAAATCTATTTTCATAATATATTATTTAAAGATACAAATGTTGCTAATACTTTTTTATAAATCTAGTTAAAGTTGAGAAAGTTTGACTGACACAGATCTCATAATGTCATCTATTATGGGACGAGAGGAGTAGTATCTTGATGTGTCCAAGATCATATGCGATTCGGTTCTTGTTTCAACGTGAAGACTTCCTCGCACGAGCGAGTAGGCAGGTGCAAAGCCCGTTCGTGCGCACGAGCGAGTAGAAAAATCATCGACATGCCGACTACCGTGCAAAAACTTTGTGGAAGGATTAAGGCCCCGGGGAACGGATAAGGACGACGCCGGTGGTGGCTTTTAGCCCCAACTGCCCCAGCGAACTAGCTTCTCCTGAATATACTACTGTAATTCGCAAGTCACATCACAGAAAAAAAAAGAATATAATAGTTCGCTGTTCTTGGGAGGAAACTAAAAATTATTGTGGCTAGCTAAACCATGTATAGGGACCAGCAACAAACTTACATTCTCCTTATAAAAGAACAATGAACTAGATTCTCCAAAGAGTTTAGTTTAGTGCATCTCTGTTCAAAGATGAACACACACTATTACCGGAACAGGTTCGCAAAAAAGGGGGAAAAAACATACCCCGAACAAATGCGATCGGAAACGGTTTCGATTTTTCTCGGTTGATGCATTGCACGCATGCATGATTCGAGATGCCGAAAGTCTGAAGGACACAACACAATTCATACGGATCCGATTATCCGAACGAGGGGAGATATGAGAATCACCCAGTCACCCACGTATATATCCATAGTACGTTCACAGAAGAAGAGCAACGACGAGAGATGATCACCGGGTGCAGCAAAGAGAACGAACATTCACTCGCAGATGAGATGCGAAGCAAACAGCTCAGGTGCGCCCCCATCGATTGATCCAGAATTATTTAGCACAAGTTACACAGCCAAATAAAAGCAGCCCCGAACACACACGCAGTTTGTAGCACCACCATCCGCACGCTGGTTCACCACCCCAACACGATCCACAGGCTTATAATTTTGTTTAATTAGCAACCGGCAGCTAGAGCCTAGCAGCAACCCGGCCGCGCGGCGGCAGCTAGCCACGCAATCTTGAGCCGCCGTGCGTCAGCCAGCGCCGTAGCCAGTGGCGGTGGTGGAGCCACCCCCGCTGCCGCCGTTGCCGTTGCCGTTGCCGTTGTTGTCGTCGCCGCCGCCGCCGGTGCTGCCGCTGCCGCCGGTCAAGTCCTTCAAGATCTGCTTCATGATGTCGCCCCTCTTGGGGTTTGGATTCCCGTGGGGCTTCTTCCTCTCCTCCTGCCTGTCCATGCGCAAGTCACGCCGCGTGCGCAGGAAACCTCGAGCTCGAGGCCGAGAGCGTGGTTTTTGTGTAAGTGATACCTGCGGAGTAGGTTGGGGGCCTTCTTTATAGACGCACATCGCAAATGATGTGTTTCAACATAGCCTACTGACAGTGGTTCTGTGCCTAGGAGTAAAATAATTAGCCTGGGCACGAAAAGTCGCTGCATGCAAGCACAGCGCGCGCCTGTCGTTTTCAGTGGCATTGCGCCATTGCTGAGCATTGGCTGCCTCGGTGTGCATTGCTGAGCATTGTACTGCTGTATGCGCAATCGATTCAAGTTCAATTCATTATTGCGCAATCCGATTATGAGGCCAGACAAGTGGTTGCGCATGCGAGCACGTCTCTGTCCAAACTCACGGGTCACTATAGATGTGCAACCGGGCCCCCCGGCCCGGCACGGCACGACCGGGCCGGGCCATCAAAGGCACGGTGGGCCGCCAGGCCGTGCCGAAGCAGGCCACCGGCCGCGCCATCGGCCCAAGCACGGCCCGGTCGGGTCACAGGCCGGCCCAACAGGCCCGCAGTGAAATTAGTATATATATTGGCATTTATAAATATATTTTGATATATATTATATATATTATATTATTTAGATATATTTACATATTTATTTATATTTTTTATTCTATTTATTATATACACCGGGCCGGGCCGAAGGTGCGGCCCAGGCACGGCCTGCTGAGGGCTTCGGGCCGGCCCGCCGTGTAGCAACCGTGCCGGGCCCGAATTATCGTGCTTTGGGCCGTGCCTTCAGCCCACGGGCTGCATGCTCATCTTTACGGGTCACAGATCTTGCAGTTCACAAACACTCAGGCCTCAGGTCTCAGTTCTGAGTGACCGAAGTCGCTAGGTATAAATATATTAATAATTGTGATGTATGAGAAGTATAAAGATGTTACAAAAAGACTGTATGCTGATGTGAAAATAAAAATTGTCGGTGTTTCGACCCCGGGGGTATGACACCAACGAGTAATATGATCGCGTGCTCTCTTCCTGGATGGTGATACAAGATGACACAAGGATTTATCTTGTTTCGGTCAAAGAAGGCCCTACGTCCAGCGGGGGAGGAGGTTCTTGTATTACTTGCACCTAAGTGCTTGTACAGGGGCAATACAAGCTCAATGAGCGTGGACCGGAGTGCGGACTCGAGTGTGTGTGTGGACTTGTGTCGCGCAAGCCCGTGAGTAACCGTGTGCGAGCGTGCGTAGTGTGCGTAGCGTGTGTGTCACCGTGCGCGTGGAGGGCCCTGGTGTCCTCTTTTATAGAGCAAGAGGAGGCCAGGGTTACACAGGAGTGTCATGTATTTCGCCCAATACGATGAGGAGTAGGAATCTTGTCTTGTCGGGGCCACTGGAGCCGACGTGGGCGTTGCTGTTGAGGCGTCCTTGGAGCGTGGCCTCCATCCCGGGCGCGGATGTGGAGGCGTAGAGATGTGGAGGCCGTACAGCACCCATTCCGACATGTACAGGACACGGCGGGTCCCTCCGTTGATTGGGGGGGGGTACCTGTCCTCCAATAGCGTGAAAGGTAGTCAGGGCTCGAGGGCGGCGCCGAGGCCGGCCTCGAGGTGGCGCCTGCGGGGGCTCAAGCCTCTGCAGGTACGGGCAAGTCCGGAAATCCCGGTCGTACGGCGGGGGTGGGTAGCGGGCCTCGAGTCGTGACTCGAGCGTTGCAACAGCGCAGGGTATGGCCTAAAAGTGCTTGTACTGGCGCCTTTTTGGCCATCATGCTTGTGGGAAACGAGATTTGACTCTGCCCTGGTTACTGTGGCACACGTCGGGTTGCTGAGGACGTGACCGGAGTAGGTGGACGCATTAAATGCGCGGCATGAGATTGGTATCTGATGTCTCCCGCTCGAGGGAGGCGTGATGTGTCTCGAGGGATGGTTTACCGTGCTAGAGAGGCTCGAGGTCCCCGCGTGGGGTCTCGAGGAGCGGTGCAGGGCTCGAGGCCTACGTGCCGGGGCTCGAAAGGTGGGCTGCCATAAGGCGGACAGTAAGGCTTTGGCGGCCCTGGGCTCCCTAGTGATGGACGGCGTTGTAGGCCTCGAGGGGTTGGCTTTTTAGAAGGTTAGACTTGCTGGGTGTGTTATTAATTGGTGTTCTAGGTTTAACCTATTTGTTTTGCGTTGATTGGGGGTACCCCTTTTGTGGACCCCCGAAAGTAGCCCCCGAGCCCTTGTTCGAGTGCTTGCACTCGAGCAGGGGTTCCCGACTGGGATCTCGATGGTTAGCTAACTGGTCTCGAGGGTTGGTTGTTTTGATTCCGTGGGTGTCGTGCGAGCGACACCCGCGGGTGTAGCCCCGAGGCCACGGGGAGTGGTTAGAACTTCCTCGTGGGTTTTGCGAGTGTAAGTGTTAGTTGCGTTTTTTTTTTAGGTTCGGAGTGTCGAGCCCCCGAGTTTTTTGACCCTCTTTCGTCGAGGGGTGCCAGGCTGAACTGACCGGTCGGCTCTTCGAGCTGTCCGGCACGCCAATTGCCCCTGGCTTGTCATCCCGCGAGTCCTTCGATCGACGCGAGGGGGGATGCCTCGTACTGCCACCAGCGGGCGAGAGTATCGAGGTTCCCGGTGAGCTGTGGTAACGGGGAAATCCAGTGAGACCTCGTGCCCCGTTCGATAGGGTCGACTGTAGCCCGGAGGCGATCTCATAAAGCATGGGCGCTCGGTCTGCAGCAGGTCGGGTCCCATTCGATAGGACCCGGTGGCTCGATGCCTCCCTCGAGGGGATCTCACTGCACGTCGTGCGCCCTGCCTGGATACACGTGAGGGGCCTCGAGGGCTTGGCCCTCGAGCGATGCTGCGAGTGGCGCCCCTTAGTGTCCCTGACTCGGGTGCTCGAAGCCGGCTGTCGAACCCTCTTCGAGGGCCAGCCTTCGCTGCTTCGAGGCTTAGGGCCGGGGCCCGTTTTTACCTTCGTGAAGAAGCCCACCGTCGTTTGGGAATCCTTCTGCCCGTTGGGCGCGCCTTTTTAGGCGGGGAAACTGTCAGGGAGGCGACGGACGCGAAGTTGGAGCGGCGGTCGTGGTGGGGCCCAGGTAGGGGCGAATGGGGAGTTGCCGCGGTACCTGTCAATCGGTCGAGATGCGGTTAGGTGGGCGCATTAAATGTGTGCGGTTACCTTTTCGCTGCCGTGGGAGAACCCGCCTATTGGGGTTTTCTCTTATAAAATCGAAAGAGGGGTAAGGGACTCTTTTACTTGCCTTTGCCTTCAGTCGCCGCAGCAGCTCCCATACGCTCTCTCCCCACGGTAGCGATAGGCAACCTTCCCGGCCGTCCGTCTGCCGCTCAGATCCGCGCCGTCGCCGCCATGGCCGCCCAAGTGCTGCCGGCCGAAGACTGGAGCCCGACGAAGGCGACGCAGCAAGAGCTGGAGACGCTGGTGGAGCGGCGGCTTCTCCGCCCCAACCCGCGGGAGGGTCCTGCGTGGTGGATTCTCCCGTCGGCGGACCACCGGAAGCCACATCCGCCGGAGGGGTGTGGTGAGCTTCACGCGCTACCACCGCATGGGGCTCGGCGTCCCGCCGAGGCGTTTCATGCGGGGGCTGGCCCACCACTTCGAGGTGGAGCTGCAGCACTTCTCCCCCAACTCCATCTCGCACACCGCCATCTACGTCGCGGTGTGCGAGGGGTATCTGAAGATTGAGCCGCACTGGGAGATGTTCGTCCACCTCTTCCGGGGCGAGCTCTCCACAAGGCCGTGAAGCCGAGCGGGAGGAGGCTCGCGCGGTGGGGTCCCTCACCATCACCGCGAGGACCGGTCCCTCATCGGCCAAGTCCGCCGCGACTACCTCCGCTAAAGCTCTCCACCAACCAGGGGGGTGGGACGACCACTGGTTACCTGCGGAACGAGGACAGGCTCCTTCCGCAGTACACCGGCAGGGTCATCACCCAGCGCCCGGAGAAGAAGGGAACTGGGGCGTCGTAGCGGACAGGCAGCGCCACCTGGAGCCGCTGATGGACACGATGCGGGTGCTGGTGGAGGAGAAGAAGCTGACCGTCCAGGCGGTCATCTGGGCGTTTCATCAGCGGAGGGTTCTTCCTCTGGCAGACCGCCCCCTCCTCATGTTCGAGATGGGGCCGAACGCCCGCTCGAGGGCTGAATCAGTCGAGGATGACCGAGGAGAGGCTTGTCTCGGAACGAGGCTACCTTCCGGGTGTCGGTCACGGTCCACGGGCCGTTCCGCCCTGAGGAGGCCAACCTAATCGCCATGGCACCCGACGAGGGTTGTCTCGACCTGGTAAGCCATCCTCGAGTCAGGCTGTCTCGAGCCTCCCCTCCTTTCTCTTTTTCCGAATCTTGTTTTACTCTCCTTATGGTTTTTCTTATCGAGTTTCTTTTTGCAGGGGGCGTTCACATGTCGTGCGTCGAGGCCCCCGGTGAGGGAGGATGCCGCGGAAAAACCAGGTGAGGCGCCTCTCTGCTCAGAAGATAAGGAGAGTAAGGATGTCAGGAAGAGAAAGAGAAAGAGAAGAATTTGCGTCGAGCGGCTCGGGAGCAGAGGCTTGCGAAGGCTCGTCGTAACCGGCAGCCTGGGGAGGAGTCCCCCGAGCTCAGCTCCACGAGCTCGGAGGAGGAGGATGACGATGAGGAGGACAGTGATGACGAAGGGATGGATGCGCGTCTGAGGCGCGTGGGGGTCGTCGACATCAGGGCTGACCGCTCCTCTGTGCAGGAGGATGTCTTGGAGTCCCCCTAGCGAAGGGATCGCGCGGGACGCAGCAGCGGAAGGCTGCGCCGAGCCCAGCCTCGTCGGAGGCTCAGGGCTCGTCGAGCTCCGTGCGGACATGCCCCCGGACACGAGGAAGCCTCGAACCAGGAGCGCCATCGCCGCGGCGAAGAAGGATGGCACGACCGCGTCGCCCAGGCGGGGGGTCTCGAGAAGGGGGCGGTCATCGAGGAGTGGCCAACACGTCGAGAAGGACTCCGGGCCCGACCACTGCAAGGCGTCGAGGGCGACATCGAGCCCGCGGAGGGAGCGGGCAGCACGAGGAGGGCGTAGGCGAGCCCGCGCCACCATGACCGTCAAGGGGGGAGCCCCCGGTCGTCTCGTGACGGGAGTCGCGAGCGACCCCAGAGCCCGTCGCCGCACCGCCACCGGAGAGAAGAGAGGAGAAGGAGGCAGACGCGCGGGGGGGGCGTGACCGTCAGCGCGAGTGCCGGAGTAGGTCCCGGAGCCCGCGGCGGGAAGGGCGTAAAGATGTCCTCCCCGACGAAGGAGACGCGATCGCCCCCCCCCCCTGGGACAGGAGACAAAAGGATAGATCTCCACCGGGGTCGAGCCACGGGAAGCGTCGGGAGCCTTCCCCTCATCCGAGCCATGTGGAGACGGCTCAGGGGCGCGGCTCGAGCCGCGGGGTGGGCTCGAAGCCCCCGAGTGGGTCCGGCGATTCGGGAAAGAAGCCCCGCCGTCGCTTTGGGTGAGTAACGTTTCTCAGTCTCGTAGGTAGTGAAGCTTTACCTTTTTACTTTTGGTGACGTTTGCCGTTTTCTGGTTTTCAGGGAAAAACGCTCCCGGCAGGAGGCGGACAATCGCGGCGTCCAAGCGGGCCAAGACCTCGAGCTCTGCTGAGGTCAAGCACCTCGAGGTATGGCTCCTTCTTCCGCTGGGGAGGCCGCTTGGCTGGTCAAGGCTCGAGCAGCCATGGCTCGGGGAAGCCAGATGGCCACGCGGATCTGGTGAGGCCGACGCCGTCGACCACGGGGGTCGAGGTTTTTTCCTGTTTCTGACGACGTTGTTCTCCTTTTCTGCAGGGACCACGGCTCCTGGCGCCGAGCCTGCCGCCACCGCGTCCGTCGCGGCACCTCCTCCTCCGCTCCTCAGGGGGGGCGCATCGAGAGAGGGCCACTCCTCCCCCCGTCGCAACGACCATCTCGGGGGGAACTCCCGAGACAAGCATGGCTCCGTCGGCGTCTGGGGCTGAAGGGTCGGCGGCCCTCGAGACCCCAGTCTCCGCGAGCCGGCCCGCGGAGAAGGGGAAGGAGGGAGAGGCGTCGGTGGAGAAGGTGCCGACGGTGGAGAAGCTCCTGGACGAGCTGGAGCAGGTGCCACCCCCAGTCGAGGGCTCAACGCTGGAGGAGGCGCTCGAGGGCACCGGCCAGGGACGACAAGACGCCGGGAGACTCGGCGAGGGAGGAAAGCTTGGGGACGAGCCACCCCTCGAGCGATCCGCTACCGCTCGAGTCCTCGCCTCCACGCGAGGCCGTGCCGTCGCCTCGGGAGGGGACGGAGCAGGGGAGGAGCGGCGGAGGGGCGGAGGGAGCCGCAGCCTGTGCCGCCGGTTGGTGGGCCACAGCTGGCACTGCTCGAGCCGGAGGATGAGGGCCTGCCATCGTCGAGATCGATCGATCGGTGTGGGCATATCCTGACGCGCCGAGCCCGTCCGGCGCCATGATCCCCGTCGAGCGGCCGGCTCATTAGGGGGTTCCGCGGGAGGCGCGGTCCATCTTCAGGGAGGTGGCCGAGCTCGTGGCGGAGGCGGAGAGGTCCTTCTCAGAGGAGGCAGAGAAGTCCGCGCAGGTGGCGGCTGCCCTCGCGAAGGCGGAGGGGGAGCTCCAGGAGCTCCGCGCCGAGCTAGGTCGGAACGCGCAGATGGCGAGCCGGCTCAACAACGCACAGGCGGAGGCCCAGGCGGCTCGAGACGAGGCCGCCCAAGCTAAGAGGGTGGTCACCACCGCTTTGTCCGCGGTGGAGTCGTCGAGGAAGGAGGCCGCCGACGCCCGAAACGAGGCCGCCACCGCCCTGTCTGCAGCGGAGGCGGCGAAGAAGGAGGCCACCGACACCTGAAGCGAGGCCGCCACCGCCCGGTCTGCAGCGGAGGCGGCGAAGAAGGAGGCCAAGAGCGAGACCGCCACCGCCCTGGCTAAAGAAGAGGCAGCGCGGCAGGAGGTGATCCGGAAGGATCTGGCCCTTGCGGAGACGGGCAAGCTGGTCGAGGACCTTAGGGGCGAAAAGCTCGACGTGCTGTCCCAAAAGCGTACACTCGAGCAGCGCGTCGAGGTCCTTACCAGCGACTTCGACGCTCTGGGCGTGCATTGCCAAGGTAATTTTCATGCTTCGTCTTGCTTTGATCTCGAGACTCTTGCCACGCCGCGGACTCACTCTTTTATGTTTGTTGCATAGATGCGAGAAGACAGCCGAGGAGCTCCGAGGTGAAACCATGGTGGCGGAGCGAAGCGCGGTAACCCTCGGACAGGTCGGCTCTATTGGGGGTGCCGACCCGGTGGCCGACGGCAGGAGAGGGCGCGGTTTCTAGCTCGAGGCAGCGACCCTGGGCGACGCTCTGTGCTTTCAACGTGGCCGCGGCATGACCGCAAGGATGCGCTGCTCCACCACGTCGTTAAAGCAGGCGCTTGCGGCCGTCCGCTCCGGCTTTCAGCTACCCGGTCAAACGTGTTGTCAGGGCTTCATCGAGATCGAGGGGAAGGACGAGGAGTGGAACGACCGTACGTCGACCAGATCTGGAGAAGGTGGCAGAAAGGGGGAGGCGGGGCGGCGTTTCGCCAGCTTTCTTCGAGAGGACGTGTGCTCCTATGCGGACAGGGGTCTGGTGGCTTGTGGCGGAACCGACCTGGCGATAAGAGCTCAAGTATTATCTTAGCCAAATCCGTCTGACTTCGACTCATACTTGAACCCATATAACCCCGGTAGTCCGGAAATCACGAAGGATTTCTAACACCATAACATACAGGATCGCATCGTTCAAGGTTACATTCGTAAAGATACATCACAGCGAAACGAAATCGAATTTAAAACATCAGAGTGCGGAATTTAAAACAGAGTTATTACAATATTGAGTTTAAAAGTGCGGAAGCTGAATAAGTTTAAAACACGACCACAACAAACGTGGTCCAAATAAAACATTGTTTGATAAACCAACTCAACACAAGTCATTCCTCCTTTTTAAGATAGTGTGCCACCAGTAGTCTCAGTCCGGCAAAAGAAGGAGGAAAGCTTCTTGACGACCCTGCCCTGGGCCTACTCCTCATCACCTTCCACTGGGTAGAGGCAGTGCTTACAATAGCCAAAGTAGACCTGGCCATCTGCAACAAACGGGATAAACCCTGAGTACGGGGATGTACTCAGCTAGACTTACCCGTCTAACTGAAAATAAAAGACTCCAAGGGTATGCAAGGCTTTTGAGGTGGAGCTGGGATCTTTTAGTTGCGAAAGGCTCAAATTCAGATAAGGGATAATTAATGATTATGATGAGTTGTTACTTTTAAACCTACTCCTTAGTTCTAGGTTATTACCTGTACTAGAGCACTCACTTGAATCTAACACAACAATATAAACCATATCCAGTTGACTTATCCACATTTTAGTTGAACCTTTAAACATCACATGGAGTTGTATCGTGGTGAAGCTCGCCATAGTTTCCCACTAACCGGGGGAGACGGCGACTCGAATCGAATTCCAAACCAGCTGGTGAAAGACCTTTAATACCAGCCCACACTTTCCCGTCGGGTCCATGCATTGGGCAACCGCTCGACGCTTGTCGTGGTGGTAATCGTCGCGGTGACCGTCAGAGCTGGGAGATGCAGCAGCGGACGCAAGAGAGTCTGGCGATGGCCTCACGCGGCAGATCGCAACTTCCGTACTAGAGGGCACGACACGGGTTGAGACCGGCCCGAACAGCTTCTAACCGGCTTTGGGGTCGATGATTACGGCACCGACATATCCCTAAGTAAAAGGGCGCGTTCAAAAATGAACGAGGGCCAACATCGATACAAACCTATACGATCCAACGGATGAACTGCCCCAAGTTTCCAAACTTGTGCCCTGCCATCCCATTGACCGTATTTCATTACTACTCAGGTTCTTTTCCACGATAGCAAATATAGCCAACCGTGATCCGGTAAATACCCATCGGGGTATTACGGAAACATCCTTAACTACTACTTTTATTAAGCAGGCTAAGCAATTCTACATTTTAACAGTAAGCAGTAGCAGGATAACAAGGCAGGTAATAATCAATAATCAAGGAATGGTAATGCAACAAATAGGATTCAATCAACTCCTATACCTAATGCATCACAATATAAAAGGACTCAAGTAAATTAATTGCAAAAACTGGGAGACTTAGAATGCTCCGGGGCTTGCCTTGAGTGAAAACCGAGGCCTCGTGGGAGGGGCACTCGGGCAGGTTAGTGTCGTGGACGGGGTCGACTTCCTCTGGCTGCTGCAGCTCCTGGATCTCCGGCTCGGCGTTTAGCTCCTGCTCTTGGTGAAGCTCCGGCGGGGTCGATCCTATTGCGTGCGATGAATTTAATAATCAATAAATGCGGAAAAAACTCTTGCAAACCAACAAAGCCAACTTGTTGAACCACTTTTAACATTGGGGCAATATCTCATTTATTTCATAAAACAAAATCTGATTATTCAACTCTTTCTTATTTAAATACATCAAAGGAAACTCAGATTTGAACTGCAAGTGTATTTTTCTGGGCTCAGAAAAATCCACAAAAATTCCAGAAGGTAAACCACACTTGCTGGACTCTACTGAACAAGTTTCAGCCAAAGATAAAATACAGAGCTGCAGATACAAAAATGACAAGCAAACTGCCTAAAAAGGTACTTTGAACTACAACCCTACTGTAAAAGAGTGCATAGCTCTATTTCCTATTTTTCCCAGATTCTACTTCACATTTCATATTTATCCAGAAAGTTCCATGACCAGAACCATCATATATTTTCTTACATGAATTTCTAAAGATCTATACAGAAAAGCACAGTTGTAAAGCAACTACAAATTTTTCCATAAAACAGATCAAGTTCATATTTTCTTAGATTCTACAGGCATACAGAGACTGTACAAAATTTCCCATATTTTATTTCAACATATAAAACACCTTAACACTTATTCTAAGAAATCAGCAAAAAGAGACTTTTAACTATAACAGTAACTTTTCTACATAAACAGTGCATCATATATTTTTCACAGGTGCCAAACAGTATAATAAACTTACACAAAATTTTCCAGGAATTATCTCAACCAGAAAACACTTATAATCATTTATTTAAACAAAAGCATATAAACTGAAATAAATGAAAACAGTAAAATAAACTGCTATCAAAAATACATTCATATTTTCCCATGATAGATCTATTCATAAGAAAGCTAATAAAACTGGAAGCACTTCATTTGGATTTATAAAACAGGCTACACAAAAATAACAAGCATCTCTGGAAATTAAACCGAAAAGAAAAAACATTTAACTTCTCCCGGCTGGCTTGCGAGAACTCGGTCTATGGACCGGTAAGGGCTGACGCGCGGGACCCGTGGGTCAGCAGAAACCATTCGGGCTCGGGCGCACGGCGGAAAGCGAATCGGCCGAGACTTGGCTCGACGAAACCGCGGCGAAGGCTCGGCTCGGGCGAATCGGAAAGAACGCACGCTCGTCCGAGGCCTGGCTCGGGGGCTCGGGCGAGACGGAACCAGGCGGAGCGCTCGTCCGAGGCCTGGCTCGGGGGGCTGAGACGCTCGGGGCTCTCGGGCGAGACGGAAAAACCAGGCGCGCCCGTCCGAGGCTGCGCGGGGGCCGGGCTCGGGCTCGGACGAGACGGAACACAGGCGCGGCCGTCCGAGGCCGGCTCGGGGCTCGGCTCGGGGCTCGGACGAGACGGAAACAGGGGAGGGATTGGTCCGGCGATTTCTCGCCGTCGGTGAGGTCGCCGGCGCGGAGGCTGGGCCCTGCGGACTCGTCTCAACGAGGCGCATCCGGCGGTACCGGTGGTTTGGCCAGCGCACGGCCGTAGCGTGCCGGCGGCGAGCGGCAGCGCACGGCGGCGGCGGCATCGCGCGGCTACGCCGTTTCCGGCGGTCGCCGGCTAAATGGCGGGCGTGTGAGACTCAGTGAACCTAGAGGGGAGTCCTAGGGGTGATGGTTTGGCCGGAGGTGCGCTGGTGCGTGCTGGCCACGTGTGAGGTCCGCGATGGCGGCAATGGCGCTCGGCCGTGGTGAACAGAGAGATAGGGAACGATAGCGTTAGGGCTAGTTGGTGTTCTCACCTTGCCTTGGCTTGGCGAAGCTGGAGGAGGAAGAAGGGAGGCGGTGGAGCTCGGGTCGGGGACGAACGGCTCCGGGCTCCGAGCGGCGCTGAAAGCTTCCGCGGCGGGGCTCTTCGGACTTCGGCGTCGGTGGAGCTCGGCGGATGGCGCGGGGGTGCGCACCGTGTGTCCGAGACGAAGGCGGGGCAGTGGCCGGGGTTAATCGGCCGGTGATGGAGGTGGTGACTGAATTTGGGAAGGGGCCTTGCGGCGGTGGTTGCAGCGAGCGGAGAGTGCTCAGTTCGCTTCGTGCGCGGGTGAGAGTGGGGAGCGAGAGCGAGAGTGAGTGTGCGGTGAGTGAGTGTGAGGGAGTGGGAGAGGCGCTCGGGCTTTTGCCCGGCGGAGCGGAGGGGCGGCGGTCGTGGCGGGGGCGGGGCACGGCGGCTCGGTCAGCGAGGCGCGGCAGGCGGCTCGGCAGACGAGGATGCGCGGGAGTGGCCGGCGAAGATCGCTGGCGTGCTCCGGTGGGAGAAGATCGGAGAGGGAGTGGTCGGCGTGGATTTGGCGCAGAGAAGGGGCGCCACGCGGCAAGCCGGCCGGCGTACGGCGCGGCCGTGTCGGGTGGCCGGCGCGCGGTGCGCGGGCGAGGCGGCGAGCGCTGGGCCGAGGCGGGGAAGTGGGCCGAAAGGCCGGATGGGCCGAAAGGTTGGCGCGGGAAAGAAAAACATTCTTTTTCTTTTTCCAAAATTTCCAAAGTTTGACTTCTCAAAAACAGTTTGAAAAACTCCAAACCAGGCTTTGACCCAAATATAAAAGTTGCTCAAAATATTTTTCTCTACAACTTTCATATAGAACACTTTTTCTGAAAACCATTTTAAATCCTCCTCAAGAATAAAGCCAAAATCAAAGCATCAAGTCAAATAGAAATCCAATTTCAAATAAACAACAAAAGATCAAAGGCATACTTATACACATGAAATGATGCAATGCATTGCTTATGCTTTCTTAGTGGCTAATTGCAGTGCCTAATGCAGTGCTTGACACCAGGGTGTCACAGCCCTTCCCCCCTTAAAGAAATCTCGTCCCGAGATTTAAGTTACGTACCAATCTTTATAAAAAGCGGGGGGTAGTTTACGCTTAGGTACTCCTCGGTTTCCCATGTAGCATCGTTGGGTCCGTGATTACTCCAGAGAATCTTGTAAGTCTTCACTGTTCGGTTACGAGTCTCTCGAGTCTTGGTATCCAAAATCTCCTTAGGTTGTTCGTAGTACTCCAGATCTGATCTGATCGTGACATCCGGGACTCGAACTTCCTCTTGTTCGGGAACTCGAAGGCACTTCTTCAGCTGTGATACGTGGAACACTGGGAAAACTGCACTCATCACTGGGGGTAACTGCACTTCATATGCCACTTTTCCCTTCTTTGCTATGATCTGGTAAGGTCCCACATATCGATCGAGGTGCTAGCTTCTTTTTAATTCCAAAGCGTTGGACCTTTCTCATAGGTGAAACCTTGAGATACACATAGTCTCCAACTTGAAATTCCAAAGGTCTCCTTCGGGTGTCAGCATAACTCTTTTGTCGAGACTGTGCTACCTTGATATGTTGCTGTACTGTTTGCACAATTTCCTCGGCATCTTTTACATAATCGGACCCATAGAATCCTCGATCTCCAGACTCAACCCAATTTACTGGGGTTCTGCATCTTCGTCCATATAGAACCTCAAAAGGTGCCATTTTTATACTTTCTTGATAACTGTTATTATATGAAAACTCAGCAAGGGGTAACCATTTCTCCCATGACTCTCCTGAAGACAAGACACAAGCTCTCAGGATATCTTCTAGAATCTGATTTACTCTCTCCGTTTGCCCTGCGGTTTGGGGGTGGTAGGCGGAACTTCTTACCAACTTGGTTCCTAATTCCTTGTGCAACTGTTCCCAAAACGTGCTATGAACTGGGGTCCTCTATCAGAGACAATCCTTTTTGGAATCCCATGCAATCTCAAGATATTCTGTATGTACAGGTCTGCATACTGATGCGGTCGGTGGGTAGTTTTGACTGGTATGAAGTGAGCCACTTTAGATAACCGATCCACAATAACCCAAATCGAATCATTCCCTTTTGAGTAGTGGGAAGACCTGTGATAAAGTCCATACTGATCTCTTCCCATTTCCACTCTGGAATCGATAACGGTTGTAATAGTCCGGCGGGTTTCAGATGTATTGCCTTTACTCTGCAACAAGTATCACATCTGGCGACATAGGCTGCAACTTCTTTCTTCATCTTGACCACCAATATCTGGTTTTCAAACCCTGATACATCTTACTACTTCCTGGGTGGATAGACAACTTTGAATTGTGAGCTTCACCCAGAATTCTTCCTTTCAGCTCTGCATCCTTAGGAACGACTAACCTCTGGTTATACCACAAGATTCCCTGATTATCAGTCCTGAAGTTCAAAGAACTATTGGTTTCTAACCTCTTCTTTATCTGACAGATTTCTGCATCGGACTTCTGTCTCTCGATGATGTCACTTTCTAAGGTGCACTGAAGAGTGATATTGTTTAACATGACAGGGTGCATAAGATTAAATCCATCTTCCAACAGTGGTTGTAGAGAGTTGCAATGAGTCTTGCGACTCAAGGCATCAGCTACAACATTCGCTTTTCCAGGGTGGTAATGCACTTCCAGGTTGTAATCCTTTATTAATTCTAACCATCTTCTCTGCCTCATGTTCAACTCCGGCTGGGTGAAGATATACTTCAGACTTTTATGATCCGTGTACACATGACATAGATTTCCCATAAGGTAATGTCTCCAAATCTTGAGTGCATGCACGACGGCTGCTAATTCCAAATCATGAGTGGGGTAATTCTCTTCGTGTGGTCTCAACTGACGAGAAGCATAGGCGATAACTCTTCCATTTTGCATGAGTACACATCCGAGTCCAACCTTAGATGCGTCACAAAACACATCAAAAGGTTCCTCCAAGTTTGGCTGAGCCAAAACTGGTGCGGAAGTCAACAACGTTCGCAGAGTGCGGAAAGCTGTTTCACACTCTGGAGTCCATTCGAACTTCTTGTTCTTCTGTGTCAAACGGGTCATAGGCTTGGCTATTCTTGAAAAATCCGGAATAAACCGACGGTAATATCCTGCCAAACCTAAGAAGCTGCGAACCTCGTGTACGGTGGTAGGTGCTTGCCAATCCATAACTTCCTGTACTTTAGAAGGGTCTACGGAGATTCCTTCCTCCGAAAGGATATGACCAAGGAAAAGTACCTTCTTCAACCAAAACTCACACTTACTGAACTTAGCATACAACTTATGCTCTCTAAGTCGGGTCAGAACAACTTGTAGATGCTCAGCATGATCCTTCTCATTCTCAGAGTATACCAAAATATCATCGATGAACACTACGACAAACTTGTCCAACTCTGGCATGAAGACGGAATTCATCAGGTACATGAAATGTGCCGGTGCATTAGTCAACCCAAAAGACATAACCAGATACTCGTACAGTCCATATCTAGTAGAGAAAGCTGTTTCGGTATGTCTCCTCACGTCTGATCTTGATCTGATGGTAACCTGACCTCAGGTCGATTTGGAGAACACTTTTGCTTTAGACAACTGATCAAACAAGACGTCAATCCGGGGTAAGGGGTACTTGTTCTTTATAGTTACTGCATTAAGCGGCCTATAATCCACACACATCCTCAGAGTCTTATCTTTCTTTTTCACAAAGATAGCGGGACATCCCCAAGGCGACGAACTAGGGCGTATCAAACCTTTATCCAAAAGCTCTTGCAATTGAATCTTAAGCTCTGCTAACTCTTTGGCGTGCATTCTATACGGTCTTCGTGATATGGGTGCCGTTCCAGGGATTAACTCGATAGCAAACTCCACATCCCTATCTGGCGGTAGTCCAGGCAACTCATCAGGAAAAACATCTGGAAACTCACATACTACTGGAATCTCAGCTATCTGTTTTGCCGTGACATTGAACAATACTCCGATCTCATGGGGGTTTCGAGGTAACTTGAACCTGAAAGAAGATCCATTCCTGGGACTAACCATGGACACTATTCTCTCTGCGGTGTCTAGATTAACCTTCCATAGTTTCATCCAACCCATACCCAAGATTACATCCAGACCTAGACCAGGAATGACTATGGGGTCCACTATGGCCTTTTTATCCCCAAAGGTCATTTCTACTCCTTTAGCCATTTTTCGCGCGGAGAGAACGGCTCCGGCGGAACTTATCTGATATCCCCGGTCTAACTCTATCAACTCAAGATTACTTCTCAAAACAAAATTCTCACTTATGAAAGAATGTGATGCTCCAGAATCAAACAACACAACTGCGGGGCATTGATTAACAAGAAACGTACCAGCGGTGACAGGCTCTCCTTCTGGCACTTCTTCCACAGTGGTGTGGTGCACATGACCGGTACGAGGCTGGGGCTGAGTGTACTGCTTCTTCGGTCGAGGGCACTGACGTGACAGGTGTCCGGTTTGACCACAGTTGTAGCATGGGCCAATTACGTACGGAGTCCTGGGACCTGCTGCATTTCCTGCTTTGCTCTTGTTTTGCATCATGGGGGCGGTGTAGGGCTTCTGGAAACTAGGACGGGGACGGTTGGTGGTGATCTTTCTGTGGGGGACGGTACCTTGCTCCAGTGACAGGCGGGCGGTACGGGGCGCGTGCTCCGAAAGTGGTCCTCTGCTGGGACGAACCTCCTTCGTTCGCACGACGGCGTGTCTCTATTGCTAGCCGGCTGTCATTGGCCTCTTGTTGAGACAGTCACTGACGAAGTCACTAAAGGTGGTGCGGTGACTGTTACCCATCTTGGATAGCATTGTGGCATTCATGCCACGCTTGAAACTGGCAATCTTCTTGGCCTCAGTATTTACAAAATCTGGGGCATAGCGAGCCAGATTGTTGAAGCTGTGGAGGTACTCTGATACGGACCTGGTCCCCTGGGACAACCTCATGAACTCGGCAATCTTCATTTCCATCAGACCACTAGGGATGTAGTGGTTGCGCATAGCAGTAGAGAATTGATCCCAAGTAACACGTGCATTAGCTGGCAGAGATGCACGGTACTGGGTCCACCACAAACCTGCGGGTCCTTCCAACATGTGAGCGGCATACTCCGCTTTAAGCTCTTCCGTCAGACGAAGCAGACGGAACTTCTGGTGATAGAGTTGAGCCATTCATCAGCTTCGAGCGGCTCGGTGGCTTCCTTGAACACTGGAGGACGAGTGTCCAAGAAGTCACGGTAGGAGCTATACTGGTTGGGCTCCGGGCCTTGGCGCTGCTGATGATGCTGTTGCGCGGTGTTGTTGGCGATGTTGCGGAGGGTGGCCTCCATGTGCCTCTGCATTTCTTCCATGTTCCTCTGGCTCCTAGGAACTGTCCAAAGAACGCTTCAGGCGTCATTGGCGGCGGCGGGGGAGGTGGCAAGTTCTCCTCCGGTCCTGCTCCCTGCCCACGCTGGCTGCGGGTGTGTGCCGGCATCTGCATATCCCATTAATAAGCAATCATTAGGTGATGTTACACCGATCATGAATAAATACTGTGCTGTACATAAATTCGGAAATTTAGCACACGTCCAAGTATAATTACTCATTTCCATACAACATCACAGAATAATCGCTTGGAATTAGACATGCAAACGACGGATTTCCATAAAAGAGGTGCCGGATCGAAGTCCGGACTTTGTCCAAAAGCCATTACATGCCATCATAAGTTAAACATAAAACCATCACATGTTTGGATCATTACATCACTTAGCGAGCAAGCTCAAGCTATACAAAAGAAAACGATCCCTAACAAACTAGCGCTCAGGGATCTCCAGCGGCGGATGCGGCGTCCTCGATGTCAACATCGATCATAGGCTCATCTGCATGAGCCTCCTCTGGTGGGGCGTCGGGACCAAGAACCTCTCCGTCCTGGGGATCTGGGGCCTCTGCTGCGGGAGCTGCTGGTGCTGCTGCCTCCTGTGCTGCATGATGGAACTCATGGACGGCCTCGTGGAGCTGCTCGATGTAGACCTGCTGTGCGTTGATCTGCTGAACCAGAAGATGGGCTCCCTCTCTGAGGTGGTCAAGTGCGGCACGGGCCTCATCTCTCTGCAGAGATGCGGTCAGGTACATCTGCTCGGCGACTGTCCTGGCGGTAGACTGAGCTGCGGCAGTGGTGCGGGCGTCGTCGCGCTCAAGCGTGAGCTGCTGAATCCTCTCCTGTGACGAGCAACCTCAGCGTCGAAGTCCTCCTGAAGCTTCCTCTTGCTCTGGTAGGTGGCGGTGAGGGTGAAGGACACGCTCTCGAGAGTGTGCTCCAAACTCTCACATACACCCAACAGAGCTCCAGTGGCGCTCATCGCAGGTGTCTCGCAGTAGAAACGCTCCTCAGGGCTCCCTGTCAAGGCTGACTCTGGAGTCTGCTTCCAGCGCAATGGGAAAAGTGATCCACGGGGAAACACTCCTGCCATCGCACTGGCTAAGTCGGCGGGGAAGCGGGCGATGATATCCTTCAGCACAGGTATGCTGCCCTGTTAGCTCCATCCTTGGCACACGTGCCTCTGGTGATCTCTGTCCATCCTGTCCAGTGGGGCTTAGCAGGTAGGCCTTGACCTTGATCTCCACCATGACCAAGGAATCCTGCCCGTAAATCTCCTTCTGCCAGGAGTATCTGGGCTCCTGTCCTTCCTCGTAGCCAACGGCCTGCAAAATCCTCCAAAGGATAGTCGGCAACCCAAAGTAGGTCAGGAACGTCCTCCGGGTCAGCTTGGTGGCCAAGCGATGACGCGGAACTCCTCTGCCTCCGGTGGCCTTGCGAGCAGTCAACTTGGTTCGGGCCATCTGTAGAAACAAAGGGTTTCGAACTCTCGTGAGACAGATATTAAGTTGGCAAATTTTATAGAAAAGAGACAACTTTTAATTAAGGGGAGGTAATGTAAATGCAAGAATTTAAACATGATGCATGATCGTACTTACGTTCTCACTCACTATTAATGACTCGTAAGTCCTAACGTTCTAGTCGGTGGCAAGAACGATCTCTCATGCGTTATCTACACGTTCTACTCGTTCGCATAGTTAGTGTACCTGCAGAAGATTCATTTCAGCCCAACAAAATTCCCAATGATAAAACAACTGAGTATTGGCCAATATGCGCAAAATACATAGAAGCCAATACTAAACACCATGCACCAATAGAAATCACCCTTAAAATCATTGATACCCTCATATGTGTCTGCGTGGAGCTCGCACATACTTGGTATAAGAACTCTCACCTAGACCGACGGTTGGACGGTCATGCTCTCATATCTCACAAAATCATTTTATGCATGTTTTCGCAATCGACGCATTCTCTTTTCCCGAGAATGGACCAGCAAATAAAGATCCAGCATGAAGCAAAACCCTGAACCCTGTTAGCAGTTAAGCCACCTGAATCCTAGTATAGGGCTTAAGGACGAGACTGGGCACACTTAGTAATTAAAATAGTTTTGAAAATAGTTTTGAAATACCCATTTTAGTTCGAAAATAGCTCTTTACGAAGGTAATCACTTGAACCATGCTCCGATACCAGCTGTGGCGGAACCGTCCTGGCGATAAGAGCTCAAGTATTATCTTAGTCAAATCCGTCTGACTTCGACTCATACTTGAACCCATATACCCCGGTAGTCCGGAAATCGAAGGATTTCTAACACCATAACATACAGGATCGCATCGTTCAAGGTTACATTCGTAAAGATACATCACAGCGAAACGAAATCGAATTTAAAACATCAGAGTGCGGAATTTAAAACAGAGTTATTACAATATTGAGTTTAAAAGTGCGGAAGCTTGAATAAGTTTAAACACGACCACACAAACGTGGTCCAAATAAAACATTGTTTGATAAACCAACTCAACACAAGTCATTCCTCCTTTTAAGATAGTGTGCCACCAGTAGTCTCAGTCCGGCAAAAGAAGGAGGAAAGCTTCTTGACGACCCTGCCCTGGGCCTACTCCTCATCACCTTCCACTGGGTAGAGGCAGTGCTTACAATAGCCAAAGTAGACCTGGCCATCTGCAACAAACGGGATAAACCCTGAGTACGGGAATGTACTCAGCTAGACTTACCCGTCTAACTGAAAATAAAAGACTCCAAGGGTATGCAAGGCTTTTGAGGTGGAGCTGGGATCTTTTAGTTGCGAAAGGCTCAAATTCAGATAAGGGATAATTAATGATTATGATGAGTTGTTACTTTTAACCTACTCCTTAGTTCTAGGTTATTACCTGTACTAGAGCACTCACTTGAATCTAACAAACAATAATATAACCATATCCAGTTGACTTATCCACATTTTAGTTGAACCTTTAAACATCACATGGAGTTGTATCGTGGTGAAGCTCGCCATAGTTTCCCACTAACGGGGGAGACGGCGACTCGAATCGAATTCCAAACCAGCTGGTGAAAGACCTTTAATACCAGCCCACACTTTCCCCGTCGGGTCCATGCATTGGGCAACCGCTCGACGCTTGTTCGTGGTGGTAATCGTCGCGGCTCAAGCACGGACCGCCCAATCAGAGTCTGGCGATGGCCTCACGCGGCAGATCGCAACTTCCGTACTAGAGGGCACGACACGGGTTGAGACCGGCCCGAACAGCTTCTAACCGGCTTTGGGGTCGATGATTACGGCACCGACATATCCCTAAGTAAAAGGGCGCGTTCAAAAATGAACGAGGGCCAACATCGATACAAACCTATACGATCCAACGGATGACTGCCCCAAGTTTCCAAACTTGTGCCCTGCCATCCCATTGACCGTATTTCATTACTACTCAGGTTCTTTCCACGATAGCAAATATAGCCAACCGTGATCCGGTAAATACCCATCGGGGTATTACGGAAACATCCTTAACTACTACTTTTATTAAGCAGGCTAAGCAATTCTACATTATAAGCAGTAGCAGGATAACAAGGCAGGTAATAATCAATAATCAAGGAATGGTAATGCAACAAATAGGATTCAATCAACTCCTATACCTAATGCATCACAATATAAAAGGACTCAAGTAAATTAATTGCAAAAACTGGGAGACTTAGAATGCTCCGGGGCTTGCCTTGAGTGAAACCGAGGCCTCGTGGGAGGGGCACTCGGGCAGGTTAGTGTCGTGGACGGGGTCGACTTCCTCTGGCTGCTGCAGCTCCTGGATCTCCGGCTCGGCGTTTAGCTCCTGCTCTTGGTGAAGCTCCGGCGGGGTCGATCCTATTGCGTGCGATGAATTTATAATTCAATAAATGCGGAAAGGAATAACAATAACTCTTGCAAACCAACAAAGCCAACTTGTTGAACCCACTTTTAAATTGGGGCAATATCTATTTATTCATAAAACAAAATCTGAGTATTCAACTCTTTCTTATTTAAATACATCAAAGGAAACTCAGATTTGAACTGCAAGTGTATTTTTCTGGGCTCAGAAAAATCCACAAAAATTCCAGAAGGTAAACCACACTTGCTGGACTCTACTGAACAAGTTTCAGCCAAAGATAAAATACAGAGCTGCAGATACAAAAATGACAAGCAAACTGCCTAAAAAGGTACTTTGAACTACAACCCTACTGTAAAAGAGTGCATAGCTCTATTTCCTATTTTTCCCAGATTCTACTTCACATTTCATATTTATCCAGAAAGTTCCATGACCAGAACCATCATATATTTTCTTACATGAATTTCTAAAGATCTATACAGAAAAGCACAGTTGTAAAGCAACTACAAATTTTTTCATAAAACAGATCAAGTTTATATTTTCTTAGATTCTTCAAGGCATACAAGACTGTACAAATTTCCCATATTTTATTTCACATATAAAACACCTTAACACTTATTCTAAGAAATCAGCAAAAAGAGACTTTTAACTATAACAGTAACTTTTTTACATAAACAGTGCATCATATATTTTTCACAGGTGCCAAACAGTATAATAAACTTACACAAAATTTTCCAGGAATTATCTCAACCAGAAAACACTTATAATCATTTATCTAAACAAAAGCATATAAACTGAAATAAATGAAAACAGTAAAATAAACTGCTATCAAAAATACATTCATATTTTCCCATGATAGATCTATTCATAAGAAAGCTAATAAAACTGGAAGCACTTCATTTGGATTTATAAAACAGGCTACACAAAAATAACAAGCATCTCTGGAAATTAAACCGAAAAGAAAAACATTTAACTTCTCCCGGCTGGCTTGCGAGAACTCGGTCTATGGACCGGTAAGGGCTGACGCGCGGGACCCGTGGGTCAGCAGAACCCATTCGGGCTCGGGCGCACGGCGGAAAGCGAATCGGCCGAGACTGGCTCGACGAAACCGCGGCCGAAGGCTCGGCTCGGGCGAAGCGGAAGAACGCACGCTCGTCCGAGGCCTGGCTCGAGGGCTCGGGCGAGACGGAACAAACGCAGCCCGTCCGAGGCCTGGCTCGGGGCTGAGGCCTGGCTCGGGGCTCGGGCGAGACGGAACCAGCGCGCCCGTCCGAGGCCTGGCTCGGGGGCTCGGAAGCTCGGGGCTCGGACGAGACGGAACCAGGCGCGCCCGTCCGAGGCCGGACAGGGGGCCGGAGGCCGGGGGGGCTCGGACGAGACGGAAACAGGGGAGGGATTGGTCCGGCGATTTCTCGCCGTCGGTGAGGTCGCCGGCGCGGAGGAGGCTGGGCCCTGCGGACTCGTCTCAACGAGGCGCATCCGGCGGTACCGGTGGTTTGGCCAGCGCACGGCCGTAGCGTGCCGGCGGCGAGCGGCAGCGCACGGCGGCGGCGGCATCGCGCGGCTACGCCGTTTCCGGCGGTCGCCGGCTAAATTGGCGGGCGTGTGAGACTCAGTGAACCTAGAGGGGAGTCCTAGGGGTGATGGTTTGGCCGGAGGTGCGCTGGTGCGTGCTGGCCACGTGTGAGGTCCGCGATGGCGGCAATGGCGCTCGGCCGTGGTGAACAGAGAGATAGGGAACGGTAGCGTTAGGGCTAGTTGGTGTTCTCACCTTGCCTTGGCTTGGCGAAGCTGGAGGAGGAAGAAGGGAGGCGGTGGAGCTCGGGTCGGGGACGAACGGCTCCGGGCTCCGAGCGGCGCTGAAAGCTTCCGCGGCGGGGCTCTTCGGACTTCGGCGTCGGTGGAGCTCGGCGGATGGCGCGGGGGTGCGCACCGTGTGTCCGAGACGAAGGCGGGGCAGTGGCCGGGGTTAATCGGCCGGTGATGGAGGTGGTGACTGAAATTTGGGAAGGGCCTTGCCGGCGGTGGTTGCAGCGAGCGGAGAGTGCTCAGTTCGCTTCGTGCGCGGGTGAGAGTGGGAGGAGGGAGAGCGAGAGTGAGCGTGCGAGTGAGTGAGGGAGTGGGAGAGGCGCTCGGGCTTTTGCCCGGCGGAGCGGAGGGGCGGCCGGTCGTGGCGGGGCCACGGCGGCTCGGTCAGCGAGGCGGCGGCAGGCGGCTCGGCAGACGAGGATGCGCGGGAGTGGCCGGCGAAGATCGCTGGCGTGCTCCGGTGGGAGAAGATCGGAGAGGGAGTGGTCGCGTGGATTTGGCGCAGAGAGAAGGGGCGCCACGCGGCAAGCCGGCCGGCGTACGGCGCGGCCGGTCGGGTGGCCGGCGCGCGGTGCGCGGCGCGGGCGCGCGCGGGGCGAGGCGGCGAGCGCTGGGCCGAGGCGGGGAAGTGGGCCGAAAGGCCGGATGGGCCGAAAGGTGCGGCGGAAAGAAAAACATTTTCTTTTTCTTTTCCAAAATTTCCAAAGTTTGACTTCTCAAAACAGTTTGAAAAACTCCAAACCAGGCTTTGACCCAAATATAAAAGTTGCTCAAAATATTTTCTCTACAACTTTCATATAGAACACTTTTTCTGAAAACCATTTTAAATCCTCCTCAAGAATAAAGCCAAAATCAAAGCATCAAGTCAAATAGAAATCCAATTTCAAATAAACAACAAAAGATCAAAGGCATACTTATACACATGAAATGATGCAATGCATTGCTTATGCTTTCTTAGTGGCTAATTGCAGTGCCTAATGCAGTGCTTGACACCAGGGTGTGTCACAGAGTGGCCCCACATCATCGGGCGACCGAACGTCAGGCTGAGATCGCGGCGGAAGGAAAAGATCTTGGGGAGGAGGGAAATTCGAAGGATTGAAGAATGAGGCCTGCGTGCCAAATTGGGCGTCGGAGGAATTGTAAGGAATTTATGTTATGACTTAGGGCCTGTCGAGGCCAACATGTGTATATGACTTACTGTTTGTTTAAAGAATTTGTTTTCTTTTCAAATCTATCATCATTCTCTTTTATCGCAAGGCTCGGATTTTACCGGGCTGGTCTGTGTTCCTTCGATACGCGTCACTCACGAGTTCCTCAGGGGAAGGCGTAGTAGGGTAGGTACCGTAGCACGGGGGGTAGGTGGCCGTCTACGTCGACGCCCCCCGACTACTTGGAGGCTCGAGGTATTTACGGATTTAGACGCTGCTAGTATGCTCGAGGTGTGAATCGAGATGAGGGTCGAATTTTTGAAAAGGAAACGCGCTTTTTTCGGAGTCTGGGGAGGGGGTTCCCCCCTGCCAGCCCCCGAGGGGGCTCGACCCTGAGCAAGGCAGGGTCGAGGCTACCTTAAGTTGCTAAGTAATATGAAAGATGGTGCACGAGTGGTTTGCTCATTCTATTCAACGTGTTTGTACAAAGCAACAAAATGAACAAGGCCTCGAGGTCCTTAAGGGTAGAAGCGACGTAGCTGAGATATGTTCCATGCGTTCGCCAGGATCCTGCCTTGACCGTCGTAGAGCTTGTATGTTCCTGGCTTGAGCACCTCAGCTACGGTGTATGGGCCCTCCCATGGAGGGGTGAGCTTGTGCGCCCTCGATTATCTTGCAACCGTCGAAGCACAAGGTCCCCCACCGCAGGTCCCTCGTGTGTGCGTGCTGTGTGTGGTAACGTCGAAGCGTTTGTTGGTAGCGCGCTGAGTTGAGTTGATGGGTGCCACGTCTCGAGCCTCCTCGAGCTGGTCCTTGGCGTTGGCAAGCCTTTCGTTGTTGGTTTGCTCGTTGTAGGCTCGAAGTCGAGGGGAGCCGTACTCGAGGTCCGTAGGCAAGAAAGCCTCGGCGCCGTAGGTTAGGAAGAACGGAGTGAACCCGGTGGCTCGACTCGGCGTAGTCCTGAGGCCCCACAACACCGAGGGGAGCTCGGCAGCCCACCCCTTTCCGAAATTCTTGAGGGTCTTGAACAGCCTTGGCTTCAGTCCATGGAGTATCATGCCGTTGGTGCGCTCGACCTACCCGTTGCATTGAGGGTATGCAACCGAGGCCCAGCTCACGCGGATGTTGTTCTCGTCGCAGAAGTTGGTGAACTTTTTGCCCGTGAACTGTGTGCCGTTGTCGGTGATGATGACGTTAGGCACCCCAAATCGGTACTTGATGTCAGCGATGAACTCGACGGCCTTCTCAGAGATGGGGTCGCCTATAGGCTTAGCCTCGATCCACTTGGTGGAATTGTCGATGGCGACCAGCAAATGTGTGCACCTTCCCGTTGTCATCTTGAGGGGACCCACGAGGTTGAGCCCCCAGACGGCAAACGACCAAGTGATGGGGATCATCTGCAGGGCGTGCGCGGGCTGGTGCGTTTGCTTGGCATAGAACTGACACCCTTGGCAAGCTCGAACCAGGCGCTTGGCATCTCCAATGGCGGTTGGCTAGTAGAAGCCTTAGCGGAAGGCGTTCCCTACCAAGGTCCTTGGCGCTGCGTGATGGCCGCAAGCCCCCGAGTGCATGTCGTCGAGGAGCCTGCGTCCTTCCTCGAGGGGGATGCAGCGCTGAAGGATTCCTGATGGGCTTCGTCGGTACAGCTCTCGTTCGTCGTCGTAGATGACGTAGGTCTTGGCCCTTCGAGCGAGGCGTCGGGCCTCCGTCTTGTCTTCTGGTAGCACGCCTTGTGTCAGGTAATCGAGGAAGGGCGTCCGCCAGTCGAGGGGTCGTGATGACGAAGTGGCGGGTGCGTTGATCTGCATTGCCTCAGTGGATGTTGGGGGGTCATTATCGAGGGGTGGCGTCGAGGGTCGAGCCCCCGTGTCCGGCGCGAGGGGTGGCGTTGAGGGGCCAGCCCCCGGGCCGGTCTTGAGGGATGGCTCGAAAACGTCCCTCGAGAAGACGTCTGGTGGGACGGTGCCGCATGTGGATGCTATCTTAGCCAGCTCGTCTACGGCCTCGTTGTACTTTCGAGCGATGTGGTTGAGCTCGAGGCCGTAGAACTTGTCTAGCTTGCGCACTTCCCGCAGTATGCTTCCATCTTGGGATCGACGCAGCTTGAGGCCTTCATGACCTGGTTGATGACGAGCTGCGAGTCCCCTCGAACGTCGAGGCGTCGGACCCCAACGCTCGAGGGCGATACGCAGCCCATGACGAGGGCCTCGTACTCGGCGACGTTGTTGGAGGCGGGAAGTGCAGACGCAACAGGTACGGCATGTGGACACCGAGGGGTGACACGAGAGCAGGCCCGCGCCTGCCCCTTTCTTCATGAGGGACCCGTCGAAGTCATAGTCCAAAGCTCGGCTTGGATTTGCGCCGGTGGGAGCTGTGGTGTCAGTCCACTCAGCAACGAAGTTCGCCAACGCTTGCGACTTGATGGCTTTTCGTGGAGCGTAGGTGATAGCTTCCCCCATAGCTCGGCAGACCATTTGGCATGCGCCCCGTGCCTCCCGATTGTTGATAATTTCTCGAGGGGGAAGGATGATACACCGTTACGGGATGAGCGAGGAAGTAGTGCTGGAGCTTGCGCCTCATGATGATAATGCCGTAGAGCAGCTTCTGGATGAGCGGGTACCGGACCTTGGCCTCGTAGAGCACCTCACTGATGAAGTACACCGGCCGTTGGACTGGTAGTGCGTGACCCTCCTCGTGTCTCTCGACGACTACGACCGCGCTGACCACCTGGGTGGTTGCGGCCACGTAGAGGAGGAGAGGCTCAGGGGGATCATCACCCTGGGCTGGTCGTGTGGTACGAGAATTGGCGCGGAAGTCAGCAATCCCTTCACTTGGTTAGGGCCTCCTAGGCTTCGACGGTCCACGCAAAGCGTTCCGTTTTCCTCAGCAGGCGGTAGAGGGTAACGCCTTTTCCTAGCCTCGAGATGAACCTGCTGAGAGCGGCTGACAGCCTGTCACTTTCTGTACGCCCTTGAGGTCTCGAATTGGGCCCATCTTCGTGACTCCGATATTTTTTTCAGGTTGGCCTCGATCCCCGCTGCGAGACAATGTAGCCAAGTAGCATGCCTCGAGGCACACCAAGACACATTTTTCGGGTTGAGTTTTTCACATTCTTGGCCCGGAGGCACTCGAACGTGGTCTCGAGATCGCTGATGAGGTCCCCGACTTTCTTGGTCTTAACCTGAAAGTCCTTGTTTGGTTTTGGATAATTGATGTCACCTAGAGTACTAACCTTGTCATGAAGTGTTTATGAGCTAGGTTGGTACATTCCAAGTACGGGAGCCAAATGATGATCATGGTATTGGTGGTGATGACCAAAAGATAGATCAAGTGCTCCACATTTGGAAGAAGAAGAAGAGGAAAACAAAATCCCTATGGAGATCAAGGCAAAGGTATAAATAGGAATTTTGTTTTGGCACTCAAGACACCATAGAGGGTGTGAGTGTATTTAGGATAGATAGCCGTACTATTAAGAGGGGAATATCTCAGTGATCACGGTTATCAAGTGCCACTAGGTGAATTCATACATGCATATGCATTAGGACCTAGTGTGCTAACTCGAATCCTTTGAATATGTTTGTGAAAATGCTAACACACATGCACATGATGTTGACACTTGTTGGTGTTAGCACATTTGCAAAGGAGAAGTTGTTGGAGTTGGTTTGGATCAACACAGAGAAGAGAATGGAATTTTCTGTGTATGGTCGGTGGTACCGACCAGGGTGGTCGGTTGGTACCGCCCATAGGTGCTTACGTGCAGCCTTCTCTGTAATGGGGCGTTTTTGGCCTGGCGGTGGTACCGCTATTACCTCGGTACTACCGCCGGCGGTGGTACCGACCGGATTGGTCGGTGGTACCGTGGCCTTGAGGAGTTTCGCGAGGCTCTCTGTAGTTTTGAAAATGGAGACTATTGCGTTGTGTAGTACCGCCATTACCTCGGTCTACCGCCCACCGGTGTAGTAAAGTGGTGAGCTAGGTAAGCAAAGGTCGAGTAGTGGCTGGGTTTTTCGCAGAGCTCTCTGTTCGCGGCGATTTTGGCCCTGGCTGTAGTACCGCCATTACCTCGGTATACTACCGGACCTCGGAGGTTACATCCGACCAGAAGTCGGTGCCTCGCCTAAATTCAGCGGGACGTGTGCTAAACGGCTAGTTTGACTCTTGTCGGTTACGTACTCCGCCACAGGAGGGGTCGGTACCTACCGCCCAAGCGCAGAAAGGTAGGGGTTCGGGCCGCCGCCTTCCCTTCCCTATATATTGGCCGTGGGCCGCCCTTTTGGGGGGTTCTTCTTGGACTCTCTGCTTTCTTGAACATCCTCTTGAGCAAGATCTTAATCCCTCCCTCCGATCTCTTGCCTGTTAGTGCGAATCCAAGTGTAGATCGAGAGATCCAAGTGCATTTGCTTGTGAGTTTGCCATCTAGTGGCACTTGGCGATTGTGGTTTGCTGCGGATATCTTATTACTCTTGTGGTTGCCGCCACCTAGACGGTTTGGAGCAGCGGAGGAGATTAGGCACGAGTGGTGATTGTTCGTGGCCATCTCCCGGTGATTTGTAAGGGGTTTCTTGTACCTTCCCCGGCGGAGCGCCAAAGGTAACTCTAGTGGATTGCTCGTAGCTTGTGGATCCCCATCTGTGTTGGTTGTGCGGCACCCTATTGAGGGTTAGGCGTGTGTGATGCCTATTAGCGCGTGAACCTCCAAGTGGGTGTATCGCTACAACGGGGACGTAGCTTGCCGGCAAGCAAGTGAACCTCGGAGGAAAAATTATTGTGTCAATTGTCTCCGTGGTATTCTTTGATATTCATTATTAATCTCTTGCCGGATCGGTATACACACTTCTATCTCTTGTACTTACATTTGTTACTTTCTTGCAAGTTAATGTTACACCTTGTTGTTAGTTACATTCTCTTATCTTGTGTAGTGATATACATTATTGCTTATTTAGTTGTTGATAGTTCCTTTGATATTGTGTGACTTAGAGTTTGTGGTTATCTAGAATCGTGAATAGGTGGCTTGCATCTGTGTAGAGCTAGTGCAAACTTCGCTTCGCCATTTAGTTGTCTAACTAGTTTGTTTAAGTGTTGTTGTAGATTTTTTTTATAGGCTATTCACCCCCCCCCCTCTAGCCATTTAGGACCTTTCAATTGGTATCGGAGCAAGGTCACCGTTCATTTGAGGCTTAACAACCTTCGGTGTCAAAATGGCTCATATCAACAACACCAAAAGGCCACCCCAATTTGATGGCACAAACTATGGCTATTGGAAGGCAAAAATGACCACTCATTAAAGTCAATCAATAGAAAGATATGGCAAGTTGTGGATGTCAAGATTGAGATAGTTGATCCGGAGCATCTCACCAATGCCGAAGAAGAGAAGATGCAGAACAATGACATTGCTCTCAGTGCTATTCATGATGCCGTTGATGAGAGGGTGTTTGAGCAAATCAAAAATTTGGAGATGGCATATGATGCTTGGAAGAAATTGGAAGAATCATTTGAGGGCACTCAAGCAGTGAAAGGAGCAAAAGCATACATTCTCAAAGAAAAGTTTGCTAGCTTCAAGATGAATGAAGATGAAAGTGTTCCAGAGATGTTCCATAGGCTTCAAGTGCTTGTCAATGATCTCAAAGCACTTGGAGAAGAGGTGAAGGACAAAGACTTCTCTCATAAATTCTTGAGATGTCTTCCCAACAGATTTGGCATGTTAGTCACGTTGCTTGTAAGAAGCGGTTTGGACACTATGACACCAAACCAAGTTCTTGGAGATGTAATGACCGATGACACCTATAGAGATGAGAATGATCAAGAAGTGAAGAAGGATGAGAAGAAGAAGAGTGTGGCATTCAAAGCCACAACATCATCATCAAAGAACAAGGGCAAAGCAAAGAAAGAAGATTCTAGCGAAGATAACTGCTCAAATGACAGTGATGACGATGATGAAGAGATGGCTCTATTTGTCAAAAGGTTTGGCAAATTCATGAAGAAGAAGGGCTACCGGGCAAGGAGGAAGAAAACTTCATACAAGAACAAGGATGAACCAAGGAGGTGCTTCAAGTGCGGTAGCAAGGACCATCTTGTTGCTCAATGTCCGTACAACAGTGAGAATGATGATAATGACAACAAGAAGGACAAGAAGAAGGAGAAAAAAGAAAGAAGAATTACACAAAGAAGAAGAAGGGGCAATCATATATGGTCACTTGGGATAGTGATGCATCCACAAGTGATAGTGATGAAGATAGTGATAATGAAGATCGCAAGACAAGCAAGAAGAAGGCACTTGCAAGTATTGCTATCAACAACAAGCCTTCAATCTTCGACACTCCATCATGCTTCATGGCTAAGGCCACAAAGGTACTATCTGATGATGATGAGAGTGATGATGATGAACCCACTAAAGATGAATTAATTGAAATGCTTGATGATGCTAGAGAACATTTTGATAAAAAGAGGAAGGAGTGCAAAGAATTGCAAAAGAGACTAAAAGCTCTTGAGCAATCCTTTGAGGAGCTCAATGCTACTCATGAGAGGCTAGTGGAAGCCCATGAGGAGCTTGGCAATGCTCACACTAAGCTTAAGAAAGCTCACTCCTCACTTGTTGATCAAGCTAAAACTGAAAAAGTGGTTAAAACATGTGACATAGGCATAGCTTGTGATATAATCGATGAATCTTTCCATAAGCCTATTATTATTGCTGCCACTAACCCTTCATGTAGCTCATCATCTACCACTACTACTTCATCTATGGATGATGGCTTCACTTGTGATGCCTCACTCATGGTTGAGAATGAGACATTGAAGAAGGAGGTAAATGAGCTCACTCACGCCTTAGGTAAAGCCTATGGTGGTGAGGCCCGCTTGCTTAAGTGCTTGGGTAGCCAACGTTTTTCTCTCAACAAAGAGGGATTGGGCTATACCCCCAAGAATGGCAAGGCGGCTTTTGCTACTCACAAGACTAGTTTTGTGAAGAGCAATGGTCGGTTTTGCACTAGATGCAAGCAAAGTGGGCATGTAGAGCAATATTGCAAGAACAAGAACAAGAACGCTAATGTATCCTCTATTAAATTTGATTCTTGTTATTTGCTTACCAAGGGTGTTAATGGCATAAAAGCTAAATTCATTGGTACACCAATTGTGGGCTCAAAGAAGAAAGCTATTTGGGTACCAAAGAGTTTGGTCACTAATCTTGGAGGACCCAAAAAGGTTTGGGTACCTAAAAAGGATTGATTTGTTCTTGTAGGTCAACTATAAAGCCGGAGGGAGGCATTGGGTGCTTGATAGTGGGTGCACTCAACATATGACCGGGGATTCAAGAATGTTCAATTCAATCAATTCAAGTGGCAATCATGGTTTTGATTCTATCACTTTTGGTGACAATGGCAAAGGCAAGGTTAAAGGGCTTGGTAAGATTGCAATATCAAATGACATGAGCATTTCCAATGTGTTGCTAGTTGAGAGCTTGAACTTCAATTTACTGTCAGTCGCTCAGTTGTGTGATCTTGGTTTCAAATGCATTTTTGGAGTTGATGATGTAGAAATCATAAGTGTAGATGGTTCTAATTTGATATTCAAAGGATTTAGATATGAGAACCTATACTTGGTTGATTTCAATGCTAGTGAAACCCAGCTGTCAACATGCTTGTTCACTAAATCTGGTTTGGGTTGGTTATGGCATAGAAGGCTTGGTCATGTTGGAATGAAACAGTTAAACAAAATAGTGAAGCATGATTTAGTTAGAGGCTTGAAAGATGTCACTTTTGAGAAGGATAAACTTTGTAGCTCTTGTCAAGCTGGCAAACAAGTTGGTAACTCCCATCCTAAGAAAAGCATAATGAGTACTAGCAAAGCATTTGAGTTATTGCACATGGATTTATTTGGACCAACAACATACACTAGCATCGGTGGAAGTAAATATGGTTTTGTGATAGTGGATGATTACACTAGATACACGTGGGTCTTCTTTCTTAGTGATAAAAGTGAAACTTTTGATATCTTCAAAACTTTTGTCAAGAAATGTCAGAATGAGTTTGAAACAACAATCAAGAAAGTTAGAAGTGACAATGGGAGTGAATTTAAGAATACAAGAATTGATGAGTTATGTGATGACTTTGGCATGAGACATCAATTCTCACCCAAGTATACTCCTCAATCAAATGGGATTGTTGAAAGGAAGAACAGAACTTTGATTGATATGGCAAGGTCTATGCTCAGTGAATACAGTGTCAGTCATTCTTTTTGGGCCGAAGCTATCAATACGGCTTGCTATTGTAGCAACCGTCTTTATTGCCATGGCATGCTAGAGAAGACACCATATGAGCTATTAAATGGAAGAAAGCCAAATATCGCATACTTTAGAGTTTTTGGTTGCAAATGTTATATATTGAAGAAAGGTACAAGATTGAGCAAATTTGAGAAGAAATGTGATGAAGGATTCTTACTTGGATATTCAACAACAAGCAAAGCATATAGAGTTTGGAACTTGGCTAGTGGTATTATGGAAGAAGTGCATGATGTTGAATTTGATGAAACTAAAGGCTCTCAAGAAGGAAATGAAAATCTTAATGATGTGAGAGGCACTCAATTGTCAAATGCAATGAAGAATATGGATATTGGTGATATTAGGCCAAGACAAGTGGATGATAATGAAGATGACCAAATGTTCTCCTCAAATGTGCAAGTTGATGCAAATCAAGCTAGTGGTTCTCATGATCAATCAAGTGCTAGTGAAGATCAACAAGCTAGTTCATCTCAACCAAGCAATCAAGTGCAAATCCTCCAACCAACCAATATTGCAAGAGATCATCCCATAGATCAAATTGTTGGGGATATTAGAAGTGGTGTGCAAACAAGATCAAGATTGGCATCATTTTGTGAGCATTTTTCTTTTGTGTCATCATTCGAGCCAACCAAGATAGAAGATGCATTGATGGATGTTGATTGGGTAAACGCTATGCATGAAGAGCTAAACAACTTCACCCGCAACCAAGTTTGGGAACTTGTTGAGAGACCAAAGAACTACAATGTAATTGGAACCAAATGGGTATTTCGAAATAAGCAAGATCAAGATGGGATAGTTGTAAGAAACAAAGCAAGATTGGTAGCTCAAGGTTACACTCAGGTTGAAGGTCTTGATTTTGGAGAAACATATGCACCGGTTGCAAGAATGGAAGCAATTAGAATTCTATTGGCTTATGCATGTGCTCATAATATCAAGTTATATCAAATGGATGTCAAAAGTGCATTTCTCAATGGGTATATCAATGAGTTAGTATTTGTAGAACAACCTCCCGGTTTTGAAGATGACAAGAAGCCCAACCATGTTTACAAGCTCAAGAAGGCGTTGTATGGTTTGAAGCAAGCACCAAGAGCATGGTACGAGAGGTTGAGAGATTTCCTACTCTCTAAAGGGTTCAAGATGGGCAAGGTTGATACTACTCTCTTCACCAAGAAGATTGGCAAAGACTTGTTTGTGTTGCAAATATATGTTGATGATATTATCTTTGGGTCAACCAACCAAGAGTTTTGTGAAGAATTTGGAAATATGATGGCAAATGAGTTTGAGATGTCTATGATTGGAGAGCTTAGTTACTTCCTTGGTCTTCAAATCAAGCAAATGAAGAATGGCACTTTTGTGAGTCAAGGCAAGTACATCAAAGATATGCTCAAGAAGTTTGGTCTAAATGATGCAAAAGCTATTAGTACACCTATGGGAACAAATGGACATTTGGATAGTGATGCTAGTGGCAACATGGTGGATCAAAAGTTGTATCGGTCTATGATTGGAAGCTTACTCTATGTGACCGCTTCCAGGCCGGACGTCATGTTTAGTGTATGCATGTGTGCAAGATTTCAAGCTTCACCAAGAGAGAGTCACTTGAAGGCAACTAAAAGAATATTGAGATATTTGAAGCATACACAAAATGTTGGATTGTGGTATCCCAAGGGGTCAAACTTCGAGTTGATTGGATATTCGGACTCCGACTATGCAGGATGCAAAGTTGATAGAAAAAGCACATCGGGCACATGTCAATTACTTGGAAGATCACTTGTATCATGGTCATCGAAAAAGCAAAACAGTGTTGCACTTTCAACCGCCGAAGCAGAATACATATCCGCAGGAAGTTGTTGTGCTCAATTACTTTGGATGAAAGCAACTTTGGATGACTTTGGAATTAAATTCAAACAAGTACCATTGCTATGTGACAATGAGAGTGCAGTGAAGCTCACCAACAATCCAGTACAACATTCAAGAACAAAGCACATTGACATTCGCCATCACTTCATAAGAGACCATCAACAAAAGGGTGATATTTCAATAGAGAATGTTGGTACCGATGATCAACTTGCCGATATATTCACCAAGCCACTTGATGAAAAGAGATTTTGCAAGCTAAGGAATGAGTTGAATATAATTGATTTCTCAAATATGAGTTGATGCACCCTCCATTATATGACATGCCTCTCCTTCGACAAAGCAAAGGTAAAATTGTTTGACATGACATTCATTCTGGCTAAGGATATGTTTAGTGCATTTAGTCATTCCTTGCATCTTATAGGCTCATTCATGAAAATAAAATACTTTGGATGTACATATGGTACCACTATTGCTTCTATGTTTGATATGATCTAGTGGTAGCATATGACATGTTTATGGGCTTGTGAACCTAGTGTTTGATCTTGAAAACAAGCATTCAAGGGTTTAACCGACGTGAGTAAGATAACCTTTGAAGGATGTGTGAAGAAGCTTACTCTAGAGCAAACCGTGTTAAATATCTTATGTTTGTTTGCTAGGTTGAACCAAACTTGATCACCCTATTGATTAACTTAACTCCTACTAAAATTGGTGTGCCTTTTATGGTACTTAATGACAAAGGGGGAGAAATGGTTAAGATAGATGTATATAACAAAGGGAAGATCAATTAAAATTAAAATTTGAGCACATAAGTCGGGGGAGCAAGCTCATGAACTGATTGTTGCATTTGAATGTGCATATTCATATGAGTGATTGCATTGTAAATAATTTAAAAATAATTTAAATTCAATATACATGCTTGTGTGATGTATGCTAGAAATAAATTTTGAATGATGATTTGTGAACTAGCATGCATAAGTGGTAGCTAGATGTAATCCGTTTTTGCAAAGCGGTACTAGAACCTTTTATATAATGTTGATCTCATAAGGTATCTAGTGTTTTTGTAAGTCTAGCTAATCAAGATGCTAAGGATGGTGTACATTGGCAACTCCGATTGGTATCACGCTTCAAAGGTCCATTCTTTATACCTTAGCATCATTTGATAGTATTACTCTCCCACATTTTATATCTATGCATATGTGCCGAACTTGAACCAAACACTATAGCACATATGTAGGGGGAGCTAATACTAACAAAGTGGTGACTCAAATTTTCAAACATATATCTTTGTGAAAGGTTGTCATCAATTACCAAAAAGGGGGAGATTGAAAGTCCTTGTTTGGTTTTGGATAATTGATGTCACCTAGAGTACTAACCTTGTCATGAAGTGTTTATGAGCTAGGTTGGTACATTCCAAGTACGGGAGCCAAATGATGATCATGGTATTGGTGGTGATGACCAAAAGATAGATCAAGTGCTCCACATTTGGAAGAAGAAGAAGAGGAAAACAAAACCCTATGGAGATCAAGGCAAAGGTATAAATAGGAATTTTGTTTTGGCACTCAAGACACCATAGAGGGTGTGAGTGTATTTAGGATAGATAGCCGTACTATTAAGAGGGGAATATCTCAGTGATCACGGTTATCAAGTGCCACTAGGTGAATTCATACATGCATATGCATTAGGACCTAGTGTGCTAACTCGAATCCTTTGAATATGTTTGTGAAAATGCTAACACACATGCACATGATGTTGAACACTTGTTGGTGTTAGCACATTTGCAAAGGAGAAGTTGTTGGAGTTGGTTTGGATCAACACAGAGAAGAGAATGGAATTTTCTGTGTATGGTCGGTGGTACCGACCAGGGTGGTCGGTGGTACCGCCCATAGGTGCTGCGTGCAGCCTTCTCTGTAATGGGGCGTTTTTGGCCTGGCGGTGGTACCGCTATTACCTCGGTACTACCGCCAGCGGTGGTACCAACCGGATGGTCGGTGGTACCGTGGCCTTGAGGAGTTTCGCGAGGCTCTCTGTAGTTTTTGAAAATGGCTTGCCGGTAGTACCGCCATTACCTCGGTACTACCGCCCACGGTGGTACCGACGCAAGGTCGGTAGTGGCTGGTTTTTCGCAGAGCTCTCTGTTCGCGGCGATTTTGGTCTGGCGGTAGTACCGCCATTACCTCGGTACTACCGACCTCGGAGGTACCGACCAGAGTCGGTGCCTCGCCTAAATCAGCGGGACGTGTGTTAAACGGCTAGTTTGACTCTGTCGGTACTACCGCCCAGGAGGGGTCGGTACTACCGACCAAGCGCAGAAAGGTAGGGTTCGGGCCGCCGCCTTCCCTTCCCTATATATTGGCCGTGGCCGCCTTTGGGGGGTTCTTCTTGACTCTCTGGCTTCTTGAACATCCTCTTGAGCAAGATCTAATCCCTCCCTCCGATCTCTTTGCCTGTTAGTGCGAATCCAAGTGAGATCGAGAGATCCAAGTGCATTTGCTTGTGAGTTTGCATCTAGTGGCACTTGGCGATTGTGGTTGCTGCGGATATTCTTATTACTCTTGGTGGTTGCCGCCACCTAGACGGTTTGGAGCAGCGGAGGAGATTAGGCACGAGTGGTGATTGTTCGTGGCCATCTCCCGGTGATTTGTAAGGGGTTTCTTGTACCTTCCCCGGCGGAGCGCCAAAGGTAACTCTAGTGGATTGCTCGTAGCTTGTGGATCCCCATCTTGTGTTGGTTGTGCGGCACCCTATTGAGGGTTAGGCGTGTGATGCCTATTAGCGCGTGAACCTCCAAGTGGGTGTATCGCTACAACGGGGACGTAGCTTGCCGGCAAGCAAGTGAACCTCGGAGGAAAAATTATTGTGTCAATTTGTCTCCGTGGTATTCTTTGATATTCATTTATTAATCTCTTGCCGGATCGGTATACACACTTCTATCTCTTGTACTTACATTTGTTACTTTCTTGCAAGTTAATGTTACACCTTGTTGTTAGTTACATTCTCTTATCTTGTGTAGTGATATACATTATTGCTTATTTAGTTGTTGAATAGTTCCTTTGATATTGTGTGACTTAGAGTTTGTGGTTATCTAGAATCGTGAATAGGTGGCTTGCATCTGTGTAGAGCTAGTGCAAACTTCGCTTCGCCATTTAGTTGTCTAACTAGTTTGTTTAAGTGTTGTTGTAGATTTTTTTTTATAGGCTATTCACCCCCCCCCCCTCTAGCCATTTAGGACCTTTCATAACCACGATGTCGTCGACGTAGGCCTCGACGGTTTTGCCTATGTGCTCACCAAAGACATGCTGCATGCAACGCTGATACGTTGCCCCGGCGTTTCGAAGGCCGAAGGGCATCGTAACATAGCAATACATACCAAAGGGCGTAACGAAAGAGGTAGCGAGTTCGTCGGATTCTTTCATCCTAATCTGGTGGTAGCCGGAATACGCATCGAGGAACAAAAGTACTTCACACCCCGCAATGGAATCGACAATCTGATCAATTCTAGGTAAAGGAAATGGAACTTTTGGACACGCTTTATTCAGACCAGTGTAGTCTACACACATCCGCATTTTTCCATTCTTTTTCCTAACTAATACAGGGTTAGCTAGCCACTCTGGGTGAAATACCTCCTTGATGAATCCAGCCGCCAAAAGCTTGTGCACCTCTTCGCCGATGATCCTACGCTTCTCCTCGTCGAAGCGGCGCAGGCGTTGCTTCACCGGTCTGGACCCAGCCTGGATCTCCAAGGCGTGCTCGGTGACTCCCCTCGGTATGCCTGGCATGTCCGAGGGGCCCCACGCAAACATGTCGATGTTCGCGCGGAGAAAGTCGACGAGCACTGCTTCCTATTTAGGCTCGAGGCTGGCGCTGATGGCCAGCGTCTTGCCATTGGTCGAGGTCGGGTCGACGAGTATCTGCTTGGTGTGCTCCGCCGGCTCGAAGGTGCCAGCGTGGCGCTTTGCTTCTGGGGCCTCCTCGGTGGCCAGGGCAGCCAGGGCCTCGAGCGAGTCGAGTTGGACGTTTGCCTCCCCACGCTCGACGCACTCCACGTCGCAGTGGTACGCGTGCTCGTAGGAGGTGTCGACGATGATGACCCCTTTCGGCCCCGGCATCTTGAGCTTCAAGTACGTGTAGTTGGGGACCGCCATGAACTTGGCATAGCCGGGCCTGCCGATGATGGCGTGGTAGGTCCCTTGGAACCTGACCACCTCGAAGGTGAGCGTCTCCCGGCGGAAGTTGGTCGGCGTGCCAAAGCAGACAGGCAAGTCGATGCGCCCAAGGAGGTGGGCCTTCTTCCCTGGTACGACTCCGTGGAACCCCCCAACGCTGGGTCGGAGCTGGTCCCTCGAAATGCCCAGGAGGTCGAGGGTCTCGAGGTATATGATGTTGAGGCTCGAGCCCCCATCCATCAACACCTTGGAGAACCGTACATCGACGATGACGGGGTCGACGACAAGAGGGTATGCTCCTGGATTTACGACATGATCCGGATGGTCGTCATGGTCGAACGTGATCGGCGCATCAGACCAGTCGAGGTACCTGGGGGCGTCGTGGCGGAGTGCAAAGACCTCCCGGCGCTCCTTCTTTCTCTCTCGAGCCGAGAGCCCGACGGTTGGGCCCCCGCAGATCATGTAGCAGTCGCGCACCGGGGGGAAGTTGTCGTCCGCATCCCCGTCGTCGCGTCGATTGTTGTCCTTGCCCTTAGGCGCGTCTTCCTTCTTGTCATCGAGCTTGGAGTAGAAGCCCTTCAGCAGTCGCAGTCCTTCAACTTGTGATTCACGGCACCCTTGTGATAAGGGCAGGGGTCCTTGAGCATTTTGTCGAAGACCGCCCCGTCAGGGGGGCCTCAAGGCTTCTGTGCTCGAGGGCGCCCACGAGCACCTCTTCGTCGTCGTCGTCATCGGCGTCGCGCTTCGCCTTCTGACCTTTGCCTTTGTTCCTCTTCTTTTTGTTGTTGTTGTTGCGGCTCTTGTCGTTGTTGCCCTTGCTCGAGCCCTCCAGTGCGGCCACTGCCTTGCCTTTGTCCGTGGAGCGGCCAAAGAAGGCCCCCACTGCCTCGTCGCTTGAGGCAAAGCTGGTGACACGATCCATCAGCTCCTCGACCGTCCTGGGACGGTAGTGCCCTAGCTCGTGGACCAGCTCTTGGCAGGTCGTGCCTGCGAGGAACGCTGAGATGACATCCTCATCAGGCACATGGGGGAGCTCGAGGCGCTGCTTCGAGAATCGCCGAGCGAAGTCACGGAGGGGCTCGTCAGCTGTCTGCCTGCAACGTCACAGGTCCCAGGGGTTGCCTGGGCGCACGTAGGTCCCCTTGAAATTCCCATCGAAGACCCTGACTAGGTCGGCCCAGTCGTGGATCCGATCCGGCGGGAGCCCTTCGAGCCACCGACGGGCGGTGTCCGAGAGGTAGAGTGGGAGCTGGCGTATGATCACGCGGTCGTCGCTCTTCGCCCTGCCCAGTTGGCAGCCCAGGCGGAAGTCGGAGAGCCATAGCTTGGGCTCGACCTCCCCGTCATACTTCACGATGTTGGTCGGTGGTCGAAAGCGGTCAGGGAGGGTCGAACTGCGGATGGCCCGGCTGAAGACCCTGGGGCCCGGGGGCTCGAGGGCTTGCCGGTCCTCGTCACTGTCGTAGCGCCCCCCTCGATGGGCACTATAGCCTCGCTCCTCGGCCCCTTTGTCCTTGCGCCGTCGGTTGATGTCGTTGCGGGCGTCATTGGCATCTCGAGGTGGCCTGTTGTCAACGATCCGTTCCCGGACTGGCCTGGCTCGAGGGGCGTCCGGCTAGTGGACGGACATCTCCCGCTCGTTGCGGGGCGCGTCTGCTGGCCTCCCCGAGGCCGCCCCGCGCCGTCGCGAGGCTGAGCTCTCGGCCTGCTGCACAGCGGCTGTCTCGAGGAGGTTCTTCATTTCCCCGAGCATGCGCCTGGCGTCAGGGTTGGAGACGGCGGGTAGATCGCGGAGCAGCATTGCGGCCGCCACCACGTTCTGTCCGGCTCGCGGGAAACGTACCTCGGGGCGTGCTGCTGCCCCGTCCTCGAGGATCTGCCGGTGGACCTCTCGAGCGCGGCCACGAACACCGGCGCCTCAAGGCTGGGCTTGTTCCTGCACTAGGGTTTTCTCGAGCTGCAGTAGGCGTTGTCGGTCCTCCTCAGCCTTGGCGATGGCCTCCCGCAGCTGTGCGAGCTGCGCCGCCCGGTCGTCGCTGTGCCGAGATGGTGCAGCCGGTGCCGGGGGTTCGTTCCTCCCCTGAACGCGTGATCCGCCTGCTGCAGCCACGTCTCCGGGCTCTTCGAGGTTGAGCGCCAGCCTGTTGTCGTCGTCGTGGCCCTCGGTGTCGCTCACGACCCCCTCGAGCTGGAAGCACTCTCTGGTGGGATCCCAGAGGTCAGGGTCGTGGTAGTCGTACTCGTCGGAGTCGGAGCTGTTGGTGACGCGCCGCCCTGGCTCGTGCTGGGACCGCAGCTCGCGGTACCATTCTCCGACGGTGGCTTGCCGGGACGGCTCGACGGCTCGCGAGAAGCCGCGGTCGACGTGCGCGGGGTAGACAATCTCCAGGTCGGCGGTGGCTCGTAGGAGCACGCCCGGACGTTCCTCCTGCTCCGCCGCCGCTCGGTCCCGACGGCGCTCGTCGAGGTGGTGGGCGTAGACAGCTGCAGAGTTGTTGAGGCTGAACGGAAGCCGCTGGCGTCGAGCGCGGTACACCCCGTGCGGGAGGAAGCCAGGTGGTGTCGACGGAGCACGGCTCGGGGGCCTCTGGCCAGGCTCCCGGTCCGTGCGCATGACGAACGCGAACTCACCGGGGGAGTGCGCGCGCGCCCTAGAAGTCGTCGGCCACGCGCCGGGCAGGTTTCCCCTCGGGGACCCCGCGCCGACCGCGGGGAAGTGGGTGTACGCCGCGGGCACCGCCTGTGCCTGGCGACGGTGGTGACGACGGTGCCGCTCACGAGGTGGCGACGCGTGGTGGTGCGGGCGACGCGCCACGCCGCCCGCGCGGGGTGGCGTAGCACGCCCTCCGCTCGGGCCCTCCGTGGAGAGCAGGGTCAGCTCGTTGCCGCTGTCAGTGGCCAGGAACTCGAGGCTCCCGAACCAGATGACGGCGCCAGCAGAGAACGAAGGAGCGGAAGAAGCCATCAAGGAAACAACGAGAAATCGACTCGGACACGCGAGGCCCCCTACCTGGCGCGCCAACTGTCGGTGTTTCGACCCCGGGGGTATAACACCAACGAGTAATATGATCACGTGCTCTCTTCCTGGATGGTGATGCAAGATGACACAAGGATTTATCCTGGTTCGGGCAAAGAAGGCCCTACGTCCAGCGGGGGAGGAGGTTCTTGTATTACTTGTGTGGCGGAACCGCCCTGATTATAAGAGCTCAAGTATTATCTTAGTCAAATCCGTCTGACTTCGACTGATACTTGAACCCATACAACCCAGGTAGTCCGGAAATCTCGAAGGATTTCTAACACCATACATCGTACAGGATCGCATCGTTCAAGGATTACATTCGTAAAGATACATCATAATGAAAACGAAACCGAATTTAAAATATCAGAGTGCGAATTTAAAACGGAGTTATTACAATACTGAAATTTTGAAAGTGCGGAAGCTGAAGTAGTTTGAAACACGACCACTACACAAGTGGTCCAAATAAAACACTGTTTGATAAAACCAACTCACACAACTCACTCTTCCCTTTTTAGATAATGTGCCACTCGAAGTCTCGGACCATCAAAAGAAAAAGGGAAGCTTCTGGACGACCCTGCCCTGGACCTACTCCTCATCACCTTCCACCGGGTAGAGGCAGTGCTTACAATAGCCAAAGTAGACCTGGCCATCTGCAACAAACGGGATAAATCCTGAGTACGGGAATGTACTCAGCTAGACTTACCCGTCCAACTGAAAATAAAGACTCCAAGGGTATGCAAGGCTTTTAAGGTAGAGCTGGGATCTTTCAGTTGCGAAAAGCTTAATTTTAGATAAGAGGTAATTAATGATAAAGATGAGCTGTCATTTTTAGACCTGTTCCTTAACTCTAGGTTTTTCACCTGTACTAGAGCACTCACTTGAATCTACCAATCAATAATATAACCATATCCAATTGACTTATCCACATTTTAGTTGAACCTTTAAAACATCACATGGAGTTGTATCGTGGTGAAGCTCGCCATAGTTTCCCACTAACCGGGGGAGACGGCGACTCGAATCGAATTCCAAACCAGCTGGTGAAAGACCTTTAATACCAGCCCACACTTTCCCCGTCGGATCCATGCATTGGGCAATCGCTCGATGCTTGTTCGTGGTGGTAATCGTCGCGGCTCACAGCACGGACCGCCCAATTGGAACCTGGCGATGGCCTCACGCGGCAGATCGCAATTTCCATACTAGAGGGCACGACACGGGTTGAGACCGGCCCGAACAGCTTCTAACCGGCTTTGGGGTCGATGATTACGGCACCGACATATCCCTAAGTAAAAGGGCGCGTTCAAAAATGAACGAGGGCCAACATCGATACAAACCTACACGATCCAACGGACGGACTGCCCCCAAGTTCCAACTTGGTGCCTTGCCTTCCAGTTGACCGTATTTCATTACTACTTAGGTTCTTTTCCACGATAGCAAATATAGCCAACCGTGATCCGGTAACTACCCATCAGGGTATTACGGAAACATCCTCAACTATCACTTTTATTCAGCAGGCTAAGCAATTCTACATTATAATAGTAAGTAACAGGATAACAAGGTGGGTAATAATCAATAATCAAGGAACGATAATGCAGCAAGTAGGATTCAATCAACTCCTAACCTAATGCATCACAATATAAAATGACTCAAGTAATTTAATTATAAAAACTGAGAGACTTAGAATGCTCCGGGGCTTGCCTTGGGTGAAGACAGAGGCCTCGTGGGAAGGGCACTTGGGCAAGTTAGTGTCGCTGGCGGGGTCGACTTCCTCGGCTTGCTGAAACTCCGGAATCTGCTGCTCGGCGTTTGCTTCTGACTCCTGCTCGGGCTCCGGAGGGGTCGATCCTATTGCATGCGACGAATAATAAATATTTGCAATGCGGGTGCAAGATATGTGGTATGAGAAGAGCATTTCTTGCAAACCAACAAAAACCAACTTGTGAACCACTTTCGACATTGAGGTAAATACTT